>VTPW01000031.1:0-1200000 GCA_017499575.1 Sanguinoderma rugosum | reverse complement strand
TCTGCTGTTTTGGAGTCTGATCTGTATGCTGATCGGTGGGGAGAAATAGAGTGTCGTAGGAAGATCTTGCATCCGAAGAGCCAGAGGTGTTGGAACCAGAACCAGAGTCGGAGCCAGAGCCAGAGCCAGAGCCAGAGCCAGAGTCAGAGTCAGAGTTCATTTCAGCATCAGAATCATCATCAGCGACAAGAGAGTCAAGCTGAAGCCTGTCTTTGATAGCCCGGACGAAGGCAGCCATCCAGCTAGTCACAACCTGAGTGTTGGTAGGGACCGCACGCTGCTGACCATGAAGGTTGAGAAGGTCGGTGTTGTTTGTGATGCTAAAGAGAAGCATCAAGACGGTGGCAAGAGTGATGTCAGCACCAAAGCTGGACTTGATAACTTTGGCAAAGTCCACAAAAAGGATGTCTGGAAAAGGAGCTTCCAGTGGTGCAGCAGCAACACACGGAAGGAGTCCAAGGAGCAGCCACAAAGAGAGCAGCACGAGCAGGGCCTGTAAAGAGAAACTGTTGAAGTCAGTACAAGTTGAAATGTGAGATGAGATTCAAACAAGAAATGGCAACACAAAATCATTTGAATTACATCTATGATTAACAAACAGACTACCTACTTTGAAGTAGAAGCCTTCTTGGACTTCTTCTCTTTGGCCAGCCTAGCCTTCTCCTTGGCCCTCTTCTCCTTGTCCTCCTTGTCCTTCAACTCCTTCGTGATAGCTGCCAAGTTCTCCTTCGTAAGCTTGCGAGTTCCCCAAACAGCTCTGTGTTCCTCTGAGCTCTGATCGTAAGCAGGGTCGTTCAACAGAGCGTGGAGGATGGGGAACTGCTCTGCGTTGTCGAACATCTTGGAGTAGGTGTTGTAGTTGGTCTTGCGGATGTAGAGTGAGCGAAGTTCGTCGATGGAGAGATCACGACCAGTCCACTTCCCTGCGTTCTTCAGTTCCAACCACTTTGCTGGGACTTGGGCAGCTGCCTTCATCCGAGCATAGATCTGAGGAATCTCACCCTTCTGAGATGCCTTGGGTGTCATGCTGTAGGGCACCTTCAGCATGATGGCAAGCTGAAGAAGGGCGGGATCGGAGAAGGCAGTGGCGAGTTGCTGGGCAATGGTAAGCGAGGCGGTGTCGACACCAGCAGTCGAGATGGAGGCAGAGGGGGCGAGAGATGAGATGGTGGAGGGGGCGTCGACAGAGTGGACAGAGGTGGAAGGAGGGGGATGGAAGGCAGAGGCAGAGTTGGGGTCTGAAGGTTCCTAAGTGAGATAGAGTTAGAATTTTTTTTAGTCAAGTCGGAATTTGCTTACCATCAACAAGACCAATTCCTTGTTGTTATCCCACTCGATGGGCTCATCCTCCTCAAGGGCAACAGCAAACGGCCCCATGATCTCCCAGTCATTGTTAACCCACAATGAAATGTCAGAGCCTAAGTGGAAAGAAAAAGTAAGCAAAAAACGCGAAGTCAAAATCTGTAACTTACTGGCCAAAGCAGTCAGTTTCTTGACCATGGACCTGAGGACAGGCCCCAACGTGTAGGCCAAAGGGACCCTCACAGTGCGGACATTGGCCTTGGTGCGGACATGATTGTTGTACACCAAGACCCTGCCCTCATTGCGAACGGGAACAAGGTCTGCCTGCTGGGTATCTAAGAACAAAGTCAGTAAGTGAGATGAGCATGAGAAGCATGAACTCACTGAAGTCAGCCATGTTGGGGGCTACACCATGTCCTTTGGCCCTTGCAACTCCACCCATGGTACAGGAGGCGCCTTGCAAATCGTCGAAGTCGTCAGCGATGGGAGAGGAAGGCGGATCATTGAAACCAGCAAAGACAGGGGCAGCCAAAGGCGTATCGTTGGCATGGTCAGCCTTGCTGCGCTGAGCTACATGGCGATGGGCGATGGGGGAGGCGCTAGCCTGACGCTTGGAGGCAGGCGGGTTGCGAGGGGTGACGTTGGGGTCGAGGTCCATGGCATGCTCACCAGAGTTGTCACTCTCCTTATCATCACCTGCATCAGAGAGCTTGTCGTCACCAGCATCAGACACCTTCTCATCACTCAACGTCTTTTCCTTCTCCTCCTCCTCGCTTGAAGTCTTCTCCTTCTCTTCATCGTCATCCACGTCCCCTGGCCCTTCATCGCTCAACTTCTTTTCCTCCCCCTGATCCTCTTCTTCCTCATCATTGTCCTCTGGCTCGTCCTCTGCGTCCGATAAACCGAGATTGGTCAAGTCGCGACCTTTCCCCTTGTCTACGACTTGGGGAACATCACCCGGATCAGCACGGCGAACACGGGTGGAGACGATCCTCGGAGCGACTGGGGGTAGAAGAACCCCAGTCCCAGCTCGACGAGGTGGCGGAGCAAGAGCAGCCCCACTCTCACTGAGAATTCTAGAGGTACTGGTGCGGAAGGTCAGTTTGCGGACACAAGCAAGAGCAGACAAGGACTTACGCAGTCATAGTCTTCACGGAGGGTTCCTCAGCCTCTTCATCTTCTTCATCACGGTCTGCGGAGGTCCTACGAACAACCAGCATGAAGAGAGAATGAATAAATAGACAACAGAGAACTTACTTGATCTTCTTGTTGGCCTTGGAGGTCTTCCTGACCTTCTTAACTGGCACAGGGAGGTCCTCACTATCAGACAAGATGTTGTTAATTGTTGGTTAATTCATGTGAATTTAAAAGAAATTTATTTGTATTTATTACATGTTACTACTACTAACTACTAAGAATGAGGAAAGGTGAGGCTGACTCACCTGAGGGCCTCTTGGTGGTGGGAGGTGGTGGGGCACAACGGGGGCAACAGCGGGCATTGGAGGGGGGCGCGCGTCATTGTCGAGGGTGTTGGGGGACGATGGGGTGGGAGGCGTCAGCGATGGAGCGTGACGGGGGCCGTTGGGAGGCATTGGGGGGCGGGCGTCGACGATGGGAGGCGTTGGGGGCGTGCGACGACGATGGGGGATGTTGGGGGAATGGAGAAGTGGTGGTGGGAGGCGGGGGAGTCGTCAGATAAGAAAAAAAAAAGGTGGGGGGCGGGTGCTTACCTTGGCCGTCCCTCCTCGTTATTTCTGACCGTTCCTGCGCGTCCTCGCGACGTTGGCTTGCGTGGGGGCATTGCGACGTTGGGGGGGCGTTGGGGGAAAGCAAAGGGAAGGGGGATGGTGGTGGTTGAGAAGAAAGAGGCGGTGTGCCAGCGTGGCACGCCACTGTCACATGCGCGTGGCGTCGCGCTGATTGCCGAAATAGGCGCGCGTCTAAAAAAGAAAAAGAAAATAAAAGAAAATAAAAAGAATATTAATATTCGTGAGTAAGCGCCCAATAAGCGCCTGTCCGAGAAAAATGACTTATCGTCAGATAACCCTTGCTAACTCATTTTTGGACGTCCCAAAGCGGAAATTGTCTTAGAAAACCTCCAATAAATTGTAGAAAATCCAAATAAATTCCCAGAAATTTTCTAAAAATTGTCAAAAATATATCTGTATATACAATTCCATTTTTATCAATTGGTGTTCAAGTGACATTCACTTGGTGTTCAATTGGTGTCCACTTGGCATTCTACTGAATTTTCAGTTGGACACCAAATGAACACTAATTATTCACTCAGTTCACTTGGTGTTCAACTGGTGTCCAACTGAACTGAACTGAACTGAACTGGTGTTGAACTGAACTTTTGTAGCCATTTCTCAGCCAAATAAAAAATGTCAAAAATTCAGTTGAACACCAACTGAATACCAACTGGACACCAATTGCCAACTGGATCCAGTTGGTATCCAACTGAAGACGTGGTGAACTGTCAGGTGCTCAGTACTTTCAAATCAAGGCTATGCAACAAGGGCATGTCTTAATCGATGGGGCAGAATCACCAATCTTGTCAAAAATCAGAAAATCAAAAAACTATGACGAATCAGTCGTAAAGGCAGTAGCGGAACTGAAGAGATCACCTACCAAGGTGTTGAGAGAAGCGGAGTGGTCAGAAGAGCAGGACCTCGTATTATATCACGGGAAGGTGTACGTACCTAAGGACATAGATGTTCGAAGGGAAATTGTAAAGCTACACCATGACTCGACCGTTGCGGGACACCCAGGAAGGTGGAAGACCATCGAGCTGGTCTCACGTAACTATTGGTGGCTGGGGATGAACAGGTTCATCACAGAATATGTCAAGGGGTGCGACCAGTGCCAACGAAGCAAGGCCTATTCCCGACAACCGCAGGGCAAGCTTCAGCCAAACCCCATTCCATCCGAGCCATGGACAGACATCTCTGCAGACTTTATTGTCAAGCTCCCCAAGTCAGCAGGATATGACACAATCTTAGTGGTCGTTGACTGATTCACCAAGATGGTCTGCCTTGTACCAACAACGGAGGAACTATCAGCCCTCGGACTCGCTAAATTATACCGAGACCACATCTGGAAAATCCACGGGCTCCCTAACTCTATTATATCAGACCAAGGACCCCAGTTCACATCACAGGTGATGAGGGAATTAAATACATTATTAGGAATTCAAACTAGGTTATCGACAGCCTTTCACCCCCAGATGGATGGACAAACAGAGCGAGTGAATTGAGAAATTGAAACCTATCTCCGAATGTTCATCAACCACAGACAGGATGACTGGGCAGAGTGGTTAGCCATCTGTGAATTCTCCCTAAACAATAAAAACCAGACAAGCTCCAGGCAGAGCCCGTTCTATCTAAACTATGGAAGGCACCCCCGGATGGGAGTAGAACCACGAAAGGAGTCCAAGGTGGAGGCCGTAGACAACTTCGCAAGAAGAATGAAGCAGACATGGGAGGAGGCTAGGTCGGCCCTAGTAAAAGCGGGGGAAGAAATGAAAAAATACGCGGATCGTCGAGTAGGAGACACACCGAACTACCAAGTAGGGGATAAGGCGTTCATTTTCACCAATAACTTAAACACAACTAGACCCTCACGAAAACTCGAGCAAAAGAAAATTGGACCCTATGAAGTAGTAGGGGTGCCAACAAAAAACACCGTCACTCTAAAACTACCCAAATCCCTTCAGATCCATCCCACCATCTCCACCCACCGCACCGAAAAGGCCAACCAACCCACTATCCCAGGCCAACAGGTGTCTCCACCCCCTCCGGTGCGAGTACGAGGAGAAGAGGAATTTGAGGTCGAAACGATCCTAGATAGTCGGCTGAGGAGAGGACGACTAGAGTATTTAGTTAGATGGAAGGGCTACACCCCCGAGCATGATTTATGGGAACCTGAACGGAATCTGGAGAACACCCCGGAGCAAATTGCGGCATTCCGCTCTCGACACTCCGGAGCTCCACGTCGAGTCTCTCGAGCGCCCTTCGAACAGCTCGCCTGGAAGCCCAAGTATGTATTTACGTCACCCACATACACCACAAACACAAAAATCTACGAACTGAGTATGAAGCCGGAAGAGACCCAGAGTGACCCCGCTGGCAATCACGACGACAGACATAACGATGATGCCATCACGAGCACCAACGGAGAGTCCGTCCCAGGTGGTGAAGTAGGGAAGATCAGTGGTCATGATAACGAGGGATGAAGCACGGCGTCAATCGGAGTTGACGAGTTGTAGAAGGGGGGTGATGTTATGGTTCGATTCTTTTCCTGTTTACTCCTATGTAAGCAAGTTACATTTCCCCTGACTCCTGACTTGTATAACACGTGACTTGCGTGTTCCTATATATATTGTAGCTACGCCTTTTACTTTTTTTTTTTTTTGGATTCTGTTTAACGTCCATCGGAGTTCCCTCCATGCGGACGACTCTTTACTACATGTGTTCGTAGCTACTGCAGTATATAGAAGAATATATAAATACGGGCCCTGTGCCCACCTTGACTGCCTGGCTCTTCATGCACGACAGACGGACGGTCCGTGACCTCGTCCCCCTGCCGCCCAGTGACGGAAACCACTGTTTTTCAGACGCCAGTGTGTTTGCAGGTTGCCGTTGCAGTGAGGATGTGTCGTCTTCTTGGCTCAAAGCCTCGCAAGTTAGGTGCTCGTCCCGAGGGAGAGCGGAAACGTGGCTATCTGTCAAGGTAAGAAAGAAAGAGAGGATCTTGAGGATGTTCTTGAGGAGTGACCGCGCAGAGCAACTCTATTCCCTACCCTTCCCTTGTCAGATCACGATCCGCATGCGAGCGAATCGCGGTTACGGCCGTCTCCAATGCCAAACCGCCCCTACCCGTCCTTACCTCCCCCTCTTCTCCCCCTTCTTCCTCTTTTTCTCTTCCTGTCGCTCCCTCTTCTCCTTCAGGATGACTGCCCTCCTGGGTGCCACCAGCTCCCCCTCGAGGCTTCCGAAAGGGCTTTTGAGTCTCTTCGTTCGTTGGGCATATTCAATAGTGGCCTTCATTCCGTCTGCTGTTGCCAAAAGAACCCTAAGTGGCAGGTCATAGTTTTTGCATGCACGCTGCAGTTCTTTGCGCTCGATGTCGTATGCTGGGCATTCGATGAGGAAGTGGCGCACTGTTTCCTCCTTGTCATTGCAGTGTGGGCATAGGGGCGAGTCCGCCCTTTTGATGCGCGAGAGGTGGTAGTTGAGAGGGATGTGGCCGGTGCGAAGTTGTGTGATGATACTCGTACGATTCTTCTTCCATTCGCCCACCATCTCGAGGTATTTGCCTACCTTCAGGCCGGGGTCGACCCTTTCCAGCTTGGCCCTGTGAGCTGACTTCTTCCATTTCTCTTCCCAACGTAGTGCTACTTGTTGGCGTGCTCTCTTGCGGACTGCTGCTTTGCTGTATGGTAGTTTGGGAAAGTCATTAAGTAATGATGGGCGGTACTTAGCTGGCTGTATATTCCCGGTTGCTGCCTCCTTGGCCAGGGCGTCTGCTCGCTCGTTGCCTGTCACTTCATCGTGCGCTGAGATCCACCGGAGCTTTATGTCGAGTGGAGTATTGGCGGTTTCAGCACGCGCCTTCGCTAACGCTAAGGCCTTCTCTGCGTATGTGAGGATGTATTGCCCTGTTCCCCTTTTCCCTGTTTGCATCCGTTGTATGACCGATTGGTTATCCATGTAGATGTCAATCTCGCCGTGTAGGGTTCTGCTGAGTATTTCATTTGCTGCAAGAAGGAGTCCAACTGCTTCCGCGTCGAAGGTGGTGTAGTGTGTGAGCGGGCCCAGGTCGTGGCTGACAGCCGAGATCTCTTCGCCGTGTTGCGTCACCACTGCTGCCGCCCCAGTTCCGCCCTCATAGCCTGACCCGTCCACGTAGAGTTTGAAATCGGCCGTCGAGGCAGCTTCCTGTTCCTTGGAATCTTCGCGGGTAGGCGCAATGTTGGTTGAGACTGGGCATGGGTCACCTAGGCCTCTGTGGGAGGTGGGGAGTATGGCCTCAGTTTCTGCAGGTTTGATGGAGTAGAGTCGCATGAGGGCGATGATGGGCGACGTGTGCCTTCCCTGATAGCAGTGGGTCCAGGTTAGTATGTTACCTATTGGGTGTTCCTTTGGTAGTGTGGCAGCTCTGACTGCGTTACGATGGCAAATGAAGTCAAGAGTGAACTCGAGTGGGGGAAGCCCAGCGTGAATGTCGAGGGTGTCGTTTGCCGTGGTTCGCATGGCTCCAGAGATGGCGAGGGCTGCGACACGTTGCGCCTTCATGAGGGTCTTCAGAGTATGAACGGAACCTACCCTTCTTCTCTTGCCCTCTGGCAATCGTACTGGGGTGTACCAGACGTCGAGGGCATATGTTAGTTTGGGGATGGCGACGGCCAAGTACAGCTGCCGGAGGAACTTGGAGCTAATACCACCGCCCACTCTGCCTAAGCGTTTGAATGCGTTAATCCATTGTATGGTCTTCCCCAGCGCTGCTGCTGTCTGTTCCTTCCACCGTAGGTGTTCGTCGAGGATCACTCCTAGGAGTTTGTAGGACGTCTCGCGGATGACTTCTTGCCCCCGTAGCCTCAGTGTTGGATGTTCAATGATGTCGGGGGTGAAGTTCATTATGCGCAGCTTGCTGGTTTCGAAGCGAGAGTTGTGGGTAGCTGACCATGCGTATCCGCCCCCAGGGCGTGTCATCATGTTTATGAGTTTGCAATGGGCGCCGGCTGTGGTTTTTGCTTCAGCAATGAAGGTGGCGTCATCTACGTATGCGATTGCGTATTCGCCCTTCTCGGTAACTGGAATGTCAATGAGGTCAGCGTTGTAGAAGAGGTAGAGGATCATGGAAATGGGGTCCCCCTGTCCTATCCCATTGTCTATGTTTATCCAGTCTGATTTGTAGTCGTCGAAAACCATGGTCGTCTGCCTGTTGGATAGGAGATTGCGGATGAAGTTGATAAAGGATGGGGGAATTCTACGCTTGCGGAGGTTGGTTAGTAGCTGGTCAGTAACGGCGTTCGGGAAGGCCGCTTCGATGTCGAGGAAGAGTGCAGATACCACCTTCCCTCTTCTCCATGCATGCTTGATCTTGGGGTGGTAGCTATCACTTTTTAATTAAAAGCCATAGCAATGCCTAGTTAGTGATTTTGTTCATTGCCCATGGCAAGTTGTATTTAATAGCTACCATGACAAGTATTACAATTTACACAAGGAAGCTCGGGCATTGTAATTATCGTTGTAGGTGATTGTACAATAGATACAATTGTGTGCCGCTGGAATTGTACAATATAGCTCGTTGTGTGCCTCTTGGATTGTACAATGCAGCCCATTGCCTGCCTCTTGAATTGTACAATATGGACTGGTGTGTGCCGCGGAAATTGTACAATTTACCTCGTTGGATGCCGCTGGAATTGTACAATTTACCTCGTTGCCTGCCTCTTGAATTGTACAATATGGACTGGTGTGTGCCGCGGAAATTGTACAATTTACCTCGTTGGATGCCGCTGGAATTGTACAATTTACCTCGTTGCCTGCCACTGGAATTGTACAATATGAACCGTTGCCTGCCGCTGCAATTGTACAATTATGGACCGTTGTGTGCCGCAGAAATTGTACAACACCTGCATATTTGCTTGCCTCACCATTGTAATTCTTGTAGCGACAAAAATGCTATTAATCTATTTATGGTCATAAGGTAATTATGTAATAGCCTCATATATCCATCCCGACGCTGTCTAGCCCCGACGCCGCTTCGAAATTGGTCGGGCACTGGGATCACTGTCTACGGCGCGCTTCTGGGGATTGTGAGCCAATTGCTCCATCACCCAGCGCACGTCAGCAATGGAAAGGGCCAGGTCATCGGCATCCGAAGAGAGGGAATCATCTTGGCTCCACCAGACGAGCGTGAGCAGCACGTAAAATAGCCCGTTGGGGCCAGCGTGATTCAGAGACGTCCAGGTATCGGAGGAAGAGGGAGGAGCAATGCGAGGGAGTGGCCAAGTGGTGGCATCCTCAGCGTTCACCCTCCACGATGGCTGCAGGGCAACCCACCAAGCGCGCCACAGTGCGCTGAAATTGGCGGGCAAATTCGGCATCGTATCGGGGTTGCGATGACGTTTTGTCCACCAGGCAACAGCCTCGGGACGTAGATGAGGTGATAGGCCCTACAGAATGAGAGGATATCTCTTGTAGGGGAATATGTCGTACTCACTGTCTGTTCTGTCGCAGCTAGCTCATGCTTTAGCCAATGATATACCACACTCTCCCAGGTGGCGCCCTTTATTCCCGAGCTAATGAACTCTAGTGTTTTCTTCGGAATCCAAGCCGGCCGTCCGAGGTCAGTTATCAAAGATTTCATGTCGGGGGTCGGTGTCTCCGCTGCGATGGAGGCGGTGGCAGATACAGAGTCGGCGGGGGTCGGCAAGGCCGGCAACTGTGGTGACTCGAGCGAGGTGGTTGCAGGAGGTGTCGCGCCATCACCACTGCCTTCTACTACTTGCGGGGTGGCATCTGGGAGTCCTCTGGCTGTTTCTGAAGCATTGTTGTTGCCTTCGTCTGGAGGTGCTGGTGATTGGTCCGATTTAACGCTTGCACTCCTGATCAGGCAATTAGTTCCATATCGGCGCTTGTTCTGGAACTGTCCTCACCTAGTCACTCGTCGTTCTGCAAGCGGGTCGATGTCAATTGTCTTGGGCTTCGTAGGTTGTTCCTTTGTCTTCTTTTGAAACGGTTCCATGTTCTCCAGCCCCAGCTCCCTAAGGAGCGCCTTATTGCGCGCGATATTGGCCTCCCGAATCTTCTCATACTCACTGATGTAGCGACGGCTGTCTTGCGTCTCTACCGGAGCCATCGCCTCGTCGTCTTCTTGATCGAGCTCTTCCTGTGTCTTGTCCAATGCTTCGAAGTCTATATCACCACCGTCATCGCCATCATCGTCACCCTCGTCATTGCTGGGTGCTTTTCTCTTGCCAGCTGCCTTGTCCTCAAGGCGCTCTTCTGTCGCCTCTTCCTCCTGTTCTGCGCTCTCACCTCGGGCGCACTCTGGGTCAGACCTCGTCTCATCTACATGGAAAGGTGAGTGAGGTAACCTATACGATGTAATTCGCTGGCCTTACGATAAACCTCTGCCAGATGATTTCCGAAGCTAGATACAAGATCGCTGAAAGCCATCTGGTGAGCTCCCTCCGTGAACAGCTTCCCAGTAATCGCCGATTTCCCACTGCAGTGACTATTGTCGAAGGTCAGCTCCAGAGACAATGGGCTGAAACTGATAACACTTACATTATCGTCGTCAGGCTTCCTCCCAGCGCCGGGTTTGGTCCGCCCAGGACAACAAAGCCAGACCATCCTGCGTTCGCTTCTGTGGCTTCAAGAAGACTTCTCACCGTCGCTGGCAACCGCCGGATCGAACTACAACGAGCGTAAGAACAATGCAATAGGTACGGCCATTACTTACTCCTGATACTGCTTATTTCGCTCATCTTCCTCCTCGATCTCTTTTGTCGCCTTGATATTTCGTTTCTGTTGGCGATACTTCTCGACGGCTGCTTTGATTTCATCATTTGACAGGTCATGCTCTTTCTTCATTCGCTTGGTGAGCCACGTCAGATAATTGTCCGGCGTTGTCTTTTTTTTAGAATTGGCCAGTGGCTTCTCATTAGGGAAGTTCGTAACGTAGGTGTCGTACCCGTCCTTCAAGCTTTGCTCGTCGTTCTCGTAGTACAGCTTCTTGAAGGCCTGCCATGGTTGCAGAACCTTCTTCTTCCCGAGACGTAGGGTCTGCACCCCCTGGGAGCTTGAGGCGCTTCGAGTCCTGTAATGGAACCAGTAGACGATTCGCTGAGCGCACTGTAAGCTATTCTGCATGCTGTTGGGTATGGTGACTGGCTTACCTTTCTCAGAGCCTCCTTTGCGTCTTCTGTCAACTCAGCCTCCGTGGCTGTCGAGACTCCCGAGTCTTTTTCGCTGGGGCCAGCGGCTCCAGTCGGCTTAGGTAGCGGCCATCTTTCAAGAAAGCTTTTCAGAATTCCGTTGTGGAATTCTTTCGTCGTATGGTCGACCTGCGCCTGCTGAAAAGCTTGAACCTGCGCGGCGAGGAATGAGCTTTGTTCCTTGCTCGCCCATTCCTTTCGTCCCATTTTTCGGCGCTGGGTGTGCGTCTGAAATAATTCCAATACAATTCCAATGGGTGTATTTGTTTGCTGCTTGCACTTTCCAAGCGAACGGTATTTTCCGAGCAAATATAAAAAGCCATCTGCGGTTGTTTGGCTCCCCCTTCAGGCCATCATGCAGCTTCCGTCCACGCCCCTACAGACGGGCAACGGTGGCAAAGGTAAGTGCTCCCCCTCCTTCCATGTTTTACACTGACTGTTCCACAGTCTATCGAAAGGCCTTGCCATCAGATACTAATGCTGCATCGCCATCTGTGAATCGCCCCAAGCTACCGGTTCAGCCAGTTGCTCAGCCAGCGCCGAACCCTCGAGCGTACAACGTATTCAGCCTACCGACACCCAGCTCTATGCCAGTCACTCCATCACGCTCTACTCGATCCAATGGTGCAGCCATGTCCATGACGCCCACTCTCAGCCCTCCGCCGAGTTACAAGCCCATCGTCTCCAGTACGTGCATGTGTATAGTCGTTACTGGCTGTGTTCTAGCGGTTAATTTAATCCTAGCGCCACGAAAATTGGTTGTAATCTCAGATTCTGAGTCAGAACCGAGTAGTCCGTCGCCTCGCCCAGAAGCTCACTTGGAACGCCTCCCGCCAATGCCCATCCATGCACGGCAGTTAGACGTCCCTGAGCGCCCAGCTTCCCCTTTGGGAGAGCCCATTTTACAGCAATCATCCGCTGAAATGCAAGCTAGGTGTGATGCGGTTGAGGCCGAATTATTCGCCTCACTTTGCCGTCTCGTTATTAGCGACCAACCTAGGAATCGTGGTCCCTCCAGCCCTGTAGATGATCCAGACCCTGCTCCGCCGTACTATGTTGTCAACCCGCCGCCAGAGTTCTCCCGAACCGCCAGGACATTCTACGTTGTTTGCCATGGTCGCCGCTGTGGGGTTTACACTGACTGGTGAGTGTAATCATATGTTCTGTCACATGGTGCTTAGCCCTGTAGGCCCTACGTCAATTCTCTCGTTAGCGGCATTGGAAACGGATTCAAGAAGTACAAAAACATCAGTGCTGCTCGCCGATCCTACTTGGACAACAAGGCACGCGGAACACTCGTCGTTGAGCGAAGGAGCCTCCAAGATTATGAATTATTTGGCCCTGTCGACGAAGCTTATGACGACCCCCCCGTAGCTTAGTCGCATTTTGATGTCTCATAGTGTATCTCCGAATGCAGTTGTGTCGGCCCTGTGCCACGAGCTCTATATTCTCAAAGTTGAAGTCGCACCGTGCATCACACGAGGCGGAGGCTCGAGTGACCAGCTAGAAATCAAAGAAGGCCTGATGCAGGGATCATGAGGTCAAGAATTGCCATGAGGTCGCATCCTTGTACGACAGCATCTATTTGTAGCGATTAGAAATAGGAGACAACTCACAACTTCTCCAGAAGACGTTTTCTCAAGTCCTAAGCTATTGCAATACTCAGTACTCTCTATACTCTACGCTACGAAGCTCGCAGCATGCCTCCCAAAACTCAGAAACGTCAAGTATCACCATCGACTGGAAGCGGAGGTAGCAAGCGACAGCGAGTATCATTCAGAGTTGTTCATCCTGATAAACGTGCTACTTCATCCAAGACTGCAGTCACCAATCGCATCGTTATACACTCGCGAGATAATGGTGGAAGAACCAGGTTAACGCAGAAGAAACAATCCACCACCCGGATCGTAGAAGAAACTGTTGAAACACCTGTCAGTCTAGCATCGCAAATCGACAACGACACTTCACCTGGATCTCTCGACCCTACCCCTACTACGGATCATCCTACGACGCCTAAGCAGTCTAAACCTCGTAAAAACCCTCAAGTTAACACCACAAGTGTACTGTCTTGCTAATACAACTACGTGATCCATTCTGACCTAGATTCTGATAGGCTAAACTACAGGAGTTCACACCTTACCGTGACACCATCCTCGACGAGCTCATCCGTTATCATGGAAGAGGAAACCAACTGGGCGATGTTCTGTGCACACATTGTTCAAAATCTCCAGGTGTCGTTCGATGTCTCGATTGCGTTGATCGAGCATTGTACTGTACCAAATGCATAATCGATCTTCATCGATCTAATCCCTTACACCGTGTTGAGGTACGTGCTCTCTCTGGAATAATGGAATCATCCGTACAACACTACATATAGCACTACGTTGGCCTCTTTTTCAAGTTGATCAGCTTGAAAGACCTCGGACTTCGCTTCCAGCTCTGTCATGATCGGGATGACTGTTCTTCTCCAGAGGCTGGGCCTCCAAACTTCGTCGTTTTCGACACCACTGGTTTACACCGGGTGTCCATTGATTTCTGCAACTGCCAGCCTACATCGCCACCTCGCTACATACAGATCCTACGTACTGGATGGTTTCCCGCTACCTTCGATCGACCGCAAACCGCTTTCTCATTCCGCTGTCTCGACTTCTTCCGTGAGTTGACACTCCAGGGCAAAACTACTCTCTTCGACTATTATCAAACTTTGGCTCGCATTACCGATTGCATGCAGCTCGAACAGCCCGTAGTGAGTTACCCTCTCTAGCACCAACGAGCAACACTGATAAGATTGTCAGTATCGTTATCAGGAGCTCCAACGAGTATTGCGCGAGTGGCGCCATCTCCAAATGTTGAAGCGATCGGGGAGGGGGCACGACCCAAACGGGCCTTCAATGACAAAGCCAGGGCAGCTTGCAATTGAATGCCCTGCCTGTCCACATCCCGGGCGCAACATCCCTCCCAATTGGGAAGAGAATAAAGGGGATGCGTAGGCACTATTTGTCATGTAGGTACACACAATGCTTGACACTCTTATATCTTTGCAGATGGCTGTATACCCTTTTCCTCGCGATTGATGCTAATTTCAAGCTTAAGTCAAAGAGTCGTCAGCTGAATGAATTCGAGCTTGGTCCTGGATGGAGTTATTTTGTTGCCTCTGCACCGTATCAGAAGCATTTGGCCAGCTTCGTGGGCGAACCGGAGGTACGCCGCACTTGTTCCCATCTCCATGTGTTCCTGATTGACCGGAACCTTTAGATCAGTACTTGCTACAACGAACATGACGCGATTCTCCGTGCAAACACCCGCCACACGCCTGGCTACGATGTTTCTGGGGTCGTACTGGTGATTTGCGCAAGACACACATTTATTCGGGGGAATGGCGCTGGAGATCTTCAAAAAGGCGAGCGGTGCGAGACTTTCTGTGTTTCCCCATCTTGCACTGAGTGAACCTGGCACATAGATATTGCAACGTGGACTATGTGGTCTTTTCCGCACTCATCGCCTTCCAGCTCCGCCTTCTGGTTCTATCTTACGATATCGCTTGCCAGTGGTCAAAAAACCTGAGCAAGCGTTCCCAGGAATACCCGCAGGAGATGCAACTTGATTCAAGGGTCAAGACGACATGTGTAATCCCCAGATGGCATGTGGAGGGCCACAATCAATTTTGCCAGACACGATTCTCATTCAATTACACCCCTGGCGCTGGGAAGACTTGCGGCGAAGAAATCGAGTCAACGTGGTCGGCATCCAATGCATTATCAGCTAGTGTCCGCGAGATGGCCCCCGGTGCTCGTCACGAAGTACTGAATGATCAGTGGGGCGGCTGGAATTTCCGCAAGCTTGTCGGTTTAAGTAAGCTATTCCCGCTAACCTTTCATCGTGTACTCAATTATCCTCGCACGCAGGGATTCTCCTTCTCAAGAGGTTGAAGGAAGCGTGCACGATGTCGGCAAAACACAAGGATATATTCACCCGATTCTCAGCGACATTCAGTCGGGCAACCATCACCAAATGGGAAAAGATGATCAATGCATGGGAAGCGGACAAGAACCAGCCGTGTCCATACGAGGACACAGACTCTGGTACCTTTGTTTAAACTTACTCTTGCCGACTCAGCTGACTCCACCAGCGCTTACCGTTCACGATGTTCAACTGCAACTGGCCAAGGAGGAGGCTCAAGAAACGAGGAATGGTGTACTTTCCCCTCACAAAGTGAGCCTCAGCAAATTCATCTTGAATGGACTCACTCTGGAGGAACGCCAGTAAGTGTTCCCTCATTCCGTTAATGTGGCGCTGACTTTGCGGCCACCGAGACGAACATTCCGATTGGATCTTGCAAGAGAAAAAAGTCATAAAACCGTCAAGCAGTTGGCCGATAACGAAACCAAGCGAACGGCGCTCGATCGTGACATCCAAGTGTGGCGAGTAGTGCAACTGGTTTACACGCCCTGTGTCTCTACGCTTCTGAGTCTGGACACGGACTCCCGCCCCGCTAACGTCAATGCAGAAGACATACCTCTCCTCCTCCCCTCTGCTCTGCCTGAAGATCTACGTGATTCTATCAAGAACTCCGTGAAGATAGAAAAGCGACTGCGTGAAGCGCAAGCAGACGATGCGCTCAACGAGATACGACGACAGCGCCGAATTATGCACAGTGTTTATCAGTTCAAGAAGCTAAACGTCTCCGGAACCGGAAATAAACCAAATACCCGTGTACGTTCCGTTTTCGATCGAGTCAACACGAAGATTCAGCGCCAGGTCGCTCGCTATCGTGTAGCATACAATGCCCTTGCGACCATAGATCCTCAAGGTCCCTGGACGCTCCGCCTTCGCAATCTTGCTGACGCCGATGTGCGTGGGCCCGGGAGAGAAGTGGAGGATGTGAGGAATAGTTACTTCGAGCCATCGTGGATTTGGTTAGCCCCCAGTGCTGTTGCATCGTCAGGTGACAGTGATTCCCCTCATCTCTCAACTCCGGACACGCAGACCTCAATCGCGCCAGCTTCCAACGGCCAAACACGTAACTCCAACATTGATCCCCCTGCCATCTCAACTCCGGCCACGCAGGCCCCGCCATCAGCCCCGAGCCGCCAACCACGTAACTCTGGCACGGAATCCATGCCACCATATGCCGCTCTTGCCTCGAAGGAATTCGACGAGACAATGCGGATTGAGTGGTCGAAGTCGAGAGCACGGCTACAGCGATGGGACGAAGAAGTTGAATTAGTGATTGAAGAGATGCGACGTGTTTTGGTATTCCTCGATTGGAAGAAGGGATGGTGGTATGAACAAGGCGCGCTTCGGGCCGGCTCAGCACCCCCCGCTGTCCTTTCTGGACTAATCGCATATGCGGCAAAGCAAGCTTGGCTTCTTGGAGCACTACTTCAAGACTCTGTCGAACGATGGTTGCCCGAATTGTCCAAGTTGGGCCTGGCGCCGGCATGGGCGCAGGAATACGTCGTGAAGGGTGCGCCAAACAAGCGTCGCCGTGCGAACACCATCCCTACAGTTCCGCCTTCGCCCACATTGCCCCAGGTACCATCACCCTCGCCAGTGGAGGAGACACGTACCCCCCCTTCTGCAATTTCTGAGGGTAACCTGACTGCGCGCTCGCCTTCTGGAAGCACCGAATCGGCTATGGAACATTTGCGAGACGGTGCAATCGCCCTGGGTGCTGACGATGACGACGATATTGAATGGGAGGATATGGCCGCGGGGGAAGGGAACACCAATGATGGTAGCGACCGGGAGGAAGAGGAGGAAGAGGAGGAAGGGCGGGCATTTTTCGTAGACAGTGACTTCGAGGATGTTTAGAATGTACTGTAGTTAATGATATGCATAACTGGTGGTCACCATGCTGTGTGTGGGGGGGCAAGTTTAGATGTACAATCATGTGGCTAGCAATTACAAGGCTGAATTGATCCAGCGCGCCGAAGTCCTGTTGTAAAATCGAGCCCTGTTGTAAAATGATACCACGAAGGGGTGCACAACGATCTATAAGTATAATTGTACAATTCCAGCGGCACACAACGGTCCATATTGTACAATTCCAGTGGCAGGCAACGAGCTATATTGTACAATTTCTGCGGCACACAACGGTCCATAATTGTACAATTGCAGTGGCAGGCAACGAGGTAAATTGTACAATTCCAGCGGCATCCAACGAGGTAAATTGTACAATTTCCGCGGCACACACCAGTCCATAATTGTACAATTGCAGCGGTAGGCAACGGTCCATATTGTACAATTCCAGTGGCAGGCAACGAGGTAAATTGTACAATTCCAGCGGCATCCAACGAGGTAAATTGTACAATTTCCGCGGCACACACCAGTCCATATTGTACAATTCAAGAGGCAGGCAATGGGCTGCATTGTACAATCCAAGAGGCACACAACGAGCTATATTGTACAATTCCAGCGGCACACAATTGTATCTATTGTACAATCACCTACAACGATAATTACAATGCCCGAGCTTCCTTGTGTAAATTGTAATACTTGTCATGGTAGCTATTAAATACAACTTGCCATGGGCAATGAACAAAATCACTAACTAGGCATTGCTATGGCTTTTAATTAAATAAGTGATAGCTACTAGTGGATCTTGGAGGTGAGGGTGTGTAGGGCGTCGCTGGTGGTGCGCCCGGGACGCCCCCCAAAATGTCGGTTTGGCAGGAGGTCATGCTTCTCGCACATTTCAACCATGTCCTCAGTGACAAGGGCAGTGAGGACCTTCCCCATGGTGTTGAGTAGGGTGATTGGCCTCCACGCTTTCGCTAGGTCGTAGCGAGGCTTTCCGGGCTTCTTGAGTACGATGGTTGTCCATTGCTTCCACGCTGGGGGGTAGTGATCGAGTTGGAAGACCGCCTCATAGATCCTCGTCAGGATGGGGGTGAGAGTGCTGCTGCACCTCATGAGAACAACATTCGGGATGCCGTCTGGCCCGCAGACCTTGAAGGGCTTTAGGCGTGCGATTACTTGAGCTGTACGGGCTGTGGATGCGTTGAACGTATGGGGCACTGGGTCCGGATACCTGTCAGGCTCTGTCGCCTGGAATTCAGTGGGCCGCTTGGGGAAAAACATATCAGCAAGCATGCGGCCCTTCTCTTCGTTGGAGGTAGCCTCCTTCTGAGAGCCGTCGGGCATATTGAACTTCAGGGCAGGGACACGTACCTTGCCTCTGTCGGAGCCTGTGCCCGACATGTACTTGTTTGCGATCCAAAGTTCCTGCGGGTCGAGATCCTCCAGGAAATCCTCCCAGTGCTTGGACTTGGTTTCCTCTAGGCGTCGCTTGTAGGCGGCGCTGACACATCGGGCCTCTTCGTGTATAGGAGATGCGACACCTCGCAGACTGTGAGAGGCGCGCTTGGTCCTGGTGCACTCCTTGCGTAGGTTTTCAAGCTCAGTGTTCCACCATCTGCGGTTGTATGGTGCGGTGCCGCTTTCTTTGATAGTGTCCTTGATAATGTCCTGTAGGAGGGTGGTAAGTGCTGTTACGGTAGCGTCGATATCCTCTGTGGTGTGTATGAGTGCGGGGATGCCAGCTGCTGGCAGCCGTGATGTGAGCTCCTCGTTGAATGCCTTCCAGTCGACTGTGCGAAAGTTGCGTGTTCGTCGTTCTTCCGCTAGGTTCGTCGACAGATCCAGAGTGGTGTTGATGGGATAGTGATCGGCCCCGACTGGGGTGTCACCTGGGTGGACCTCGCAAATTAGCACGCGGTCAATGATATCAGCTGAGACGAAGACATTGTCGACACGATATTCATTCTTCGTTACCATGTGCTCCAGGGTGGGGACTCCAGGCTCTAGTACCATCTCGAGCCCGAAGTCGGAGACTAGGTCGATGAGGAGTTGTGCGTCCTCACGAGCTTTCGGGGTGAAGAGGTGGTGATCCGTTGGTTTGTCCCACCATTCGTGGTGCCGATTGAAGTCGCCTGCCCAGATCATCTGTGGGTTCTCGTACTTCCCGCGCAGCTCCAGAGCAGTCCGTCGGATACTATCTAAAGCTAGCGAGTGAGTGCAGTCATTATATATGTTGAAAATAAAAATATCGCCTGCGTCTGATCGTAGGCGCATGGCAGTGACGTCGCCCGTGCCAGTGATAGCGACCTGTTCATAGGCATCGGTACTTATTCTGCTGTTAACCATGACGCCTTTTACTTATCTTATCTTCCGACCATGACATTCCAATATACCCATTGATCCTCTCATCTGCCCTTTCCTCTGAGTGTTCCACCCTCGACGTGGTTCCACTTTTTTTTTGAGAACGATCAGGCTTCGGCCTTAGAAACCAGAAACATTTGTTCGGACCAATTATCAATCGACATCACTCAGGGTTCTAGGATGTAACGACCCTGAAGGTCCCGCCTTCCCCGTTTCCTCCCCGCCTTTTCCCCGCCCCGCCCTTGGACTTTTCCCAGTACACTGATAGTCCATCACACTGTCTCAAAGAAAACAGCCCTCCATTCCGACATCCCTGGCGACTCGTAGTCGCACGGCCAGTAACTCCCAGAATAGTTCCCCAGTCCCTAACATCCCTGAACGTAACTCACGTACTCAGACTAGATCCGCGCCTGTTCGCATCCCTGAGGCCAAAAGGATCTGTTTGTCTTCACACGCGACGCTCTTGGTTCCCATCTCGAAAGGCGAGAACACCAAAACCGCGCATACACCCACTCCCGCCGACAGACCCACGCATACTCCCATTCCCGCCTCGCATACACTTACCTCTCGCCGTGATATCCTCCCTTTCCAACCGAACGCCGCCATGGGAGTTTGTGCAAAGGTTGAACAGTCCGCCCCCAACAGGCCTCCCACAATGGGTGAAGGAGACATTGACACGGGGATTCTGTGGGATTGGTTCGTTAAATCTGAGAACTTTTTACGACACAAAGGTACCCCCAGTGCTGACATGGTCAAGACCATTGCCTATGGCATGACTAGCGTCCATGCCATTCGCTGGCTGGCTGCAAACGGCCCCGCCCTGCCCTCAATGGACTGGGATACATACAAGGACCAGATGCGAACCCTGTTCCTGCCCTCCGGTTGGGAATACACCGTGAGGATGGCGGTGTTACGTCTAAAACAGGGATCCAGGCCGTTCATGGACTTTGCCTTGGACGCTATGGGCCGTAATAATCTCCTCGCAGGTACTACTTCATTTATGAACGATGACTTCCTCCGCGACGCCATTGAGGCTGGCATGGACCCCGAGCTGGCTGTCGAGTGCCACCGTGAAAACACCAACTCTTTTGCTGACTTCCGACCTTGGCTGGACGAGGTCAAGAGAATCGACGAGCGTCGACGGCAGCGTTTCGAGGAGATCGCGAAGGAGTTCGCGCGTCTGAATGTGAGGACAACCGTCCCGGGTAGAGTTCCCCCAAAGATGGCCGCTGTCGCCAACACATCTAGGACCCAAGCTTCGTCTTCTCAGACTTCCTCCTTCATTCCTATTCCTAAGCTGACCGATGATGAAAGGACCTTGTTGAAGGAGAATGGCGGCTGCTTCAAATGCCGCAAGTTTTTCGCTGGACACATTGGTCCTCGATGCCCCAATCCACCTCTCGACGGCGCAACTTACAAGACGTTAACCGCGCAGGACGTTCCTAGGAGACCCACTGCTTCAGCTCGCAGCACCTCGACTGGTCGTGTCGCCACTGTTCTCAGTCCAGTTGGCGCTTCAATTGTTGAAGAAGAGCTAATCAACTTCGACAGCCACGTGGAGACTGTCGCTGCCGTGCTCCCTAACGCCGTTTCCGCTGTGGTTGACACTGGTTCTCCAGACTATTCAGACGATGAGTGCGCACCCTTCTCGTGCTCAAATCTTTTCTGGTCGTGCCATCTTTCCTCCCCTTCGCTTGCCTCACCTCTCGCCATTAAGGGTCTCATTGATGACGGATTCAAAGCCTACTCCGCGCTGGAAGTCATCGTCCATTCACGCTAGTGAGATTCGCGCTGCCCGTCGTCGCGCGCAGCCTGCCGTGCATGCCGTTCTGCTGGGCGCTGAGATGGCCTCGCGCCTACGCCCCCAGCTTAACACGCACCCTGCACGTGGACAGTGTGGTATGCGCAGGAGCAATATCATCGCCTCTATAAAGGAGCGCATTGAGGACCTGAACGCCATTGAGACGTTCGAGGCTCAGCTGAAGCACATGGATGGTGAGATAAAGAAGAAATACGTCGACCTGTTTCCGGATGACATTCCTCCCGTTCAGCACCTCCCAGACACGGCTTACCACTGATTTATTCTCAAGGACGCTCACTGTATCGTTCGCAAGCGGGAATATGCTTGCCCGAGGAAGTGGCAAGACGCTTGGCGTACGCTGCTGGAAGGGCATCTGGCTGCGGGTCGCTTGCACCTGTCTGATTCCGAATTCTCAAGCCCCGCGTTTCTGGTGCCCAAGGCAGACCCGACGGCTATGCCACGTTGGGTCAACGACTACAGGGAATTGAATGAGAAAACGGTCGCCGATAAGTTTCCTTTGCCCTGCATCGCTGACATTCTCGCTGACTGTGGTCGTGGGAAGATTTGGGGAAAATTAGATATGACGAACGCGTTTTTCCAAACTAAAGTCCACCCCGATCACATCAAGTATACGGCTGTCCGCACCCCGTTCGGACTTTACGAATGGGTCGTCATGCCACAAGGGTGTCGGAATGCGCCGTCTACTCACCAACGACGGATGGCCGCAGCGCTGCGACCTTGGATTGGCAAGATTTGTCATGTCTATCTGGACGACATCATAATTTGGAGCTCCAATTTGGCCGAGCACATTCGCAACGTGGAGACGATCTTACAGGCTCTGCGCGAGGCTTCGCTGTATTGCCCGCTCAAGAAGACTTCCTTGTTCTGCACTTCGATCGACTTTCTGGGTCACCGTATCTCAGCGGACGGCATTCAGGCGGATTCTTCGAAGGCGGCCAAGATCTCTGCATGGCCTGTCCCTAAGACGGCGTCTGACGTTTGGCAGTTCTTGGGCCTCGTCCGCTATTTGTCCGCTTTCCTGCCTCGGCTCGCAGAACTCACCTCGGTCCTTACTCCGTTGACTAACAAGGTTGCTGGAGGTGAGCACATCATCTGGCGCGAACACCACCAATCTGCATTTGACGCCATCAAGTCACTTGCCGCCTCTTGCGAGTGTCTCACCGTCATAGACCACGAGGACCTGGGAGATAATCAGATTTTCGTTACTACTGATGCTTCTGACTTAGGCACAGGTGCGGTCCTCTCCTTCGGCAAGGACTTGGCTTCCGCCCGTCCAGTGGCCTTCGAGTCGAAACAGCTTTCGCTGGCAGAAAAAAATTATCCTACGCACGATAAGGAGATGCTGGCGATCGTACGAGCACTCCACAAGTGGCGCAATGATTTGTTGGGGGCCGAGTTCGAGGTCTACACCGATCACCGTATGCTAGAGTTTTTCAACCAGCAGCGCGACTTGTCGAAGAAACAGCTTCGCTGGCAGGAGTTTTTGGCTGATTTCAACTTCACAATCAAGTATGTGCGCGGCGAAAACAACACGGTCGCGGACGCGCTGAGCCGTCAATTCTCTGACGAGACACCGGTAGTCGCCCCCGTCTTGACAGTATCAACCGACTCCGAGCTTCTCAAGTCTATCAAGGCTGGTTACGAGTCTGACCCTTGGTGTTCAAAGCTGCTCAAGGACGGGATCAACGTCGCGGGCGTCAGCCGCCGTGCTGGTTTACTCTTCGTCGCTGATCGTCTAGTTATACCTAGAGTGCCCTCTGTGTGTGAATCCATTTTTCGCCTGGCTCATGATTCCCTAGGTCACTTTGGGGCTGGCAAGTCCTACGAAGCGCTCCAGGACTCCTTTTATTGGCCCAACATGCGACGCGACTTGGAAAACGCCTACATTCCGGGTTGCGTGGATTGCCAATGGAACAAGGCCTCGACCTCCAAGCCGGCAGGCCCCTTGCACTCCCTGCCAGTCCCCGACTCTCGCTTCGATGACATTGCGCTTGACTTCGTCGGACCGTTACTGGAGGATGACGGATTCAATTACCTCCTTACCATCACTGACAGACTTGGTGCAGATATCCGTTTGATTCCCTGCCGAAAAGACGTTACCGCTGAGCGTGTCGCAGTGCTATTCTTCGACCATTGGTATTGCGAGAACGGGCTCCCGAAGACCATTACAAGCGATAGGGATAAGCTCTTCATCTCGCGCTTCTGGAGTGCGTTGCATGCGCTGACCGGCGTAAAACTTAGATTGTCTAGTGCCTTCCATCCGCAAACTGACGGTTCGAGTGAGCGTACAAATAAGACTGTCATTCAATGTCTGTGCTTTTACGTTGACAGAAATCAGAAGGGATGGGTTAAAGCTCTCCCTCATGTTCGTTTCGCTATCATGAGCACAGTTAACACATCTACAGGTTACTCTCCTTTCGCTCTGTGTTCCGGCGTTTCCCCTCGGCTCGTGCCCCCCATGATCGACGCCCCGTCCTCGGATATTCCCACTGCCGCCTCCGACATAATCGAGCGCGTCGTGCAGATAGAGAAGGAGGCTAAGGATAATCTACTCGTGGCCAAGATAGCCCAGACGGTTCAGCCCAACGCTCATCGACGGCCTGATCAAGAATTTAACGTGGGAGATTCGGTCTATCTTTCGACTTCAAACCGTCGGAAAGAATACATGCATACGGGTGATAACAGGGTGGCCAAGTTCATGCCGAGGTTCAATAGGCCCTACGAGATCGTTCGGGCGAACAAAGAGAAGTCATCTTACACACTGAATATGCCCAATGCTGAAAACACCTTTCCCACTTTCCACTCTAGCCACCTCCGTCCTTTCGTGCCGAACGATGGTAACCTGTTTCCCTCTTGTGAACTCGCGTGTCCGGCTGCGATCACAGGGGATTCGGGTGACGATGAATACTTCGTGGAGTCGATCATAGACGAGAAGCGTGGGAGAAGGGGCATGGAGTACCTGGTGACTTTCTGTGGATATGGGGCTGAGGATAATCATTGGATGCTGAGGGGAGAAGTTGAAGAGCTCGAGGCGCTGGATAGGTGGTTAGAACAGCCGAAGAAAATCGTGGCGCGAACTCGTGCTAAATCAAAGAAGATCTCAGCACCCGTTCTACTCTCTTTGCTTGAGAGCCTGTCGGGCTCGTTCGACATCAACGTTCACGCTGGTTCTATTTATTTTGATTCTCCTTGATGAAGTCCACCTTCCGCTCTTTCTTTAGAGGGTGGGCGAGTGTAAACAAGTTACATTTCCCCTGACTCCTGACTTGTATAACACGTGACTTGCGTGTTCCTATATATATTGTAGCTACGCCTTTTACTTATCTTATCTTCCGACCACGACATTCCAATATACCCATTGATCCTCTCATCTGCCCTTTCCTCTGAGTGTTCCACCCTCGATGTGGTTCCATCCTATCTATCACATGATGAACACATAGGTATTTACGAGATGCAGCTTACGCCCTCAGGCCATATTTATAATCGCCTTAGTCAGAACCTCGCCGTAGACACATGGGTGCAGTCCATGACATCACGCCTCAAGGTGATGACCTAAACATTCCATGGAAAGCCAACAGGCTACGGTGTGTATGTAGACATGAGGGATACACATGTATAGTAGTATATAAAGCCCAATACCACACCCAGAGACGTTAACTCATTCTCTTGGGATTCCCACTAAACACTAGTGCCTAAGTCAGTGTCTTCGATGTCTTCCCTCTTCCATCTTTACTTACTTGACTCGCCATCTTGCGGGGTCCGCGTGCACATTTATTGTGTATTAGTGTTGCCCTGACATGCACCTTTGACCACTCCTCGCGGCTGAATGCTTCATCTTCCATCTGAGCACTTCTAACTTCACAAAATCAGGAGCCCCTCCCTGCAGGATCTACTTCGGCCTTTCCTGTAAGGGGACACTCCTATTTTCTCCTATTCCCCTGTCCCTCTCCCTTCCTCCTCATTCCTTTCTCTTTTCCTTCATCCCACGGACTCTTACATACATACCCTTCATTCCCCTTCGTTTCGTTTCGTTTCCACTTCCTTCTGCCCACTCCTTTCGCATCTGAGCCATGTCCGGTGACTCCGAAGTCTTCCCACACTTCGGACTCGCTCGGACTCACTTGGACTCGTATATACACTTCGGGGCTCGTCCGGGCTACTTCTATTCTCTTTCCCCACTTCATCTCCCTTCGCCCTTACTTCCCCCAGGTCGCTGGCACGACTTCTGTGCATTTACCTTCTACTTCATTATCACATGTTTCCTCGTACCTTGTGATATTTGTTCGGACTTGTGGCTGGTGTACTGTACAGTTATCCTTTCATTCCTCCCACGCTACTACAGTATATACTTCGCTTCCTAGCATGGAGAATCCCTATCCTGTTCTCTTTGGATTCTCCCTCTGCTAGGTGAGCAGCTCTCTCATGTATTGTAGTTAGTCTTATTCATATCTTTGGATTCTCCCTCTGCTAGGCCTGCGCTGCCGGCCATCTTGAGGTTGCCCTTACACTAACACCAAGCCCAATGATGGGGACATCATATCGGCATATGAGCACTGGAAAGCTGCCAGCACTGCTTGAGAACGACTCAAGGCCAAATACGACGCTCACGATCCCAAATTCCCTCCTCTTCCTCCCTTTCCAAACATCGAAAATACCCGCACCATCTACATGAATCCCAGCAGCTTCAGCAACTACAACCCCCTCTTTCTGGCTGCCATTCAGCATCCAGATATTCTTACATATCTGGAGGGTGATGCTGGAGTGGGCTCAGCCATCTACAAGAAATTGTGGGGTGCAGTCAAGCCTGGCAAGGCTACCTTGGGCCAACTCATCGAACGGATCAACACTGAGCAGAAGAAAGAGGAGAAGAGGTCTGCAAAGAAGAAGGCTGGGCCATCTAAATCAAAGTAAGTCATCAGCTTCATACAACCTAGAATTTCTCCCTATGCATATATCTTTGTACTACTATATTTATTGAAAATTGCATATATTTTGCACCATTTCTTGCTTGAGTCTCAATCATATTCTATCTGAACACATGCTCATTTGCCTAGTTTCTGTTTACAGACCTACATGATGCTGCTGGTGGTGTGGTTCTTGCTTGGACTTGTTCCATGTGTTGCTGCAGCACCTAAACAAGATCCGTTTCCAAACATGCTCTTCACCGAGTTTGCTCAAAGCATTCAGGACAACTTTGGTCCCAAGATCAAGCTGTCTACTGTCTTGATGCTTTTGATGACTCTTGTCAGTAATACAGATCTCCTCAACCTTCATGGGCAACAGCAGGCTTCTCAACAACAAGAGTCTACCAGCTGGATGGCTGCCCTGGTCCGCGCTGTCAAAGCAAAGCTCTCTGACAGTGGCTTTATCTCTCTTTTCACCACTGACAACTTACGGACTTCACGATCTGAGCAGCAGCAAATTACACTTGCAGGCAAGAAACTCAGCCGGTTCAGCCGCTCTCTGTCTCTTGCTTCACACTCCAGTATTGGAAATTTCAAGTCCAAACTTCGCCCCATCTCCACGACTTCTATTCAACCCATCATTCTTATCACACCCATCATCATGGCCTGTCCAACTCTTGACTGTAACGACCATAGCCTTACTCAAGACCTGCGGGAACGTGATATCTCTCATGTCACATTGCTCAAGGGGAGTCAGTGCTTAGAGAAAGTCCCCGTTCTGGCCAGCAGATGCTCTTCCTGCAATTCACTTTACTGGGCAGATCATGAGCGGTTCACCCAGAGTAATGGTGATGACTTGTGCTTGTACCTCAACAATGCCAAGTATCTCAAGGTTGGCAAAAGTGTCTGGGTCGACCGCACTGTCTCTGAGGCTATCGTCAACGCCAACTACAGCTTCCATGCCTCCACTGCTGCTATTACCGAGTTTTGGAACTTCTCATTTGTCAAGCCAAATGGAGGTACCTTCAAACTTGGACGTCGACAAGTCTGGAAGGCCTTTGTGGAGGAGTCTATCCGGCAGATGGCTAAGTTCAACAAGCGCCAGATTGTTTTTGAGGACAATCTCTCCATCAATGCTCTGGTTGCTGCTGCCTACATCCAACTCAGCGACAATGGAGTTATCCGCAGTGCAGAGGGACATTCTTGCGATGAGTGTTGTCATGCATTCAAGGATGTTGCTGATGTCATTCCAAGGCAACCCAATGATCCTGCTGCAGTTGTTGGCTATGATGAAAATCACGCTGTCCCAGACTATGCAGGGGAACCTGTTGATCCAAATGCAATGGAGGCTGCTGCTGTGGTTCAGCCTACTGGCCCTGTTACACTTGGCAATCATGGAGAGGTCCACATGATTGTTATTGATGGAATTGTCATGGGGCCACGACATTGTGCAACACGCCGTGCACAGATTGATACTTTCGCCCTGGGATTGATGAAAATAATGTTTAAGTAAACTGATTACTATTTAATTACTTTTGCTTAAAATATCTTACACTGCCACATTCAATACTATGCCGGAAAGTAAGCTTAAAGTCCCAAAGACTTAACAAATTGATATCTGTAGTCAATAGTTTTTTTTCTTATACTTACTTGTTGCTAACTTTTAGAATATTTTCGGGTGAAGTAATGAACGAGGCGAGGCTCAATACTTTAAGTAAAAGTAGTAAAGTAGTAATGAATCAGTAAGATGTAAACAAAGAACCTTTCAATACTCCAAAATGCTAAGTAACGATAAAGTAACGATAAAGTATAAGTCATAAAAAGTACGGAGAAAGTATGGTGAAGTATGCGTGACTCATACTTTCCTCATATTTTTCGTGACTTAAACTTTATTGTTACTCTTCACCATACTTTCCCCGTACTTTTTATGACTTATACTTTATCGTTACTTTATCGTTACTTAGCATTTTGGAGTATTGAAAGGTTCTTTGTTTACATCTTACTGATTCATTACTACTTTACTACTTTTACTTAAAGTATTGAGCCTCGCCTCGTTCATTACTTCACCCGAAAATATTCTAAAAGTTAGCAACAAGTAAGTATAAGAAAAAAAACTATTGACTACAGATATCAATTTGTTAAGTCTTTGGGACTTTAAGCTTACTTTCCGGCATAGTATTGAATGTGGCAGTGTAAGATATTTTAAGCAAAAGTAATTACAGCTATTTTCAGTGAGCTTGACAGTCGCGGGAAAATGTGTGCTCGGAAATTGAAAATTACTTACCAACAATAATACCACTGTTCTTGCTCGCTCACGCTTCCCTTTGTCATGCCCTACCGTAAGATCAGTCGAGATGTCAAGATTGCAGCAATACACCTCTGGGAACTGCATCAGTTGACTCTGGAACAAATACTGGCATGCTGCCGCATCTCAGAAAGCACCTTTTACCGGATTCTCAGACTCTGGCGTGAAACTGGCGACGTCGTCTCACACAGACTTCCTCATCAAGGTCGACTACGGCTTCTGGAACGCGCAGATGTGGATTATCTCGTCGAATTGATTCGCCAAAACCCCGATTACTTCCTTGACGAATTGCTGGTCATGCTTGATACGAACCGCTTCATATCTGTCCACTTTGTAACCATCTACCGGGAATTACGACGGGCTGGCCTCAGCAGAAAGAAGCTTCGCAAGATTGCTAAGGAAAGAAATGAACCTCGACGGGCCGCATTTATCGCACGGATGGCCCAGTACCGCCCAGAAGAGATCGGCTTCATTGATGAAGTTTCTAAGGATGAACGGACTACGGCACGTCGCTATGGATGGTCTCACTCTGGTACTCGCTCTGAGAAGTCCCTTCCATTTGTCCGTGGTAGAAGAACAACAACAGAGGCACTATTGTCACTCGATGGTATTGTGGCTCGGACCGTAGTGGAGGGCTCAATGACGAAGGCAATGTTCTTAGCGTGGTTAGAAGATGTGGTGATACGTACTCATTTACTCTCATTCTCTATCTCAAAGGCTCTCATGCTACCCGAATTGCTACAGCTCCCCAAATGCCATGCATACCCTGGACCTTTGAGTGTGCTTGTAATGGATAATGCAAAGATACATCACGGAGCCGAGTTTCTTGAACTCTTTGACCGCTTTGGTATGTCAATGTTCATTGGGGGAAGACAAAAGCTAATCTTTGTAGGGGTGCGGCTTGAATATCTACCCCCATATTCCCCTGACCTCAACCCAATTGAAGAAGCGTTCTCGAAGATCAAGTATTTCATTCGACAGCACCAAGACTACTATGCAGCACGTGAAGGAGATGGAATTCTGTATGATATGTACGAAATCACAGATATCATTACACCCGAAGATGCCTCGGGGTATTTCATTCATGCAGGGTACTTCTAGTATTACAGTCATTTGGTAGTTCGTACAATACTATGCCGGAATTGAGGGTATAAACAGCAGAAGCGAGCAGACAAACAGCAGTATAGCAAACCATCAGGCGGGTTTCGGCACAGACCAAAGAAATATAGCATCGCGTATCGCAGCAACCTCTCCAAACGCAAACTCCATCTCGCGTAGCTCAGCTTTACTTATGTAGCGAAGATGTCGCGCCTCCTTGAATGCATGGTGCATGAGCTTGTTCAAAACTGACGGACCGAGGTTGTATGTTTCGCAAAATGTGGTGATGTTCATATCAGGCCCAGCATCTCGAGAGGAAGGATGGATGGATATAGATGCTGTATTAGTGTGCAAAGAATCGGGGGCACCATTGGGGCCAACAGAGTTGGGTGGGAACATCAAGTTGATGGTGGGTAGCGAGTTGTTCTCCTTCGCAGCCTGTTTGGCCTCCAAACGGCGCTCAAGGATGGATGGGTGGCTTGCACCCTTCCCCGGGAACAGGTGGTGATTGGGAGGGCTTTGCAGGGTTGCAACGGTCTCGCCTTGAAGCTGCAAATAGGTATCAGCTCGTGTGAGCCAAAAGACTAACAAAGCCTTGAGACACACCATTGCCGAAGCCCAACAATCCAGCATTTCGTGGCTGAGTGCCATATGTTTACCATCTGGACCGACATAACAAGCATTCCCAACGCAGCTATCTGTCCCTTTATCGCAAACCCATCTCTCCTTGAGCTGCTGGATGTTTCGTAGCTTGGATTGATTCCCTGGGAGGTCAGCGGGATCGGACTGAGAAAAGGGATTCAGATGAGTTATATTGTAGCGTACAAGAAATTCGTGTCTCACTTTCTGTTTCTTCTTTCCTCCGGACTCCCTTATCTCACCATTTGCTGGGACATTCTCCTTGGTCTGACCTGTACTCATGTTCTCCGTAACGGACAGATTGACCGTTGGAAAGCTGCTGTTGTATTTGCTAATGCGCTCCAAGATGTTGGCATATTCGGACTCGTTCGTGAGAGGCAATCCTGGCTTTGGAATGAGACGAGCTATCGTTGCGGTGATGGAATAGTTGGAGAAGTGGAGGGCATCTGGCTTGAGGGATTCAGCGACGTGCACAAGGATCTGGGCCTTGATTGTATCCCAGGGGATGTCAGGGCCATGGGCCGTTGAGGATTGCTTTGGTTCCCGTTTCGTCGAAGGTCGAGCCATTTCAGCACGCGAGAAGATAAACAGGACATAGGTGATCTTCTTCGCTGCTGGAGGAACCTCTTCGACTGCTAGTTCACCATTAGCATATGCATACATTTGCCTGTATGTCAAACATACCTTTCCGTGGTCGTCCTTGTTTTCGCGGTGGATCTGGGAGAGCTTCGTCCATGGCAGAATCCGAAGCTGCGCCAGGGTCGTTGTCTTCATCAAGCTCATCATGCTCCTAAACCGCAGTCTCCGAGTTGGAGGCTGTACTGTTTGAATCAGAATCAGGTTCCATGAGCTCGTTTGCAAAGTCGTCGTAGAGGATATCAAGCCGATTAGCAGTCCTAGGCTGAGTAGCTTGTGGAGTAGGACCCTTGGCAGGCTCCTTGACCGTTAATTTGACTCGCTTAGCTTTGAAAGGCATTGTATAGGAGAGGACGTGCTGAGAGAGGCGCGTCGTAGCAGAGGAAGTAATTTTCAATTTCCGAGCACACATTTTCCCGCGACTGTCAAGCTCACTGAAAATAGCTGTAAATAGTAATCAGTTTACTTAAACATTATTTTCATTGATCCCAGGGTGAAAGTATTGATCCGTGCACGGTGTGCAATGGAAGGATGTGAGGCAGGACTTGAGAATGCCTGTAAGGGGACACTCCTATTTTCTCCTATTCCCCCTGTCCCTCTCCCTTCCTCCTCGTTCCTTTCTCTTTCCCTTCATCCCACGGACTCTTACATACATTCCTTTCGTTCCCTTTCGTTCCCTTTCCTTCCCACTTCCTTTCCGCCCACTCCCTTCGCATCCGAGCCTCGTCCGGTGACTCCGAAGTCTTCCCGCACTTCGGACTCGCTCGGACTCACTTGGACTCGTATATACACTTCGGGGCTCGTCCGGGCTACTTCCATTCTCTTTCCCCACTTCATCTCCCTTCGCCCTTACTTCCCCAGGTCGCTGGCACGACTCCTGTACATTCCCCCTCCACTTCATTATCACATGTTTCCTCGTACCTTGTGATATTCGTTCGGACCTGTGGCTGGTGTACTGTACAGTTATCCCTTCATTCCTCCCACGCTACTACAGTATATACTTCGCTTCCTAGCATGGAGAATCCTTATCCTGTTCTCTTTGGATTCTCCCTCTGCTAGGTGAGCAGCTCTCTCATGTATTGTAGTTAGTCTTATTCATATCTTTGGATTCTCCCTCTGCTAGGCTCGCGCTGTCGGCCATCTTGAGGTTGCCCTTACAGCAGAACAGGATCTCCCATCCTGGCACCAGAGCCCTACGGAAAACGTCCTGCGCCACTCCGGACTCGTTCCCGATGTCTCTCCGGTTTTGCGGACATTCTGGACGCTCTCCTGCTACTCCCACCCACCTCTGAGGACCCAAGGAACTCCATCCCTCGCTCCCCTGACGACTCCGAAATGACGGGCGCTTCCAGCCAGATCCCGCCATCCGAGCCAGTCGCTTCAGGACCGGACTCCGAGACTTTGCAGACCTTGTGGGCTCAGACGTACGAACACCAAACCCAAATCAGCTCCATCCACGATACACTCGCCCGAACCGAAGAACTCCTCTTAACACCCCGTCCGATCACTCCGAAAACGACTCCGGACTCCGAGCCGAGAGGCACTGAAGCCTCCCAGCACGCCCCGAGTCGATCCGAAAACACCCCGCGTTCCTGTTTGAAGCCCGCCTCTCCCCCGATCTTCGACGGAAACCGCAAGGATGGTCGCGCATTCTACAACGCGTGCTCCATCTACTTCCAGCTCTGTCCGGACCACTTTCCGACGGAGCAGGCCAAAATCCTCTGGTGTCTCTCCTTCTTCCAGAAGGATCGAGCTAAGGAGTACGCGGACATGGTGCTCCGGAGTCCGAAGGATCCGTACTTCGAGTCCTGGGCCGCCTTCGCAACCGAATTCCGGACTCGCTTCCTTCCGGATCGGGAACGCGAAGCCGCCATGCTAAAACTGGAGTCCTCCCGGTACCACCAAGGCCGTCGGACTTTCCAGGAGTACCTCGACGAGTTCCGGGACCTTGTAGACCAGTCCGGATACTCCGAGGGCTCCAACATCATGATGAAGTTCCGCCGCGGATTGGACTCCATCATCCAGAGCCGCGTTGCCGAGTCCGCAGACTGTCCGGACGAGGACGACTTCGAGGAATGGTACAGGGCAGCGCAGCGGGTTGCTGACAATCGTGCCGCTAACCAGTCCTTCCACTTCGGCGTGCACTCCGGTAACTCCGGACACTCCGGACCCCTCGTCCGACCTGCAGCCAACTCCGGAGTCGCTCGGACTCCTGCGGGCGTACTTCCCGCGCCTCGGACTCAGCTCCCGCCTCTGCAACCCCGTTTCCAACCTCCGCCTCCTCCGAAGGCTCTCTCCCCCGGTGTCCCCATGGACGTCGACCACACCCGCTCTCGACCCGCCACTTCGCAGCTCTGCTACCGATGCGGCAAGCCTGGCCACATGTCCCGTGAGTGCCCACTCCGGTACGATGTCCGGTTCATGACCACTGAGGAGCGGATGTCCGCCATCGAAGATCTCTTGACCGCGGCTGACGTTGTAGAAAGTACGGGGACTTCGGAAGGAATAGACGATGAGGGAACGGCCCCGGTTGAGGAATCGGACATGGCGGATTTTGTCCGGACCAACGAGTGATCAGTGCGACCTCGTTGGTGAATAACCGATTTGCTTGTCTTAGCGTAGACGAAATAGACGATTCCAATCACTCCGATGATTCGTCCGACGTTAAGCAAACGACTCCGGTTACAATCCGCACACTCCGAAGGTTTCGCCCGCAGTGGGAACGGCGGCTACCCAGTAGCTATAAGATCTCCGCGCTGCCCGGCAAGCTTTCGCTAGATATACCCGTTGAAGTGCAGAGCACGGATACACAACACCGATGTACCCTGCAGGCCCTGGTGGACTGCGGAGCCACCGGAGTCTTCATGCATCCGCGCTTTGCTGATGCCCATGGTTTCACCCGACGCAAGCTGTCCGCTCCGATTCCGGTCTTCAACGTCGACGGATCGCCGAACGAAAACGTATCCATCTCCGAAGTCGTAGACCTTGTACTCCGGTTCAAGGATCACACGGAACGGATGCTTTTCGCGGTCACTAACATCGGACGGCAGGACATCATCCTCGGATACACCTGGCTTCGGAAGCACAACCCCGAGATCGACTGGCAGACGAAGGAGGTGACCATGAGCCGTTGTCCGTCCGGATGCGACACCTGTCGGAAGGAGTTCCGCCATGACAAGCTGACCCGACGCAAGGAGTCCGTGCGACTCCGGGAGTGTCGTACGGGTCCGATGCCAAGGGTTGAGGAACTGCACTCGGACGATCTCCCGCAGCTTCAGGACTGCGAGGACGATGATGAGGACGACGAGGCTACAACTCCGGATGACTTCGGACTTGAGAAGGGTGACCGCATCTTTGCAGCCATTCCTCCTCCGACTCCGGAGTACCTTCGGACTCTTCGGGAAGAACACATCCGGGCTTCGGAGACAGTCTCGCAGCGCCTCGCATTGGCTTTCCAGCGCAACAAACCCCACGATCCTCGGAACAGCGCAGTCCCGGACTTCCTTCAGGAATTCGAGGATGTCTTCGCAAAGGAGTCCTTTGATGAACTGCCCATGCCGCGTCCGTGGGACCATGCCATCGAGCTACTGGACGGAGCGGAACCGACCTCTACCAAGTGCTACCCGCTGTCCCCAGCGGAGCAGAAACAGCTGGACGAATTTCTGGAAGAAAATCTCCGGACTGGTCGGATCCGCCCCAGCAAGTCGCCCATGGCCGCCCCAGTGTTCTTTGTCAAGAAGAAGGACGGATCGCTCCGCTTGGTTCAGGACTATCGGAAGCTCAACAACATGACGGTCAAGAATCGGTACCCGCTCCCGCTCATCTCGGACTTGGTGGACAAACTCCGGAACGCTCGCTACTTCTCCAAGCTCGACGTCCGGTGGGGTTTCAACAACGTCCGGATCAAGGAGGGTGACGAGTGGAAGGCCGCGTTTCGGACTACGCGCGGACTCTTCGAACCGTTGGTGATGTTCTTCGGACTGACCAACAGCCCGTCTACCTTCCAGACCATGATGAACGACCTGTTCCGGGAGCTCATTACGGAAGGTGTGGTCATTATCTATCTGGATGACATTCTGATCTACACCAAGACGCGCGAAGAGCATCGCCGGGTTCTCAAGCGAGTCCTAGAGATCCTCCAGCGGAACAAGCTCTTCCTCCGAGCAGACAAGTGCGATTTCGAGCAAACCAAGGTGGAGTATCTCGGAGTCGTCATCTCCGAGGGTAAGATCGAGATGGACCCCGTAAAGGTTTCCGGAGTCGCGGACTGGCCGACCCCTCGGACTCGGACTGAACTCCAATCCTTCCTCGGGTTCGTCAACTTCTACCGCCGCTTCATCAAGGACTACTCACACATCGCTCGGCCTCTCTTCGACCTCACTTGCGCAAAGGAATGGCAGTGGAACGACTCCGCTCAATCCGCATTTCTTCGGATCAAGGAGCTGATCACTTCGGAACCTGTTCTGGTCTTTCCGAAGGAGGATCGGCCATACCGGGTTGAAGCGGACTCGTCGGACTACGCTACGGGTGCGGTCTTGTCGCAGCTGGATCCGGATGATGGTAAATGGCATCCTGTCGCATTCTACTCTAAAAGTCTACAGGCTGCGGAGCGGAACTACGAAATACACGACAAGGAGATGCTTTCAATCATCCGGGCACTCGAAGAATGGCGGCACTACCTTGAAGGCGCGGAGACTCCGTTCGAGATCTGGACAGACCACAAGAACCTGGAGTACTTCATCAAGGCCCAGAAGCTCAACCGTCGTCAGGCCCGCTGGTCCCTATACCTCTCCCGCTTCGACTTCACTCTCCAGCACCGTCCGGGTCGGACTATGGGTAAGCCGGATGCTCTCTCGCGACGCTCGGATCACTCGGATGGTAAGGACGACAACAAGGATGTGGTTTTACTTAAGCCGTCCTACTTTGCTGTCCGTGCCACGGGTGTCACCCTTGAAGGGGAGGAGAAGGATATCCTCACGGCTATCCGGACTGGAGTGCGGGATGCGAAGTTCGAAGATGCAGTGGCAAAGGCGGCAGAGGAGTTGAAGAAGGCGCAGGGCAGTCGCAAGACGGTCCGGAGTGCGGAATGGTCTCAATCGGACGGACTCCTGATGTTCCGGGGTAAGATCTACGTTCCGGACTCACCGGACTTGCGTCGGACTATTGTAGCCCAGCACCACGACTCCAAGGTCGCAGGACACGCCGGCAGATGGAAGACCCTCGAACTTGTTTCGCGCAGCTACTGGTGGCCCAACATGTCCCGGTACGTCGGATCCTACACCCGCCATTGTGACCTCTGTCTCCGGACGAAGGCCCAGAGGCATCTGCCCATGGGTGAACTCCATCCGCTTCCTATTCCAGATGAACGCTGGGATCGCCTGAGTGTCGACTTCATTGTCGAGCTTCCGGAGTCCGATGGATTTGACGCTGTCATGAATGTGGTCGACTCCGTAAGCAAACGCGCCCACTTCATTCCGGCTCACACCACAGTGTCCGCCCTCGGATCCGCAAACTTGTACCTGCAGAACGTGTGGAAGTTGCACGGACTCCCTCGGTCCGTTGTGTCCGACCGGGGTCCGCAGTTCGTCGCAGAGTTCACCTGAGAGGTCTACCGGATGCTCGGAATCAAGCTGGCTGCATCCACTGCGTACCACCCTCAATCCGACGGACAGACAGAGCGGACTAACCAGGAACTCGAGTCCTACCTCCGGATCTTCGTCGGAGAGCGTCAGGACGACTGGGCTCGACTCCTACCTATGGCGGAGTTTGCATACAACAACCGGGTCCATGCGTCCACTCAGCAGTCGCCCTTCCTCCTAGACACCGGCCGACATCCTCGTCTCGGGTTCGAACCTCATCAGCCACCGTCTCGGATGGAGTCCGCAAACGAGTTTGTAGACCGGATGAAGTCCGCAGTCGATGAAGCTCAGTCTGCATTGGTCAAGGCTCAGGACGACATGAAGCGTTACTACGATCAGCGTCGGACTCCTGCTCCGTAGTACCAACCGGGTGACAAGGTTTGGCTGGACTCGTCGGACATCAACCTCGCCCGACCTTCCCGGAAACTCGGACACGCGCGACTCGGTCCTTACAAGGTCGTCCGGAAGGTTGGCAAGGCAGCGTATCGACTCCAGCTCCCTCCGGGCTTATCCCGCCTCCATCCCGTCTTCCCTGTCGTCAAACTCTCTCCCTTCGTTCCGGACCCCATCCCGGGTAGACGCCCTGTCACTCCGCCACCTCCGCAGCTCGTTGACGGAGAAGAGGAACACGAGGTAGAAGAGGTCCGGAACAGCAGACGGTTTGGTCGGGTCCTGAAGTATCTGGTGCGCTGGCGAGGCTATGGTATCGAGCACGACTCCTGGGAGCCCGCGAGCAACCTCCAGCACGCTGCCCAGAAGGTCAAGGACTTCCACAATCGTCATCCGGATGCAGTACACGTACTCCGGACGACTCCGACGACTCCTGCACCGCTCCAGATGACTCCTACAGCACTGGACCAGTCCTGGGAGCGTTGGCGCAGTCGGAAGGCTCCGGGCTCTGTGCAATCGTACTTCGACATCTTCTCGCAGCAATCCGGGGTTTCGGGGTTGGTGAATTCGTGGCGTGGCAGGCAAGAATCTTCGCGTCGGGTCGCCGCAACCTTGAAGGGGGGTGATGTAAGGGGACACTCCTATTTTCTCCTATTCCCCCTGTCCCTCTCCCTTCCTCCTCGTTCCTTTCTCTTTCCCTTCATCCCACGGACTCTTACATACATTCCTTTCGTTCCCTTTCGTTCCCTTTCCTTCCCACTTCCTTTCCGCCCACTCCCTTCGCATCCGAGCCTCGTCCGGTGACTCCGAAGTCTTCCCGCACTTCGGACTCGCTCGGACTCGCTCGGACTCGTCTATACACCTCGGGGCTCGTCCGGGCTACTTCCATTCTCTTTCCCCACTTCATCTCCCTTCGCCCTTACTTCCCCAGGTCGCTGGCACGACTCCTGTACATTCCCCCTCCACTTCATTATCACATGTTTCCTCGTACCTTGTGATATTCGTTCGGACCTGTGGCTGGTGTACTGTACAGTTATCCCTTCATTCCTCCCACGCTACTACAGTATATACTTCGCTTCCTAGCATGGAGAATCCTTATCCTGTTCTCTTTGGATTCTCCCTCTGCTAGGTGAGCAGCTCTCTCATGTATTGTAGTTAGTCTTATTCATATCTTTGGATTCTCCCTCTGCTAGGCTCGCGCTGTCGGCCATCTTGAGGTTGCCCTTACAATGCCCAAACTGGGGTATTCTGCAAGAAGCATGCAGAGAGGATGAAAAACAAGTGCCATATGAAGGGATGTGGCAAAGTCAAGGTTGGTGACACCAAGGCCTGTCAAGATCACCAGGAGCAGTGGGCCACATTTCGCAGGTGATATGCCAACACCTCACTTCTTGGAGTGCAGCGGATATTGAGAAGAGCTCAGGAAGAGAGGCAGGAGTGGCTGCCTCATGCTGCAGAGGCAGAGGAGCTTGAACATGACAACCTGGAGGAGCAGGAGGTTGAAGAGGTCAGTGGCACAAAGTATCACAACTACTTTTCTGCTCCTAGCTACTACTGTGTGGAGACCATCTGTGCTCCATGTGGTGTGGTCCTTGCCTGGCGCAAGTTTGCCAAGTCAGAAGGGGTGGCCAAGATTCTTCGATTCCTTGAAGATGTCTATCCTGATCCTGTGTCACGCCCCAGCTACATTGCCATTGACAAGGGGTGTGCTCTACTCAAGCATATTGTCAGGCAAGGTCACTGGCCTGCTTGGGAGCCAACAACTAGGATTATTGTGGACTCATATCACTACATCAACCACCGGGTCACTGACCATCTTTGCCGGACCTGGTGCAATCCAGCACCCCTCAATGGAGATGCACCAAATCTTGTAGTGGTTGCCAATGACAAGCAAGGCAACCCTTACTATAAGAGGGCTTTCAACACTCAGGTAAGTGAATTTAGTAGTCTAACAATCAGTCATACTTGTCTAATTTGAACTTAGGCCTGTGAGCAGCTCAATGCATGGATTGGAGGTTTCCAGACTGTTCTCAACCGAATGACAGTTAGCAACTTTGACTTCACAATGCATGTGTTGTTATTCATACACACTCAATGGGTCATTGTCAAGCAGAAGGAAAAGAAGAGGAATTGAGAAGCAGGAATAGAAGTGGTAGACAGTGATAAGGAGAGTGAGGATGGAGAAGACTCAGAGAGTGAAGAGGAGAGTGAAGAGGAGGAGGAGGAGGACTAAATGTGTCAAAGTATTTACCTCTACTATGTATAAGTTCCATATGAAGTGCACATGAAGCGCATATAAACCATATAAAGTTCACATGAAGTGTACATGTATGTTATATAAACTGCACATAAAGCATACATATATGCTGTATAAACCGCACATGATGCTCATATAAAGTATACATGTCCTCCACATAAACCGCATATGATGCTCATATAAAGTATATATGTGGTCTATATAAACCACATATGATGCTTATATAAAGTATACATTTACTCTATATAAGATGCATATAGTGCGTATATAAATTACATGTAAAGCTTATATAAAGTACACATAAATCCTATATACATGAAGCTTGTATGCACTGTATATGAGACAAACTCACAACTTAGTTGTAATCCATATGAATATAAACTCTTCATATGTGCTTCACATGTGCTTCACATGTACTTCAGATGTACGTCACATGAAGCATACATGGACTATACTAATGGTTTGGACTTATCCTTTTCAATATCTCAATCTGAGCTTCACTTCTTTTATATGTGAGCTTTACATGAAGGACATATGAATGTCACATACAAACTTCACATGAAGTTCATATAAGCTTTATGTGAAGCTATTCAACAGTTTTTATTGACTAAAAGTAAAGAAGAAGTAAAGAAAATGTAGAAGAAATGTAGAAGAAATGTAAAGCCATATGAAGGAATGTAAAGTTTCGCAAAAGAAGTGGGCTTTATATGACCTTTATATGAAATAAATGTACAGAAGATGTGAAGTCATATGCTTCATATGAGCTTCATGTATAAATGTGGTAAAGTGCCAGATATACCACCATCGGAGGGGTTGGAACACAACTTGATGGGGGAGAGGGAACGCCTGGGAGTAACGGGGTCTGATACTGTCACAGATGGGGCAGCACTAGGAGGGGGAATCCCGCTACTGGCGATAGTAGGTGATCGGTAGTTGGGCATGGTGGGCTGCGATACAGTGCGTCCATGAATGGTAGTGTTACCTGCTGCGTGGCTGCGCGCATGGGCCAAGGAGACCAGTGGAGAGACGAGGGTGGCTGCGGCTTGTTGTCCTATGCAAGTAGTCCGCGAGGTGGTTGCCTGAGGACTGCCAGCCATGCTGTCAATGAGGAGGCAGGGAGAGGACAGCAAGAGCTGGGTTGTGAGTTCAAATATACTGTTAAGAACCGTACTTGTGGGGGTATGGACCTACAAGGACCCGCGATATATGCGGAGCCTAGCAGGGGAAGAGGTTACGGGGTGTGCAGAAACATACTGTAAGGGGACACTCCTATTTTCTCCTATTCCCCCTGTCCCTCTCCCTTCCTCCTTGTTCCTTTCTCCTTTCCTTCATCCCACGGACTCTTATCTACATCCCTTTCGTTCCCTTTCCTTTCCAGTTCCTTTCCGCCCACTCCTTTCGCATCTGAGTCACATCTGGTGACTCCGGAGTCTTCCCGCACTCCGGACTCGCTCGGACTCGCTCGGACCCGTATATACACTTTGGGGCTCGTCCAGGCTACTTCTATCCTCTTTCCCCACTTCATCTCCCTTCGCCCTTACTTCCCCAAGTCGCTGGCACGACTTCTGTGCATTTACCTTCTACTTCATTATCACATGTTTCCTCGTACCTTGTGATATTTGTTCGGACTTGTGGCTGGTGTACTGTACAGTTATCCTTTCATTCCTCCCACGCTACTACAGTATATACTTCGCTTCCTAGCATGGAGAATCCCTATCCTGTTCTCTTTGGATTCTCCCTCTGCTAGGTGAGCAGCTCTCTCATGTATTGTAGTTAGTCTTATTCATATCTTTGGATTCTCCCTCTGCTAGGCCTGCACTGTTGGCCATCTTGAGGTTGCCCTTACACGTACGGGCTTGGCTTCATTTGATGACTGCACCTCCCACACTCTTGCGTGCCCTGTATTTCAGGGTAGGGGCTATACGCGATATACGAGGTATGCGCGTAGAATGAGGATGGGGCGGGAGCTACCACAGTGAAGTGGTAGAGGAGCAAGTGCGGTGAAAGAACTAATATTCAAACTAAGGTAGGATAGCTACGAGACAAGACTATATACAAGGAGACACATGGTAACCGCGCGTCCATGATCTGTACATGAGTACGGTAGCAATAAGTACAGTATGTGGTTTGTAGGTAACAAGTCCCAATGTCCGAGTAGTCCAAGTAACCGTGTGGAACGCGGTACGAGTCCAAGTCTGAATGGCACATGGTTGTGCCCCTAGTAGCCCCTAAGGGGCCTCCTGAACGTGTCCATAACAAGTCCGCCGTAGAACTTCATAGAAGGATCTTACTAACGACGTGAGTCATATGGACTCATACCGAGTCATACTGACTAGGTATTGACTGCAGATCTATTTATATCATAGGTAGATTACAGTATATAAGGAGCATGTATCCATCTACAATCTACTAGTGCTCTACCCAGAGAACTACCTAAGTGTGTGCCTCAAGCTACCTAGCTACAAGTAGTACTAAGCTTTATAACCAGTGAGTAGACACTAGTCTTTCACTCAGTGCATGCTCGTCCTCCCCATTTAGGGTTGATGGACAGATGCTCGCTCAACACTTGGAAGCCAAGCCCCTCAATCGGGCCACAAGACCATCACCAGTAGTATCGCTAGCACTAGCCTCATCATCTCGAAGACCATCTATCTCGTCAGCGTTAGGGACACCCTCCTCTGTTTTCTGCTTCCTGGGCAACACTCTGTCAGCTGCATCATCAGCACCTGATATGGAACGCTTTCCAAGACTAGTCTGGCCCGTCTCCTGAGAGTTCTCTCATAATAACACATCTGCACTTCGCTTTTGGACTTCTGTCATCAAGAAAGCATGAGCTAAGCTGAGCATGATGCACATACCACGGCTTTTGGCTTCTTGCTCAGCCTTTGGGCATGCACGTGATGGGAACATGAGGTCAAGACAGGGACTTGTTCAAATTCTGCCCTGCCAGTGAACACATACTGTTTTGATCTGTAAATCTTTCAGGAGGCAACCAATCATGTCGACGTAGCCAAGATGCAACGGACTTCCGCAATCCATAGCGTGCGTGCAACCTGGCGAACAGAATCCCGAACATGCTTGAGAGCTCCATATGCCCGTTGTTCGTTCCCGAGCATGGCATTGAGTCCCAGCAAAAGGTGGCGAACCAGTTCCAAATATGCCTCCGCCCGATAGGTCGGTCCTACTTATAGACTGCGTTGGGTTGACCTGGAGTTCTGCCTCGGTACATAAGTTGCGAGGTATGCTATATTATTCCATTAAACAGCAGTCATACCAACATTGATAGGGATTCCAACGATTGTCAACAGTGCCCCAATCTGCCGTTCTCAGAAAGAAAAAATGTTGTCAAGCTTCGCGGTACATCCTCGATTTCGAACTTGAGGCTTCCGCCGATGCTACATGTCGATTGTTGGATTCGAAGAAGGACCACAACATGGGTTCATTCTTGTGCTAGTCCGTAAACTTGCGGTACGAGCTGTGATGCTCGCCGATACTTACATTACCATATTAGGTACTCTACCCTACCTCGTTCTTTGCAGCTGTTTGGACACTCTCTGCTTCGTATAAGTACTCTGCGTGTACGTAGATACTGGGCAGAGTCCCCTTGAATATTACGGTTTACAACTATCAATCTTCGAGGACCGACTCTTCCCCTCTCATCTCATTCTTGTTCTGTGTCCCGCTACCGTGGTTAATTCCCGCTAGTGTTACATATTTTTGATAGAAACAAACCTCTACTCGTCGTCTTAACCGTCGACCGAACTCCTCTTATACTCCCGCCATCCGGTCCCCTCAGATAGGCCCTCTGAGAATCCTACGGCACCCCCAATAAAGATACTTGTCTCGCAAAAGACTTCGATACCTCAAAAAAGAAATTATTCTACCCGACACTCGACACAATGTCCAGATATCCCCTACGAAACAGGACTGCCAGCCAAGCTGAGCGCAGTGACGGCGAGTCCGAACTTTCTTCCATGCATGCTGACCACCCCTCTCTAGAGCCTTCTCCGACCCTTGATGCCTCTGCCCTGCACAACGAACGATCATACGCCAATGTCGTTGGGGTAAGCGTACCAGCAGCTCATCGGAGCGCTGCTGATGCTTCACGCGCTGGGAATAATATTCCTGGTGGTGAAATGAGTCCACGCGACGACCGCAATTCTCAGGCAGGAGATGCGGAAGAATCCATCGAGCCCCAAGATGTGGCCAACGATGAGAATACTGGCGGACAATGGATACCTGTCGGTAGAAGCCGTCGCCGCCACAGCGCGCCATCTATAGATAGATTAAGGCAAAATATTAGCCCTATACCCTCAAACAATACTATTGATTTAGCGTATGAAAACTTAACTGCATCTCAGAAAGAGATTTTGGAACGCCGTAATCAAGCATTACGATCGGATGACCCTGCAGTACCTGAACAAAGTACCAATCAAGGTGCCGGCCCTTCTAAGGACAAAGGGAAACGTCCCGATCCTCGCAACTGGGGTAATATTGATTTCGACGGAGAAAATCTTGATCCTGCGGCTCAGGCCGAAGCATTGAAATTGTATAATCTGTTCCTTGAGTACCAGAAATCTAAAGAGATTCTACCTGAATCTAAGACTTCTGGTCAGAATGAGCCTCGCAAACAAACTACAGTTAACCCAGACCTTGAACGAATGAACCAACGGCTACTTGAGTTGGAAGCTGAGAATAATCGGCTCAAACAACAGGCCCGTTCATCACGAACACCCGTTACTGAAGGGATTCGCGATCGCATCAAGGAATCTACCAAACTGAAACATGTTTTGATTGAGCCTAGTCGCAAGACATCCCACAAACAAACCTACCTTCCGAGCCAGCAGATTCCCACAGAAAGTTTTGTGGGCAAAGCCTTGAAATCCCTGGCAGATCGAAAGCAGGTTCGCATGGGCGACCCTGATGACAGCGGTAGTTCGTCCAGCAGCAGTGAATCTTCGTCTACAGGAAGAAGTTCCGATTCGTCCAATATTGATGCATGCCGTAAGAAAAAGAAGCGATCTTCAAGGAAGAAATACCCTAAGAAAAAGGGTAAATCCCTTCTGAAACCAGTTCCACCAAAACGGTATAATGGCGAAGCCAACCTTACCTTAGTATACCGGTTCATGACCGAAAGCGTGGCCTATCTTGAGCAAGGCGAAGTTGACGAGGAATACTGGATTCGCACTATTGCATCGTTTCTGGAGGGAGCAGCCTATGACTTCTATGCACAGCAGGTGTCATTGAACATATCTGAATGGACGATTGATGAGTTCTTCGAAGGTCTCATTGATGCGTGCTTCCCCGCCGACCTACTGGAACAAACCAGGCTCGAAATTGAGGACTTTTCGCAGCACTCGCAGTCTGTCAAGGAATATGCCGCGGTCCTGAGACAGAAATTCGAAATCGTCGGAACGATCGGTGACCAGGAACGTGTGGTCAAGCTCTGGAAAGGCTTGAAGCCTTCTATTCGTGCCGAGCTCTACCGAGAAAAGCTGAACCCCAATGTATCACAGTGGGGGGACGTAGTGGCAGCTGCCGAAATGCTTGAGATAGTGGAAAGTGTGCGCTACGGACGCCCCACTCGCCGTACTCTGAGTTCGACAGGAGACCAGGGGGCCGGTAGGGATTTTAAATCCCGGTCACAAAAAGGGAACCGAACTTCCCGTTATAGAAATGACCATGGCGGCAACAGGGGTAGTAGCGCTCCTAACGCAAGAGGACAAGTGTCCAGCGCAGCGCAACCTCCTCGAAGGACAGAGAATCCTAATAAAGATCGTAATCATCCTAATGAGAAACCAAGGATAAGCAATCCCGCATCCCTGACCACAAAAGAGCTTGATGAACTTCGAAAAGCGGGAAAATGCTTCTGCTGTAAGAAGGAAGGACATAGGGCCAAGGAGTGTCCAACCTTGGACTCGGTTCGGTCGGGAAACACCCAACGACCACCTGGTTTTCCCTCGCATGCCGTGGATATTGATTTCGAAGCGCATGAAAAGCTGGAAGAGGAAGGAGACCATGTTCTACATGAACTTGCATTCAACTCAATAGCCTTCCAATTAAATGACGACCCACCACATAAGCGCATAAGCAATGAGATAGTCGGCCATGGTGCATGCCTTCTAAGCCTTGCGAACTTGGTAGGAGATACTCCTTTGGTACTTCGCAGCTGGAATCACTACCGACCAATGGGCGACCATGCCCTGTTGGCCTGTCACAGCCTCCTGAACGAACTTGGAACCAGCATTGGCTTCCCGGGGGATCCAGAGTTTCCCTTTCGATCAGTCCCCGTTTGGGGCCCTACGGCTGTACGGTTCACTATGACTCGCATATCCAACTCGGATGTGGTCATTACAGATCATTGGCAATCAGATAGGCGCACACACATTGAGTACTATCTTCTGTGGGACCCAGGGTTCAACTTCCCTAGATGGTATGCTAAACGATGCTGCCAATTCTTTCAGTTACCGAAGAAGCTGACTGAATATCTCGAATGCCCAGGACCCTTACCTGATGTTATTGGGGAAGCTGCAGTTATTCACCTTCAACGTAGCTCCCCGTACGTAGGAGACAGTGAAGTAAATTTCGACCACCCAAACGCTCGCTTCAGCATGGGTTGTTACAAGCATGACCCTGAAACCTACTTCATAGATGATGAATACCAGGGCTTCCGATGCACAATCTCGCCTACCTTGTTGGCCAACAACAAATTCAATCTAGCCCATTGGTACAACAAGAAGTTGACGTTGAAGGTGCAGCATTCACAAGACCGTCTTCCCGGTATAGATGAGGCTCCATGGAATCTAAATGATCTTCTATACCTAGATGAACTCCTAGAGGATATCTTGTATGATCCCTGGACAGGTGAACCACTTGCTACGATCCGTCGCCTTCCATTTGGGAACAGGACCTCAGTACGGACAGTCCTTCTAGGTCCACTCGGCGATGATCAACCGGACCCATCTATCATAATGAGCAGCATGGAGATAAATGGACAACAGGTGGAAAGGGGAACCTACTCGGCTATTCAGCGAAATGCTGCTACCACCAAGGATGCTAATCGCATAATACCAAAGCCAGTAGTAGTAACCGTGCGCATTAATGGTCATCCGGCTCGTGCACTGATAGATTCAGGTTCGCTTGGGGATTTCCTATCCACAACGTTAGTAGAGCAACTTGGGCTGAAGAAGATCGAACTTCAAACACCACTTGCACTGCAACTAGCCGTTCAAGGATCACGGTCGAAGATCAATTTCGGCAGCAAGGTGAAACTTGACTATCAAAATTCGAGTTTCGAGCGCTACTTCGATGTTGCGAATATAGCCAACTACGATGTGATCCTTGGTACGCCGTGGATGTTTCAGCATGAAGTCACCCTTGGGATTAACCCAGCACGTGTTGTTCTAGGATCAGACACCCCTCAACCCCTGAAAGGTCAAGGGGTTACGAAGCTATCCTCTCGCACAATGCAACTTGTGGAAACGAACCTGGAAAAGGCACGTCAGCATCTAATTGAGTACGCTAAACCGTTATGCTTACACGCTGCAGACACCCCATTTCCTCCCCTTCGGGTCATCAATCATACCATCCCTCTGATCGATGAATCCAAAATCTATCATTGGCGTCCCTCACGCTGTCCCGATCCTCTCCGTGAACAATGGAGTGCGAAATGGGCCGCATACATTAGAACAGGCCGATGGCGGATTACAAACGCCGGTAATGCTGTACCCATGTTATTAATTTACAAACCTGGAACAATGTTACTACGCACCGTGTTCGATTTGCGAGAACGTAACGCAAACACCAAGAAAATGACATCCCCTCTCCCTGATATTGAGGGAATACTTCGCCGTGTTGCGAAACATAAGTATGTATCCGCATTGGATGGATGCGATGCTTACGAACAGATACGCATCGTTCCCGAACATGTTGAACGGACAGCGGTCACTACACCGAATGGGAATATAGTCAGTGCTGTATTGCAGCAAGGAGACTGCAACGGCCCGGCTACTTACCAAGCACTGATGAACCATCTATTTTCCCCGCACATTGGGGTATTCATGGATGTATACCTGGACGATGTTTACATCTACTCCGACTCTCTAGAAAGTCATATTCAACATGTGGAGACAGTTCTCAATATCTTACGACGAGAGAAGCTTTACCTCTCAGAAAAGAAGATGAGGTTTCTTGTTGATGAACTACATGTTCTCGGCCACATCGTTAATCGTAACGGCATTAAAATGGACCCAAGTAAGGTGGATTCAATCCTGGCATGGAAGACGCCCACAAATCGCGACCTTCTTCGAGGCTTCTTGGGAGCGGTTGGGTATTTAGCGGATAATGCCGAAGGGATCCGGATTCCCATGGGTGTGCTATCAGCCTTGACGGGGGATAGTGTATCTTTTCGTTGGGAATTCACACATCAGCGTGCCTTCGAGGATGTCAAAAACAAGCTACATACCTGGCGGGACCATCACCGGTGCCCCCTTGACTACTCTGAGAGTGCGCCCCCAATCTGGTTGATTACAGATGGATGTGTAACTGGGATCTCAGGTGTGGTATCCCAGGGTGTTGACTGGAAGAAGGCCAAAGTTGCGGCATTCTACTCAGCGAAGCTAAACGCTGCCCAGCAAAATTATCCGGTGCATGAGATAGAAATGCTTGCAGGCGTGGAGTCCATGCTACGCCATCGGGACATCCTGCAAGGCGCGAAATTCCAGTGGCTAACAGACCATAAAGGATTGGTCCACCTGTTAAACCAAAAAGTCCTATCAGGCCGTCAAGCACGCTGGATAGAAAAAATTGGTGAATTTGACTTCACCCCCGTGTATATTCCTGGTGTAGAGAATATCCTTAGTGATGCACTATCGAGGATGTATTCCAACGACGCACCTGGGACTTCGCGGGCACAGAGTGAGTACACTTATCACGATGTGGTGGAAGGGAAAGAAAGTACCTCGCTGTCGTCTATGCCAGTTCTCGTGGGACTGGAAGCCATGATGGCCTCCAAACCCAGTCGACGGACTCCCAGGACCGTCACTTCCTCCAACACGGACGTAAACGAACCCACCAGCGAAGCGCCCAGGGTCGACACCAGCGCGGACTTTGCCAAACGTATGGTGGGCAAACGTTTCGTTCTCCACGGACCTGGACAACGAAAGGAGGGCGGGAATGATGGAAATGAACCAACCACTACTCGCCAGAAAAGTGTCACCACTAAACTCCCTGCGGTACGAAGTACAACTTCTGTTGAAACCGATAACTCCGCGTTGACGCCGCCAGTTCTGAATCAGGATAGGGCGCAATTAGGGGCAGTGCAAGAACCGCTCTCCCCATTAAGCACTCACTCTCACGAACCACCAACACTGGTTGACATCGTCAGAAATGCCTCGGAGGGCATAAATCTTCTTGCCGAAATACGCAACCGCTACACGAACGACCCACTCTTCAAAGACGTCGTCTCTCGCCCTCACGAATTTCGTAACTTCCACATTGAAAACGGGCTCGTCTACCTGAATCACCAAGGCAAACGAGTTCTTTGCATTCCGCATATCTTCGTACGAGGACGAAACGTTCGCGAAATTGTCATTGGCGAAGCACACTCCCTACTAGCGCATCTGGGAGCCAAGAAGACATTGGACTATCTACGTGATAATGTATGGTGGAAAGAAATGGTTCGTGACACCCAGGTTTATTGTGATACTTGCATGACATGTAAACGAAGTAAGCCCAACAATCAGCGGCCATATGGACTCCTACATCCACTCCCTGTCGCACGACACCCTTGGGAAGTCATAGGGATAGATTTTGTCGGACCCCTTCCCGAATCTAAAGATCGAGACGCTTCGTACGATTCCATCACCGTGATTATCGACCTCCTTACGGCCATGGTCCACCTCGTTCCCAGTCGAACCAACTACACTGCCTGCCATGTTGCCGAGCTAATATTCGCCGAAGTGTACAAACACCACGGACTACCCCGATCCATTGTCAGCGATCGTGACGTTCTATTTACAAGCCGCTTCTGGAAACGGTTGCATGAGCTTATAGGAACACAATTGCGAATGTCGAGCGCATACCACCCGCAATCGGATGGATCCACGGAGCGCGCCAACCGGACGATTACCCAAATGATTAGGCAATGCGTCGGGCCTACCCAGAAGGATTGCGTCTCAAAGCTACCCGCGATCGAGTTCGCCATTAACCTGGCACGATCAGACTCTACAGGCTTCTCGCCATTCTTCTTGAATACTGGGCGAATGCCACGGACTTTTATTTGGGATTCAGCACTCTCAACGGAGTTCCCCGGTGTTCGCATATTCGCTCAGCAGCTCAAGGTGGCCGTCATGTCAGCGCAGCCAGGATCAAACAAACCCGATCCGCGAATAACCACCGACGCCAAGCGCCGTTCCAAGTGAACGATCTAGTATATCTTTCTACAGAGAATATACGATTCCCTAAAGGACTGGCCCGCAAGTTCCTTCCCAAATACATTGGCCCGTATCCAATTATCCGCGATTTCGGTAATGAAACGTTCGAAATCGAGCTACCTACCCATCTGCGACGACGAGGGATTCATAACACCTTTCATGCGTCCCTCCTTCGAATCCACGTCCCCAACGATGACCGGCTATTTCCCGGACGACTGGATACCCAAGTCTTCGAAATCGACGATGCTGACCCTGAATGGGCTGTCGATGAGATCGTCTCACATACAGGCAAGGGTAGTGACGCCCACTTTCAAATTAAGTGGAAATCAGGTGATAAAACCTGGATGCAGTACCACCAGATCTCGCACTTACAAGCGTTGCAATCGTACCTGGATATACAAGGTGTAGCAGGCATATCCGACCTCCCTAACGGAACGGGAAAGCCCCCAGCCGATCCTCAAGTCACCCTCGCACTACTGTCATACCACCAGTCGGGTCACTCCGAGAAATGTCTTTCTGTCGAACCTATAAAGTCGATAGCTCCATCCGTCCTACCCCAGCATTCTATCATCTCGTCGATATTCCCGCACCTCACCATCGCAAACAACAGTCGCCAACTCTACCCTTTCCATAACCTCAGCATGGCCATCGAAGAGAACATTGCCCCCTTCGACATCAGCGGACTCAGCACTCCCAACTCTCCTGATCCCCTCGACGCAATGTTCGGCATCGAGTCAACTACCAACGCCGCTCCCATATCCACCAATGGCCCCTTCCACACTACCATCGTGATCGAGAAGGACAGCGCCCCTGATCCCCCTGTCATCCCTCTCGCGACCCCCTTCAGCGATAAATATGTCGCGGACCGAAGGGTCTCCTCTCAACCCGTTCTATGGGACCAACTCAAGAACTTTCAATATGGAGGCGCGCCAGACTTCGAGATCAATATATTCGATCCCTCCACCGAGCTCACTCTCCCGCTGTTACCCATCGACATTTGGGCCGCTATCCGCAAGGGGACGGAGCTGCGAGATGGGAAGAACCACGACTTCCACACCGCCAATGACACGTCGATGTACGTCCACCTCGCCTCAGCATGGAACCAGGAAGAACTCGTTCCAAAACACCTTCGCTTTCCAATCATTGACGGAGTCGTCGTATCTTCCCCCGGTACCAAAACACCTGGTCCTGTCTTCTTCGGACTCATCGCCAGGAACGCGCGCTACGTTAGCCACGTCGAACAAGATATGATGTTCAGGCACGTCCCTCGTGTCAAGAAGCAGACTCCTCCTCGGTCAGCAAGTCCGGACACAGATCGGGCGAGCTTCGCTTCTTTCATCTCCCGTCTGTCTGACATTGTCAGCAATTTCCACGCCCTTTTGGATTCCTTTCCCGCGCCCCAGTGCCGCGCTCTCCAACCCTTTTGGGTTTTATTGTTTTTATCTCTTAGTCACCGCCACGTCTATGGCTTGTGTGAATCCTATTCACAGCCATTAACCTCCGACAGACTTGGACGTACAGACGTACACCCATCCTTCTTGCTCAACATTCCTCACTGGCATGGCCGCGGAATATTCTTCTTCATCAAGCAATAAAGGTACGGAGCTCTGGTTCACCTTCGCTGCTACACCCCGCTGTTAGCATGTCGTCGCCTCCACCTTCCAGTCCGTCTATCGCTCAAGTTTATAGCTCACCTATCCCGCAGGCACCTGACGATTGGGCTCGCCTCAAGTTACAGACCCACGGAATGAAGGGCAAAAACCTTGCAACGTATAATATGAGGGCCGACGAGGTGGTAGTTTTGCCGTAGTGAGTCCATCTAGCACACCGTAAACTGTGAACTAAAAGATGATTCCTAGCCCTTTGAACGCGTTCGGCGAGCTCATCCCACCAAGCTTGCTATGGTCTCACGCACAAACACACGCATTCCCTATGCCGACCTGTTTCCATGGTGTGGTTGCTCGCATGTTCAAAGTGACCAATAGCGAAAAATGGTGCAATGGCCATACAGTCTACGCATGTGGACTGAACTCAAAGAAATTGCATTGCTCGATGTTTGGTGAGTCACATTTTTCGTCGGAATGAATACTCAATAACACTCCTTCAGTGTCAGTTGATCTCGTCTACACAAGTGAGCAACTGCCTACCAGTCAAGTGTACCCACGTATCCCGTGTACGCACTCACATTCATATTTGATTGAACATTACTAACACTTTCTCAGTCACTTCTACCCTTCTCCCCACTGCCACCCGGCGCAGCCGCTTTCCCGATCCACTTCCAGTTGCACCCCGTGCCTCCGTCTCAGGTAGTTGCAACTTTTTCCATGTATCCTTGATCTCATTCTGGCCCAGCAGATGCGAGTCGAACCCGGATGAAGAAACGTGCTGAACGGCGAGAAATGGAGAAGCCCTACATGCGTGCTCCAGAAGGGTCGGGTCGAACAATTCTTGACCCCATTCAATTTGACTCCCACCCGTCGCCGTCACCTCCCTCATCCTCGCGTCGATTTATTCCACAGACTGTTTCACTGGGCCAACATTCCGCCACACCTCGCGGCGTTATGCGTTTCATCTGGGACCTCAGCGAGGATGGAATCCCCCTTGAACTCTTCAATACCATGTTTGTACAGTGCTCAGGTTGCAAGAAGGTGCTCGTTGGCGAGGCCTATGACTTTCATGTGTGTGATATATCAGAATTGTAAAGGCATACTGTCGTACTGTAGTATACTCTTGTAGCAATTTGAATCACATTATCATATTGACCGTGAGAACATGATGGTTAGTTATTGTTGAGTCCGTGTCTATCGTAAAAGTTGTTTGTCTGACAGTGAGGCTCGTGTCACTAAGCAAAGTGACCTCTGACACACTCTTAGTATCCTATCAGAGTCTCTGAATCTGCAAGTAATAATGAAACAGAGTAAAACCCAACGAGATATAGTCATACAGACTACAGCTGAATACCGCTTTGGAATTATTGACCGTGAGAGTATTTCGATGGAACTAGGGAGAAGTGACAAGTCCGAACTTCGGTACATATTTCCCTATACTAAATTAATAATTACGGTACACTACATGGTGCCATGGCTTTTCTTGCGCTTCTGTTTGCGCTCTGGAGAAGGTGGCAATAATGTTGCCTGTGGGTGCGCATGATTGGTTTGCCAGTGACTGTAACCGCCAGCGTTGGTTTGCGGCGGCAGATTCCCATCGGTTGCAGGGTTTGATATGACGCCGAAATGTTGACATAAGTCTTGGAGAACTGCGAGAAACTCATGGGTCTCTTCAGTGTCTGGGATCCTTGCTTCTTCAGCAAGAATGGAGAGTCCATGAAGGCCGGGCAGGAGTTGGTGAATACTATGCTCGATCTTACAGTGAACTTGATGCTCGATGGCATGCAACTGAGTTCCCGACGACGTAAACCCCCCATCTGTCTCAGATGATGAGACCGCATCTGGTAAATCCGACCCAATGGATTCTGCTTCCCCAATTGAGCCTATAATAGTATGATCGTTGGCTAGTGATTGGAGAAGCTCAAGGTTGGAAACAATTGAGGCAGCTATCGGTGGGATTACATTTGCAAGCCAGGGAGAGTCATTCGGTGTGGCATGGGATAGGAGATTCTGAGCCTCGGAGAGTGTAGTGGGAAAGATGAATACAGGCTCTTGCCCTGTTTGAACCCAATCATCGATCAGAAGACGTAGGGCTCGCATATGTTTACATGCTCCACCTCGAGACTGAAAGTCGAGGCAGCTGCAAGAACCAAAGCCAGAGCGGGAGATCTTCACAATATATGAACCGACACCCGATGTTGAGTAGCAATTAGCGCAGATGGTGTTCCCGTCTATGTCGCGGGACATGTTGATGATATTCCCAGACCGGAGGATGTTAGCCGCTTGACTGTCCCGGCGGGAGTCGGAAGCCCACCATGCTTGCGCCTTGGAAGACTGGGATTGCAGATGCTGGGCACGTTCAAGGTTGATGCTACCGCTAGTATGTGTGATGCTATTGCCGAACCGTAAGCTAAGCCATTTTGTATATTCCCGGTTTGCTTTCCGAGTCGAGAAGATGGAGGGGAGAATCTGAGTGACGAGGAGATGGATGAGTGTGTCAAAACGAAGGCGGTGCCCCGAATGCAGCCACTCAGGTATGTGGCGCCGCTTCAGAATGCAGTTGAACGACTCCAGGTGATTTGTAGTCGGAATTACCCCTTCAACAGGTATCTTCATCACCGCTGCTGCGGTGAGTCGTCCCCATTGTGACCAGCTTTGCCATAACGAAATCGGCATCCACGTCGTTGTTAGGTAATTGAGGAAATCAAGACTGCCCTGTGCTGCCTTCTTGGCCTCCGCTTGAGGTAGAAGATGGTTGGCGAACTGGCGCTCTATCTCAATAAGAGCCAGTGCCGACTGATGGTCAATGCTTTCAATTAATCTGTATGTCCTTTAGCTTGGTGAACCCACTTGCACGATCGAGAAACTGACTGCACCTAATTTCAAGGGTCCTGCAACGTTGCACAATATGCTCTCGCCAGAACTCGTTGCCCCCAGCCGAGGCCCCTAGTACGTTCTTCCGCTTGTTTGTCCAGCACTGACGAAGATGGAACTTGCACAGTAATAGGCACATATTGGGCCAGATGCGTAGCAATGCTGCCCGTTCCTTCGTGTCGGTGTCGGTGATTGAGACAAGTGGCGTGAAGATGGCATATGTCGAGCTTTGATTGTCAAGCCTAGCCTTCCATTTCCTCAGCAACTCTTCCAAGATATCGGTATTGTAACCCGCATGTGTTGCCCGGTTTCCTGTCGGCGCTGAGAAGAGAAAGAATGCCAATGGGACACCCTTGCCTTCTTCGTCGACCGCCAAACTAATAAACAGCAACATGCGAGACGAGCATACGCCAAATGTACCATCTAGCATGATTTGGGCATGGTGGCCGTACTTCCAAGCGGCCTCGTCCATCTCCAACGTTGAAATGCAGACCTTGAGCCGTTCACCCTTTGCCATGCGCGGTGCGTAATAGAAAATAGCATCATAAAGAGCTCTCTTGAATTCACGTGAAGAGGGGTCGAGCCATTGATGTAAGTTATGCTCTGGCGCATTCCGTATATTGACCCCATACAAGCGGGTAACTTTGCGATACAGAGTCGCGTTATCCGTTGGGAGTAAATAATAGCGTAGATTTGCCGTTGCGTTATTCAGTTTGTCCATGCCGAGGTACGCCTTATTTGCAATCATCTCTCGATTCTTTGCCCGAACTGCGGAAATGCTAAACCCAACATATTGTCGTTAGCATATAAGGACACGTCGGACGAGACTCCACACCCGATCTCTCACCTTGCACCGCTCTGAAGCTGGGCTATAGCAACTTCGTATACATGCTCATGCAAGGGCACGGCTGGAACACGACTCAATGTCGACGCTCGACACCCTTCATTATGGTTTAAATACCCAATTATCTTCGTGACCTCGCCATCACTCTCTCTCTCGGTGATTTCGACATGGGCAAGGCAGCCGGTGTAATCGTAGGCAACCCGTCGGGTCCATGCCTTTTCTTTCTTGGAGCCATCACGTAGCTGCCGGACCTTCTCATCATATCCAGACAGGCTTCAAAAGTGTGAGTTCATATGAAGAATGCAGATGCGAAAGAAACTAAAGCACCATTGATATAGCATTCTTGTACGCTTGTCCGCCTTTCCAACAGGCCATGAATTACTCCACCGTACGCTCCATCGGCTCTCCAGCTGCGCGCGGGTCTCGCGATCGAGTCCCAAGGACACTAACAGTGACCTCGCTATGCCTTGCTCATTCGGATTGTTCTTTCCGAAGGTATGATATGCATTTAAACCTGCTCTGTATAACTGGTTGATGTCCGACAATTGATTTGCATTCAGGATCAACTGGTTGGTATTTACCTGTTCAGCGCGGGGTTCAATTCAGTGCTAACTCGTAGCCGGCCAATTGTTAATGCAAGCCTCACTTTTGCGTCGCAATTACTCAAAACTTCTTCAGACATAACAAGGCAAAGATACCGGCTGAGTATTGAGGGTTTGGGGATGAATCTATGTCTACTAAGTCTACTAATGCCGAAGTACTAATTCAACTTGTGTGCGCTGTCGAGCATGGTACTCCCTATTGGGATCCTATTGAAAAACTGTCTAGGTACCTCTCAAAGGCAAGACAGCGCGACGGCGTATTGTCAGTCGGTCCGAAGGACCACAGGTACTACTTGCCGCGATCCGCTAATTCGTCACGGTCGAGACCGCCTCGAGGCAACGTTTGACATGTACGACAACCCGCCTACTTACCAAGAATGGCCAGCCCGCGCGGTAGAGTTTCCTGAAGGCGCATCACCCCTCCCGCGTGCTCGTTACTTCGTCCTTGACGTGACCTGTCCATCATTCCCCGATCTGTGTCCGGACTGGACCTCCCTCCTCCTCCCTCGAACGATTCCGACGCTCCCGTCCCTCCATCCTTATCCAAGAAAGTCCCGCGTTCCAAGGGCTACAAAAACACACCCCGCCATCACAACAGTCTGGCCGGTATCTTGGGTAACTCCCCCGCCGCGCAGGAGTTCATGACTCGCGCCCTACTTGATCGCGGAATGATCCTCGAGCAGGAACTCAAAAACTCGAACGCTCGCAAATGAGCCACCCTCATTTATTGTCTCAAGAACTATCTGCTCTACCTACTTGCTACTTCGTTCCTACGTATTCCACACGAACAAGTGAACTTGTCCGGGAGGGCATATGTGACGCTCGCCGATACTTACATTACCATATTAGGTACTCTACCCTACCTCGTTCTTTGCGGCTGTTTGGACACTCTCTGCTTCGTATAAGTACTCTGCGTGTACGTAGATACTGGGCAGAGTCCCCTTGAATATTACGGTTTACAACTATCAATCTTCGAGGACCGACTCTTCCCCTCTCATCTCATTCTTGTTCCGTGTCCCGCTACCGTGGTTAATTCCCGCTAGCGTTACACGAGCACAGCTTGGTCGTACAACTGGAACAAGGTGTCGCTTCGAACATGGTGCTCACTTATCTTGCTTTAGTAGCCTCCTTGTCATGTACATTTCTGTAGGCATAGGTAATCGAAAGCATGGCATCTATCGATGTAATGCATGGCGTCGATGAATGACAGGCACTGTGATTGACGGAGTCGTCGATCGTCCGCGGTTCCGAAGTATAAAAAGGCAACGAGCTCATCATCGGGTTTCATTCTTCCCCCCACCACAAGCCCTACGCTATACACTCATTCCACCCCGCACTCGTTTGATATCCTACCCTCAAGCCACATCACTACCACACAGCCCTATCCCAACAATGGCGGATCGCCCTGCTATATTCCCCTCGTCGGCTCTCAATATCGGAATACGCCAATCGGAAATCCGCCTGATCGCCATTACGGTCATATCCTTCACAGGCGGCACAATCCTTATCTTTGTGCTCGGATGGGCCGTCATGCAAGTGGTCGACCGCGTAAGGGAGCACCGCACCGCCGACACGAGGCGAACCGGCCAATTCAAGTCCTTCGCATACAAGTGCAAGAAAGCCAAGAAGTGGAATCATTTCTTCAACGAACGGCGGTGGCGGAATGGCGAGCGCGATGGACTCGAGGATCCTCTGGTCGATATCGAAGCGAAACGGACCCGGGCCGCGCTCTACCCACTCCGAGGCGCCGACCAGTTGCAGTATCTCTACCCGTCAAATCGTCTTGCTGAGCTGCATAGTGCGCGTTCTCGGTTCGGAGGCACTGATTCTGAATATAGTCTACCGAGGATGCCACTGCCTACCTACTCACCCGCAGCCTCTTTTGGTTCTTCGCATTCCTCTCCCCAGTTCTCGCCTCCGAGCTATAGGACAGACCCTTCTTGCGATAGCGCCCCGGAGGAGAGCCCTAACCCGACCCAGTCAAATGAAAGGTACCAATATTTCAGTAACGGTGTCGCACTGGACATTGCCGCTCCCATATCCAGCAGGCCCTTGTCTTACACAACCAGGATTCCGGCTCCCCGGGTGGATGATGAATTGGACCCGGACTCATTCTCGTTATTTTCTCCGCCGCCTCTGAGAATACCATCTCCCCCACCTCCGATCTACGCATCGCCTAGCTCTAGCGCCAGCCCTCGGGATTCGCCTAGCTCAACCTACTCTTCCCCACCATCCTGCTCCACGCCATTTAGCAGCAACCCTGGCGATCTTGGTATAGACATAGATTACTACATGATGTTTTGCGATACAGACCGAATAGAAGCCCCGCCTCCTCAAAGTCCAGAAACTGCAAATCAAGAACCCCGTTGCAATGCGCGTCGGTTCGGGTGGGCGAATCTCTCAGCGTGTCTACCGTCGAACCTCAGTCTTTCCTCCGCGGCCCGTCGCAAAGATGCTGAGAAATCTATGCCTGGATCCCTTCCTGGTTCTCCGGTTCTACCTGGCCGACCAACCGGGCCACTTCCCCCGGTTCCAACGACCGGTTCGCGGTTTAACGCATTCACACCTGACGTCTCCTCTCTTCGCCCGGTTTCTGGCCTTGGACTACGCTCCGATGATATCTCTGGTCTAAGACTCAATTCAGGTTCCATAAACGCACCCCCTGCGGAAAGCCTGGGATGTCGGGCGGACAACAAGGTTTTGATTCGCGAGACGACGTCTCAGCCACGTTCTATACTCCTCACGGCACGTTCAACTTCAACCCGGTCTGAACGACCGACAGTGTCGTTTATTTCTCCTGTACTTCCTTCGGCACCCTTTCCGGGTGATAAACACGATCAGGCTCGTCACTCTCTCCCTAGTTCTGCGTCTGGATATTCTACTTCGGCGTACTCGAACGAGTCTCGAGCTGAGGATGGTGAAGGGTGCGATTTATCGGCAATTTGGGAAGAGATGATGAAGAACGTTGCCCCGTTGAGTCCACGCAAACGGGAGGAGTCACCGAGCACGGACGATGCAAGGAGAGTACCAGGGCTTGCAATCTGATCACGGCTGGCGGAAATGACCGGTTTTATTGGCTATATGTGTAGATAGAGAATACCGCATTCTAGGAATGAATTGTACGAACCGTCGATAAATGTACATGTTGTCTTTACTTGATAGCTTCAAACCAACTCAACTTCCTCTCGAAGGATGAGGTTTTCCACGGCCGAAAAGGGGACAAGGGAAATATGGTCTTTCGCCATTTCGAGTGATGAGCCACTGGAAGAAATGCGTTAGTGAGCCGGACATCTTTGTTCGACGCTACGTACTCTGGCAAAATGACCGGTGGACACTGTTTGAGAGCGTGAACGAATACGGCGCGCGATTTGTCAGGTTCTGTGACCATCGGGGGCATGAATATCGGGGTATCGTCAAGATGCGACTGGGCTTCGGGTAGACTTTGGAGCACGGTGACCCAGAAGTGATTATCTAGGATTCTTGCTTGTCTGATATCGGCTCAGCGGCAACCTCCCAGTACGATGGGTGGATTGACACGTACTTGCTAGCATACGTGCGCTCCGACGCGGAAATTCGTGTCTGGATATCTACGTTGGAAACGATGTACCGGGCGTATTTCTCGATCTGTGCTGCTAGTCAGCGGAGGAGTCGTAAAGTGGCGAGCACGACGAGGCAAGGGGGTATACCTTGAACAGTCTGGTTCGTAGATACGATCGCACGATGAACTTTATACGCTCGATCTCTGTTTGGACGAGGACGATTCGGAAGTGTTCTTCCTGAGAGGCTCCGGGATCCGATCGTATCAGCTGCACTGCTTCGGACTGGTAAATAAGCCGTGAGCGCGTTTTTCTTCTATAGAGAGGCGCGGATAATCGTACCTGCCGGCGAATGTGATCCAGGATGCTGGCTAGGAGCTGTTCTTGTATTGGGAGGATATCAGGCGCGTGGCGTTCGTTCATCCAGTGTCTGATGAGCTGCTGGATGGGAGACTCCCTCTGAGCCAACGAGCCCCCAAGATCGAAAAGCCCGGCTTGTATGCCAGCAGGCGCCATGAGCTCGTCGATGTCGATATCATCATCATCGCGCGCCACGTCCCGTATGCGTTCGAGGAATGGATTGGCGGGGGGCGCGCTGCCTGAGGCTACCGCAGGCTGTCCGGCGCCAAATGTACGGTCGTATTCTTCGTCCCAGTCGGCCATCCAAGCAAGTGAAACGAGGATACGGTTCAACGCGAGTCAAAGGGGAACAGGGTCGAATGTGGACGCGATCACGTGGTGGACGGCTTCCGGGGCCGGATTGTCAAATTTGGCAACGACCCAGCTCAAATCACGACCGCCATGGCAGATTGGCCACCACCGCCTGTGGCCACTGTGGCCCATTGTGTATCAAGCAGTCAAATGATGTTGGCCACAAAGACGCTGAGTTTCAAGGCGAATGGATAAAGAGCCTGCGCCGCTTTCGTGCTGCCACACTTGTAGCAAATACGTTTAATGACGACCGACAATCTTCAATCGACGACCTCGCTCGGGCTCACTCTTGAAGGTCCTTCTACTGGTGCACCGCAATCTCTAACATTGACGCCCACTACCAGGCTAGGCAAACGAAGAAGAGGGGAAGCGACAGCCGCAGGTCAGTAAATATGTTCTGTATAGGTCGACCAATACTGAATCAATTCATTAGGCACTGCAATCCCACGGAATCCACCAAGTTCAGTAGATTCTGCTGCCTCTCGCTCCGCCCCTTCAAATCATGCCCCCAATACTTCCAGGTCCCTGGAAAACCAACGTCCGATGTGGTTGCGCGATGTCATCTCATTCATTAAGCGGTACGAAGGAAATATAGAGAGTAAGGTCGTAAATGCAGGCGCCAAGGAGGATACCAAGGACATCCTTACGGACGGCTTCATGGTCATGGTATTCATGTTGGCATATATGAACAACCCTGCCGATTCAGAAGAACTTGACGGCTTAGCAAAGGTGTTTAGCGACGGCACAACTCCTCGCCCGCATGCATCGTCCAGGAAAAGGGTTGTGCGCCTAAGTCCTGTCATCCTGGAGTACTTGCGAGAGACTCAGGAGGCGGCAGGCGGAGAAATGATGAAGCAAATGGAGCAGGAAGCCTACGGCATAGTTCTCGGTAAGGTGGAAGAGGCTGAGAGAAAGGCTGAGGAAGCACGCGACAATGGCCACGGCCGCACCTCAGAAAAGCCCCCGAGTGTTGGTCGTGGTGTCCATGCAGTTCCGAATGATACTGAAGATGGCGCAAGTCAAGCCAATCACCCTGGTGCCGACCTAGGAGATGCAGTACAACAATCATATAATACCACGAACCACCAAGCTCCCCCAGCCGATATTATTCCTGCAGGGTATGCGCCTTCGTTTCGGTTCCGAATCGCTCATAGTAATGCCTCTTTGAGCACAGGGTAGCTCGAGTCTACAGCCAAATGCGCGTCTTCATCGCTGAGTAAGTACATAACACAATCTATTAACTTGTTTGCGGACTGGGGTTCCGTTATTTTTAGGCACATCATGGGACAAATCAGATATCTCGGCGAGGAGGAGCGGCACGCGCACGCGCGCCTGGAGCACTGTCGGCGCGTGGAAGAGGCGGCCCAGCGAGCGGAGGCGCAGGTTCGGAGGGTGGCAGCGCACGCCACTCGCATCGCTGAGCACAATCGCGAAGTCGCAGAACGCGACCGGATGATCGCAGAGGAGATGATGGTCGAGCAGGCGCGCAGGGAAGCCGATCGGGCATGGGTTGAGAGTATGACCCAGCTCATGCAGAGCGGGTCCGGGCATCCGCACTCATTCAACTATGCGCCCGAGTTCCAGTCTGCGTACGCGAATGCTCCGCCGCAGGCGTCGTACGCTTATCACCCTCAGCCCGTCTATTACGGGCAGGCACCTCCCGGGTACGCTCAGCATATGGAGCCTCACCCCGGCTACCCTCCCCAGTTCCAGGTCGCGTACTACTTACCTGCTCCTGGGGCGCAGGCGCCGGGCTACGGTGTCCCCCCTCTGACGTATCATCAGCATTACGGATCCGGACCAAGCCAAACTGCTTACACACAGTAAAATTCTGCATGGAGAGGTACTGGGCAGCAGGGCTGCTTACCCACGGTTCACATCTACTGGGCCGCCGACTCTTGAATCAGACCTTTACATTGGATGATCCAAGTCTACTACTATTCATCTACACTTCCTCTGAACTGTCGACGATTATTTATTCCTCCATTGTATTATCAACTGAGCCATAATTTAAATATATGGGAGGAGACTGTTAGCGCGCTTAGGGCTATATGATAAGCGCCCATCGTCCAACTTGGCTTGAACACCACTCAACGCCACTTCATTGTCAGTCTCGACTTCACCCACTTGCTCCTCTCTACATCGCGTTCAATGAAGAATAGAAACAAACAAACCAAATTCCCTGTGGTGAGTCACCCCCTAAGCTCTCTGCTGTGCGAATAACCAAAGCAAACTGCGGGGTCTCCAAGGCGCGCATCAAGAAGATAATGCAGAAAGATGAAGAAGTGGGCAAAGTGGCACAGGCAACACCGATTGTAATCTGTACGTGTATGCGCTGGGCTACTGAGACATCTGCGATACCCATGCTCAACGAGCCCAGCAAAGGCTTTAGAGCTGTTCCTAAGTATGATCATTGAAGAGGCCAGCAATGTCACGGTGGAACGCGGTTCGAAGAAGGTGGAGGCGTACCATCTGTGCGTTCGATGCGCTCGTGTGCTTGGATCTACGTTACTGATTGTGGTTTCGGTGTATGCGGTCATGGTTACCATAGGAAGCATGCCGTCGAGACAACGGAGATGCTCGACTTCCTCAAAGAATTGGTCGAATCTGTACCGGATCCATCCAATGGTGGTACAATCGACATGGACGCGCAGGCGCCGACGAATGGCGATGCGCCCGAAGGCAAGAAGCGGAGAACGAAGAGTAAGAAAGCTGCCGCTGACGGCGATGCGCCACCTCCCAAGAGGCGCCGCAAGAAGAAGTCGGAACCTGTTATGAAAGAGGAGGAAGACGGCGAAGAAGAAGAGAATGATGAGAATAGAATGGAAGAGGACGACGAGGACGAGTGAGCCTGCGGGAACCGCCAATGGAAGACAACGATGACGCCGAGCGACGGTGGGACGAATAATAACCAAGGTGGTATGTCTCGAGTAGATGATATGTAAGATGTATCGACCACAGTAATCTATTCAGTACTACTATTGATGTACAATATTGTGAGTGATCACATTGTACTCCCCTTCGTCTACTAACAAATGGTCACAGTCCGAAAGGCCGATATGAGCATCGCGATTTCACGACTATTCAACATTGAACGCGCGACCCCAATTCCGGCCCGCAAAACATACTCAGAAATAGACTGCGAGAAGGCAACCATGAGGTCGGGAATTCGACGCAATTCGCCGCATGATATCAGTGTCTGTGACACCTCGTAAATTGAGAATCGGTAAGCACTCTCGAAGTAGGGGTTTGACTTGCGTGTCGATACATTTTGACCACATGCGCTGACTGCCGGCTTGTTAACCTATTGTACGACGTTTCCTTTCCGCAGAGAGGGGACCACACCCGCTTACACTCGCCTCCACCCAGGGACCACTTGTATCCGACGGATCTGTTGCAGGACTAGGTAACTGATGACTGGCACACCCGTGCATCAAAATACCATTGGCTTCTGCACGGGACATGCACGGGACGAATGTACTGTGAGTTATCCGACCAATGACCAGTTACTAGTAAACGCTTGCGTTATCCACCCTCCATCCCTAGCGGAACTCTCTAGCAAACACATCTTTAGCCAGATGGATTTAAAAGAGAAGTGTCTTTATCAATTCATTTCGGTTCCAAGAACTCAACAGCAATCCAAAATAGTTCAAATTAGAACATGCTGTGGTGGGAGTAGCATGATGGGATCAGCCTGAAAGCGAGCTAGATGACCTTGCTTTTGAGAGAGTAAAACTGAAGGGAGTGATAAATTAAAGGAGAGCAATTAATGGCAAAGGGTATGTATATAGAGTGGCATGGTTGATCAATTATCGGCACTACGCCGGAGGAGCCAGCTTCCGCTCGCTATATCGGGATAGCATTGGTGAGTAGAAATCCCAACGTAGATGACGCAAGGAAATACTCACCCACTGGCATTACCCAGCAAGTCTTCAAACTTGTAACGTAGATTGTTCATCTTATCTACGAGCGGGCCAGTCTCCTCGATTTTATGGCCATGATCCATGATGAAAGCTTCGCATTCTCGTTTAAAATGCTCCAGGTCCTTAACTCGTGTTATTGACAACTCTGGCTCATTTGAACCTCGTGCACGAGCCAGATACGACGCAACCAGTGTAGCGAGGCCGCCTGAAAACCACTGTCAACAGTAGATGCAATAAACTAAATTTCCCGGCTTACCTAGAACAGAGGTAGCGATGGACGTCTAAGGCAGTGCAAGATCAGCAACCGGGAGAATTTGGATACGAACACAACCAACACTATGTCCCGATGTAGCAGCTGAGACCGCAGTAGTCAACGCCCCTAACAGTACTTGCATTCCGATAGCAATATTGAGCGCGTACGCCGTTAATTTGGCTAAAATATCAATCCTTCTGTAAGTAAAAGCTCATGCAGGCAGTTTCAAGCCAACCTCTGACAGCATATTTCTCACATTCGGCATTTGCGTGGTCGATTGTTTTCTGCAATCTCTCTCCCAAGGTTTTTGGACGAGGAGGCTGAAAGCAGGATAAGGACACTGTGTATGGCAGCATTTATGGCGAACAAACCAGTTCTTTCCGTTCCTCCACCGGTACAATCCAGTCAATACCAGATCGCCGAGAATTTACTCGACTTAACCCAGGATCTGCCAAACGCTGCGGGTATCTTGGATAAATAGGGTTGGGTTGGTTAGGGCGATGTCCAGGCGACGAGTCTCTTGAACCATGATCATCATCTAACCTCTCCACTGGCGCAACATTTCGGGTAGTTGGTAGGGGCTCACCCCCGCGATTAATGGCTGAATTTAGGTTATCGTTGTCTTGCAGAGGTGGCTGAGGGATGGAGGGGGGCAAAAGAATAGGCCTCGGCGGTTCCGGTTGTGGACGGTCTGCCTGGGGTAGCAATTGCGTTGGGCTGGCAGTTTGTCCCAGAAAGTGTGACTGAGTTGTCTCTCGCGTCCCAGTAGGCTCCTGCGCCCCGCGATGCTCTGAGGCGGTCGCAGTGGGGGGCACAATTGGTTGAGTGACCTGTTCCTCTTGCGCTGCGTGATCTTGACCGCGATCCATGTCTACGAGGGTGGAAGATGAGCGATTCACACCAAGGTCCTGCGTGGGGGCTGGAAGTCGTCCACGATCTGACATACCACGCGATATACAGGCGTTCAACTTAAGCGGCCGGCCCCGTAAGAAGTGAAGCTGAGAGGGAAGGAACCTGCGACATGATTGTTGGAAGCCTGGCCATATTAATCTACCGCAGGATATCCGGCATGTGGATGATCAGCCGCATCTAACGTCGAGAACTCTGGCCATTCTCATGAAGGTGGAAATTAGGTGAAGTTGAAAATTCAATGTCCGCGAGGAGCAATCTAAAGATATACTTCTTGAACGACATATGGACGACATATGGTAATCAACGCTTAGTCCCATGGGATATCATGTTTTGGTCGCTTTGATCACGTCGCTGGTATAACACCGGTTCTCAGCAACCACGACGCCGACCCCTCGATGGAGGTAACAGAGACATCTACTCAGCCCATTACACTTGCGAGCAACGCCATTCGAATCTAAGTCGCAGAAGATCAATGGGGCGTTGTGAATTAGCTGGGGGAAGCATACATAGAGACCATAGCGCATTTGGCGGAAGTATACAGCTCGCCTCGAGTCAAAGTCGACCTCGGGGTCAATTTCTAGAATTGGTACCACATCAAACCTTGCACAAGAATAGATCAAGAAGTTGTCTCACCATTGACTCTTGGAAGAGGGTGCATGACGATCATGTCTTCTTTTGCTCTTGATAGAACAGCATGGTCGACTCTGTAAGCGTCTTTTACCTGCTGCCACTCGCGTTCGCTTTCAAATCGCTCCTTCTGCACCCTAGTAACGTAGAGGACGTCGGTATCGGCCAATACTTCGTCCAAGGATTCACACTGATAAACAACCACCCCCGCTTTCCGTGCAGCGCTGACGACGTTCGCAGGCATGGAAAGTGATGTCGGAGAAACAAAGTTCAACCGGACGGAGTAGAGACAGAGAAGTGATACCAAGCTGTGCACGGTGCGACCATTCTTTAAATCACCGAGCAATGTAATTGTTCGGCCGTTGACGGTACCTAGCTCAGATCGTATCGTATACACATCCAAAAGGGCCTAGGTGCAAGTTAAGTCAACGTTAGAGTAGAAGCAACGTGCCTACCTGTGTGGGATGCTCTCCAATCCCGTCACCTGCGTTGATGATGGGCACCGGCGAAAACTTTGCAGCTAGTTGGGCGCTGCCAACATCCGGGTGTCGAAGAACTATAGCGTCACCGTAACAACCTAACGTCCTAACCGTGTCTGGTAACGTCTCTCCCTTTTGTACTGAGGACAGTTCGGCATTGATCTGGACGACTTCGCCGCCACATCGTTTCATCGCAGCGTCGAACGAGGAGCTGGTCCGTGTCGATGGTTCGTAAAAAAGAGTGCAAAGAACCTTGCCTTTCAGAATATCCAATGTACCATTCCGTTCGACTTGTAGCTGCATTTCGTGGGCCAAGGAGAAGAGGTCATGAATGTCGCGATGGCTAAATTGTCTGACCGAGAGTATATGACGACGGTGGAATGCAGGATGAGGTTGATGGGGTAGATGAAGCGAAGGGGCAAGCGGTCCATGCAAACCGACGCCTAATGGTTGCCCAGATGACAGCGCCGGTAGACTTGGCAAATGGTCATCCCGCCCTTGAGCGGTGATTGCGCCAAGTGCGGCTGCTGTTGTAGACATTGTCGGATGGGTAACCGTTGCACTCGAGATATCTTTTCCCTGTGGAGAGGAGAATACATGGCCGTCAAGGAAAACAGTCTGTCCGTGTACAACAACACGATGGATCGCGCCCGCGACAGAGGTTTGCTCGATGGTCGACCAGCACGTAGGTCGCTTCCCAAAGACCGCCTTTCGGCCGATCACTACTTCAACGTGTGTATTGGCTTGGTCAGGGAGACCGAAGATATGTATGGGATTATCATGAAGTCGTAAGCGTATATCTTCAAGTGTTAGGCGACCATCCTCGACAGCTGTAAGCAGCAAAGGGAGCGTCTCCTCGGTACCAGACCATGGTGAGTAAACCTCTCCAACCTCAGAGGCCAACCGGAATGGAGTCATGCCGACGGAGAAAGCATCAATGGTGTCTAACCTTTTCCACAGAGCGTTATGGTTTTCTTCTGAGGGAAGAGTAGTAGACTTCGGATATTGCTCCCTGGTGAAGAATAGCGAATACACAGAAACGTCGCAGGTTACTTTTAACTGTCTCGCCTTGCTCAGCGAAATCAGATCAAGGTCCTCCTTGGAACAGACGTCTGTGATATGGATGCTTCTGTTATGGAGGCTAGCCAGAAGTAGAACTGATGCAAGATCGGACCCTTTAGCATCGGAGACTATGGGCTTGTCAATTGGCCACGAAGAGAAGTGCGAAGCAGCAACAGCGAGGGGGGTTGGGGCACCGCCGACGCCAAACGGAACGAACAGAAACTTCGCCTCTGCCTGTAATTCGTCATCGAGAGTTTGTATATTATCGGGGGTCGCCGTAAAGCCAAGCGAGTAATTGCAGTGCGCGCGTGCGTTCACGTTAGATCGTGCCTCCTTCAATGTATCGCGATCAAAGATCATGTTGTCTTGCCCAATAGGTAAAACGATAGAAGTGGTGAAGCCAGAACTGATAGAGGCCTGTGTTGATATTGCGAGATCGTTCGATCCAGGAGCGGAGATATTCGACACGAAGGAAGAGATGTTAATGAGTCCAGGGAATATGTGGGTTGTATGCGAGCTCTTAGCATCCACTGCAGAGACGTCCAAAGGCAGTTTGCGGACAAGTGCTTCAACTAGCATCTTCGCATTCTTGACGTTTGTGATCAGCGGCACGGCAAAGTCCACTGCCATGCGACGGGTATGATAACCCTTACTGGAATAACTGGCAGGCCGACGATAGCTATTCTTCGAGGGGAGATTGATATACATGTCTATGAGGTTGTTGGCCAGATGCTGGGTCAAGGAATACTCGGTCTTTTGCTTATCCCTACTCTCCTCGCCCAGAGTTTCGAGATACTGAACGAACGAATTATGAGCGGTGTTCTTGGTGAATGGGACGATGACATACCTTGCATGGTACGTTGTGTTCAGTTAAGAAATCGGCGGTGCCAGAAGTAGCGAAGATATTGTAGCCAGAAGCACTGAGCTTTTGGACGGACGGCAGTAGCTCTAGTTTTTCCCGGTAGCTTCCAATGGAAAAGAGGATGTTTTTCTTGGGCGGCACGATGCCAGTGGATATGAGGGCCTTTAGATATGCTTCGTATTTATCATGACCAAAGCAAGCGACCTCGCCCGTCGAGGCCATCTCCACACCGAGAACCGGGTCTGCGCCTGATAAACGGCTAAAGCTAAACTGGGGAACCTTCACCCCAACATAATCCGAGGGGAGTCCAAGGTCGGGATAGGGCTCTACAGGCAAGTCCATCATGACTTTGGTCGCCATTTCTATGGCATCGACTCCAGTGACTTTCGATACGAACGGGAACGATCGAGCGGCTCGCAAGTTACATTCTATGACCTTGATCTCGTTATTCTTGGCAATGAACTGAATATTGAAGGGCCCGGTGACATTTAGCGCATTGCCGATTTTGGCTGTTGCTTCCTCGATTTGGCGTACTGTTTGAGGGTCGAGATCTTGCGGAGGGTGGATAAGCGTAGCATCCCCAGAGTGGACTCCAGCGTTTTCGACATGTTCAGAAATGAAGTGCATAACCATTTTGCCACCCTTCGCGACAGCGTCCATTTCGATTTCCTTCGCCTGTTCGATGTACTTGGTGATGACAACTGGGTGATCTCGGGAGACAGCAGTTGCTTGTGTCAAGTAATTGGATAGATCATCCCCAGTGGAAACAACGTTCATGGCAGCCCCAGAAAGTACGTATGAAGGTCGAACAAGAACGGGGTAGCCCACCTTGTCGCAGAATTCCAGGGCCTCGTCGTAGCTGGTGAGTTCCTTCCACTGTGGCTGATCGACACCGATCTCGTCCAGCAGGCGAGAAAATTTGTACCTATTTTCGGCAGTGTCGATCATTTCAGGCGAGGTCCCGTAAATCTTGACGTTCTGGCGATATAGCGGTAAAGCAATGTTGTTCGGAGTCTGCCCACCCATGGCAAGGATGACGCCCCTCGAACGTTCCGTGTCGTAAATGTCCAAGATCGTTTCCAAGCTAATATTCTCGAAGTAGAGTCGATCGGCTTCATCGTAATCCGTGCTGACTGTCTCTGGGTTGTAGTTGACCATTATGGTGGGGAACCCCTGGTCGCGCAAGGTCCGTATAGCGCGAACAGCGCACCAATCGAACTCGACAGATGAACCAATACGGTAGACTCCAGAGCCAAGAACCATCACCCCACGGTCATCGAATGTGATGTCATGTTCAACAGCATTGTATGATGTGTATAGGTAGTTTGTAAACGCGGGGAACTCGGCAGCAACCGTGTCTATTTGCTTGACGAAGGGAGAGATGCCAGATTCTTGTCGTCTCCTGCGAACCGCAAGTTCGGTAGATTCTAAGCAGTTCGCCAGCTGCCTATCGGAGAAGCCAAGTTGTTTAGCTTGTCGTAGGACGCGAGACTCAATAGTGGAAACGTTCAAAGTCCTACAGCAGAGGTAAAGGGATTGGTCGGTGATAGATGAGAGACCTTACGAAAGATGCTGTTCCATTTGGAAGATGCGTTGAAGTTTTGTCAAGAACCACTTGTCTATGCTCGTCATTTGCCAAATCTTATCAACGGAGTATCCGCGATGAAAGGCGGCCGATATAGCGAAGATGCGTTTATCGGTGGGATTGACTAGCTCTTCGTCGATGTTCTCCACAAAGTCGTTCTGATAGATGGTGAATCAGTTATGACAAGGGTGTGCAGCAGAAATTTTACATTTGCAAAGCCTGTGAACTGGTCATCAATCGCACGGATAGCTTTCTGGATGGTTTCTTCGAATGTGCGCCCAATGCTCATGACCTCTCCTACGCTCTTCATACTACTACTTAACAGGCGGCTGACACGGCTAAACTTTTTCAAATCCCAACGAGGCATCTTGACTACGACATAGTCCAAACTGGGTTCAAAGCAAGCACTTGTGACCTTGGTGACCGAATTCTTGATTTCGTTTAGTGGGATGCCCAGGCCAAGTTTTGCTGCGATGAACGCAAGAGGATATCCTGTTGCCTTCGATGCGAGGGCTGAGGACCTAGACAGACGTGCGTTGACCTAACGATATGGACTGAGCTCGGACACCAGATTGTAGACAGTTCGATATGTACCTCTATAATGCAATATTCCTGGGACGTCGGATTCAACGCGTATTGTATGTTGCATTCACCAACGACCCCGAGGTGGCGAATGACGTTGATGGCAGTCGTCCGTAGCATATTGTAGTCGGAGTCGGAGAGGGTCTGAGAAGGCGCTACGACGATGGAATCTCCTGTGTGGATGCCCAAAGGGTCAAAATTCTGGAAACGGACGTCAATAGGCATGAAAAACACATCGCAGGGAGCGATAGAGATTTCCTGACCTCCATATTGCACACAGTAATGCAATTATCACGACAATCCCTCACAACTTCGTACTCTATTTCTTTCCACCCTTTCATGCTCTTCTCAACGAGCACTTGAGGACTCGTGGCGAAGGCTTTAGCACATAAGGCTTTTAGCTGAGCCTCATCTTGAGCGAAGCCTGACCCAAGGCCGCCGAGTGCATATGCGGCTCGAACAATGACAGGAAAACCGATGGATCTCGCGGCTGCAACTGCTTCGTCCTGATTTGTTGCAGTAGAGCTCTCTGCGCATTTCTCGCCGATTTCGGCCATCGCGCTCGCAAAGAGTTGCCTGTCTTCGGTGGTGATTATCGTGTCTATAGGTGTGCCAAGAACCTGGACGCCTAGCGCCTCAAATTCGTCCTTCAGTTTTATGCCCACGTTGAGTGCCGTTTGGCCACCAAAGGTCACGTATATACCGTCGGGCTTTTCGTAGTGAATGATTTTACGGACGAATTCGGGGGTGACAGGTAGAAAGTACACCTTGTCAGCGAGCCCTTTCGAAGTGGCGATCGTCGCAATATTCGGATTGACCATGATGGTATAGATGCCCTCCCCTTTCAGCGCTTTGATAGCTTGCGAGCCAGAATAGTCGAATTCTCCAGCTTGGCCGATTGACAGGCCTCCCGAACCAAGAATGATGACCTTGCTCACATTGGCTCTTGGTACGCGTTTATCGTTATCCTGCTTCTTCCCACCCAGCATAACGATGGGGGAGAGTGTATTAGTGGCGGCACAGTCAGCGATGTTTTGGATGAAGACATCGAAGAGGAATTCGGTGTCGCGAGGTCCAGGTGTAGATTCCGGGTGGAATTGAACAGAGAAAAAAGGTTTGTCTACACAGTGTATTCCCTCGTTACTCCCGTCGTTAGCATTCCGGAAGAGTTCTTTCCATCCAGCTGGTAATGAGCTCCTATCGACCTGGAAACCGTGGTTCTGGCTGGTAATATAACATCTACCTGACATGGCATCGGTACATGGGATATTATGCCCTCTGTTACCGTATTTCATTTTCGATGTAGTAGCACCAGCTGCGAGGGCCATTAACTGATGCCCTAAGCATATACCGAAGATTGGCCTATCGGCTTTCTCCATAGCTTTGGACAGATTCGAGATGGTGGATTGTAGAGTTGTCGGGTCACCGGGACCATTTGAAAGAAATATGCCATCGTAAGGCTCAGCTTCGAGAAGGAAGTCATAGTCCCAAGGGACCACTTTGAGCTCGACACCTCTGTCGATGAAGCATCGAATTTGGTTGTACTTCATGCCAACATCAATCGCCAAGACCCTCAACGGGCGACCTGATGGATGCGTTCGTGGCTCTGTCGTTGGTGCGTATATGCGAGGTCGTGACGTCGAGACCAAGGCAACCAAGTTGATTTGGTTAGGGTCAGAGAACGGTATATCCATGTAATCTTCTCGCCAGGCCGGGGTGAGTGAAGGGGATGCGGCGCGAGATGGGGCTGCAGAAGCTGCCACCAGGGCCCTGACCCGACCAGGAGAGGCATCGGGCCGCCGAGCGAGAATCTTTCCAAGCATGGAGCCCTTCTCTCTAATTTTCTTCGTGAGCGCGCGTGTATCGATACCATACATCGCAGGTACGCCATTCTCTTTGAGCCATGTCCCAAGGGATGATTTTGCCAAGAAGTGACTGAAGTCGTCGGTGTAATAACCGACCACCAACGCTGCGATGTGAATCCGACTAGACTCGAATTCTTTTGGGAGGTGATCCAATGAGTCTGTGCGTGCAGGGACTCCGTAGTTTCCAACCAGTGGGTAAGTCAGGATCAGGATCTGGCCCTCGTATGAGGGATCCGTCAACGACTCGGTATAACCCACCATGCCTATAGCCTCGTTAGAGAGACCCCGAGCGTAGAGGGAGGGGATATACCAGTCTGAAAGACGCATTCTCCCGCCACACTTTTCCCCTCCGCACCGAAGCTTATGCCACTGAAAGCTGAGCCATCATTGAGCTCAAGGACGACATCGCTCGGCGGCGCTTCTCCTTGAATGGGAGGACTAGTGACTGGGGGTGCAGGAATTTGGATGGTGCTGTCGGTGCGTGTAAGACCAGGTCGAGCTGTGGTCGATACATTGGCAGAACTTGGAATAGCCATTTTTGTTTGAACCTCCCGCCGAGGAAAATTATAGCGGGAGAAGAGCCAAATGCATGAAAATCCCTGAAGCAATCGATGATCGAATGCACGTGAATGCTGGGCGTCTATCTTATCTGTTCGCCTAAAAGTAGACGAACACCCAGCAACGAATCTGGGTAGCACACAATTTTATTCTGGCTGAAATTCTTGCAATATTATCAACACCTCAATTGGCCACAAGCTCGAGGGTAAAATTTGAAAAAAGAATCAAACTAGGTGATTCTATGTATTGTCGCACAATAAAAGTCTTTGAACCTCATTTGTGTGCTGTGTGCTTTGCCGCACTTTCAAGTCGTTTAGGACTCCAGATGGTCTCGCTGACGGCTGCTATACATCGAACGATTCAGCTGATCTTGAGCTGATCACGAAAATTAATGGTGAATATTCTTACCAGCAATTACAGCATAGGCATGCACCTATGCAATCACACAACCCAACGAAGAATCCCGTAATGACTTGAGACGGACATTCGAGACTCAGGACTAGCTTCAGCCAGACAAAGAAACTCATTCTTACCGGACACTATGCACTCAAGGCAGCCGGCAATGATGTCAATTACTGCCATTATTGCGTCCCCGATGCAGGCAAAAACACCTAGTATTAAGCTTAGTAGGTCTCGCTAGTCGCAATTCCACTTGATGCGCACCTGCGATGCAAGAACATATTATCCTTGTTTGGCATTTAGTCGGAATGAAAACCCTCGAAATTCATCGAGACAACCTACCCCATCGTCGATGTGAGGGGGCTGAGATATTTGACACACACACGGACACAGGACCCCGCCCACTTATACGGGCCTGTGGGTAATGACGTGGACAAAAGATCCTACCCCAACAGAACGAACCCCACTGCATCAACGGCAGCCGCTATGGAAGATGACCTCTGAGGTGGGGACGTTCACAGGTTGCCTGTTCCTCAGGTATGGGAAAGGAAGCTGATGGAAGGGACCGCGATAGGCCCCATGTTATATTGACCCGTCAGGGAAATGGAGGGTTACACTAGCGAACGACCTGGACTCAGAGGTAGATACACGGTTCTCCCCACTCCACACAGAATGACACCGATACAGGCAACTCTTCGCGGCATGTACGGAGCTGGTCATCTGATAGCTGGTGCCTGCATGATTGATAGATGGGCAGCATTCAAGTCCGACTCCTGCTTGGTTGTGGGATATTAGACCTCTAAACGTCTAAATTGAAAAGTCGCCACAAACCTGTTCAGATCTTCAGGACATACGCGTACGACCCGTCAAGAGGACAAAGGGACGCCGCTGCATTTCAAAGAGCGAGTGGTTCAAACTATTGGAAGTGTCAGCAGATTACTTCGTTGCGTGAATATAAACCCACGAAGTATTTTGGTGAAGGAGTGGAGACACTCCGGGGGTTGGCGGCCACAAGGAAAGGAAATCGCTCGGAGGAGACATTGGGCAAGATGGCCGGAGAGCGACGGGGGTGCTTCTTCATACAGAGTACCAGTTCGGGTTGTAGGGGTTTATTCTGAGCAGCACCTAGACCGTGTTAGTTGGGCTTTATACCAGGATTATACCTCGGCTCCCAGGTGTAATTAAGGGCACAAAATGACATGAAGCGGACGGCCTAGTCACGAACCCAACTATAGATGTGGCAATTGATGGAATTCAGTTTCCAGATGAACACCATTACGACCTCACGTTCTACTCACAAAATCAGATAGAGATATGGTGTTGGGATCGAACGGATCTGGGAAAAGGAAGTCAAGTACGCAACTCCGTCGCAGACAGGTGTGTTAAGCTCAGCAACATGACAGCGTCCGTGCCGCACTTAACACAGCAAGGTCCTATCCCTGAGATATCCCATAGTTAGTACCTTTTATTCCTCATCATCGTGGTTCAGAAGTACCGTCAAGAGTTCTAGCCTAGGCATCGGATACATTGAGCATCCATTGAGCCTCGGCTTCAGCGTTCCTGAGGCATATCGACTAAAGAACCGGCACTTCATAAGAACAGAGAAGCATTGCATGCCACGATGCAGCGGACAACCACAACGCATCCAGACAATCACACTGGAGGCATGATTCAAGTAGAAGATAGATCAAGGTCTGGACCGAGAGATTGCTGATAAAAGCCAATTTATTCAGACATCCACATAGAAAAATGAAAGTGCGTAACATGCATCAAGGGGTAACTGGACGGATAGTGTATGATGAGATGATGGGAGGGAAGAATAAACGGGGTGAAGAGCAATATGCAGAAGGTAGGGAGGGTTTTACCCAGCGAAGGGAGTCGGTGATATGGACGATCCAACGATCACTGTTCCTCTTCAACAGGCTCCTCTTCGTATTCGCCCTCTTCCTCATCGGCACTAAGCGGGGAGACGTCAGACCAAAGAACATGCATGTATGATAAGTTAACACGTACGTAGCATCCTGGTATTGCTGGTATTCGGCGACAAGATCTTGCATGTTTGATTCGGCTTCCGTGAACTACAAGGCCAATGAATGAGTCTGAGAAACGATATCCTCATTTGATCAGCACGTACTTCCATCTCGTCCATACCCTCCTGCGTGTACCAATGCAAGAAAGCCTTACGCTTGAACATGGCCGCGAATTGGTCATTGACACGCTTGAAGAGTTCTTGGATGGCGGTCGAGTTGCCCAAGAAGGTAACGGCCATCTTGCATCCACGAGGTGGGATGTCACATTGGGCAGTGAGGACGTTATTGGGGATCCATTCCACAAAGTAAGCAGAGTTCTTGTTCTGGACGTTCTGCATTTGCTCTTCGACTTCCTTCATCGATACTTTGCCACGGAAGACGGCAGCGACCTAGTGAACAAGATGCTCAAGAGTTGTACATACGGAAGATGTACACATAACGCACGGTGAGATAGCGGCCATGACGGGGATCCGAAGCAGCCATCATGTTCTTCGCATCGAACATCTGCTGGGTCAACTCAGGGACGGTCACGGCACGATATTGTTGGCTTCCTCGTGCGGTGAGTGGGGCAAAGCCAGGCATAAAGAAATGTAGACGGGGGAAAGGAACTACATTGACACACATCAACGCTGAATGCCATCGACAAGTTGAAAGACTTACCCATGTTGACAGCCAACTTTCTCAGATCAGAGTTAAGTTGGCCAGGGAATCGTAAGCAAGTCGTGATACCAGACATAACAATGGAGATGAGATGGTTGAGATCGCCGTATGTGGGTGTCGTGAGTTTGAGGGTGCGGAAGCAAATGTCGTAGAGCGCCTCGTTATCGATACAGAAAGTCTCGTCAGAGTTCTCGACAAGCTGATGGACGGAGAGTGTGGCATTGTACGGCTAGACCATATCCAGCAGTTAGTTCACCGAAAGATTCGACGTAATGCTTCCGTACCTCAACGACAGTGTCTGACACCTTGGGACTGGGAACAACAGAGTACGTGCACATCATTCTGTCAGGGTATTCCTCGCGGATTTTGGAAATCAGGAGTGTACCCATACCAGCACCAGTTCCACCACCAAGAGAGTGGGTGATCTGGAAACCTAAAGAAGAGCAATCAGGCTCGCAATTAGCGGCGAAGTGATCAAGGATCGTACCTTGAAGGCAGTCTGTGCCCTCAGCTTCCTTACGCACAACATCGAGGACGGCATCAACGAGCTCAGCACCCTCAGTATAATCTAGAGACGATGTTTAGCATGACCAAGCAACCAGGCCAGGAAGGAAAACACTTACGGCCCTTCGCCCAGTTATTACCCGCTCCACTTTGTCCGAAAACGAAGTTATCGGGGCGGAAAAGGCTACCCAGAGGACCCGACCGTACCGAGTCCATGGTACCGGGCTCGAGATCGACCAACACAGCGCGGGGAACGTACTTGTTCGCACCGACCTCATTGTAGTAGACTGAGATGCGCTCGAGTTGAAGGTCATTGTTCCCCTTGTACAGACCATCGGGTTCGATTCCATGCTCATCTGAAACAACCTCCCAGAACTTGGCACCTAAAGTAAAGGTTCACACAATCCATGAACACGAGCGAGAGGTAGCATATATCGATAACTAACCAATTTGGTTGCCACACTATTATCAGACAGGTCGACAAAAGTAAGCATAACGCGGATAGACTGGAGGACACAAAGAACATACCTGGCCAGTCTGAAGGTGGACGATTTCGCGCATTCTGCATGGAAAAGAAGTTAGTCGCGTTCTATGTCAGGAATGGTACGTTTTGGAATGCGCGCAAGATCGCGTTTTTCCTCCATCGCACAACGCGTCTTTCTTGCACGAATCGCCAGGATAAATATGAAAGTGGAGTTAGAACAACTTACATAGATGAGGATGGAGGATGGATTGGCTTTGTTGGTCGTGAAGAAGGAGGAGACAATTAATCGGAACGTGTTCAGGTCGAGGGCAAGCAAATTTTAGATCTCCGCCTGAACAATCGGGGTTGACCGCAGCTGGTCATAGCGCAGGGCGCAGGATCACACTAAGACCGTTGTACATAACAAGAGTCGACATCATGACCATCGTACACGAACATTCAACGAGGTCGCGCGCAATTCGACAGGGTAATACGCGTCGTTATTACTCTTGTGGATCATCTCCGTCAGTCTTTTTCACGTGTATGCTAGTTGGAGTTCACTCAACCGAGTCATTGCCACTGATTCAGAATGTCATACACACCGCAGAAGAGGCACGTTGACAACAAGACACGCTTACGAGCTAGCTTGTAACTTAGTCGACATTGCTGTCGAGACTCTGCTTTATATCACCCTCAACAGTAACTTCCAGACAAAAGGCTTGGGTGAAGCGCCCTATACAGCGCTTAAGTAGCTAGTAAGTAGCGATGAACTGTAAGTAGATGTTAACTTATCGTGGTGATACTCTGAAAGTATGATACTTATCTAAATCCTAGAGAGTCTCACCGCAGGCTGAACTGGTAGTCGCGTCTTGCGGGTGATGTAACGGTCATGCAAGGCATCGGTCTGAATCTGAGGGCGTCGGGCAAATGGCATCGTACCCATGTCCAATGTCCATAGATCCCGTACCTCCTCAAACAACTCCCACTACGTCTCGGGGTGCTTCAGACTCCGAACGACATCAAGGACAGCCTTCCCTTCCCATAGTACAGGGTGATGGCGAACGACAGAAGAGTGTTTGATCGGACGGGGACATGCCGTTTAGAGGATTATAAAGCGTATCTAGTCTTTGCCTGTCTTTACTCGCCGTCTGGGATCTGCTAATTATCACCATTTCAATCAGGGTAGGCATCCAATGAGTCTATCACCTCCGCACGGAGAGTTGATCTTCCCACTCCGCATGTGCTGTAAGTAAGTACCGCCGGGCCATCTTATCAGCGTTGTGCGTAAGCCTGGGCAGTGGCGGCGAACATAGACGTACGACATGCACCTCGGACCGTGCCTTTATTATTGAATAGATGGAGCTCCAGCCCCCCACAACGCTTAACGATACTGTTGGAGCCACCGGCACTTCCGACTCAGCGCTCAGAGTTCTATAGCATCCGACACCTCTTCGCCTCTCGGTGATACTGACATGCATACCCAACGAATGTCCAACAGATGTCACATCTGTTGGACATTCGTTGGACATACTGTGGGACAGGCGCAGGCCATAATTCAAATTTTACTGCAACCCAGCAGTACGGGTAGCGGACATGCACCACTCGAACCATGCTAGTCGTAATTATAGTTTCCAGTCTTCGATGCATTAAGTTTCGCTGGTGCCTGCGTTATTCCGCATTCTGCATCTTCCAAAATCAAGTCTAGTTTCACACCAACTGATAATCCCTAGGCCTTCCTAGGCCTGCGTCTGTGGGCTCCATCAGCGTGTAAGTAGGATAGCTTGATCAAACGATGTCTTATTCACAAAGACAGAGCCGTACCCTTCGGAAGCACGACTTGCAGCCTCTGGTAGCTCGCAAATTTAGTTTCCTCCTCCCAGCAACACCACGGTGCCGAAAGAGATGTATTGTAATCGGATCAAACACAATCGTAACGTAGCAAGCAAAGAATATCGTTTTCCATCGTTAAGACAAGACTAGTAGGGGGTATACACGAGCCATTCGACGAACTTGGTACTTTACTCAGTATTCTATGGTCGACTGATGTCCCGACTTATAGAATATTGATGGGAACGCAGCCGACGCTAATCGCATCTACCTGTTCCATAAACTCAGCATATAGCGAGACAAGGTCAATATACTACCTACCAGTTTGAGATCCTTGCAGCACACGCCATGTGTTTTGCAAACGTCGCTGAGGCCCCCATCACCTAATAGTGTAATGGGCACACATTTGATGCCACTGTTGGTCGTTCGCCATGGTCATTAGATTATCCCCATTGAAAACAGGGAGCCTACTTACACGAGGCCAGTGGGTGCGAGAATCTCTCCCGCTAGGCCAACGACTGTTGTCAGCAAGCCGTCGAGGAGGCCGAGAATGGTCGGGGAAAACTATATGCACGAGTCATTGGGGGGCGGAGAGACAGGATGACGATTGCATTACAGTCTCGAGTCCACCACAGCACATGGTCTTCTTCCCATTGGCGCAAACATCCCCGCCCCTAGCCTTGTTGAAGGAAATGAAATTTGTCAGTGAGACCTGACTGAACTGTTAATAATCACAAACTTCAACGACGGGGGTGGCGGCCGCAAGAAGGGCGCTGAGAGCAAAGACGAAGAAGAGGAGTTTCATAGGATGAGGGAGCATTTCTATGACTGGTGGTGGTGGCGAAGGAAGTAATATCCTGAGGAGCGATAAAGAACGGTACTCGCCTTTATACGCTTCCTTCATATCGCCAAGCCGAGAAGGTTGCGGACGACAGCCTCTTGAGCAGTCTGACGGTGAGGCCAGGCCGGAAGAAATCTTACTAAGATCTAGATATGCATGGGAAGATTCGGTGATCGTTGAGAAGGGTCAACTGAGAAAAGTCATTAGTCTCATAGAGGGAATAGGCAGACGCGCCACCTTTATTGATCAGTGGAACACCTACCAATGAGCAGAGCGACTGGTGTAGCTATGTCCGGCTCAGGCCTGTGTATCATGCGTCTTGTTCCATGAGGAACCTTCCCAAATACCTAATTTCATCAAATGGATGATTTCGATTCGACGAACTCAAGAAAGAGCGTGCCGGCAAGATTTGATTGGAAGCTTAATGTTGTCCAATCAAACCCTCGTCGCTTTGGGTGGCTGTCATGATTGCTCAACCAATTGTAAAGTTTTCGTACGTCTAACTCCGCCGTGTGTCAATCATCAGCTTAGACGTGTTACGGGATGTTATAGCTCCTTACATTCAATTCAAGTCCGTTGAATAGCACTTCATCAAAAAAACCACGAGACAGGGCGTCATTGGAGAATCCGGGGCCGTCACTTTCGCCAATGGAACTCCCGTCGGACCCCGACTGCTTGAGCCTTCGAACCTTGGAAGAGGATCTGGCCGACAAATGCCCATGCACGACGCTTAAGCTACAGTAATTTTCCTTCCCTTCAGTCCAGCGGAGCTCGAGGGGCCGTCGGACGCCCGATTCGAGCATTTGAAGCGAACTCTAACGCCCTGCATACCGTGGACCCTCGAAGGTGAAATTGAGCATTGATTATGGGAGCAGTCTGCGTAGCGCGGTGTCGACGATTGTGGACATTGTGACAAATAGTGCCAAGTAACTTGCCACTCGTTCTAAGGAGTAAAAACGTGAGAATGCAGGGCTCAATTCGTTCAACCAGCGGCCACAGTTCAACGTTCAAACATTATCATACTGCTGATTTACAAGTGTATTTCAACTGTCAGCTCGAAGGTATGAGTACTATGTGCTGCCTTGGTACGTATGTCAATTGCTACGAGTCTTTCACAATAATGTTTTTCGTCGTTTAGACTCTAGATGTCTGGCCCGATCAAGCGCGTATGCGGTTCAGAGTCTAACACAGATGCGCATAGTAATTTAGCGCAAGCTAGATGCGTCAACAATAGAATAACTTGAAGTCTCAATATGTGTTAGAAGGCTACTTGCGGAAGGTTGGCGGTTCAACGTTTCAACGTCTAGTACGCGCTCAAGGTTTTTTGCTATTTGAATTTCGAATCACAATAACCATCATATATTTAGAAGGTACCAGTCAATTTGCGAATCAGAACAAAATCAAACAGCTACGAATATGCTACGGGCGTTATGGACCTCCGCCTCTCGCAAGAAGACAGGACTCAGAGGTTGACATTGACGGGGGAGCACCCAACGACAATGAGACCATTCTAAAGGATTGGTGAATTGCTGCTCTGCATGGCTGATTTATTTGACATACGAAGCTATTTCCACTGCAGCAGACTGTCTGCGCGCTGCAAGAGGTTCCTCCTACACCTATAACGGTGATGGGCGAGCATGTCACTATCAACGAAGAGGTCAGCATCTTGCGCTTGCATGCGGAATGATTAATCTTACCCCCGACTTGGCCAGTGATGGGACCGAGCACAATGCCTAGCAAGCCTGCAAGTAGCCCGACGACGGGGTTCGAAGCCTATAGATATAAGTCAGTTGAACTGGGGTATGATGAACGGAGGACTAACCGCCTCGACGGACTTGCAGCATTGGAGGCTGCCAGTGGTGCAGGTGGGAGCAGGGGGGTTAGTCCTCGGGATGGCCGTGGCAGCAGCAAGGAGTGGGAGGATCAAGAAGGTGCAGAAGATAACTCGGGAGAACATTGTGAGTAGATTGACTGGATTGTAAGTAGTTGAACTGGAGGGCTCGACTGAAGTCTTTCTGTGCGTTTTCCAGGGCTTTTATACGTTTTTAGCTTGGGCATTCGCCCCCGAAGTAGCTGGATTTATTTTTCGGAGTTCTTCCAGGACCTATTGAATCTGGGGACGATGTTCCGGCGCGCTTGTCGTCTCTGCAGATTGAATCTCCATTGTGGACAGGTTCGATCATTGATAGAGGCTTAGGTGATTAATGGGACTCTTCTGGGGTCTCCCAGCAACTCCCAGCTGACGGTGAGATCTTGAGTCAAGCATTGAGGTTGAATAGTAAAGGCTGATAAGTCACGTCTCGTCTGACGATCTCAGGTTAAACCGTTGGTCGAGACCCACCCTAGGTCTTGAGACTCTCCTTCCCAGCCAAATTACTTTCAAGTGGCTCGAGGCGGCTCAGGCCTTGAAGTAACCGCTTACCTAGCCCTAGTACACGCTCGCCGTTAGCCGTGTTCTGAATCTTCTGTGGGGTCTAGATACGTGCCAAGATCGTAGAACACATCGGACGTCTGCTGATGAGTTGTCGCCGCTAAATCGTGCTCATTAACGGTCGAATAACTATTTTTGTTCGAAGGTTTCCAGCCCCGGACGTGCTTCACTCCGAAATTGGGTCGGTTTCACGCTGTCAACAGATCCAGCGAAAGCATTCATATTTCCGTCAACCTATCTTCTCAGTCTGGGCCATCTGATACGCACGGCAGACCGCGCTAGGTTTCTCTCATTGGTTGGGCTATCACAGCCCGAAACTTGGCGTGGAACCTTGTCCACCAGTACGAACAGAACGGTCTTGTATTTCTTGTTCATCAAGCACCGCCGTCGAACGACATCCTCCCACCCCAAACTTAATTATCCTCCTTTTGGGGGCCTGAGTTACATGATCAACACACGGTATAACACGCAGCATGAATCGAAGCATTTGGGTCTCAATAGGGTGCCTAAGCACATTGGCTAAGTTGTTAAGCTGCAAGTGTCCTTCACAGCCACCCGAGCTTGCCATTGGCTAGCTCCCTCGTGCAACAACGGCATGTTGTGACACAACTAGGCGGATAACATTCCGAGATGGAACTCCCGGACCCTCGTGTTGTCGGCATGTTGTAACGTTGGTGGGCAAACAATAATCCGGAAGTTCATTAAAAACACAAGCGAGAAGATTTCATCTTCCAGGAAGCGTGGTGTTCCAGAGGCAGGTCGACGGCCTTTCAGCTTCGAAGACCAGACCCAGGTAATAACCCAGGGCAACCAACAGCTTTGAAAACTGATGAATTGCACCCCCAAAATTTGTTCAGCAATAACGATAACAATCACCTCCTGTAGGGGACACCCTCACTTCACAATGCCCGTCGTTTATGTAACAGGGGCTTCCATACTCTTAGCTTCTCAACCCGAAATGTCTTTGCTGGGTCTCAAAACCCGCAACGATTCTTTCTTCATCATGAATGACGCGTTTAACATTGCACAACGGCATTACTGTGGTGGTGTTCGTGAGTACAGTTCGGAACTGCCAACGGGTGTACTTTTTCAATGGGCGCGGTTTCAGACATGGTGTTTGAACGACTCCGAGGGAGCGAACAGCATGCAACATGGGGGTTCTTGACACCAACCTCGAATTTCTTGCGAAGTAATTTCAAACAGCGACTGAGACGAGGGTCGCCACTGGGACATAGAAGGCACTTGGGGGCCGACCGATTACCCACAGAGAGGAAGGTTCAAAGGAAGTCAGCGTCCGACTTGTCTGCACGGCAAGACTTCGCCCGAGGGCGAAGCTGGAGTTCGACCCGCCACTGATTGTTGGCGGTAATCATGCCGTCGTAGTGAATCCATCGACGGCGACCCAATATAGATGTGATGTAATCCCAGACATGACGCGAAGCAAACACACCAAAAGTGGCCAAATACATGGACATGAATGATGACAAGCTCTCTATTTCACAAAAAGCTTCTTTGAGCGGAGAGGTCTGGCAGCACCCACACGACCAGTCTCCATTTGATACATTCTGTACGCTTCGCGAAGATGGTCCGGAGACAAAGGTCCAACGTCTCCCCGACGTGACTGGACGGCACGAGCTGTCTCAAAAGGTCAGATTCTTGAATTTATCGCTCCAAAGCTATACGTACCTTTCTCCACTATCTCACCGACGAAAACCTTGGCAAAGCCAGCTACTATTTGTGCAACAGGCTGGGATACCTGCTGACCCAACGATTGCTGGATGACCTGATGCTCCGGTCAGCGTCACACACTGGGGTGGCTGAAAGAATAGGCACCTTACGAACGGCCTGCTTGGGAAGAGCATGCCGCCTATAAGCCTCGAAGCGCTCATACTGGGCGGGACTGAAGTTATCCATAAGGACTCTGACAAACTCAGCATCAGTAGTCCACCAGAAGTGCAAAACTGTGGGCTTTTGCGTACTTCAAATTGTCCTTTGACTGACTCTGCCACGAAAGTTGTGCGGAATAATCATCGTCCGCCATGGCTGGTAACAATTCATCTTCGCCTTCTACCTCTTCATCAATTCTTCCTCCAATGCCAGGAGGAGCGAGTGAAAGCACAGGTGTTCCTCTCATAACCATGCCCGGAGCAGGTGAAGCTCGACTAGGTTCTGGGTCAAAACTGATCATGCCAGGCATATGTATTGGGTTGCTCGACATGGTTGTCGGCGACGACGTAGTCGGCTGATCAGAGACCGGGTTTGACAGAGCAGCTATCTGTGATTGGGATTGGCCGCTAGAAGCGACTGGAGAGAAACTGGCCCCTTGTGACGTTACTTGTTGCTGGGACGGCGGGGACAGCTGAAGTATAGGTGGTTGCGAGCCGTGCATTGTATTGCTTCCAGAAGCTATTGGCCATTGTACGCTCGGGAATTGTGGGCTCGCAAAGCCGGCGACTGGTGTGCTATCTCGAGAACCCCGCAAAGGTGTACTTCCGGCACCGGCAGTAGCACCTTTCGGCTTTCTGCCACGCTTACTCGGGATGCGACCTCGTACCGCAGGTGTATTGGGTGCCAAAGGGCTTGAAGAAGGAAATGAAGAATTTGGCTGCATTGTGGTTTTGTGTAACGCTGTCGACAAGCGCGTTCAACTGTGAGCGCCACAACCCAGAACCTTGATGCTTCACGTGACAAATAATAAATGTCGTGGTCATCCGCACGGAAAAGGATCATCAAGCTATTCAAGGTTCGCTTCTTATAGTACTAATCGATTTCAAATTATATACGACTCGGGGGCTCGCGATCAGTAATATTAGGGACAAGATGGAAGATATTACACAGAGAAAGTGGGGGGAAAGCCGGGAGAAAGACAAGCGCAGACAATACGATGAGACAGATTGAGAAGATAGAGCAAAAGAAGAAACTAGCAGGCAAGCTTATTACTAGATGCACCCAATTGGTGTCGTCGTCTATGACGACACGCGGCGGTTGCACCAATAAGGGTTGGTAATGTACATCCGAGATATCATGTACACATTGAGTTTTGTAGGTCGCTTCGAGAGCTGAGCGTGGATGATGATGCGGGACGTAGGATGCGGTCGTAAGGGAGCGCGACCAGGAGAGAGCAAGAGTAGGAGATTGGGTGTCGAGGAACCATCGGCGGCCAGCCTCGAAGTAGCCAACCATTAAGGAGACAACAAAGAAGAATATACGTATAAGTGACAAGATAGACAGATGGCAATATGGGGGGTGTATGATTAGGGATGGGGTGTAATGAGTAAGGACGAACAAGATGAGAGCACGTCGCAGACGGGCGGATGCGGCGATAGAAGCGGACAACATGCGAGAACAAAGAATAAGATGCACAAATACCAATACTTTTAATTGCGTTGAGGGCAAACGCCGGCCGTTCAAGTCATATTGATGTCGACGCCCCCAAACTCCCCTTGGTCTGGCAACTGGGAAGCGGCCTGCTGCTGTTGCTGATGATACTGCGCCCGTTGAAGTTCGGCATACTGAGCCTGGTAAGCTAATTGTGCTTGCGTGACCTGCATCTGCTGCGAATATTCAGGATGAGGCTGAGGTTGCGACTGAGGTTGCGGCTGTTGCTGCGGGGACATCGTAAAATCGGCGACAGGCTGCTGCTGCTGTTGCGCGGTAACGACATTCATAGGCATCTGCACGGCTTGGGCCTGTACTTGTTGTATGGCGTACTCTTGTTGGGAGCTAAAGCCGCCCTGCGATAGCGGGCTTGACATCGGAGCGACACCATTGACGGTACCGTTGGCGCCGACGGACGGCGAGTACGTTCCGTTGCTTGAATAAACTTGGGTATAGCTCATGCCATTCATCGGTCCATTTCCGGAGGGGCCAGCAACACCACGATTGGTAGAGCTTGCACGGGAGTTGCTGCGACTAGTAGGCGCACTAGCCATCGCACGTCGACCTTCCCGTTCTCCGCTCTTATCACTGTTGCGTGCCAAGCATCGGTGCTGTCCGCTTGCAAGGAGCGCTAAACCCATTGCTCCATGATCACCACTATGTTGATAATGGTAGCGTAACCCGTTCATGTTCTTGTACCTCCTGGGGCAATCGCCGATACCACAAGCGAATGGGCGAAGTCGCCTTTCTGCTTCCTTTTCGACCTCGCGAAGCTCAAGCTCGCTGATTGTACCCAGACCAAGTGGGTCAGGAACTACAGCACCTGCAAAGGGTGTTAAAGCCGAACTAGGAAAGAAAATGTGGAAAAGATAACATACCTCCGGGTATAGGCGTACTTGCCCCACTGCCGGGTGTGCTACCAGGATTACTCTCAATGCCCTCACGTCTCCTCGCTTCCAAAAGGCGATCCCGTAGCTCAATGTCCTTCGGCGGCGCGAAGTTACAGCTACCGTGTGTCATGTGATACTTTAGGCCGTTTGCCTGCTTGTAACTCTTGTTACAATTTGGCTTTGGACAACGGAACGGCTTGGAAAGCAGCATTGACGCAGCTGGTCGCGTTACGGACTGCGACTGAAGGGCGGAAGCGGCCGAATTCGCCAATGGTGCCGGTCGAATGACGGCGCCACCGTTGGCGCCTACCGCGCCAGACTGCGAGGCAATCTTCGATGAAGATGCAACATCAGCCCCATCTACCGCATTGCTACGACCTGAAGGAGAACCGGTTTTCTTCCCTTTACCCTTGCCTTTGACGCCTAACAAAATCTGTCAGACTGGGATTGGTAAAGAGAGTACACAGGCACTGACCGATGGGGCTAGCAGCCCTTGATCCAACGGGAGTGGGATTCGCCGTACCCGCAGGACTGAACAAAAGCGCGGGAGGGACACAAGCCGGCGCCATCTCAGTAGCATGAAGAGCATTCATACCGCTCAGACCACCCATGATAGCACCGTCGATGGAATTCATCCTATGAAGACCGAAGTTCATTGCTCCGTTGGTGAATGCCGAACCGTGACTCTGCTGTACGTAGGGACTTGTCGGTTCAGAATGGATGACACCGCCGAATGCACTGTCCAGATCATTTAACCCGTGCAAACTCAGATTATGGGGGACGCCAGCACCCGAGGCCGAATGCCTGGACCCGTTCCAAGCACTGGGGTTGGTACTAGAGGCGACGCTGGAGAAGCCTAACGAGCCGAGTGATGCGTGCCGCGTGAGGCTAGGACTCGTTGAAAGACCCGCTATCGATGTCTGAGCGTGGTTAGGAGACCCTGGCATACTTGGACTACCCATCATGTTATCCAGGTCAAATCCAGCTGAACTAGCAGTCGCTGGAGGCCGCTCGAAATTGCCATCGCCTCTGCCGTCCGAGAAAACACCGTCATTTCCAAAGGAGCCCCCAGAATCCACGTCGAAATTCAGTGGGAAGGTGGAAGCGCCACCGGCAGCCATGCCCGCTGCGCTTGGTTGACTGAGCGCAGATTCAAAGTTATTTGCCTCCCCGTTGTTGGAGCTGGTGTCTTCGCCGAGTGCCCCATCTAGCGAATTGTTACTGCTCCCACGCATGGGGTGCAGGTGACTCCAACTATTCCGCACATGGCCCGGATGAGGGCTTGGCGGTGCCGATGCGTAGACACCCCTCGCATTCTCAACAACCCCTCGCGCATCGACCGTGCGATGGCTTTGCTGCAAACGCTCTTGATGAATATGCTGTAAAGAAATTTTGTGATGGAGGCTGCGATGACCGGTCTGAAAGGACTGATGGGAGCCATGATGCTGAAGTGCTCGCTTGCCTGGGGTAAGGTTGGGGGGGAAAGCCCCTGCAAATCAGATATATCAGTAGTGTCCATGGATCCGAATCAAACGGAGGGAAGAAACGAGGCAAAAGCGACGAATGACGGGGGACATAGAGTTACAGAAACGAGGCATTCAACTCACCCATTCTAGGACTTGGATAGGCACTCAGGGGCGTGGTGATCGGCGTATCAGGCGGAGTAGGCACACCAGAGGATGGTGAGGGCATGCCGTGGCCAGACGTAGAGGACGGCGAGTTACTGGATGGGGGAGATGGTGAGTTGCTGACGCCTTGCATTCCACTTGACGTTCCAGCAGAGGAAGAAGGAGGCGACATGCTGCCGTACGCGTGAGGGTTGGCATCAGAACCGTGCCCTCCGTAATGGCCTGAGGGCGGATATGCCAAGGATTCTTCCATCTCCATCTCCATGTCATCAGGATCAATGGGAACACCTTCTCGATAAGCCATATCGTTGCCAGCGTATTTTCCGGACGGTTGCATTAGGTCGGACTGCGAGGGCTGTGGCTGATGGTGGTTTGTGTCTATAGGCCGAGACGCCGAGTGTTGCGAGTGAGCAAAGTAATCCGGGACATAGGGAGCCTGCGTTGGGGTGTTGTGTTTACCGAGATCTTGAGAGCTAGAATGTGCATGGAAGTTGGACTGCAAGCGACTTATCGAAGAAGCGTGAAATTGTGGGGCAGATGAGTTCGCGTTGGTTGCTAACGGCGGATTATTGCACTGAGGATTGAAAGGTATTGAGACAGCGACGCGCATGGTACCACCATCTGCGCCATTCGGGATGTGGTTGCCATTAGCGGCGGTCACGGGGTTTCCGTTAGCGTCGACAACGACAATGTGAACTTCCTCGAAGTGATCGAGCAAGGCATGCAGATCGGGGAGATGCAGTCCGCAGCATGTATAGTCGCGACACTGCTCAGATCAAGGGTGTCAACAAGCCGGCTCAGCACCTGTTGGAGATCTAACTTACCAGTTCTTCCTCTCTTCCTGACTCAAACAAGTTCACGGCGTTCAATATGGAATTACGGTCCTCGGATTCCATCGAGGCCATTTTTCCTCCCTTGAATTCGTGAGAGCTACGAAGAGAAGACGATGAACGTCAGCAAAGTAATCAGATGAACGAACTTTTGGGAAAGGCAGTAATTCGAAATGAAAGAGATCCCAGACTCGCTTAGTGATTGTCGATAGGGGAAGGGTGTCTGATATTGCACTAAACGAAGCTGGCCACTCACCCAAAGCCACTCAGAAGATGAGCCGTTGGACTCCCTGCGTAGAATGCATTGCCACTAACGTGCCTACTACCGAAGGAGCCCGACCGCCACGATAGCGGTGAGCCCATGTAGTGTTTCGTGTACGATGCAGGATTAAAGTCATCACCGTTGCTCGAGCCGGTGTAGGATCCAGAGGTCATGATGGAATCCCCTCGAGTGTGGTAGTTACCGTAGTCCATTGCTTGACCATTGCCATAACTGTTACCAGGATTACTAGGGTTATGAGGATTGCTGAATGAATGAGAGTGGTGGTGGTATTGAGAATGGTTGTGGTGGCTGTTGGATGTCGAGGGGAGGGCGATTGGCTGGGAGGAGGACATGGACAGGGTGTATGAGACTGAGGGAGAGACGGAGAGAGGGGAAGCTCCTACTTAGACGATTCCTCTCATTCAAAACCGAACGGCCCGATTCAGATTCAGATTGTTTGTGTTTATTTGGCCAACACTGGCTCGGGCTGCCCGCTCGGACTTTCAATCCTACGTAGGTTCGACTCAGGTCAGCGCCCCGGCTCATCTGCGTCAAGTCATCAATGTCCCCAACGCATGGGCATCCCGACTCACACAACTTCAGTATACATTGTGCAACAGAGTCTCTCTGTCGAAAGCCTCAGGCTTCCACTGTGAAGCACTCTTGTAACTTGTCGGCTCATCATGACTCGTCTGTAGTCAAGGGTCACCTCTACGGCACCTAGTTCAACCCTGGGTCATGGTGCGTGGTCGATGCAACTATGCCACTATATCAGGCTAAATTAGGTATATCCGTACCGAACCCGACCATGACCATATACATACTTGACTGGTTGACCAGCTAACTTGAGTGTCAACTAAGGAACATATGTTCGGCTACTAATTACGCCGTTTTGAGGGTCCAGAATATCTCTGTCCACAGACGTAGCCCGCCGGGCGGGAGCACATTCACCTGTCGAACACTTGGCCATAGTGCAGACCGGATGCAGATTACGCGCAAGCATTTACAGCAAAGCGCGAGCTAAGGCCCCATATAAATGGACACTGGCGTACGTGAGATGTTGATAGATTAATCTAGGAGCATGGAGTTGACTTCGCACCCATGCTGCCTACATACTCCCATCATCTCCAGGATTCCCAGGTTCCAATGGCAAGTCCAAACCTGCAACTTGCAGTGGTCTAGCGCTGGCGAGTCTGGCAGATTCCGAGCGCGTGTTGTTAGCCGCTGGGTGTTGTTAGATTTCTAGACTCACCGAAAACATTCCGCTTCGGGTACTACGTAACAAACTCATTGAGTCGACCTCTCAAGGAGTCTATGGAGTTCTGTCTAATAAAGGAATGTTACTCACTTGAACCCACACCCATCTCCGGAGAGCTTCGATATCACAGAATTTCCTCCTCAACTCATACTATCAATACTTCTCGTGAGACTTGCATAAGTAACGTCTAGCATGGATTATATCCACATACAAACTACGTAGCTCTAAACGAACTATGGTGTCGAGGCGTCAGGCGTGAAGAAAGACATCGAGGAAGTCATGAAAGGTCGGGAGGAACCCTTCGGCACTAAACAGTTGTGAGCACTGAGGTCAGCGTGAGGAAGTCGCGCGAAGTCTGTCATGTCTGTGCGTCAGTTGGTAAATATAAGCACGCGCTGCACATGGTCTACCCGCGCAGTAAACTTCTATAGCCTTGATGAGGTACGGCAGGTGCCCAGAGGGCGGTTGATATCATCACGCGAGCTTGCGAGGCACATTTAGCGGCTGAACGAACTGGGTCGTCGACATATAAAGACGCAGTGCTCTTTGATGTAGATTTGTGAGCACATCCCCTCTTAACTGTGCGGGGCGTGGAGGATTAGGATGGCGCACTGTTGTCATTCCTAACCATATCAGATGGACTAGACCGACGTGTTAAGACCGACATCACACACGGCGCTGAGAACACCTAAACCAAAACGTTGTCAGCTCGTTCCGTGATAACTGTAAATTGACGTTGATTCTGAACATACTCCATTGCTAAGAAACTTGCGGGACCGAAACACATGGGGAAACAGTCACTAGCGCCAACGTGCAGCGCGAACTTGCGAACCGAGGCTGAGCAGTTCAGCGACATTTGTAGCCATCATTGGAGAGGGCAAGCTGAGTAGTTCATTTCTACAGATATGTAGATATGTATATCATCGCTGACACAACGGCATTTGTACTGTTCGAAATCTCCGTGTTGCTGTGCTGCGAAGGGATTAGCGATGTTGCCTCTCCAGTGCTAGAAGCTGACCTATCACATAGGAGAGAATAGTAAGTTGATCGTCTTGGAACACGATTGTCAGTGCTTATCTGCCTTCTCCGTAGAACTAGATAGGTGATGGTCAATTCGAATTTCAGATTGATTGAGGGTTCAAATGGAAGGTAGAGGCATTCTAAACGAATAGTGAACGCACCTAAACGAAGATTAAGCTAGTCACGTCTCGCCACTAATCCCCGCGCATTGAATGGGACTCGCTGGGACATGTGAGCTTCCTCGCCCGACCTTCAGTCACCAGTGTCGTTCCGTACAGCGTCGGTAAATCAAGGTGACTTATAATAACGGCTAATAAGAATGACATCAAGCAACCCTGTTCAACCCTGCTTGACCCCGAAACACGTGTTGCCCGACTCTCAACGGTTGCTCCGCGATGCTCATGCATGTGGTATACATGATCGCCTTGCGGCGGCCGTCGTCAGCCGTGATCAGGCCATGAGCTATGGCCGCATTCCCGGCACGAGGCGCACTTAGGCGCACTTTGACTACGAGCCGTTTGGGGAAGCTGGTTTATGATTCGTAAGCGCAGGGATCGAGCAATAGGTCCGAAGTTACCTTGAGCTGCGTGAACAACCGAACCGATCCACCGATCCACACCCGCCGTGCTCTTGGCAAGTGACTTCTGGCAGTTACAAGTGCTTGAGCTTGCTGTATATTCTAGTGAGTTTCTCCATGCACCGTCGTTTGCCTCAAGGAGGGGTGTCCCCCAAGGATCAAGCACAATCAATAGCAACGTGAGGCAGACAGAGTCGGTAGGAAGTTCTATCGGTAAGCTTTAAAAGAGGTGCGTGCCGCAATTGTAACTTCACCGAATTTTACGTACAGGGCAGGGGAGTGGCTCCACAAATAAAACACAAATACATACCACCGAACTAGACTGAGCCCGAGGATGTGTTCTAAAGAGGTGGATCTTCAATTGATCCACCCGGCGGCGAACATACATGGAAGTGGGTCATCGCGACTTCAGAGGTCGGTGGCCGCCCACATCTCCAAATGACCTCAGTCTCAAGAGCATCATTCAACCCATGCTGAAAGGTCGTTGCCACTCATTTCAAGTACTTGAGCTTTCGCCGAGAAGATAACCACACTGGTACGTATAGTGGTTTCGACGGGCACGGCGCTGGCATTTGTCGATAATAGGTTATCGACGATTCGTTTCAAGGTACTACACGTTCCCCTGTTGTGTAAGCTCGTTGCAACCGGTCATTGCTTGCCCTACTGGTTCTATCAGGTTTCTCTATTTCCCTGCAAGTGAAGGTTTAATCAGATACTTGATCAAGGTCAGGCCAACATACCGCGCTGGATTTAGTAACGGTCTTGTAATCATTGCACATGTCATACTTTCCAGGGTATAACCTGGTATAACTCGTGCGTTCTCTCATCTTTTAAGAGTAGTTCCCTGAACATAGATAACCGAGGGTTTGCTTCATGTTGTCATCCACCCCTGCGAGATGCCAATGTACAGATGCTGTTCGATGGTATGTTTTGTCTTCTTTTAACGATCATGATCTATAACTTCAAGAACCTGCGTATCCTCGAAGTGCTTAAAATGACCGACTCGATCGTTTCGTGTTTATACGACGTGGTTCGTCGAAGCTCATTCCGACACAAGGACATCACTATGTGAGTTACTTACGCCGATTAGACGGCGAAGCGTTGCAGCTACCATGCGATTGGTTCATCTCCCGTCCTTGTATTGGTTCACGGCTCACGAGTTGATCGGTGTGTTTGTTCATTCTTCTACTTATGGTGAGTGGCTGCCTCGAGGCTACGGGGATGCCTTGTATCAATGCTAACTAGACATCGTAGATGGATGTTCGACAACATCGATGGCTATCCTTGACGTGAATGTGATGGGCCGAGCAATGGTAATGTCTCCGAGTAGCTGAGACTCTGTCCTCCAAGTCTTCTCACTCAGCCTTCTCACTTAGCGGAAAGGTCTTACATACTTATCATGATTCTCAGGGCTCACAAACCGAGTGAATGGTTCGATTGTACCGCACGAAGTAAATTGCACGAAGTTCCCTTGCATTGATCTGGGGAAAGCTATAGTTAGCTGGCTCTCGCGACCTGCACGGCTCTCGCAAGCGGGCAGTGTTACAGATCACTCACCTCACGGATCCATCCGAATGAAAGGATTGTCTGGTCAATAGGACAGGTTACATGCCCTACCGACCGACCCCTCTCGTAACTGATATCGATTTGACACTACATACTAGGACCCTTTCGCAGATGAAGATTTGTCACCTACACTCGTCTCGTCGATGCGTGGTATTGCATCATATATCACGAATATCGTCCCAATCAGTATCGTTGATGGAGGCTGACGAGTTTCCCTCTGGTATCGCGGACAAATGTCAAATATCAACTATTTTAGTTGTAGAAACAAAACGACCATATGTTGTGCTGATGAACCGTTATACGGTCCTCTTAAACAATCGATCGCAACTTTAGCACTGGATATTGGGGTTATACTGTGTACTTACTGAACAGAGTAGAGGATAACAGGGGTCTCCAGGGGCAAAGATCACATCACATGACTTTGCCCTGAACCGGCCCCGGAGCCGGTGCGCTAGAAGTTCTGAACAGCTGAAAGAAAAGAACAGGTTGTAGCACTGTCTTCTGCTCCACCAGATTGTACGATACTGTACGACTGTACTCTATCCCTCGCCACGATTCATCAACTAGATATCGTCTTACGAAGCTCATGACATCTCAGTATGCATACGCCGCCTTAAATGCGACCAATTTGCAAGCAGTGAATGACGCCGAGGCATCATCTTATGATGAAGAAACGGAGGCGGGTGGTAGCCCATCACGCTCGTGCTGCAGGTCCAACATACTCTCAAGAATCAAGGATGTCGTGCAGAGCAATATAGGCTTGTTGCTGATTGTCGCGTCGCAGGCGTTCATGTCATTTATGAATGTCTCGGTAAAGAAGCTAAACAGCCTCGATACGCCTGTTCCTACGTTAGAGGTGAGTAGCTACTCAGTGCACTATACCATCCATACTGATACTGCCTTAGCTAGTTCTTGTAAGGATGGTAAGCATGGATATAGCAAGTCCCTTTGTGCGGCGTTAAGTTTGCATTCGCTATCAGCTTATCACATACATGTGTTGCATGTCTTACATGTTTGTCCCTTGCTTGTTTTCGGCGCTTTGAGATCCTTATGTTGAATCTTCAGGCTATTGCGCGGTGTAGAGGACCCATGGATCGGCCCTAAGGGCGTACGGCTACTCCTAGTGCTCAGGGGTGTCACTGGGTAAGTTGTTGAGTATAACTAACCCCGGTGGATCCATGCTGATTCCCTAATGCACAGTTTCTTTGGCTTGTTCGGATTGTATTATTCGTTACGATATCTATCACTTTCTGATGCTGTCGTTCTGACGTTCCTCTCGCCCCTTACAACCGCTATTTCTGGATCTTGCTTGCTCGGGGAAACATTTACCAAGAGAGAAGCACTAGCTGGAGGTGCGCTGCTCAATTCCCATACGCTCCCTCCGATTTACGTTCCCCCCGATTGACGCGCTGCTGTAGTCCTTAGTTTATCTGGCGTTATTTTGATTGCTCGCCCAGCATTTCTGTTTGGCGGGACGAGCCTAAATGAGGGTTCTGCGACTGAGTCATCCCAAAGACTGATAGCAGTTGGGTAGGTAAATTCCCATCTCATACTACTGTGTTTTAACTTAGGCCATGTTGACATAGGATCGCGCTCTTGGGCGTCCTTGGTGCCACTGGTGCTTGTAAGTCTTCGATCATCTTCAAATCTAACTGGTGTAAATCTCATTAACTCAGACACAACACTGAGAGCGATCGGTAAACGCGCGCACCCTCTGCATGCAATGACCTCCTTCTCTGCGCAATGTGTGGTTGTCTCCATCATCGGGTATGTCTTCTAACCTAGGCCCGTCGCAAGCCCAACTGACGATGTAGCCCTTCGATCGACTAGCCTTATAGCCACACAGACAAAACTTGTATTTCCCTCAAAAATCGAATGGCTACTGCTCCTTCTCTTGATTGGTGTCTTCGGATTCATTGCCCAGGTTGGCTCTTATTTCGACCTTCCCCTCAAAATACCTATCAATTGGTCTATCCCTAATCAATAGGTCCTTCTAACGATGGGATTGCAGCGAGAAACCGCAAGCCGGGGATCGCTCGGCATTTATACCCAGGTATGTCTCTCTACTTTTCATATTTTCCGACTCCTAACATTGTTATAGATCGTCTTCGCTGGTATTCTAGAGCGAATATTCTTCCATACAGCTCCATCCGTTCTCTCCGCAATCGGTACAATCATCATCATCACCTCAGCTCTATACGTCGTGGTACGTTACTTCATTCGCTCTTCATGTCAACATCACCTCACTGTGTGCCAAGCTTACGAAAGAGACTACGTCCACAAGTAAACCCATCGTTCTTGAACACATTGATGATACCTCAATGGAAGAAGGGTTGCTTGCACGTTCAGAAGGCTTAAGCATTGGCGCCATAGGACATATAAGTGTTGATGATTTCATGGTCGGGGTGGCCTCTCCTTCCATGAAGCGTGCGCCCAGTCCTAGGCCAAGAGAGGATGCTACTGGATTGCTTGGTGATAAAGAGCTTTCGGTGGAAAAGTCTGTATTAGAAGAGAAGTAGCGGCTGGACCTCGCACTAACTCTCGTTGGACATTATGTAGACAAACATGTAGTTACGCACCCCGTATCTAACTTATATGACCCGTATAGAGGACGACAGAGAGTATTCAAGCTTAGTGTTCCGGTTGTAAAGACCATGGCCCCTTGATGGGGCATCCATGAAGCCTCTCAGCCATTTTCATGACCTCTTCTCGACCAGCTTGGGATCAGCAGTCAGTCTACTACTGGCAAATAGACATGGTAATCAACTCGTCTCACCTTGTTCAAACTTAGGAGGACCCTGCAGCGAACGACATCAGCGATGACAAGAAGGGAGAGGCGGGAAATGTGGTTGTACCAGTTCCTCAATTCGATATCCGTCAGCATGATACTTTGGACCAGGAAGATCGTCGTGGAATCCGACACCAACCAGGAAATTATCCAGGAGGGAGAGAATGCCTGTACGATTCTGACGGTACCATGGCACTGCGCGATACCTAATTAGAAGTGTTTGTGAAGCGGCAGTATTGTTCGAAGATACACGACCATACCTAGTTGGATGAAGGCGAGGCCCATCGCCAGGGGGTGTTTCTAGACGAACGAGACAATCCATAGAGGAGCGCGGGAGACACAGGTACTTTTGGAAGTACTTTACACTTGTCAGGAGGGATCGGGTCAGCACATGCAAGTACCACGGTTGGCTTGGATACCTTATGAAATCGCATAAGTACTGGTGATTACATCCTAGGGAAATGATTATACTCACATCATGGCGATGCGTACACGCTCGTCCAGGAGACAGACGGTGATTCTCCTGAGGAAGTCCTTGATTCCGAACGCTTCTGGAGCAGCGTGTAGCAACTCATTTGTGGTTCCTTCCGCGACATCGTTATTGCTTTGAGCTGGGACCATGGCTTGCTGCTCATACGCCTGTATAGATAACATGGCATGAAGATAGCACGGGAGCGTAGGATGGAATGACGAACCTGCGTCCACTCCTCGAGCTCATCCAAGGATCCGGGAACGTCACGAATTTCCATTCGCTTGCTAATTTCAACCCAGAAAAGGAAATAAGACTTGAGAGTGTGAATCAACGATTTCTCCCAGAATGAGGATATGGCACTAACCTGCTGCTCCATAGGCGATAAAGGTCTCCACCCATATCGTCGAGCCCACGACTGGGATTGGGCCACATAAGTAAGCCAAGCATAAAGTTTCATGCAAACTTACGATGGGCTCTAAGATGAATAGCGCTAGAGTGTAAATGTAGTCCTCATTTTTCTAATACATAGCAGTGGGTCAATCAGTGCGTGGAAAGAGTATGATTACTGACAATCGGATATTTTGAATGCAGCCAGTTTGTGCGGGCCAGAGCAATCACGCCTCGTGGATCTGAGACATGTTCCTCCTTCTCGCCGTCGAATTTCCCGGGAAGTTGCGATGCAATCCAGGTGCATATAAGGATTTCGGTCTGGTGAACAGTTAAGTCAGCCTACAGCTTAGCGCTCAAAGCAGAAGTAGGCATACATCCGCATAGCGCCTTGACACTGTTGACGGGTCCGTAAACTCTCGTGTCCCGGCAAGTATCTTTGATATGCTGGGCTGTATGCGATGGTCAGTATGTTCCCTACTTGCCAAAACACAAGGCTCACAATTGCATACGTTTTGAAGAGCGCAAACGACAGAGAGTATGTCATGAGGGTAGGCATGTCGTAGAATGCGGATGCATGCATAATCTCCTGGGCGTCGCGAGGAGTCAACTTGCCCTCTTTGAACTTGCTTTCGAATTTCGCATGGATGTCATCATAACGGCGCCAGCGGAGGCGATGCACAACCAATAAATACGACGCAATAGTCGTTGCACCAAGCGCGACAATGAGATTGCTAGCAACTGCGAAACCGAACATGAAAGTGGTTGATGTGAAGGAGGGCAGTCATGGGGCCGAAACGGGCTGAGACTTGTAGAACATGCTGTTTCGAGCTCCGGCGCTTTCAGCTCTTTCAGATCCCTATTGCAGATCTTCCCGCGAAGTCCCATTCGCGTAATCCTTACTTAGGTGCTTGCTACGCTCTTAGAAGGTAAACCACGGTCCCTAGAATGCTCATGAGTACGTATGTCCATGATAATAAGTCAATGTCCACGATAACAAGAAAGCAAGTATGTACACCCCACTATAATCCGATGAGCCTCACGCCCCTCTTGCCACCCACGGAGGGTATCCAGCCGCCATTTGATGTGCTAGGTGACTCGACGAATCTGAGTAGCTCCCCTCGTCTTTCCCACTTACTCGATCGTGCGTCTGCCCCATCAAAGACATCATGGCATCGTCCCTCCCCATACTCCCCCCACCAAACTCGTAGAACCCTTTCTCATCAGCCACAATAGCGCCCGTTCTTCGATCCATTTTGTATGTTAGACCGCTGAGCTTCTTTTCCAGTGTCTTCTCGTCGTCGTATGGAAGGAGAAGCTCGCCGAATCCAGAACGTGATGTTAGGGCCATGACGGCGGCAATGCTACCGGGCGGTGCACATAAGATAAGGTTACGACGGGCGCGCCGGCCAAGGATATGGATGACAACTCCGACGAAGCCAACCATGAAGATCAGGATTGCAAGCGCGTGGCCGGGGAGGGGGCTGGTGCGGAAATAAGTCAGCCACTCGTATTGTGGGGTAAGTTAAATATACTCACTCGATCCAGAGCCTTGGAACAGACGAAGTCAACCGACCATTTAGTTGGGAACCATCCGGCAGGAAGTACACCGACTTGGCAGTGATAGCAAGATGTTGAGTCTTGAGGATTTGGATAGTTCAGCTATGCGAGACCCTTACTAAGTAGAACAAGATCTTACGTAGACTTGGGTCGTCAAATCCAAAAAGCCGTTGGGTAGGTCAAAAGTTGCCTGCAAACCGCCAGATTGTTGGGAAGCCAGACGGAAAATAGCACCCGAGACCCCAGCCGCGACAGCAGTTGCACGAGCGGCTACGAACCTATCTGGGTTATTCCTTGCGTCTTGTTCATCTGGCGAGAAGTTGAATATCAATCTGATAAAAGGATTCAGTCCAGGTGATAGCTTGTGCAAAAAACCGGATGATATACCCGTTATAGGCGCGACCATTCAATGGGGGACCAGTGACGTTGTTGGGCTTCGACAAGTCCCCTTTCTGTACACAAGCAGACATCGTCTTCTTCTCGAGGTCGACAGAAGCCTCGACATTCGAGGCTTTGATCGCGGGAGTGCAGAAAACTCCCTTCGCTTCGGGCAAATTGTTGTCTGCCCTCAGATGAAAGTACCTACAGCACAAGGGAGGTGGTTAGCCTTGTGAAGGAGGGCGCTGAAGTGAGATACGGACCAGAACATCACAGGTTGGAATGTAATATTCGGCGACGCTCCCGCGCAAGAAACTGGGACTACGCCGTACTGAGTGTTTGAGTCCTGGAAGCAGGTTATCGTTCAGATCAAGAAGGAGCGAGACCGGGTGACACTGACTGAAGCATTGAAAGATGCGCTCCCGATACACCCATCAACAGATGTTGCGGTGTAGTTGAACAGATTTTCGGGCTGCGGCACGAGGTCGCTTGCGCGTGGGGTGCGGCAGGCCGTGTCGGTTTGAATCCCTGTAGTGTTGACCGCGAGAGTGCCATTGAGGCCAGGGTATTGAGGGAACTGTCAGCGCAGTTGTGAGTTGTGATATACGAGGTCAGGATCGTTACATACAACAAACTCTGCTGTCGCCCAGCCATTTTTCACGAATGGCGGATCCGAGAGGTTGTGTGCGACTGATCGATATGACGAGGTCAATGATGATAGTTAAGAGATGAATGAAATCAAGAACCTGCAGCTTCTGCGTACTAAGGTTCGTCCGTGAGAGGGTGATTGAGTGAAACTAAGTTATGACACGCACCCCTGCCGCTGCCAAAAATCCGTTCAGCTGGCTCACATCGGGGGCGAGACCGATGGCTCTGCTGCTGGTTACCGACCAGTCCTCACTCCGGTCTATTTGCCTCAGTTGGAAGATAGCACCAGCGAGAGGCTGGAATATGTAGGTCGTGGCGGCCGTGAGGGCAGAGAAGAACACTATGCGATGTTTGTACTTTAAAGCGCGAAAGAGGGTAAAGAAGGTCCCCAGGGCTATCTAATAGAACGATGACAATGGAAGACCTGGGGGGACGCGATATGGAAATGGACGTACGTCTGGAGGCTAGGTTAGCAGGGATAAGACCAAGGAGATGGGTACTCACAATCGAGAAGAAGGGACTCCTCTGCAGTAGCATGCCCTCTGGATAATACCACGTAAGGCTCGTACCAGCGTACCATCCAGTCAATTTCCCGCCATAGGAATGCGACGGGCAATACGAAAAGCTACCGAAGCAAACTGGGCAACTTGAACTACATGAGAAATCCGTCTACTCACTGTTGGGAAGAAGGAGAGTAGGAATTGTGGTGACACGAAGGAAACGACGTTTTGCTGTGGGACAGAGAACCCTACGCATGGACAGTTAAGAATAAGAGCCCCCGTAGGATACTGGTGCCGCTCACCTCCATTTCTCGCTGAAATTGCTAACCCAATCTCCAATGCAATCCCTACGCCCATCATCGACGCTGCGGTGGCCACACACACCCAGATCTTCATTATGAGCGGGTCCTACAGAGAATTGAGGCGTTTTGTGGTAGTTTCAAGCAGTCTCGCTCACATATGGGCTCGGTTTCTTCGTGTCTATGGCCCTCGATGGTATCAAGTGGGTGGAATCGCGAAAGCTCTCTACGAGCGTGTGGTCGCTGGAACGGCTCATTGTGCCGTTGCTAGGAAGATGCTGACGCCTGGAAGTTGGCTGGCGTAGAAGAAGAAGAATTTGGGGTTTAGATGTGGTCGTCGAGTTCAGACGTGCACGCCGGCGGCACTGGAGGTCGTAATCATAAAACAAGCAACGCTGACCGAGGACCCAACGTGAAATGCATCGCCCTGCATCAGCCTGCATCGGTTGTCCGAGTCGGAAATGATGGCCTTGATTGGTTGCTATAAACAGTCGCCCAGCCTCGCCCACGGAGTGCTACTATTGTTCTTTACAGACAAGATGGCTTTGCAGTGGAGAAATGTGAGACATCTCAGAGCGGGCAGACAGGGCACCTCCGCTTCAGGGTCGCTACTACCAAATCCTCCAAGGATTCTTGCACTAGCGTTGCATCGAGAGCACCAGCATTTCTAATATGATATCAATTCTTGTACACACACACGCACACGACGTCTACAGTGCATTCCGGGAGCATTGATCCATCGGCACCAGTGTTTCGGCTCCCGGAGCGCGCGTGGTCCTGCGCGGTCCCACCTGGGCTGGGCTGAGACTTCTCAGCAAGCTCGGCGCAGTATTCAATCAAGATGGCCATTGCAATATTGATGAAAACACAGTCGTCTGATATGTACCAGGAGTATTTACGGATTCAGCAGTGAATACGGGGATAGAGCTGCTTTGTGGTGTCATATGTTCCTACCTTGCCTGTGATCATGCATAAGTGGTTGATCAGCTGGAAGCTGATGGCAAATTGTGAGAATATGATACAACTCGAGTAGCAATGACAATAAGGTACACAGGCCACCAGAGGCGCGGGACTACAGCAGCAACCCGCACGGTCTGGCCTATGATCTCGATATGTTTTGGTACTGCATACTCGCACTTTCGTATTCGCGTTGAAACAGACGCCCGCGTTCTTTCACCATGTACCTGTGTACGGCATCGCATACTAAATCAGCTCGATGCAGTAGGAGAAGGGGTGTAGAGGCGTACAATAATAACTCGTTGACGTAGTCGCGTATGATAGAGACCGAGTCGGCGTCCATCGTCGAGTTTGCTATCATCTGTGGTAGGGATACTAACGTGTGTCGATGATCAGTTCAAGACCAACAGACGATCATCAATGGCAGAAGTGTGATCGATACTGACCTAACATCCGTAGCATATGTTCAGCGCCATACACACAACTCATATCCTTCTCCTGTCCGACGATGATATGAGGACCTGTGACATACTGTTTGCGTATGCCAGCATATTGCGGGCGCTCGAAGCGGTAGAGGAGGTTGGATCCAAGTGAACGGTCAAAATATATTGTGAGACCAGAGATAATCGTAGGTAGGAGGAGAGAGGGACTCGTGAGACTGTCATGGCAGCAGATGCAAGTTCAATCGAACAGACCAAGGGCATATGAAGGGAAAGACGCACTGCGCATTTTCTGAAGCGGGCCTGGCGAGGATGTAGGCCTCGAACTGGCTGAGAACTTCGACAACGGTTGGTGAGCGGGGAAGAGTTACTAACTGTGAGAAACTAGGTTGGAGATGATACAGAAGAAAAGTGGTTTAAGGACTCACTTGGTTGTTCTTTGTGACAGCTTCCCAGTCATCGACCAGTATCACTTTCAGAACCTCGGGCACATTGAGCTTAATCTCCGGTTTTTTGGAAGCATCGTCCTAGCGTCATAATAGCGCGTTCAGAAATATCCACATACTCGCAGAGAGAGGGAACCAAACACCAACGCACCTCTTCTCTCCCCCTCTTCGTCCCCCTCGCGCCGTCTTTCCGTACCCTCGTACTCCCAGTACCGAGCCCTCCGACGGAATGGTGTTCTCTGTGCGACCCAGAGGGGCCCGATTTGGCAGCACGGTTTGACGCGTTAACGGCTGCGTTTGTGGCATTGGCTTGTGACTGGAGGGTTTTTTGGATGGCTATGTTCGTATCGTTGTGCTTGAGCAAGCGAGGCGGAGGTACCCATTCATCCCAGCTACGCACGCGATGCAATCACGCAAATAATAAGAATAAATGAATTGCAGTGTGTTAATCCCGGGACGCACGTCTGTTTCCAGCCCTTGTAGTGCACGAAGTAATTGGGGAGTATGGTCCCGGATGTGGGGTCTTCGCTCTGATCTACTTTAAGGACTTTGGCCTCGTAGATAAGGGGCCCATGGTAGCAGAGAACGCGTTCGTTCACTGCGAATGTAGGGGAGGCTGAGGAAGTCATGATTGCTATTTCGGGGGGCTGGTAAGTTGATCTAGTAACGAGTATTAGTTGTCAACGTAGTATACTCTAGATGAGACTAATGCCCACAGATGGTATCCCAAACGCGGTGTTCAAGCTCTTTAAAGGATGAATCAAGTTCGCCGTTCGGGATACGGAGGTTTCGATGAGTGGATAGTGACTGTGGGAATATATCTGTGACCGTGTGATGAACACTAGTGATCATCGCAGCCACAATAGAGTCGTGATCACCACACACTTTGCCAATTTGCCACCTGCTCTGGTTATATATGGTTCCAAAAGCATCCAAGAACCGCCAGAGTATGCGTGAAATTCCGTCTCACCACGCGGAATTTGCTTCGCCGGTCGGCTGCGAATGTTATGCCTTAGTTGAGACCATTTACCACCACATTCGAAACGTATGACGTCACGGTGACCCAGGAATACCTCCAACCTTTCGTATAAATGCAAGCTCTGTGAAATCCCACCGTCTTGCTTCCTTCTCCAGAACCTCTCCCACCACTTCCACCAAGCATCCATCGACATGACCTCCATCATCACTGGCACCGCGCAGGCAGCCCATTCAGCCCTTGCTAGCCTGCTCGCAAACGCGCAGATCAAGCCCGGAGAAAGCATCCCGGAGGATATCAAGGTGAAGGAGAACGATGCAATGGCTGCCGAAGCGTTCAAGCTAGTTGGGGCCAACGTTATTGTGAGTCGCTCGGATCTTTATGGAGGGAAAGCATTACTGACTGACGGGGACGTTTGACTTACGGGCATGTTTACGGCGTCATTCCGTGTTATATTCACATATATGCGCATAAATTATAACCATTTGTACACGCTAACAAACAGGTCGGCGTACCGGGCGCGTTCACAGGTACATGCAGTGCCCAGGTTCCAAAATACATCCAGAGCCTCGAAAAGTTCAAGGAGAAGGGCGTCAATAACGTTTTTGTTGTAAGAGTACTTGCTTGCTTCGCCCTGGCACAGTAGTTAATCGGCTCCAACGCAGGTTGCTGCCAATGACGTGTTTGTCATGAAGTCCGTTGTCATTATGGCAAGAAATCATTGGGACATGATTGTTGATTAGCTGTTATGTATAGGGCATGGAAGGAGCAACTTGCCGCGAGTGGCACAGGTGCGCTGGGCCTTGGAACCCATCGTATGAAGGACCAGTTTAACGTTGCGACTTATTATATAGGTGTTCGATTCATTGCGGACGACAAAGGCGAGCTTGTCAGTAGGCTTGGGCTGATCTTCGATGCGTCTCCGTTGCTAGGTTCTCCTCGTTCAAAGGTGAGTGTTTGTGCAATCAATGAATATCTGGTGCGATGTCTGGCAGATGCTGTTGAGCCGTATGAATGACGTGCGGTTCAATGAGATTTGCTGTGATTGATGTCATCATCTGCGTGGACCGCAGTAGATTTCTCCTTGCGAGTTGTCTTGCGGCCTGCCCAGCCCTCTTATATAGACGCCGCCCTCGCCGCCCGTCCCCCAGCACGTAGATGTTGGGCGACTCTAGATGCTGCGGATTTAATACTGTGTTGATCAACATCAAATACCAACTAATTATATTTTTACCTGCCGCGCTTTGTACTCATTACCGATGGCCCTGTTGTCCGCACTGTTGCTGTTGAAGAAGACCCAAGTCAAGTAACTATTACCGCCGCAGATGTCATTTTGGCGCAGCTTTGATTTTATGAACATGGCTCATCCTGGTCCTATTCCCAAGCTGTACCACTGTATGGTCGATTCATTAATCGGAGGTGGTGTCGCTTGGATGGATAGTTGTATTGTTGTAAAGCCGTTGAGCCGCGTCATTCTGACACAAGATGATAAGTGTATGTATGTCAGACGTGCAGTGGGGATCTGTCAAACGACGGTAAGATATCATTATCTGATATATCCATGAAGGATGTTGATTATGTCCCTAGGTGTTGCCGACTAAAGCATTATTCACAGGGTTGTCGTCGTCGGTCGATTGCTCGCACAACGCGTAGCGAGGTAGGCTAGCAAGCTCTGGAGTCGGGGGACTCGACCATCCGACGTATATATACCAGTCCGTTGCTAAAAATATCGTGCATAGACGTAGAGACCGACTGGCACGGAACCGGGGGAGGCGTAAAGATCTTGAAGTTATAGTCCTGTATAGTGAGTCCGATGATACAGTCTATAATCGTAGTTGGGTGAGTCCTCGTGTATTGTGAGTAGTGGCGAATGATCGCGTTGTGCCCGGCGAGTTGATATGCACGGTGACTTTCAAGGACCGGTATGATACCCGGGCCGCTCGCACCGCGTCGTCGTCACTCGTGGTCAATTCGACCGTCGTCGAGCTGGTCACTGAAGTGCCGCGATCGTAGAAGGAGACAAGTGGAGGTTGCTTGAACGTCCAGGCTTGTGAAAGGTAGGCCGATGTGTCGACTTGGTAATTTCAGCGTAATCAACGGAAGCCGGAGCACGGCTGACAATGATGATCGGGGCAATAGCGCGGAAGTACATGATGATCGGTTGGGTGAAAGGCTGTCAAGTGGTCTCCGGCCTCGTGTGCAGTAGCGGTATAGTTTGGGTTTGGTGGAGAGTTTGGGAAATGGGGTCGAGCCCGTAGACTTGGGCGAACAAATGCTACTGATAGCAAGCAACGCGAGAATGAATCATTTAGATTCTGATGATACAGTACTGATTGTGATACATTTCTGGCAGAGTTTAGAAAAACTGGCTGAAGCGCGTGGTGATGGATTTGTTTGATCATCGTACTACGTCTACGTGAGACACTCGACGAGCTTGGTGGTCTGACTGTTCGCTAATCATCGATCATCGGTCAGGCTCGTCTGGTTGCTCCCGACATACGAGTACCGTATGCCTTGGTGTCCAGCGTTGTCCGCAGGGGACAACTTCGTCGTGAAAAGCCGCGGTTACAGTGAGAGGATCTGCGCTGGCTAGTATTGGTTAACAGCTAGCATAGTCGGGGACGAGGCGGTGTGTCAAACTGATCTTTCAGGTTTCTCAGCAACGAGATAACAGTACCTGAACCATCAGTTTGATGTCTAGAAGCGTCCTCCTAGTTTCGATGGCACTCGTAAGTATTTGTTGAGATGCTCATCTTTGATCCTCTTTTCGACCTCTGACTGTCTTTACTCATTACCCTCCCTCAACGTTGAACGTTGGCGACAGCGTCGCTCCTCCCGTCTAGGTGTTTGGCGGTGGCGCGATATACCCGGCGTTATCTCTCGCGTAGCTCGGCCGACCTTAATAAAGGTGAGAGAAACAGTCGGAAGGAATAAGCTGGTTGCTAATGGCAATATCGTCCACAAGGACGAGCAGCACCTTCGTGAACCTCGAACCGTCCGCGATTCAGAGGCTTTGTGGGTGTGCGAATACGGACTATTCAGGCCTTTCCACTCGTTTTCCACATCTTGGGGTACTTTTGGAGAGGTGAGCTTTGCTATTGGGTTCTGGCCGTTCAGGTTTCACGCATCATGGGGGATGCCGTAGCACAGCGATAATCTCGGGGCTGCGTGAGCGGAGGCCCTGAATCGACTCTACCATTTGCGTATCCTATTGGCTAACGACCCCTGGCGCTGTAGATCCCCTTTATGCACAGAGAATCAGGCCAGGCGCCCCTTATAATCATCCACGAGTTTCTCCTTAGGGCTGGTCTTTACTACGCCCACTTTCACCTTCTTCCTCTGCGCATCGCTTCTCTACCACCTCCATCCCGGATTCCCATCCTCCCGGATCTCGAGAGGCTTCATTGACTCTCTTACGCGCGCGTTGCAAAAAGCGAAACAGCAGCCCCGATGTATACAACGTGGATCGGACCCACGACACTGCTTTTCCTGTCTCTATCGTCTTTATGCAGGGCGCAGACGTCCAGGCTCTTTCAATGGCAGTTTGCTGAACAAATCTCTACCGATCTCCCTACGTGTCGGGAGATGCGCATCGTTGTCAAGTCCTTCAATGCGGACAACTCCACCCATGGCACACCGCCGTATTACATGCGATCGTTTGAGGTGGGAGGTCTGCCGATGACAACCCTTATTGGGACAGACGAAAATGACTTGCGGTGGACGGTCACACATCCCCTTGGTGAGTAAAATTGACTATCTAGTCTGCGGATTCTGATTGTTGGTCTCAAGACAAAGAATTAATGCTGGTTGTTGTGGACGCTAATGGGAGCTCAGGCGGTGTCCCAACTCGATTGTTTAAGGTCACAGGTATGATACGTCTTCGTTCACGCAAAGCTGTTTTGATCCTATTTTCGCTAGCTGGGCAATCCATAACGTGCATACAACCAAGGGATCCTCCGACCTTCACTGTTACGTCGAACATAACGGGCGATGTGAATACATGTGACCCTTGGGGCTTAACCATCGTTGGGGGCTCCAAACCTTACAGTGTGACTCTTGCAGCGCTCAGCTCACCTGTTATAACCAACGTCACGATGGGTCCCCTCGACGATCGCCTCACCTACATCAACCGAGCAGAACCCAACACGATATTGCTAGGTATGTCGCTATCTACTAGTGTATCAATGTAGCTAATCGTTTGCTTTTGTTGTAAGCATCTGTCACTGACTTGTGAGTCATCCATTTATTGATGATATCACCATCTGAAATCGGTCCCTCTTATAGCACTGGTCGATATGCCTTCGGGACGCCTAGTGTAAATACGAGAGGTATGTGATTGATTATGTCGCCCCCTTATGTTATAGGCTAACTAAAGAGACTAGGCTCCACTGATTTCGCTTGTACCGGCCTGGACACTGTCAGCGGTAACAACACAGAAGTTGTGCAGCAAATCGAAGAAGCCGCCGCGAAAGAAGCCAGTGACCGCAAACAAAGATCGATAATCATCGGGGTGTGCGTCTCCGTTGGCGTCCTGGCGCTTCTCGTGCTCGCTGGGGCCGCCGCATGGTACTGGCGGCGCAAAAACCGCAAACAGATGGCGCTCGAAGAAGCGATACCCCATAAATTCGAGGATTCCAACAGTGGGCAGGCCACCCCCGTCGTCGCGTACCCGCACGACGTGTCCCCGAACCCGCCGCGCTCACACAAGTCGGCGGAATTGTCAGGCTCGTCCGTGGCTCTGATGCACGCGCAATACGCGAATACGCCTGCGTTCGACCCATACCGCAGCGAGTCGAGCAACGGCCCGACGCATTCGGAGCTGAGCTCGAGTGGCGGGAGTGGTTCGAACCTCAGCTCCCGGCCATCGTTCGCCGCGTTCCCGACTACGTCGCGGCGGACGAAGGCACAAGAAGCTGGCATTAGACCGACTTCGGCGGACAGCAATAACCACCGACCGAGTTCGTTTGACGCCGCATCATCATCACCACAGTATCAGAGCACAACGCCACTTCTGGAAGAGCACCCGGAAATCATCATCCAGCATAGAGACGGCGGCGTGGTCCACGAACTGCCCCCGCCCTACGCTGATCGTTCGTCGACTCCGAGACAATTGCGCTAGGGCTGCACTCGCGATCTCTTTTTTCCTTCTTTCTTTCTACTTCTTTGGTTGTCTTCTCGGTAAAATTTGCGTCGCCTTTCGTTCACTGTCATTGCCCCTTGTTCGATACAACACTTTCATGTAGCCAGCCTTCCCGCGGGACGAACCCCTGTTTGTAATATTATGCCGCAATACTCTCCCCGCCAACGCACATGCACACATATATCCAATTTCTCTCATATATCAATCTTCGTCTTATTTGTAGAGGTACCATGATGTTAACGTGCGACGATGACGGACGATGACGGACTATGACAGACGTATATCATCATTTCATTAATAGTTCTGTGGTCGAGGAGTGTCAAGGTAACCGTTTGTTCGTTGCCCATAGTCCCATCAAGCATCAAGTTATGTTTTAAAACTCGCGGAGGTAGATGCTTCAGACAACAGCTGCCCGGCTATACGGTGCAGTTGAACCCACTCGGGTCGACGACATGGCTGCAGGCGACCCTTCTGCTGCTGCCCGAGGTCGCAATCTTATCCATCCCAACGAAACGGACGCCTGGGCACGGGGACGCGCCGCTGCACTGTAGCTGGGCGAGCGTGTCGGATAGGACGTTCCCTGCCATCGGGCCCCACGTTATGTCGGACACCTGGAAGAGCGAGGTGTCGCAGCCGCCCGTGGCGCCGGAGAACGACGTGCACTGCGTGATGCGGGCCACCTCGTCTGTGACGTCCGCCAGCGTGAAGTCCTTGAATGCTGCAGACCGTGCGTCAGGTCTGGGGGCTGGAATCAGATGGATTGGCGCGCACTTATGTTTTTGGCGTAGCCTAGTCCGCCGCCGCCGCCTAATCGACGCAACAAGGGTCACAAGTCAGGACAGTTCAATGCTATTGCTAGGGGGAGTGGGTGCCTACCGTTGGGTGGAAAGTTTTGTTGGATACCCGTCCATGTTTTGATATATCCAGAGTATCGTGTGCCGAAACAGCTCACTCTTTCTGCCGTAACGTTCTCCACGGTTTCGAATACGCCAGGGTATTGGCCAATGGACCCGATGGCCACACCAAGGCCGCCATGGAAGACACAGTCTTGTATCAGGATATTCGTGGAGTTCGCCTTCAGTGATATGTTATCGTCCCCGCCAGTAACAGTCCAGTTCCGGAACGTTATTTGGTTGGAGAAGAAAGTGTCGACTCCGTCCGTATTTCTAGCGGGAGCCTACGGCGAGATGCACCGTGAGTAATCCGTTGTGACTGGCTGGGGAAGACATTCACCCGACTGGACGATGTGCTGTTCACGTATATGTTTTCCAACAGAACATCGTCAGAGCTCTTGATGGCCATCGTCCAGAACTGCGATTGCACGAAGCGGATTCCGGAGAAAACAGAGCGCGTCGTGTCGGTGATCATCAAGCTGATGGGTCGTCCAGGGAGATTGGAGACGCCGTTGGTGAAGTCGTACCTTGTGCGCCGAGTGAGCCCGCACCCGCCGACAGCATTCCCAGGTCTCTTACCAGAGCTGCCCATTTCCATCAAATGTACCGCGGCCGTATCCGTTGAAGACGAGCTTGTCCCCGCCAAGTGCCCATGCGGTGGTCATGTTCAGATAATCGAGGGGAAGGCCGCTGGCTCGCCAGTACGTGATGTTCGTGCCCCACTGCGCGCCACCGACTGAGTGTGCGACCGTGCTGAACGTGTGGGGAAACTCACCAGTAACGTGCCGTGGAGATGCACTTGCACGTTGCTGAGGTTGGTGGTGTTCATGACGCTCTCGATGTGGTAGAGATCATCCACAAAGGAGATGACGGAATCGCGTCGGCAGAGGTCGAATGCTGCAAGGATGGCAGGTGCGTCATCCGAGCCATCCAAGCTGGCATGAATGGTGCAGAGGCTACCGTTCACAGACACGGTTCCAGCATGAACGATGCGGATGCCGAGTAGCCCTAGAGCAGTGACAATGAAGAGTCCGAGGAAGAGGTCCATTGAGGAACGGTGTAACCGCCGTTGCTCGTGCTCGACGAGATGGTGTTCATATAGAAGCACATTTGATACGTGGCATATGGAAGCGACTGGAATAAAAGTGCATAGTTAATGGCCTATGTGAACTGGACGTACCTCTGTTACGGACCGGCCGGCCCCCGGGGCGCGGGCCTGCACCTTCGAAAGTGGCCCATCACTAGAGTTAGACCCCACTGAGATTTTTGATGCGCCGTTTGACATGATCCAACGTTGGCAACTGGCAGTCCGGAAAGCGTTCAAGGATTGCTTCCCGAGTGGATGTATAAGTGGCCTCAGAGGCAAGACTGCATGCCTTGTAAGTTTTGATGCCAAGAAGGAGATCCGCGTCATCGATTTCTAACGGATAGTCTGCTGGTTTTCGAAGTAACTCGATATCCTCGGGTTCCATTCCAGAGTCTTCGAGGGTTGCGGAGCGCATGAGCTGGATGAATTTAAGAGTTATTTCTATGTGGGCGATACTCGAGGTTTCCTGTAATAAAAGCTCCTCGGAATCCTGATCTGTAGGGCATACAAATTAGAAGGTTCACAGACGGGTTACATCTTCACATACCCTCTGGTGGTCCCCTTGGTGGTTGTTCATTGCCATCTTCGTCTTCGTTGTCTTCGGGCTCTTCCTGTTGTCCATCCTCGTGGAAGAACCCCGAAGGGCGGAACACTCAAGAGGGCGGAACGAGGAGTGAGAGGTCCAAACGTATGGATTGTGGGGCGTGTACGTGAGGGTAAGGAAGTAAGAAGAAGTAAGTAGACGAAGGTCAGGGTCGCGCTTATATACACGCGTGTGATCACGTGCTCGCGAATAGGGGAAAAGGGGAAGGTCGTAAGCGGAGAGCTTACACTCGACCCTCCTCGAAAGAATTGAAATACCTAAGTAGAAAAACGGACAGATCGACGAGGAGCATTATCTTGGCGCTGCAACTCCAGCCAATCGTCGAAAACCTCCAGTTCTTCAACATCAACCCGACGCAACCATCGATCTTCCTCCGGACCATAACCCTTATACCGAACCAGATACATCATCCCCGAACGCCCGCGCTTTTGATCGATAATGGATTCTACGAACCACTCGTCTTCGCCGTCGTCGTTTTGAATCGCGTCAGGACGTTCGAGCTCCCGGGAGGGAAAGAGAGAGGCATCGTTAGGCGTGAATCTCTTCAATTGGGACGCATGGAAGGTGGGGAAGACGTTAGGGGAGTTGGGCATGTCGAGCGTGTAGCAGGAGCGTTCGGGGAAAGACCGGATAACCTTGTAGGGTCCATCGAAACGAGGCATAAATTTTGCAACACGGCCGTCACCGGCGTGTGTGTATTCACGGCGTCTGTTCGATGTCGAGAGGTAAACGAGGTCACCAATTGCGTGGGGTATTTCCTGAGAATGAGACAAATTAGCATGTAAAGATTGTGCAATTTTAGCGGCTATGAGTGAATCCTTAGCCTGCGCTGTGTATTCCTCAATTGTTTTGATGATCCGCTCAGCGTCAATATCGAGGGGGGGTGTGTCTGTGACCAGAGGGGGAATTACGCGAGGAGAGCACCCGAGTCATAGTTGAAAAGGCGAGAGCCCGGTCGACGCGTTCGTGGTGTTCATGTAAGTGAAGCGTACGTGGGGCAATGCCTTCACCCATCCCTTCTGGTTTTGATCGACGTAGTATCGAAGCGACTGAACTACAGTCTTGTTAGTCTGCTCGCTTGATCCATCTGTCTGTGGGTGGAAGGCGCTGGACATCTTCAATTTGACACCAGTCAGCTTATGCAGGGCGGACCAGAATCGAGACACGAAGAGCTTATCTCTGTCGGAGACGATCTCCGTCGGCAACCCGTTTTCACAGTACCAGTTGTCGAAGAAGAGTGCAGCTGCACGATCTGCCGACAAGTCCTTCTTGCATGGAATCAGCCGGATATCTGCACCTAGACGGTCCGTGATAGTCAGTAGGTAGTCGAATCCTTCATCCTCTGGCAGGGGACCAACGAAGTCCAGCGCAACACAGGAGAACCTAGCATCGGGCACTGGTAATGAGTGAAGTGGTCCAACGGGTTTGACGGTAGGCGACTTGTTACGCTGACAGGCGGAGCAACCGGGAATATACGCGTCCTCCAGATCCTTGTGCATGTTCGGCCAGTAGAAGGATTCACGCAAGGCACTGTAAGACTTTGCCGTCCCGTAGTGGCCCAAGGCGTCGTGCGCAAGCTGAAAAAGAGTCTCGCGGACGTCAGTAACGCGAGGAATCACCAATCGATCGCCAATGTAAAGCAAACCGGCCTTTCGGCTAACCCCAGCCACGCCAATACCCTTCTCGAGGAGCTTCTGGCACCATGGGTCGCCAGCGTAGCCGTCCTTGATCTTGTTCAGGAAGGCCTCATCGTTTGACACAGTGAGCACGGGCGCGACAATCGGGGTGTTCTCAGCCGAAAATTCGTGGGACAAGGCGTCCGCGACAGTGTTGTCTTCACCCTTGATGTACCGGATGTCGAACGTATAGTCGGCCAAGAAGGTCTGCCAACGCAATTGCTTCTTGTTCAGGTCCCGTTGCCGATTGAAGTATTCCAGGGTACGGTGGTCGGTGTATACCGTGAAGTCTGCACCCAACAAGTCAGTACGCCATTTGTGAAGGGCACGCACGATTGCAAGCATCTCTTTGTCGTGGGTTGCATAGTTGCGCTCGGCAGGGTTCAGCTGCTTGGAATCGTACGCGACAGGCCTTGCAGTATCCCAGGTGGGGCCGAAACTGAGGACAGCACCGGTGCCGACGTCGCTGGCGTCTGTTGTCACGAAGATCTTATTATCCCCTGGGTTATCATGGCCAATAACGGTGAGGCACTCGCGGGAAGTTACCAGCGCTTTGATGTTCTCGAACGCCTTTTGGTGGCACGGTAGCCATGCAATGGGCTCCTTGGCAGCGACTTTGTTAGTTAACGGGGTCAGGACACTCGTGTACTCAGCGAGATGTGGCAGGAAAACTGCAAGGTAACGGACGAGCCCGAGGAATTGGCGGACGTCCGTGGCGGTGCGGGGCACAGGCCAGTCCGCAATCTTCAAGGCCTTGCTCGCGTCCGCCTGAATACCATCCTGAGAGATCGTGTGCCCAAGGAAGCTGATGGATGTGCAGAACAATTCGGTCTTCTTTCGGGAGCAAAACAACGACGCATCACGGAAAGCGAGTAAGACTGCCTCGACATTCTTGATATGTTCCTTGAGTGAACTAGACCAGATAATAATATCGTCAAGATATACGTGGCAAATTTTACCGATAAGATGGCGCAAGGCGGCGACCATGCGACACTGGTGAGTCGTAGGGGCATTGCGGCAGCCTTGGGGCATGACAACCCACTCGTATAACCCGAAGGGGGTACGAACGGCCGTGTATTTGATGTGGTCGGGGTGAACTTTGGTCTGAAAGAAGGCGTTGGTCATATCAATTTTACCCCAGATCTTACCTTTGCCACAGTCTGCGAGGATCTCGTCGATGCGAGGCAGCGGGAACCGATCAGGGACCGTGTTTTCATTGAGTTCCCGATAGTCGTTAACCCAGCGAGGAAGGGCGGTAGGATCGGACTTGGGAACGAGGAAGGCAGGTGAAGCGTATTCCGAGTCGGATGGTCGAAGCTTGCCAGAAGCCAGGAAATCGTCGAGTAGAATCTTCCAGGCGTCACGAATCTTTCGGGGGCAGGTGTATCCTCGCTTCGAGATGACCTTGCTGGGATCTTTCAAGACAAACTTGTGATAGACTTGGTCTGGCAACCTATGGACGGGGGGTAAGTCGTCAAAGAGATCGCCATAATTCTTTTTCATCTCGGCGTCCAAACGTTTCAGCTGGGCCTGGAAGCTGGCTAGGGCGCTCATGTCCTCTAGGCGACTGCGAATAGCAGCGATGATGGTGTTTGGCTGAAGCTCACGAGCGACACCGAGGTGGCTGCGAGACTTCAGCTTGGAGCGGAACTCGGCAGAAGCGAAGAGATCCCTGTGAGCACAGCGATGGCGACGACGGTCAGCGCGTACGTCGCTCGCACGAGTGTGGGAGGATTTCCAGGCAGGTCTCGGGCAGGAAGCAATAAGAGGGGACGAGGCGAAAAGGTCATAGGAATCAACATTATTGATGCGTGCAATACAGGAGCCGCGGCCATGATCAAGAACGAGTCCATTGGATTTCAAAAAGGGAAGGCCAAAAATGGCGTCGGAAACGAGAGAAGGAGAAATGAATGCGCGGAGAGGTTTCGAAATGAAAAGGTTGTCCGAAGAAACAGGTTGCAATTTAACGAAAGATGAAAGAGAGAGTTCTTTCCCGACCCCCGAAAATGCGGCACTGCAAACGAAGGGCGAGGAGGCGGCATGACACTTGAGTCCGAGAGAGTCAGCAACATCCGACCTAATAAGAACTACGGCGGAGCCGTCGTCAATTAAGGCATTAAGAGAACGAGGAGACAAGGAGGAATGCTCGTCGCGAATGCGACAATGCCAGAAATTGTTGGAACAAGAGAAAGGAGCGCACTCATCATCGGTCCAGGATCCATCCTCGACCCAGCTGGAAACGTTAGGAAGAACTGCGGAGACAGAGGGAAGGGGAGAGTCATTAGGAACATTGTCAGCGCCGGAGGAGGCAGCCTCCTCGCCAGCCTCAGAGAGAACAGCCGCGATTTGGGGAACAGCAGAGACAGCGGCGACAGCAGGGGCAGCGCGAGAGACGTAACCAGCAGGGCGGGCGGGAACATCCTTGGCAGTCAGAGTCTTGTACTTGGATCCATCGATGGGCGGGGCAGAGCAACGAGCGCCGACATGGCCGGCCCAGAACTTGCGACATTTGAAGCACCCCCCGTTAGCAGCGAGGAGCGCGCGTTCGGTGTCGAGTAACTTGGGGATGGGGACGAACGTGGCAGAGGTAGTCCCAGCGAAGGCAGGGCGGGAAACAAAAGGTTTGGTAGCCGAACCACAGCCCGAGTTGGGGTTATTGCGGAGAGATATACGCGCGATAGCTTTCTCAATTTCATCGAGCCTCTGTCTACGATGTTCATCGATCCGCTTGACTTCGTCCAGCCAGTCGCGGAAGGGCAGAATGGAGTTTGTATTCTCTCTGTTGAGTTCCCGAGAAAGTTCACGGTCCATATTGGCTTCTAGAGTGTCGCATAAGAGCTCGTCGTTCAGGAAGCTATCGGTTCCAGCAAGCAAATTGTTCTTTCCCATGAGTTTGAGGGAAAAATCAACGAAGGGCTTTGATCCTTGCTGAACACGGAGTACGTCCATTCTAGTAGTATGCTCCCAGTCAGAGGGCAGGAAGAGTGCGCGCATGTGGGTTTGGTAGTCGTCCCAGTCCATTGATGCGAGGTGGGGGGAGTTAGCGGATAACCAACGAATGGCATGGATCCCGCTCATTCCCCAGGCAACCGCCTCGACACGAGCGGTGGAGACGAGACTCTTGTGACGGAAGTATTGTTCGCATTTGTTGAACCATTCCCACAGAAGCGACACGTCGACATCGCCCTCGCCCATGGTAGGTGGTTTGGTGGGGTTGGACTGCTCGACTTTAGCGCGTATACCCATCGTTATCGGCTCTTGGAAGGGAGTTGCGAATAGGAAGGGGGGAAAATGGATGAGAGGCGAGCCGAGGGTGGATATATGCGCGAGATCCGGCGAGCAATCAGAGGTGATAGGCGATAAAGGCGAGTTCGAGGTGATGCAATTATCGAGACGCTGTGGACTGGGAACAGACGTGGTCCTGTGGCGGGGAGGGCTGGGATGTGAATCGGGAGAGGGAACGGTGGGACTGGTTCTGGGGTTTACGGGAAGCGAGGCGCGTCTAAGCGTTGGCTTGAGACAGCGACTCCTGGTGTTCAGGGGAGCTGGGACTGAGGGCTGGTATCTGGAAGGCAGGGTTGGACAGCGGGCGAGTGGGGGACGCAAACGGCAAGAACGTGTTCCTCACCAGATAAAGCGGAGACGTTTGAATGGTCTCAAAAAAAAAGTGGAAGAACCCCGAAGGGCGGAACACTCAAGAGGGCGGAATGAGGAGTGAGAGGTCCAAACGTATGGATTGTGGGGCGTGTACGTGAGGGTAAGGAAGTAAGAAGAAGTAAGTAGACGAAGGTCAGGGTCGCGCTTATATACACGCGTGTGATCACGTGCTCGCGAATAGGGGAAAAGGGGAAGGTCGTAAGCGGAGAGCTTACACCTCGCCAGAGTGACCAGCCGAGCTACCTGGGCCTTCTAGTCCCCCCCCCCCCCCGGCACCTCTGTCACCTTCCTCGTGTTCCGGCCCATCTATATCACCCTCAAGGTGTCCCCCGGGCGCACTGTCGGATGTACCATTGTCCATCAGCATTGCCAGTATCGTCCGTAGCATGGTTCGAAGACCTTTTGTCTCCCATATTGGCCTGGAATTGGGATCCAGTTCCTTGATCATCGTGATCGTTGGGTGAACCATCTAAGTCAAAGGTGTTGTTTGGTATGTCATTTTTTCGCCACAATAAGAAGACGTACCACCCATGGAAGACCTCGTCGAACTACCCTGCTCCGTCTCTTCAAGTTCCTGCCTTCTTCACTTCGGATTTGGAGGAGGAAGTGAAGCCAGCGGTGAGATGTCCCTATATGGTGTATGATGCTGGTAAGTACTACGTGAAATATCCTTCCCTCCCTTGCAATACCGCCAGCAGGTGCATCGGAAGCAAGCTGCAATTGGGGCGGACATGGAGGAGGACCGGCGTAAAATGGGGCTTGGTTTCAAGTGACTGAATACGATTCAAAGGCAAATTGAATCTATTCTGATTATGTCAGTAGAACATACGTTGCGTCACCTTGCTTGTCAAGGTATCTCGGGGGGTCACAATTCAGCGACCCTGGGGTTTTTTTCAAATAAATGCAAACACGACTAAGCGCCGGCTTACCATCAGCACAACATGTAATGTATTCCCCTCTCTCAGCCCCTTTGCCCCTGATTGACCAGAGAAACTCGACGCAAAGTCATACATTGGGACATTGGGCTCGCTATTGAAAGGGGGGAGTAATACTGATGGTAATACCGCCACGCGAGCATGTTCTCAGCACATGTGAATTTGATGAATCTGATTGGCTAGTTGAGTGCGTGATCCCCCTGTTGCAGCAGGGGTTCCGAGGTGTCTTGCAGCATTCAGTTGCTTTTCCATGCTCGTCATGCTAGAACGGCTCGGGAAGCTATTACTAGGGCATCATAACCTCAATTTTACTTATTTACATATAATATGGTGCCATTTTGGTGCTCTTGGCCACAGATACTGGGTATTGTTTAATATCTTCTAAATCATGATTTAGAATCATCTAATTACAAGTCTAACATCACATCTGGTGCAGAGTATATCCTACTTGGTGTGTTGCACCATATTATAGCCTGTGCCCTGTGTTGACCAAACATTAAACTCACCAGATGTGTGATCTTGCCTTTGAATGAGTTTACAGTGAATTCTCATGCTTAATCCAGGGTCCAGGCGAAGCCCGGGGAGCTTTTTGAGTCCTGTGCAAGTACTCTGTCACCATTCTTGAGTACTCTACCCAGAGCTAGGCTCGAAACCAGCATTCTGGGAGTAACCACGACTGCGTGAGGGGTAATACTTACCAGAACGGCTGGTAGAACTGAACTGTGAATTACGACGAACGATAAGAAACTCCGACAATACCTTTTATGGACGCTTATTAATGATTGTGGTCCACTTCCGCATTGAGATTACCCTGTCTATAGTTAGGGGCTCTAGTTTGCGAGACAGAAAAAGGTAGCAGCAAGGTTGTTTTATGTTGCGAGTGTTCATTTGAATGGAGTTTAAGTAGGAGCGATATAGTGAATATATTATATGGCTCTTTCATAGTGTAATTTGGCCTCAACATGCTGAAAAGCACTTAGTACATGGATTTGATTGTCTTTGAAATTGAGCTGTCATTGATTTGCGAGGGCTACCATGCTCTCAAAACACTACTATCTCCTCAGTATACCATGACTTCACAATCCACTACTCTGGCTACAAAACACTCGAGTGGTGCGACCATATATGAACCCGAAAAACTTGATACTAAGAAGCTGGCCACTCGGACCCTGGAGGTGCTTGGGAGGGTGCCGTTTGAGTGGCAAATGGATGCTGCTGCTGCAATTCTTTGTGGAAAGGATGTTGTTCTTGATGTGGGAACCGCATGCGGAAAGAGCCTCTGCTTCTCCATGCCACTTGTGATGAACGATACCGATATTTCATTACGGATTACACCCCTCACAGCGCTAATGGTTGACCAGGTGAGTGACATCAACTGGCTCTAAGATATGTGCTAACTCACCGCTAGGTCCAGAGCTCCCGCTTGCAGACCATAGCTGTATGCAGTGAGACGATTGCGCTACATGGCTCAGAGAAGCTGTACAAGGTAAGTCAAGATTCAGCTATTATAGGGGTTAATATGCTGAGTAGAAGTAGGCAATACTCTCAGAACAGTGCTGTGAAGTCCATGTTTCACCAGAGATGGCCGTCTCTCTCGAATTTCGAAAGGAGGTTCTGTCGAAAAAGGAGTTTACACGACGGTTGCGAGTGGTAGGCATCGATGAAGCACATTGCATCAGCCTATGGGGAGGTAGTTTTAGAACTGATTATGGAGAGCTGGGTGTGCTTCGTGGTCACTTTCCGAAACAGGTTCCTTTTCTAGTTGCATCTGCAACTCTTCCCAACCATGTCTTGGACAATATTCGGGCGAAACTCAAGCTATCTGCCGATGTGCACATGGTTCGTGTCACGAATGCTCGTCCTAACATTGCTTTATCAGTTCGCACCATGAAGCATGCAGAACGATCCATGGCAGACTTACGATTTCTCATTCCTGTCAGCGTTACATCCCTCAGAGATATCCCGCAAACACTTGTCTACTGCAATACACACCTCAAGTGTGAAGATGGGAAGGACATTATGTCTCAATGGGCTAGGGAAGATGGTTTACCAACATCATGTGTTGCATTTTACCATGCCAAGGTTGGATCAGACCGAAAGCGTGAGCTCGAAAGGATGTTGGAGGCGGGGACCACACACATTCTATTCTGCACCAACAGCTAATGCTGTGGGATCAATGTATTATTCACCTGGCTCCTGCCCAGAACGTATTACATTGTTTGCTGGCTAGGTCGACGTAATGCATTAAAGCATGGCAGAGCGTAATGCATTGTTTCAAGGCCAATGGTTGTTTCTCACACTGATACTTTAGATTGATCAGATTGATTTGAACTGAAGATAAGATTGCAAAAGATTAATAATCTTATCATATCTATGTGATAGTAAATCCTGATGGATAAGATAGACAAACAGGCAAATCATGTGATATATAAAAGAAAGGGGGACGAAAAGAATGCGGGTATGGGGTATGGTAAGCAATGAGAGAAAGGGAAGAGTGTGGGCAGTCGATTTGAGGATGCGTCCGTTATGAAGTCCGTACCCTGGTAGGAAGAATTAGTTGTATTCCTTTTGTCACATCGTTTGAACTCACCGTTTACGTGGAGGTTCGTCACCGTCTAGCTCTTCCCCCGTGCCATGTTGGAGAACCCACATGACATCCTCAACTGCATTGTGCCATGTCTCAATGGCAGGATCAGCATCGGCAGTGCGTTCCCGCCACCACCAGAGGCCCACGATGATGCTGAGGAGTCCGTTGATGCCAGTAGCCGTAACCCCATCCCATGGCCCATCTCCGTCCTTTGACAGCAAGTCGGACCCGTCTACGACACGCCACGAAGGATTTGCAGCTCGCCACCAGCGCCACCACTGGTCTGCAAACACCTTGGGATCGGGGATCTTGGGGAGCCGGTTGTAGTAGCGTCGGGACTTGATCCATGTGCCTATCTGCGGTGGTCGGCTCAACTTTGACAATTCCTCCCCCTATGCCTCCATCAGTGCATGCATAAGTCATTCATAAAGTAGACTTACGTTTTCATCATATCCATTCCTCTCCTCCCAATCCTTCCACCCACGGAGCAGCTCAAACCATTGAGCCCCATAAGACTCGTGTTTGACGCTAGTGAAGTTTGTCCATGCGGCAGAGAACCACTCTGGGACTTCGACTTCTTCATTGCTATTGTCCCGCTCGCTGCGGTGGATGTGCCCTTCCTCGTCTTCCTTGCGGCCCTCTCCCTCGCTTCCGCCATTGTCCTCATTGCTGTCGACTTGGACTGCTTCTTCGTCCTCGCCGTTCTCGCTGCCGTTCACTACATCCTCTCCCGCATCTGGCACCCCTTCACTCCCACCGTTCCTTTCACCGTCATCGTCGTTGTCGACGTCCATGTCAGTGGCTTTGGCCGTCTCGTCCCCATGACCCTCCTCGTTTCGTTCAGCGGGGTTCTTCCCTGCAGTATGACGCTGAGAGCGTCGAACCTCGCCAATCCGTTTGTCTTTCCCTTTGCTGGCGAGTGAGCTAGCGCCTGGATGGTAATCATCGTTGTCTCCGTTTGGTGGCGTCTCTCCTCTGGTGTTGTGCTTGTTCTTCTCCATCAACTGCGCCACTGCACTGCCGAGTCCTAGCTGGGCCACGAGGACTGAATTCCTCGCAATATTCTCCTCACGGCCTCGTTCGTATGCGCCCATCTTGGCTAACTCGGAGATACGTTTCGCCTTGGCTGATGGCGGGAGCTTAGCAATGGCCGTAAGCAACTCCTCGCCGACTTCAAAACCAGCAGCGGCGACGGCAGCCTTGGTCAACATCACCGCCTTTTCAAGCTGAATCCTAGCCCTCTCCTCTGGAGGAATGTCATTGCAGTGGGCGCTTGGGATGGTGCTGCTTGAAGACGGCAAGGGGGCGGCCTTGGGGATTGCCTTGACCGACTGGGATGTCTCTCTTGGTCCAGTCACGCCATCGCGAGTACGTGGTTCGGCTGGGGACTGGGTGCCCGCTGTAGCCATGCCGTTGGCCGTAGGAATTGATGGGACAGAGCCGACGGTGTCCATCGTAATCGTAGTTGCTAAAGTCGACGCTGGAAGTACTGGGGGCAGTCGGTTCAATCATACATTGCAGATATAGTTCTGTAGATGGCTCACATCCTTCGGCAACCATTGCCCAACGCATGAATAGACGGGTGAATGTTCTGAACCCCGCAGCATCCTGTCCAGAGAAATCAAGACCGTTGGACGCCTTTCCTGAACTTAGGCTGCCCAAGAGTGAGAAAACTATAGCCACGAAGATCAGAAACTCACAAAATGCACTTCGCCGCCGAAGAATCTGCCGACGGCGCCACAGCCATTAGTTGAACGTACATACCAGTATGAGCCCGTAGGCCATCCACCAGCGGTTGCACAATGGCTGCGAAAGATTCAATCGCACTAAAGAAGTTGGTTAGAGCTGATGACGGACCAACTTCAGGGACTTACTCTTCTTGATCCTGTACATCCTCGCTTTGAGTGATGGAGATCCCCTGCTTGTACTGCTCTAAATGCGCCTGATATCTTGCGTCTACCTCTTTTGTCAGCTGTTCCTGGAAGGCGACCGTCTCGTTCCGGAGTAATTCCTCTGCAATTTTGCATCTGAAGGACATCCTGAAAGTTTCAGCCAGCCCCGAACCTGGCCAATCCCTTTCGAACGCCTCCGTGACCTTGGGCTTGTACAGCGGGTGTCGCATGTAATATTGATTATCGTGGGGCCGACGAGGAGGACCGTCCAAGGGTTTGCCTAGCTGGGATAGCCATTGAGCCCATGGATTCTTCTTAGAGTTGAGTCGTAAGGCATTGCGCCTATAATTAAACCAACTTTTGATTTTCTGCCAACGCCGGATCATTAGCTTACATGCCCGAAAAGGAAATCTCTACTCACCGCCGTCGTCGCCTTCATTGTCGCCGTCTTCATCTCAATGTTCTCTGCATCGTTTGGATACACGTCAGAGGGTGACGGATCCTTATTCAATGGAAGACTCCAATGAAATGACTTCCAGTAGCTCGGAAAGAATGTGTCTTGAAACCATACACGCACAGTGTTCTCCTTCGAAGCGGCTTGGTATGCTTGCAAGTGTTCTTCCAAAAACTGGAGCCGTACGCCGTGGAAATCTCCCTGATTACCACGTTTTTTCTTGGGAACGTCCTCCCCCAGTTGCGAGTTGCATGTAGCCATGGGCAATGAGTGTCGAAGGCGTCAGAAGGGGGGAAAAGATACAGTAAACTCAGCTCTCTGGGCTCCCCACCAGCTAGTATAGTCCCTTACGCTAAACAACAGGTAGGCCCTGATTGCTCATATATCTGCCTAGAATCTGTTTAGAATTTTTCACCGATATCAGGGGATCGGAGACAAGGCACAATGCTAAATTAGAGGGCCACAAGATAGGATTCTATTAATGAACGGTGAAAAAACAAGGGGCGAGAGCAAAGCGACACAGCAACTACGGTAGAATAGAACAGAGTAATTCGGAGGAGGTCTACGTTGTCTCATTCGTCTCCATCAGAATCCTGTGTGATCTCAAAGGCCCACTCCCCGGCGAGCATGTAGTGTGGTGTAATCATCATTGAGGATAGCGGTTGCAAACGGCACTGCTCTTCAAAAAAGGCCTGAGCCGGACGCCTGTAGTAAAAGAAACTAAGTCAACCTGCAAGAGGTATCAAACGGGCTGGGAGAAAACTGACGCGCTCGAAAATACACTATGCCCGTCATTGGCATGGCCTCGTACAGCAAAGTAGTAGTTGTTTTCGAGGATGGCGCCATCACGGAGGAGGCTGTCGGGGCTCTGGAAGACTCCATTGGATACAATGAAATCACCATATGACCCTTCATCCCGATTCCACTCTCTGAGAACACGGCTGGCTGCACGGCTGGATACCCATCCCAGTCAGCTTGAGTCTTTAAATTTTAGAAAGAGAACACTTACACGTCTTTGAAAAGGTAGGAACGGTCAGTCTCTAGCCTGATCAAGTAGAAGATGGGGGCCTCGTTGACGGCTGCATTTCCTTGTGTATTCGTCTCGTTTCCATGGGCGGCGGCTTCAAGGGTGGGGTCAACGGCGTCAACGACACCATCCCGAATTTGAGCGTTTGCAGCGGCGTCCTCCAGGAGTGGCGGAGTGAGGAGGTTGATGCAATGACGGATGATTTGTATCTCATCGTCAGAGTCAGAGGAGGACTCAAGGAGCGGTGGAGCGGGGTTGACGGAGAGCTGAGTGCTACGGTGCTCCAAATGAAGGGGTGGCGAAAAAAGATCGCCCGACAAGGGAGTGAAAGACAGTCCCTCGTCCCAGTTGTCTCGGGACGTGCGGAGGATAATGGGGAAGTCCTCCATGAAAGTGGTCAGTGGGCGTCGATACAGCAAACTTGAGGCATGTTCACGGGCAGGGTGGTGTTTGCCGCAAAACGATACAGCGGCGGAGGCGGCTTGGCTCAACGTCGAGAACGTTCGGGTGGCTGCACCCTTCAGACGTAAGTCCAACACGTCGTCACTATGCTGATATCAGTATGATAATTGTTCAGAGGGTGCTTGTTGCTCACAATGCGTAGGCAGGGAAGATGTTGACAATCTCACCACAGGAGACCAGGTAGTATGGAGCCTGATGGGTAGGCGTTGGGACCGAGTGCCGATCAACAATGAAAAGAGGTCGGCAATGGATGTGCTCCCCATCAATGCCTGGGACGGCGCGTGCTACAACAGAGGAAGTCATGGAGGTAGAGAAAAACGGCAACTCGACGCTTTCGCATAGGCACCGCTCTTTTAAGCCTGTTGAATGCAAGGCGTACTAACTGGAATTGGGCAATAGACACCGCAGACGGCCCTTGACAACACAGAAAAGGACGCACCATGTACATATATGGCATCTAACGGCGAGTAGGGGCTTCGCAGCTGGGGATCGACGTGGTGCCAATGGAATCAAAACTGAGGGGAGTTCAGTATCTGCTGAGAAAGCATGAGAAAGTAGAAAATTGAGAAAGTACCTAGTAATTTACATGCACCAATTTTGTAGATAACGAGCAGCGCATCAAGTGTTAAACTCTAGGAAGAGTCCTGAACTTATCTAAACCGTGTAGCCACTCGGTTGGAATCTGGTCTGTGGTTTTAAGTCGATCGCCGTCCGAGCAGAGCCCATTATCGACCCATCGAAATAGTGACCCGGCGGAGTATTGCGTAACTGAGTACCTCGATTCTTCAGGTTGAATGGGGAGATTGGAGTGCGGGATCAAAGCTGAGGGGACGAGTAGAGTAGAGCCAGGTGGAAACCTAATGACGACCCGCAGGTTCCATAGAATGAGTTGTCCGCCTTGGTCTGGGTCGAAATCCCCTAGAGCTGTGATTGCACAGAGGCCGTATGCAAGATTTGCCGAATCTGCGTGAGTGATGGAAACTGTCTGTGGACCCAGGTTAACGGTTGTGCTCGCAAAGTCGCTGTTGGGAAAGTTGCGCCGAAGCTCCGGTTGAGAGGACTCCAGTCGATTCAACACGATGTTATACTCCTCGGCAAGGTCAGGCGCGAACGAGCGAAATAAGGCGCCTTGGAAGCCCGCAACGCGCCTGAAGTCTTCATTGTCAAATAGTTCGTTCAACGCGTCTACGTGCTGTGGCAAATTGCAAAGCAGTCCTGGTCGACGCTGACCTTGGCCATACGATATCCCAACGGCCAGGGCAGGGAACTTCCCGCGTCGATGGCTGGTTTGCTTGGGGTAGAAATCCCCACATTGGATTCTTGCATTATCGAGTGCATTGGCGCATCTATTGGAAACCCCCGCCCAATCCGCCGTACGGGGCGATCCACCGCCAACAATCATTCGTCTCCCTGCATCAAAGAGGCTGATGCTTGACCTACACGAGATTGCTTTGGTTAAGGTAACACTGACTGGCGTAACGGACATGACCCACGTTCCATCCCATGGGATGTACAGAAACCCGTTGGATACCAGTTCATCTAACGAGCGACTGGAATGTACAGGCGGGCGCTCTGCAGTGCCAACGTAACCGCGTTGTGTTCGTCGTAGGTGGCTAGCATCGACGTCTGTCCCAAATTTACGGGATTCGTCAATGCGTTTCAGCGAAACGGCCTTTGCGCGGGTGCCAGCTATTGCCTGTCTCTTCTGTCGATTTTCAGCACGCTTGGCCGTCTTATGTTGTTTTGTACGTTCTTTCTTACGCTCTGCTTTGGATTTCTTGCGAATATTTGACGATACGCATACAGCGATAGGAGCGCCTACAACGGGTGGGCTGCTAGATTCTGCTGCTAGAGCATCCAACGTAGGGCCGGGCTCTCTTTCTACGATTACCCCCCGTGCTCTACTCAGGCCGTGTGCTCCTGTTGGCTCTCGCCCAGCACTACTGGGCGTGCACGCTGCCACTGCCGCTCGCCCCGCAGAAACTGGTCCCGCGCCTCCCAATGAACTTGCGCCCGCTACCTCTCCTCCTGCACCACCATTGCCACCGTCGTTCGAGTTTACGCCGCCAACAGGGTCTAACTGGGCGGAATCTTCCAGGCCGTCATATTGCTCGACCCGGGAGCTTTGGTTGCCACCATTGCCACCGTTGTTCGGGTTTACGCCGCCGACTTCACGCTCCAACTGGACGCCGCCAACAGGGTCTAACTGGGCGGGATCCACTGTCTTTGATCTATCCTCCCATGCCTGTGCCATAATATCGCCGAAATTGACATCAAGGCCATACGCGCCATCGGCGACCCAAGGTGAGTATTCGGTTCCTGATCTAGTGCGCCGCCCTGTGTGGTTTAAGGCTCAATTAGTCTCTCGGAATAGATAGAAAGGCGCCGCTCAAACAAATAGGGTGGGTGCAGGGATGTGTATTTGTATATTGTGGGCGCATAGGTCCAAGGTCGGACCCGCGCGCCCAGAGAAAGTGGAAGTATGAGGCATAGGTCCAAGGTTGGACCCGCGCGCCCATGGAAAGTGGGGGTATGAGGCATAGGTCCAAGGTCGGACCCGCGCCAGGCAAAACATGAAGATGGGTTGTACAGTATGTGCAAAATGGTCAAATCTTTGCTCACCGTTGCTCATAATGTCGCCCAATGCACCTGCACCCTTTCTGCGCATCCTTCGTGGCGTTCAACAGAGGTTTAGCGTATCCAAACATATGCAAATCTGATCGGCACCACTGCTCAGGAGCTAGGAGGGCTAGGGGGTACATCTCAAGATACATCTGAGTGTTGTAGCAACCGATCGCCGTCGAATTTCAGTGCAGAGGACGGTACATTCCATGAAAATATGACAAAAATTTACGACTTGAGGTACTCTCCCACTTCTACTTTCAACCCTTAATCCTGATCCCCACCTTCATCCATGGCAAAAGCACGTCGCGCCAAACGCAAATCCCTTGCAGTGTCAGTCGAGATGGACATGGAGGAGTTATCAAGTAGCTCCTCCGGCCAGATTAATGCGTCGGCGATGCGCACATCGGCTGATGGCCGCCGAGTTTACCGCCACAATGTAGCCGTGCCTACGCCCTCTCCCAGCAAACGGCAATGTACGCACAGTGTGACTGGAGACATTGATGTGGCAGATCCACCCAGTGATGAACTAGGCCCCCTCGGCGATGAACGGCTATGGATACCTGTTGAGGCCACCTCCGCCATCTCCAGCAAATATCCTGCGAAACGCTATACATCCTCGGTAAGTCGTTGTTGACGCTGCAGCAACACTCATAGCTCACTGGTAATGGTATAGGATGAACCATTGAAGGAGTGGCAGCGATCGGCCTGCCAAGAGTATTTAATGGAGTTCGTCCGTTTGGAAGGGCCAGGCGCAATCACCACATCGAAGTGTGGGGCGTGCGACCTCGATATCAAGGACGGGCTCCCATATCGCTGCAAAGATTGCTTCTCTGGGTTGCTACTCTGCGAAGGATGCCTCTTACGGGCGCATTACGAGCACCCATTACACGTCATTGAGGTGAGGGCTGAATGTTTCTCTTGCTTGGCTGATTGAGCCCAGGGTACTCATTTCACAGAAATGGGACGGTCGATGCTTCAAGCGGTCTACTTTGCGGGATGCCGGCCTTATCGTCCAATTGGGACATACCCCAGGCGAGGCCTGCGCCTGCTATAACACCGTCAACGAGTTTGTCGTCCTCCATGTCAACGGTATACACGTTCTCACCATTCGGTTCTGTGCTTGCGATGAGGTACATGGGCACGGTTTCCCGCGGCAGCAGCTGCTTCGTCGGCGGTGGTTTCCTGCCACCTTTGAGCAGCCCCAAACAAGCGCAACGTTTCGACTGCTGGAGCACTTCCACATGCAAACACTACAGGGCAAAGTCACCATTTACGACTACTACTCAGCACTGCAGAAACTCACCGATAATACCGGCCTCGAGAGGATTCCAGTACGTGCACCCCGTAGACGTAGAATTGCGATGATTCCTGACGCCTTGACAGATTCGTTACAAAGAATTTGTGCGTATGAAGCGGGAATACGCTCATCTGAAGAGCCTGAAACGGGCTGGCCGTGGCCACGACACGACGGGCGTTGCAGGCACGAAGAATGGGGAGCTGACGGTGCGATGCCCAGCCTGTCCATCCCCTGGGATCAATCTGCCGAAGGACTGGCAGTTCGCGCCTGAAGAAAAGCAGTAAGAGTTACCTATTAAGTTAGCAAGTTACTGATTTCTATCAAAGATTCTTATACACACTATTCATTGCTTTGGATGCGTGTTTTCGACTCAAGCGTCGAATGGTTTCTTCGGTGGAGAAGGATCCAGGATTGGGCATTGACTGGGGCTACTTCGTTGAGGCCGAGCCATTTCGCCAATATCTCCTGAGTGTGACGGATCAGAAGGAGGTATGTGTATTGGACCTCGACGTACGATTTCGTTCCGTGAAGATTAAGATCTATTTCCAGATGAGCACGTGCAGTGGCTTGGCTGCGCTTGACTATGCGAACACCAAATTCTCCAGAGGCTATGCTGCTACTGGAGTGTGCCTCGGCGTGTGCGCAAGGCATGAATTCATCCAACCAAACGGAGCCGCCGATTTACAAGTCGGAGAAAGGTATGTGGCCTACCCATGTTAATTTCAGTTTCGTTGTCAATTCAATAGATACGCAAACATGGACTATGCTTTTGCATCCTTGATGCGGCACCACAAACCAGAGGTCGGCATTGTCGTGTCTTACGACATCGCATGCCAGTGGTCAAAGTCGATCCTTGAACGCCTGAAGAAGCTCCCCTCCCTTGTGCGTCTGAATTTGATCGCCCAACTGATCAGATTCGCAGTGCCCAAGCTTCACATCCACTCACACACAAGGCATTGTCAAGAGAACTATTCACTCAACTATCTGCCAGGGGTCGGACGAACGGACGGGGAAGGGATTGAACGGCCGTGGGCTAATATCGGAGCCACGGCCACGAGCACGCGTGTCATGGGGCCAGGTTCTCGCATAGAAACTTTGAACGACCACTGGTCACATTGGAACTGGCAAAAAACTCTAGGTCTTGGTACGTTGGGCTATCTATTTACAATCCTACGTAGTGGTCTTTTGCTCACCACTGACAGGTGTCCTGCTGTTGAAGCGACTGAAATCAGCTATCGCAGAGCGGGGCGTACAGCAGGCATCGTTTGAGATTTTTGCAGGCCAACAAGGGTCACGGGTGGAGATGTGGAAGAAAATGGTCAAGGAGTTTGAGGCAGATGGGTCGAAGCCCAATCCGTATGAAGTACCGAAAACTGGTACGGATTGCACCGTTTCATACAACTATTTCTGACGAAGCTACAGGATTGACGGAGAATGATGTTCGCCTGCAGTTTGCCCGGGAAGAATCAACGGCAGAAACAGATGGCGGAGTCATGCCCCACAAGGTGACGCGTAGTGGATTCATCAGCGAGGGGCTAGATATTGAAGAACAACAGTGTGTTTTGGTCTCGTTGTTTCGTCCTTCCTCAGCTAATGATTGGAGCCGTCGTCAGACAGCGTGCCAGGTCTACGATACATGAGAAGAAGACAGGCACTACGGTTCAGCAGGCAGACATTATCGACATACGCACGCGACTCACCCGTTCCATCACCCACTTCCGCATGCTCCAGGCCGTGTATCTCCCCATGGCCCTCACAGAGCTTTCGGCACGAGTCGTTCCAGAAGGTGAAGAGGCGGAGGCAGTTCCTGTCATCCTCCCCTCATCCCTCAGCTCTGAAGGTCGAGCACAGTGTGACCAACGGCTACTTGAAGTCGAACGTCGACTGCGGGAAGCGCGATGTCAGTCGGCACTGGACGATCTCCGGAACCTCCTCTTCGTGAAATCAAGGCTTGTATCGTACAAAGATCGGAACGTTCGCCACCAAGCTGCGAACACTAGGGCGCGTACCTTAATCAATCGAAATGAGTCGAAAATCAAGCTACAAGCTCTGAAGTACGAAACGTCTAGGTCGGCGCTGAAAACACTAGCAGGTGGGGATGAAAAGGGCCTGAAATGGCCAGCTTTAAAGCCAGAACATATTCGTTGCATGGAGGACCCAGACACCACGAAGAAGAAGGAGGTGCGCAACGTACGAGCGTCGGAGAGCGGACGAGATGATGTTGTGGTCATCATCAACGAAGGGAAGCAAGGGTCTGAAGAAGAGGAGGGGGAGGATCGTGCTGTAGTGGCGTGTGAGGGATATCGAACAATATCCTGGATTTGGATGGATGCCGTGGGTAGAGGTTCAGCTAATGGGGAGGAGATGGATGCCGGTGCGTACTGTCTAATCCATCTTGATGCTTCTGACCCTTGTTTACTAGTTTTACGTTGTGAATTTGCAAAATCGTGGGCCAGGGCACGGCGTTGGGCAGAGGAGGTCGAGTTATTGAGGGAGGAAATGCGGCGAACAATTGTAACACTTCGCGGTCGAGCGCGCCTTTGGGAAGCGAGAGCAATGGACGATTGGAGCCAATTCGGGCCAGACTATGTCCAAGGTCTATGTGCCTACGCTTTTTCTCAGGCAGACTTACTATCTAGGCTGGCACAGAAGTATGAACGCACATGGACTGGTATTGGTGGCAATGTAGATGATGCTGAAAGCGATGCAGATCTCGAAAGGGACCTGCAGAACCAGCAGCACGAAGAACGAGTAGAGGAGGCGGAGGAGGGACGGTAGAAACGGCGGGCGCTCCGAATGGGCGCTCCGAATGGGCGCTCCGAATAGATAAAGAAATGTGATTATGGATAAGATATGATCAAGATGAATGATAAGACATGTTGATAAGGATAAGATTAGTGATACATTGATCGAAGATGAAGGATAAGATGTGATAGATTGATAAGATGACACAGAGATGACACAGCCAATGGATAATGCATTGTTATATAGTATAATGCATTAATATATAGCCTAGCCCGTCAACAATGCAATGGATTTGTGGAGGTCGCCCCGACATAATACATTGTTCCTACAGCAATAGGTGCCCAACTACGGTTAGCACCCTGAGCGCAATAAATAATCTGCAAACTTGAGGTGAGTATAGGTCACATCTGCGGGGTCTCTCACTAACCTTCGCCCAGAAGTTCTGATGCTCTTGTAGCAGATCCATTTCTTTGAAGCCGTTTGGTTTCCCGCTCAGGTTCGCCAGCCAGTTGTTGAGAAATGCAGAGCTAGTTGCTCATTTAGTATGTGACAGACCATACAAGAAGCCACTCACCGGAGCTGGGCTTCCATGGAGTCCAGGCGAGCGAGAAGCTGGAATAATGCATCGGCGTACTTGGGCATCTTTCCTGTGCCACGGAACATGACCATCCAATACAAGAGGACGTTGATCACAGTGCCAATGTCACCCCTCTTGATCGAATACTTGAGGGCACGTAAGATGAGAGCATCTCGGTTGAAGAGAATTATATTCTCTAATGGAACATCACGATGAAGCCTTCCACGAAGTTCGCTGACTCGACGAGCAGAGCAAAGCCGGCGCTGGATGATAGATGCGACAGATTGAACCTCAGCAATGGAGGTGAGGGAATCCACCCAGGCATCAAGGCTGTCGTTGTTACAGAACATGCGGAAGCCATCGAGAATGTTTGCCGGGAGTGCTAGTTGAAGGATGAGTTCATATGTCGGACGGAACGGCGGCAAGGTTTTTGCTTTCCAGCCAGCCGAGATGGCCTTGCATCCAAGCAGTGAGTTCACCTTCCACAGCGACCACGGTGAGCGGCTATTGGCAACACCCCAGAACTCATTTGCGACCATCCGATCCCCCGCCATTTTGATGTGAAAGATACCAAGCTGGCCCTCTGTGTAGCGGCCAATGTTGTCAATCAACGTAGAGTCGTCTCGTCTCAACGCCGACACCTTAATAATGACATGTCAGTCAATGTGACTTGGAGGCGCAAATCACATACCTTCTCCAGCAGTGAAATGGATAGTTGATTGCCAGCACAGAATATGATACCTTGCTTCTCGATGTCGTCATTGGAGAGCTGTAACGTCTTCGAGATGATGCTGTTCAGCACGCTGAGTGTTCCATCGAGGCTCGACTCGTCTATATGCATTGCGGGAAGGGGGAACTGCTCCGTCGTGTGCAATGGAATCGGGGTGATGTCAGCAGCAGGGCCAATTTGCTCACGAAAGCGGTCTCGAAGGGTTGGATATGCGTCAAAAAGGATGTCTTGAATATGCCACAGCATTTCGCCTTCGAGTTGTCGCACCTGCGTGACACTTGGGAGCAGATGCTTCTCCGTAATTTCAAAGAACGGGCGGCCAATGGTGGGAGTGGGCTTGAGAGAAAGAGGCAGGCTGCCAGGGGCAACACCAAAGAGAGGGATAAGGGTTGCTGTTGTACTGTTGTCGAAGTGGTCCTTAGACTCTTTCCGCTGTTCAGCGACACGGAATGTGATGTTCAAGTTGTCCCAAATTATCATAAAGGGCCGCGTATGCGAAATCTCCACAATTTTCGCGAGCTTTTCCCTCCCTAGCTCGCGTATTTTGGCAATGGCAGAGGTGTACAAAAGTGTGAAGCCAGCATGATTCAAAACATCAAACTGGCTGCGTGAGGCGCCACACGCAAGGAGGTAGAGGCACATGGTCGACTGGAATTCGGAGGCACACTCATTGCGGGTTTGGGCAAGCATGCAAATCACTGTAACAAGTACCTTCAATAGATGGTATCAGTTTCAAGGAAACACCTCAAGCGAGACATGACTTACCAAGTTCTTGTCTTTCCGAGGTGTGAAGTCACCGTCGCTGGCGGCGTCGCCGTCTGCCACGACCATGCGAAGCAAAGTGCAAAGGTTGGGCACGATATTTTCAACACTAGCCAGGGTACGGTCAAGTGAGAACCCAGTTAGCATATCTGAGGTGCCAAGGCTGTCGTCTGGTCGCAAATACGCAGCCAGCTGTTGACCTTCATAGGCGATCTGATTCCCTGTTACCCCTAAGGCCCATTGTACCACTTTCTGAGGCTGTCGTGCTCTAATCGCGTCCAGGATCGCGTCAGCGTGGTGGCCAAGCATCTGTGCAACCTTTGACTTTGTCTGCGTGTCATTCAGGCCAGAATCAAATAGATCAAGTACAAACTCGTGAACAGAGCTGTAACCAACGTCTGCGACACAATTCAGAACACTTGTAATGCGTCGCTGCTGCTCTGCTCGAAGGGAAAGTGCGGTGGCCGCTGCATCTTGAGATGCACACGCTCGTTGCATGTTCTGCAATTCTGCAAAGCCAACGGTTTGGGCTGTCCTGCGACGCCGTTTCGGAGCTGTGGGGTCGAAGTGAACGAACGCGGGCGTGTTCTCGTCGTTGTGTCGCCGTTTGGTGGACATTCTGCATGAGAGAGCAGTGGACTTAGATCGGAGGTAACCAGCGCCTGTAGGGTGCATTCCACTTTAGGGAACTGGACCACGCGGCACCTGTCATTAGGGCTTCCGCTTTAGGTATGTTCAGAGTTTGAGGCCTTTCGTTGCATTTCATGGTTGAGTTCTACCAGTCTACTTGGGTAGTATTACAGCCCTCTCTACGAAATCCCCTTTCCCCCCCGCGCCCTCGTACTAAGCATTGTGTACTACCCTTAGGAGACTGGCTACGAGTCTAACCCAGAGCACGCTACGGAATTCTCTCATTCTCCATGCAGGTGAGCATTCTCTTCCTTCCTTTTTCGGAATTTCTTTATTTAATTTGATTTACTCCCCCCCTTTGAATACTGAGCCATACATTGAGATAAATACATATTATTATCAAGATACTTCTCATCAGACCTTTCAAAACTGCCCCATCAGTTTATGTGCTCCATGATAATAGCTGTCATGCAGTACATATATACTTGAATGTGGACACAATAATCACACAACCACCACAGCTTGTTTAGATCTGTTCTCCACAACGACATACTAAGACTACAATGGAGTCAGGCGCGAACCTGGCAACATCTATAATTGTCATGATCCCATCACTCAACACACTACACACTACTTCTAAATTCTGCACGTAGACAATTGTCAATTTACCTGAATAAATCCACAGGTAAAAATGCTTGAGCAAATGAAACTGCAGCGGTCCCAGACTTTCCCTAAGCAATGAAAGTGTTTCAAATCTTGGAAGAAGAGAGGTTACATGTAATTCAAATGAAAAAAGACAAATGTGAATGCACCTGCAACCTGCACTCTCCAGTATTTTGTGGGTGTGGGTCAGATATTAATTTGAAAGCATGTCAGGCTGTATACTTGGATGGCCGCATTTTCAGTGAGTGAGTGAGGCTATAAGGAATCAGCCAAGGCCAGGATGACAGAGGCATGAACCAACAATGAAAAAGAAGAGCAGGAGAAAATCCAAAGAGAATTAGGGAGAAGGAAAACATGACACTAGTAGACTACATATGAGCTACCAAGACGTCTTTCTCCCCAAGTTGACCAGGGCCCAAAACATCGGAGGTAGTTGGTACATTTTGTAAGACGGGGCGGCAGTCTATTCTCTTGAATAAGTGCTGGTTTACGAGCCTAAGGCGGCTAGCCTGATCTAGGGGTGATATTTATTCTTGTGGGGACTCAGGAGAGAGGGCTGCGCTAGAGGGAGGCATTTGCGTTAATGTCACACGGCCGCACGAGTTTGCTTGTGCAATGGGGTTTACACTCCCCCCATTCTATGTAACTTTGAGCACTAATTTCTTGGTTGATCTGTATTTTCATAGATATCACATCTTATCTGGTCGCAACAGTGAACAACTTGCAAGCACAAGCAAGGTGCATTGCCGACACAGTCGGCGGTTCCCGAGTTGATGACTACGTTGTATAGGTACATCAGACAATCAAAGTGAAGCAAAGTTGAATTCAAAGACAAAGATCGGGGGGTGCTCGATTCACACGATCACTCTCGGTCTCTTGCAACAGGTTTGGATCTGACCTTGGGTGATTCCCACGGTCACCCAAAAGCGTGGCGCGCACTAGTACTGTCAATTAGCTTCGAACCTTGACTCTTGCAGGCCACAACGGCCCCTTCATAAACTTGCCCCCCGATGACCAGCGTATTTCTGGAGCTTCTCACTATGGCGTCTTCAATGGCCACCGAATTCTTGCGACTCATGCGCCTGGACTGGTCGCATTCTATTCTGCTTCGACATTTGAGGTCGATACTCAGGCAGCCACCAAAAACCCTGAACGACATCCCCTACGACGTGGCATTTGTGCTATCGCATTACCTTTCTCTTTGGGATCTGTGCAGTTTGCGGGCGGTAAGCATTGGTTTTACATTAAGACCTACTGAGTTCAGTCTTGTTCCGTGTGACCAGACCTCGAAACGACTGTCTAATCTCCTACGGGACAGGTCGATCTGGCTTCTGGTTTTACGTGATATTCTGGAAGTCCGGCCAATTCCTCGACTCTGTTTAAACCTGGACGCAATGAACGTGGATGAGATCATGGCAGCGACCTTACGACTGACTGCCTTGGACCGTAAAATTAGAGGGGTGGACCCAATCACGACGTTTACGATCACTCAATCCTTCAACGTAATTGGTCTTTTTCCTGTTCCTCTCCCTGGTGGCCGTCATTTCACTACTTTACAAGATTCGGAACACAAGCTGGTTGTGCACGACTGGAATGCTGGCACGCTGGAAGAGGGGAGACTCCTCGTGCCACCCTCTAAGCACCTGATATACTCTTGGCATGCGGTTCCCGTCGGTTCTACTGCCATCAACGTCGTCATCGTATCGTTGGAAGAGTTAGATGAGCGTAATTTCCACGGTAGACCACTGTGAGTATCTTATATTTTGATCTCCTTCCAATGCGTTATGGAACTATTCCCTAGGCTACTCTCACATATCTCGATTTATCGCTGCAATGCCGACGAGGGAACATCTGAGCAGATAGATTACTTCTCTGTGAATCCGAAGATCTGCGCGCTGTTTTTTGATCCAACATATCTGGCAATCCTCTGGGACGATCCCGATGATGGTCAATTTGCGTATATCCATATGTACGCCAAGGGGCTTCATACCTCTATCAGGAGACTGAAGGATCCGGTGAGCAGCATTGTAGTTCATCATGCCCTCGCTGAGGTCACCACCCAATAGCAATGCCCGCGGGGAGGGTCTATCACTATGATATCGCAATGCTACTTCATTGTTGTTAATGCCGGCGGCACGTTTCATCGGATGTTTACGCTTCCTAATGTGTACCCAGTTGCTGGAACGCACGTGGCCGATACATCTGTGTATCACCCTTCTATATGGCGCACCACTCAAGGAGGCGATTGTCTGCGCATTCCCCGAGTAACCTCCATTCAACTCGAGAATCACCCCTCAAACAACAGGCCCCCATCTCAATTCATCATATGGACGGGGTGGTTTCGCTGTATCTCAACTCTTTCTTCCCCAGATGGTGTCGACGTTGCATATGATGTTGACAGCCAACATATGTGGTCCGATGTACCCTTTAGCAAGGGAAGAGACGAAGTAACTATTCTGGGTAGATTTTCAGGGGTTCACTATCTACCGGATCGCCTCGTCAGGCTATTTGCCCTTCCTGTCACCCATGCAATGAGTCGTGGATTGATGCGCCTTGACGCTGCTCCATCTTCGCATCACATCCAAGCAACACGATTAGTTTGTTCCGGTCTTTTGGACAACGAATTCGTTCACCACCTATCTTATGACGAAGAATCGGGGCGTCTCTATATCACATACGAAGACAGGACATCTCCCAGTAGACGAATAGTACTGGCCTATCTATAGGGCTATATGGGGAGTTATATATCCCGCTACTTGATGCTCCTGTCCCCATTACTAGATTATATATCACTCTTAAGTCTCGCCTACTTGTAATTGTGTTACGGGCCTTAGCACTCGTCTTTGCTTGTTGTTCGGTAAGTCCAAAGCCGATCCGGCAAGTTTACAAGATTGGCATCCCACACCTAGTAGTCTATCAGACTCAGTGTGCATCGCTACTGGAAGTACTCACCCATTCATCCAGGGCTGTCAAGATGGCCTTGTTCCCATGGGTAAGGACGCTAAGTGAGTGAGACATGTGGTATGTCTTCTCCTCTCGGCGGTAAATGCAAAATCTCCATTCTTGGGAGTTGGTCATGATAAAACGGTGGTCCCGGCTGCCGCAATAATAAGATGAGAAAAATGCATCTGAGAAGAGAAACAGAAGGTGTATACCCAGTATGTAGACTCGCCGTTGCCACCCTGATCTAGGGGTGATATTTATTCTTGTGGGGACTCAGGAGAGAGGGCTGCGCTAGAGGGAGGCATTTGCGTTAATGTCACACGGCCGCACGAGTTTGCTTGTGCAATGGGGTTTATACTCCCCCCCTTCTATGTAACTTTGAGCACTAATTTCTTGGTTGATCTGTATTTTCATAGATATCACATCTTATCTGGTCGCAACAGTGAACAACTTGCAAGCACAAGCAAGGTGCATTGCCGACACAGTCGGCGGTTCCCGAGTTTTCCAAACTAGGCATCTTGCGTGGCCATTTCTCACGAACGCGCATGCACAGCCACTATACATTTTGAACCCCACGCAGATAAGACAGTGAATCGCGCAGGCTTCGTAGACGTCCACAAGATGCTACAAACACCCCTCAAGCAGAACACCAACGTCCATTTCCACTCTACGAACACGAGTGCCCTCCAGACAGACGACCAAAAAACCCACTTTCGCAAACAAGAGAAGCTTCGGACTATAGTCAAACGGGAGCTCCGTAACGCCACCTTCGAGGCAAGTTGGGTGCCGGACACCTTCTGTCCAGCCGACCCAATCGTTGTTACCAGAGTTCTTGAATTGTTGAAGAAAAAACAAGTGTTCTCGACGACGCTAGGCGGAGAGCAAGTCGTTCTCACCGACTGGCCAGCACCCGGCGCTGGGGAGAGACAATTCTATGCACCATTTGTCGACAAACTCAACGCCATTATCGATGCTTTCCAAGTTCTTTATCCCAATCAATACGCCAGGTCTTTTTTCTTTGGCACAAGGTTCTACGTCTACGACAGAAGCATGTTGGGCTCCGTCGACGGCGAGGCTGCATTGAAACCGGATCTCCTAGCTAGTAAAACCCCCCTCGACGGAGGCCTACGCATCTACTGGTATCATGCCATGCTGGGTGGCGAGGTTAAGCTTAGCTGGCCGGAGCTCGTAGCTCAAGCGGCCACCTACGCACGATGCATATTTGCCGCGACAGAGCACCGCGTCTTCATCCCCATTCTTTGTCTGAACCATGCCGAAGGTTCGTTCCGTCTCTGTTTATACCATCGTGGCGGGTTATTGGCGAGTACGGCCATGAATCTGAAGACGATTGTCGGGTTTCACTTGTTTGTATCCACCATCGTCGGCCTCTGGCAATGGGATTCGTTAAAGAAGGCCGGATGCGAGCCGTCTATGTCTCACTCACACATCAGTTTCAATGATTGTCAGTATCGCGTCACCGCTGTTCTCTGCCGTCGCCAAGCCATCCGTGCTCGGGCAACCAGCGTCTTTGTCGTCCAGAAGGACGAAACACCGGCCGACGAAGGCATCAAAACACGATCTCAAGTCCGTGACAACATGACGCGCGTATTGCTGCTGAACGATAAGAAGCTTGAACCTTGGTCCCGCTTGAGCCCCTTTGATGACTTGATCCCTCTTCCTCCATCGGTGACAAAACATATTGCCCCGATTCACTTCCCTGATACTTTCATCGTCAAATGTTCCCACCAACCTGATGGTCGTCACAAGGAGGAGGATGTCTTCCGCTCCGTGCAAGGGTTCATCGGTATCCCCGAGATCTTGGGTGGTTATGAAGCTGAACAGTTCAATATCCCGACGGAGCATACCGCATTGGAATGGGACATTATCTCGCCCGATAGAGTCGGTCTCGATTCAGACGATTCAGACGATTCAGACGGTTACGGGAGCGACGCTGACGAAAACAGCGTGGCAGCGGATGAGGTAGAGGACTTGGGAAACCTCATCATGCCGATTGAGTATAAGGCCGACGATGGTAGTGACAACGATGACGACAGGAGGGGAAGCGGTAGGTCCGTCGACCACCATGAAGATAGTGACCACACAGAAGATGGGAACAGCGATGACAACGAAGGTGTTGGCAGCGTTGAAGACGATAGCAGCCATGAAGACGATGCGGCAATTCAGGAAGTAAAGCCTCACACCATTAAAATCCGACGTCATCGTCATCTCATTATCAAGACTGTGGGACGACGTCTAGAGCTTGTTGATGGCCCCAGAATGCTTGCGCGCGCCATACAACACGCAATAATCGGTCAGTTTATGTACATGTTCGTTATCGGTCCGTCCTGCTCATCTCGACCAGGGCATTGTGCATTGTTCACCGTTGGCGGTTATTTGCACCGTGATGTTAGCAACGGCAACATAGTCGTGCTGCCTAAACCTATTGATGGCTGCAAGATCCCTCCCATGCGAGTCTAAGAGCAGCCTTTCTCGCGTGACAATTGATTTCATAACTTTATATAGCCTATCTTCAACTGTTCAAAGCAATCAATGCATTGCGGTCCTCATCGACGGCGATGTTGCAAAAGAGTGGGGTAGCAGAGAGCAAGCCTCTCACCGATCCGTCAGTACCCACAGTTGCTCAAACTGAATGCTTCGTCTGATCTATCTTCCAGGGCACGCTACCTTTTGTTTCAGCACAAGTAGCTCATCAATGGCTTCTCGAAATGCCACTCTCCCATACCCCCATTGATGATCTGGAGTCGTTTGTCTGGGTACTTCTCTACGAGCTTCTTCGCTGGACGGCTAGGAGAACCAAACAGGAGCAACTATGGTGGAGGCAAATGAACGCCGACACGCTCGATATCGCGGCTCTCTCGAAGCGCGACACCCTTTCAACGTGGGCGGACCCAGAGTTGTACAAGCAGATCAAACTCTCTTCGATCCTCCGGCCATTCCGAAAATTACTGCACAAATTATTTGCCAGCGCAGCTTCCTTTGAAAAAGAGATGCGTACCACTTCCGAAATGGACCTCATCAATTTGTTCAACCGTGCGTACATACAATTCGTTCGGATCTTAGAAGGTCGTATCCCTCTTCTTCCCCCCAAATTCACTTTAAGAAAGGATTCCAAGGACAAGGAGGTTTCAAAGGGCTCGAAAAAGGGAAAGAAGGGAATTTGAGACGGTTGACCTTTTCTCTTCTCCATGTAACTACCGCAGTAGCAAACTTTGAACAATCAATGGCATACCGATTGAGGAATGGCCCATCGTCTATTTTGTGAGCATATGCGCTACACCTTGTCGGCCTATGCCATGTGTAGGTCCGATCCCTTCTGACACCGGTGCGAACTGAACGTTTACGCGCCACTCGTAGATCTCGGAAATATATCTCATTTGTGAAACGCACACAACCTACACAGGCACAAACACGACTGACTGACATACTAAACTACTCACCTCCCCACTCGTCTGGCGGTTCGAGTGCCGAGCCCATCACCGATGCCGTTGCGAGTCGTGCCAGCACGAACTGACTGCAGCCTGTGTCAGCCCATGTGTGAAACTGAGCTATGGTTGTTGAGTCCAGGCCGACGCTTCAGCTCGTCGTGTCTGCTATTAACTTGAGTGAACTGAGTGCTAAGAGACAAGGAGAATATACAAAAACGCAGCTAGCTGAGACTCACCAGATCGCGCACAGAAATGACCCAGTGGTGCGCCAGTCGAAGCCAATTTCTTTGTTCTTCATCGCTCGTTTTTCGTCGCTCATTTTCCGCTTCCCCCTTGCGCTTGGTTCACGTTCACGTTCTCGAGCGCCACTATTTCGCGTGACGCAGCGTTCGCATCATACATTCTCTTTCTAGGGATCTTGCTTGCATACGAACACACGTCATCTGAATTCAAGAAATTAGCACCCTCGCGGACAAAGGAGAACGATCGCACTTAACATACGATCACATACATCCCATTATATCCCAGACTCCATTGGGCACATACGGGGCTTCCTGTGTGATTCAAAACACAGGCATCGTTCTTAACCCTTCCCCATCGCCGCGTTTCTCATCTGCATTTCTTTTGCGGGCACCTTGTTCTGTTTCTTCTGTTTTCCGTTTTCTCGTGTTTCCCATATCTTGTTTCATCAGCGCGCTGTCACAGTCGCCAGACCCACGATTGGTAGTGCAGGATCTTGGAGTAGCTGCGCGGGGGCTCGATCATGATCAAGACCTCGTCGCCGTCCCTCGGTTCTCGGTCCATTGGCTTCCCATCTTCTTCTATTTCATTTTGCCGTCGCTTGAAGGTGGCTTGGGGGGACAGGCTTACGCCACGTACGACTCAAAAGCTTAAACAATTAAGCCTAAGCATGAAAGCAGGTTAATTATCGCTCGAACGAATGCGACGTAGGTAAGACGTTGTGGAACCATCCCCGCATATAATAAGGAAATGAGGGGCGCTCAGGGGCCAGGGCAGTCCCAAACCCAAACACATGTCTGTGGTTGATGTAATTGCGGCACCAACTAACTAGGACGCGCTACAACCTGGTAAGAAGGCAGAGGCTTCGATATAGCAGTCAATGGTAGTTGAGTTCTCTCGGACAGGAGTGCATTGTTTGATGTCGAAGTTTTACGAGATTTCGCCAACTCTGGAAGAGCCAATACGCGGAGACCAACATTCTTCGATGCCTGTTTAGGAGGCGCAAAAGTAGGTTCAAATTTTGACACTGTTAGATGAGGGAGTGTGAGAGTTCGCAGCCCTCCTTTCTGTAAATCAAGCGGGCCGGAGATAGTCGTCTCGGCGTTCACTGTTTGCTAAAGGACAATTCACGTCGAGTCCGTGGGTATTGGAGTTTAGACTCACCTCAAGATCAATGGGCAAAGAGTCGGTCTGCTTCTTATGCCTACGCATGACCATTAACAGTGCAAAGATGCAAATTCCGACAACAAGTATGCCAAGGGCTGACACTGCTATAGCGGCTGCTAAGGTGTTTCCTCGTGTCTTAGCACCGTTGGGAATCGTAGTAGCTGCCGGAGACGTGGTGGATATCGCTGTCATGGAGCCAGAATATGTGGCAGACGATAGAAGGATGGTGATGGCAAATGATATCGACATTTTGAGTTCTTTGTGAGGTTGCGTGAAGCCAAGTTGAGGGCTGAAGTATTCAGAGAGTAAGTGGATGTCTTCTAGACGATGGGAGTGGTGTCGCAAGGGATTGAACTACAGAAGAGAGTGGTGGAAGGAAAGCAAAGTGTGAAAGCACCAACGGTGGCTCGATGGCCCACTGAAGAGGCTGACCGTGGCTGAAGGCATTGTTGTCCAAAACGGGAAGGTAGAGTTTGAACTTTGAAGTGACGCGGACCACGGACCTGCAATAATAACACGCCTCGACAGTAATGCTCGCATCCATTCATTCATAGCACAGACATGATCATACGCAGAGGTAGACAGTGTACTGGCGGAACAATGAACGAAAGATACCACGTAACTTATTCAACGCGCGTCTACCTTATCATAGGAAAGAGCCCAACCCAACAACTCAGCCCCTCAGAGAACGATGAATCACTGTGTGAAGTCGATGCAACTTTCGTAGGTCTGCCTGACCTTCGACGCATACCTAAATCATAACCGGTCAGCTCGAATTATTACAGAAATCGAGATAGGATCAGGAGCCCAAACGTACCACCACCATTGAATAGCGCAAGCTCCAACGGTAGAGCATTGAGACCCTAAATCCGGGATCGTAATTTCGAAATCCGCTTCGAGAGGGAAGGTATTAGTTTAATTGCGATCAATCATTGGTCCAGACACGGCTCACTCTCATTCTTGGGCCAAGCGGATGGCCCGAGGGAGTCGTTTGCGTAAACTGGCCACAAGAACAGCGGCTGTCCAATCGTCTTTTGAGTAGCGAGGTTGACCTATGGTTGCACAAAAAATATCGATATATGGCCAATACCAAGGGGTTAAAATACTCACAACCGAGACGTTCTACAAAAATTGAAGTTCTTCAGCATGAATCCGACAGGACATTGGTGATCACCTACTGCTGAGCCAGTGTGATGGGCGATAAGGTCAACGTGGATCGGCACCACGGTTCCTGGTGCGTATTTGCGGGTGTTCTTGATGTTGTCCTCCAACTATACGACGGGATAAGGTGAGAAGTAGCACCACTGCAAAAGTCAAAAGATAGCGCACTTGGTAGCCTTTGCAGAAGAACAGCTGACAGGCCTGAGCATCAAAGGACGAATCAATTTTGGCAACTGCATTTTCGATCTAGGCCAAGGGAGAATTGTTGTCAGCCGATACTAGGGACCTGGACCCCAAAGCCAACTGACCGGTCCAGCTTTGTCTATCACCGATCTCAAAAATCAAGCATTGCAGAACGGAACGCCACATTACTACGTACCACTTTTGAGGACGGTATAAGCACCGGTACCGCAAGCGGCCTGATTTGCAGAGCCAACCTAGATTATGGGTTAGGTGAAGCCAGGGAATGGAACCACCACGGCTTACGACACGGGGACTAGGCGTAGTGATCACTCCATGGGCGACCACAGACGACGCGGCGGCAATGAGGGCGACGAAAGAGACAGAGAGTTTCATTGAAAGAGATGGTAATGCTGCGTATATCCACTGCAATTGTCGATTGAGCCCATTTTGCTGGCCTTTATAACCAGAGGCTCTGTCTTCAGATTACTGGGCGTCCAACATCGCGGGTGTTTGATACGGTCCGGGAGCAAGTCGACGCGTATCTTAGGACGGTCCGCTCGGAATTGTAGATTATCCTTTTGCAGATACATAGAAGCAAGACATGTTGGAGCGCGATGAGTTCGGGAATACCTCGCCCGGGGATTCCTCCGCTGTCGAAGCATCCCAACAAGAACGAAGGGTTCCGCACGATATGAAATAGAACGGCCATCATGCTTTGTGTAGTAGTAGTGGGGGTTCTCGGGTTCTAGCTGGGCGTCGGGTGCGTTGGGTGCGTAAGGAAGGGCCGGAACCCTTGGAAAAGAAGTCAGCTCACCTATCAGTAATGGACGGATGGCGCAAGCTCGGTTGATCTTGTCCCATCACCTCAGAGTCTGATCATATGAAGGAGAATAGTGCCAAGGCTCCATCGGCTAAGTCATGCTTCAAATAGTGCATGGAAACAGATAGATCGTTAATTGACAACTTCTCGGCGCAAATAGGTAGACCAGTCTAGGACACTTTCGAAGTGCATTCCAAGATACGGGGGAGTCCGTCCGCGTGCGCCGTGGACTACATTTAGAACGGCATGGTCGATAGTCATGGTCGATAGTTGTTGGGACGGTGACAGCACTGAATGAACAGACTAAGGGTCTCATGCACATGACTCAGGAGCAGTACGCGCCCTGTTTCCAAAAAAGGGTCAAGCGGTAATTTCATTTGTGGCTTTGAGGGCACACTCTTCTCCACGAACGCGATGTCGACAGCGAACCCGAACATCATCCAATCACGCCCGATCGTCCCACATATCCGCACACAATGTACCCAATGCCACACCGCCCTCGAATTCCCTATAACCACACAACCTCGACCCGGCTCACTGCTTCAAATCCGCTGCTTCTCCTGTAAATCCATCCTCAGCCACGCGTTCTACCCCAGCCAACTCAGTTCAACCTCTACCTCAAATTCGGGTGGCGCTTCGGCCTCTTCGTCTTCACATAGACCGTCCTCAAGCACCGCGGGTTCATCAGCGGCGCAGCCCAATGTACGACTAGGAGGAGGAAAGCGTAAGATCGGAACGCAGGAACGCCCACTCGAAACAGGGTACTACGATATACTTGGTGTCGCCGTCGATGCTACTACAGACGACATCAAAAAAGCCTATCGTGCGTATGCCCGCATTGAACGTCAATCGAGCCTAACCTGTTGATGTTCTTGCAGGCAGATTGGCCATCAAGCATCATCCTGATAAGAATCCAGACGATCCACATGCCGAAGAACGGTTCAAAGAGATCGCAATAGCCTACCAAACACTATCCGACCCCGTCCTCCGCTCTAAATACAACGAATTCGGGCCGAAGGACTCTGCGCCAGAAGGAGGATACGTCGACCCGGAGGAGGTCTTTGGAGCGATCTTCGGTGGCGAGCGGTTCCTCCCAATTATAGGGCAGATTAGCTTGGCGAGGGATATGAAAGCAGCGCTTCAGGAAGCCGACGAGGCGGAGGGTAGCGAAGGGGACAGCAAGAAATTGAGAGACGCGAAAGGGAGAGAAATCCTCAGTGAGGAGGAGAAAGCGAAGAAGGAAGAGAAAGACCGTGCTAAGGCTGCGGAGGTACGTGTGCCCGCGTTCGCTCGTGCGCGCCGCATTTGGAAACTGATATACTTAGAAAGCGGCGGCGCGCGCAGAGAGGGTGCAGAAACTCGTGGACAATCTTACTCGCAAACTCGGGATCTTCTCGGAATCTGCGTCGGGTCCCAATGATCAGGATGTCGCGACAAGCTGGAAGACGATATGTCAGATTGAAGCCGAGTAAGTGTTTTACATTGCGTTGGAGTGAGCGTGTGTTGACTGGTATCTAGAGAACTAAAGAAAGAGTCGTATGGTGTGGACCTGCTACACGCCATCGGGTTCGTATATGCCTCCAAGGCCAAACACCATCTCGCAACCAATCAGTCATTCATGGGCGTTGGAGGCTGGCTCCATAATGTCCAAGGCAAATACCATGTCTTTAGTGAAACGTGAGTCCAATGTCTATGGACGTACATTGATGCATTAACTACCCGTAGCGTGTCAACCCTCCGTTCGGCCATCGAGCTCAAAGCTGTGTTTGATCAGATCCAGGCAGCAGAGAAAGCAGGCAACCTCAGCCCCGAGGAGAAGAGGAAACTCGAGGAACAAGCCGCAGAGAAGGGATTGCAGGCATTATTCAAGGTATTTTCATGGACGCGACTACAAATGTTTATCTACCACGACTAATCGGCTTCTCTTATAGGGAACAAAACTCGAAATTGAGTCAGTTTTGCGGGAGACGTGTGATCGTGTGCTCAGCGACCCTTCGGTGTCTCGAGAGAAGCTGCAACTTCGCGCCGTAGCACTGCAACTGCTTGGTGAAGCGTACATGGCCGTCAAGAAGGATGGTGAGGGTGTTGATGAAACAGAGTATGTGAGAGTGGAGACGAAGAGTAGCCGAGCTAGAGAAGGCAGAGCTTAGATGCATAGGTATGACATTACGTGTAGTAGAATATAGCTATCTCATAATACTCTAACGACAATCGCATATCCTCCGTACGGCGGCCGACGCTATCTAGCGGGATTACTTGTGAATTTCATATACACCACATCTGAACATACACCACATCTGAACTTGCTCAAGTTCCTGACGCTCGGGGGAACCTCTATGTGGGGTTAACTTGTAAACTAACTTGGCTTCTACGGTCGCCACCCTGGCATGGAATAAACGCCGACCATGAAATCATATCTCGAGGTCCGACCGCTGCCCAACACGACGGGCGGATCCACGATTATCCAAGGGGTTATCACGCGTATACTCCCCTTCCCTTTGCAATTACACTTTCAAATCGACCACCATGGCCTCGCTCGCTCGACCAGCTCGAAATGTCGTCGTCGGCATTCGCAAAGAAGACCCCGCCCGCATTTGGGAACGCCGCTGCCCTCTTACCCCCACCCACATCTACAACCTCAGAAGGAAGGATGTCAAGGTCTTTGTAGAAAGATGCCAGCGGAGGATTTGGTCGGAGAAGGAGCTGGTTGAGGTGATTCAAGGCGGTTTTCGCCCTTATATCGTCTTCTGAATGTGTTCGATAGGCCGGAGCGAAGATCGTACCCTCTCTGGAGGACGCAGACATCGTACTTGGTATCAAGGAGCCCCCAGTTGAGACCGTCCTTACGCGTCCACCATCCAACAGTCCGCGAACACATGTCATGTTCTCCCACACCGCCAAAGGACAACCGTACAATACAGGCCTTCTCGCGAAGTTCCTCCCGAAATACAATTTGAAGGATGATTTAAATGGGATCATGTCGCGAGCACCGAGACTCATTGACTACGAGCTCATTAAGGACGAGGAATCGGACAAGAGAGTGGTGGGCTTTGGATGGTTTGCTGGTGGTTAGTCTACCTCGCGCTCACATGACTTTTTCTAACTCTGTCGATGGATATGCAGTCGCGGGTGTTTTGGAGTCGCTTTCTTCGATGGCACACTCGCATCTTGAGATGGGCATTGCCTCGCCGTTCCTGGTGTGTTTCCGTCGCTTGTGACCCCTCTCCTTGCCCTATGTGCAACAACTCATTCGGGTGTGCAACGCAGTACACCCCCCGACCGCACACACAGTCGTCACTCTCAGCCCTTAGAACCTCACTCAAACAAATAGGTGACACTATCAAGGAGAAGGGGACCCCTCCGGCCCTCGGTCCCGTAGTAATCGGCTTGACTGGGTGCAGTATTTTTTGTTGCTCAATCAGAGTATGTCAGAAGTTAACCAATGCGTCAGTAATGGGAACGTATCTCAAGGATGCCTATCAATGCTCCGCGAGCTCCCCATACAATATGTTCAGCCCAAGGATTTGCCGCGGCTAGTTAGCGATACAAGTACGTGCATCTTCTACCCTTACTGGCTACAGCAACATCATATCTTCCAATAAAAGGACCACAAACGCGCTCTGACTAACTCTCACTCTTAAACAACAGGAACTCCTCTCGACAGGATTTACTTAGTCCATGCCCTCCCGCATCACTATATCTCACGGCTGGACGGCGCTCCATACGACCGAGAAGATTACTACAGGGCGCCCCAGTCCTATCGCTCCGATTTCGCAGAGAAGGTCTGTCAAGCTCTGAATTGACTCCAGATAATTGCTCGTTGGTCTTATACCACGATAGATCGCACCGTATCTAACTCTTCTTCTGAACGGCGCTGGGTGGCAATCGTCCTTCCCAAGGCTGATGACAACCAAACAACTCGAAGCAGCTTTATTCCGTGCAAGCACCATTGGTGGTGCACGGTTACTGAACATTGGGGATATTAGTTGCGACTTAGGTGTAAGTTCTGTTCCCTTGGGTCAACGACAATTGATCGCTCACTACATCATATCCTTCCTTCCCGAATGCTTCCTCGTCACGTTTAGGGCGGCCTGGAGTTCATGACCCGCTCTTCCACAATATCCGAGCCGTTCTATAAGCTACAGGTCAACCCTTCGTTGCCCGCCGTGCAGATAATGTCCGTCGATATTCTGCCGACTACAATCCCCCTCGATGCGTCAGAGCATTTCGCTGAAGCGTTCTCGCCATATCTCAATGCTTTGATTGAACAATACCAACAATTCCCTTACAACTCCAACAAATGGCCTGATAGCGATGACAAGTATATGAAAGCCCTTGATCGCGCGACGATAGCAATGAACGGAGAGCTCACTTCCCCCCACCTCTGGCTTCAGGACAATGTAGCCAAGTGGAGAGCGGAGAATCCGAGCGAGGCGCAGAAGTTGGCCGACGACGCATCGGGTATATTCTTAATGTCTCTTTTCAAAGGAAATGGAAGAAACAGGGAGCATGAGACCAAGGCTGCGGAAAAGCAGCAGGTTTACAAGCCGTTGAACGTGGGCAATGCCGGCGCCACTGATGTTACGAATGCCGACAGAGGAGGAAAGAAGAAACGAATGCTAATGCTAGGGAGCGGGATGGTTGCAGGGCCGGCTGTAGACGAGATCGCAAGGCGCGCAGATGTCGAGTTGTTAATCGGTAAATCCTTTTCTACGCCCGTCTGTCAATGAATTCCTGACAATAGTCTATAGCCAGTAACTCACTTAGAGAGGTTGAAAAGCTCACTGAGCGTCATCTCAATGTGAAGTATCGCATAATTGACATGAAGGATTTGAACACGGTTTCGGACTTGATCAGTGAATCCGACGTGGTTATCAGGTCCGTCTCTCTATGTGAAACAGCAGGCGGTCTTGATTGAACACACTCACAGCTTACTCCCTGCATCGCTCCACCCTAAGGCTGCCCAACTTTGCATCAAGCACAAGAAACACCTCGTCACCGCGTCGTACATTAGCAGTGACATGGCCCTTCTTAATAAGAGGTCTGTACCACTATCTTCCCCTCCCACACTCTTGTCCTCATAATCGCCCGGATACGCAGTGCTATTGACGCCGATGTCCTCCTCCTCAACGAGATTGGCTTAGATCCTGGCATCGACCACTGCTCTGCTATATCACTTATCGAGCGCCTCAAATCACAGGACAAAATGATCACGTCCTTTATTTCCTTCTGCGGAGGACTTCCTGCACCCGACGTCCCCCATGTTCCCTTCAGATATAAGTTCAGCTGGAGCCCCAGAGGCGTCCTGGCCGCCGCATTGAATAGTGCACAGTATCGGTTGAACCACACGGTACGCTGCTATTTTTCAATGCGATGCGAGGCTAACTTGCCAATTCCTGTCAGACATATAATATTACTGGTGATAATCTGTTGAAGACCTATTTCCCCGACGTAGCCATCACGGACAAGTTCGATCTCGAAGGCATCGCGAACCGAGACAGCCTCACTTACCTTAATACATATAATCTCGAAGACGAACCTATCCGAACTATCCTTCGTGGTACACTCAGGTACGTACGCCGTCTGCATCTGTCCGTTCATTCCCCAACAATCTAATCTCAACACTTTTGCGTTGATAGGTACCCCGGGTTCAGCAAATTGATGGACTCCTTCAAATCTCTCGGCATTCTTGAAACTAATAAAACGATGTACCTCGAGAGGTGGTCGTCCTTGGTCCCACAAGCTCTTTCCATGAAGCTTGGTGTCAAATTTGGGACACTAGATATCCCAGGTGCCATCAAAACTCTTGTAGGCGAATCCCAGGCTCGGGAACTCTTCGATGCCCTCCGATGGCTAGGTCTTCTCCCCTCAATAGATGCGTCGGCCCCCATCCAGTCTTTCCCGCCCATGCCCAGAGAGAAGCTGGCCCCGATAGACCTCTTCAGCATCCTCCTCGCCCATAAACTAAAGTACAGGCCCAGCGAGAAGGACATGGTTCTCATGTCGCATGAGATTATCGCCTCTCCTAAAATGCCAGGAGCGAAATCGGAAATACATACCTCCAACCTGATGGTACTGGGCGATGATCGTGCGTCGGCGATGGCGAGAACGGTTGGATTACCTGTGGCCTTTGCAGCGTTGAGAGTTATTGACGACCAGGTGGCGGTAAGAGGTGTTGTCGGTCCCGGACACGAGAGTATCTATAGGCCGATACTGTCAGAGTTGGAGCGTGTTGGGCTTGGAATGCAGGAATCGATGAGGGTTGCCGAGGTCGGAGGACAACCTCCAATTGAGAAGGTGTTAGTCCCTGGGGCATTCTGAGTGCTTCACCCTACATACCCATGTAAATATGTTATATTACTCTTGCACGCGCTTGTATATATGTAACAGTCAATGGGACGCGATCGTCCACTTCACTCAGGGGTTCTTTCGAACGCTGTCGATCCTCGGGGAAAAGAGAAAGAAGACGAAAGGCGCATCCCCAAGTCATCGATCCAACGATTTATCACATACAACGGGAACAAGCTGGTTTACATGTTTATTGCGTTTGTGACCCGTAACCTCTGATTCCCTCTGCAAACGACCAGGACGTTTCCAAATGGCGGGATTCCGAGATCGTAGCACCCTTCTCAGTAATCGTAGCCACTTGGAACTACGGGTATGTGTGAGATAGATGGAACGACAAGATGCACTGAACATACTTTGTTGATGCTTCGTGCATCGCGATAGAATAGCACCCGCATACTACTCTCGATAATCTTCAGGGCTTCTTCCTCTGTCAAGGTAGTTTCGTTACCCTCAACCGCTTTGCGAAGAAGGGGTTGAGCGATCATGGAACCATAGCCAGTCGCGATGGTCGATGCTGTGTACGTCGTTCCCAACAGGTCGACGTAGGACAAGAAGCTGCGTTCATGTCGTGTCGTGAATGAATGCTTGCTAGGAGTAAAGTCGGCACTCTTACCTTTTACCGTTCTTGAAGCCGCCAATTACAAGCGAGTTCCATAATGGGTTGATCTTGGAGCGTCTAGCATACATGACATGGGACATATATTCATGTATCTCCACAGGGCCAAGAGTGTGCCCGTCTTGTGATGCAAATTCCTCGGTTACTAGTTCCTCTAGCATCTGCTGGATGTACTGGAAATCGGACATGTCTCCGCCAGCACCGATCACTGTGTGGTCTCCGACGGGATGAAGACGCTGTACATCCTTGAAGCGAGCAAGAGATCCGTATGAAGCTATGACATGCGAGTCAACCCCGCCGCTTATCATATACGTTGGGTCAATACTCACCAAGGTTGTCGGCAGCCATCATAATACCGTCTTTGTACTTGATGGCTAACACACTTGTACCAGTGACTATTGGCTGCCTGCGGGCATGGAATCAGCACGTAGGCTGATGAAATATGTCGAAGAATTTCTTACTGCGTTCGCTGCACGCCGTCCGCAAAGACATCAACTGCATTTCTGGGGTGTTGGGCGATGGGGTATGTTCCGTACGCGTCGAAAGCATCATTACGCTGCAAAGATATGAGATGGTGCAGAATGCGGTATCTGATTCGAACGTACGGGGCGGCCCCAATTGGTAGGGAAATGGTCCATTGGTGGTGAGATTGGAAATGGAGGCGTTGACACATTGGAACGCGCAAGCTGCACGCGTCCCAATCTTGGATGACGTAAGCTACTCAAAATATTTCTGTCACGCTTGCGGTGCGACAAGTCTGTTGCCACCATTTGAAGCCTTTGACTCATTCGACAAATGACCGAAGACAAAAACTCGAAAGCAAAGAAGTATGACCCATCGGCGTCGCAACCGTTGTACGGCTTTATGCCTCGCAAAGTGACTGGCGAACAGGCTAGGAAAGCTCTGGTATGCAGTCGTTATCAACTCGCGCTCCTTGTCCTAACCGTGGAATTCTGGTAGGAACATGATCTTAATCCTTTCACCAAACCGCCGACGCCCCACACGACCCAATACCGGAAAATCTTGGAATCCAGGAAAAAGCTCCCCGTATACGCGCAGATGGATGACTTCTTCACAGTGGTGAGTGGTGCTACGAGGGGAGGTTGAGTATCACTGTTTCTTAGATGCGTTACCAGCCTCCCCTCCGAATATCAGCGCAAGGAACGGTAGCTGACGGATCAAGTATAGTTCAGTGAAAATCAGATCGTCGTGATGGTTGGAGAGACTGGGTCTGGCAAAACTACGCAGTGAGTTGTGGGTGCACGGTCTGAAGCGTATTGATTGTGACCGGTTTCATAGAATCCCACAGTTCGTGGCCTATTCAGATCTAGCACATTCGAATGGGAAGATGATTGCATGTACACAACCTCGTCGAGTAGCAGCGATGTCAGTCGCAAAGCGGGTCGCGGAGGAGATGGATGGTGCGGAAGATATGTCAATGCAATCTCTCATTTGGTATACTGAAGACACATGCAGTTCAACTTGGACGTCAAGTTGGATACTCGATACGATTCGAAGACATGACAGAACCAGGGACCACCTTCCTCAAATACATGACCGACGGTATGCTTCTGCGCGAAGCGATGAATGACCCCGACCTTCAACGATACTCGACTATCATCCTCGACGAGGCTCACGAACGCACCCTTGCTACCGATATCCTAATGGGGCTCCTCAAAGCACTTGCAAAAAGACGCGCTGATTTGAAAATCATCATTATGTCCGCGACGCTCGACGCCGTCAAGTTCCAGAAATACTTCAGTCTACGCTCGGACACAAAGGCACCCCTGTTTAAGGTCCCCGGTCGTACACATCCAGTGGAGATATTCTACACCCAAGACCCCGAGCCAGACTACGTAGAAGCGGCAATTCGAACTGTACTTATGATACACCGAGCTGAGGATCCTGGGGACATCCTTCTGTTCCTCACTGGTGAAGAGGAGATAGAAGACGCGTGCAGGAAAATCAAGCTCGAGGCAGATGATCTCATTAACCAAGATCCTTCCTCCGTTGGCCCAATCGTCTGCATACCACTCTACTCGTCGCTACCACCCATGCAACAACAACGTATCTTTGACCCCGCTCCAGCTGCTCGTGGGCCTGACTATCCGCCTGGTCGAAAAGTAGTTGTGTCGACAAATATCGCTGAGACGTCGCTCACAATCGATGGCATTGTTTACGTCGTCGATCCAGGTTTCTCCAAACAGAAAGTGTACAACCCCAGAATACGAGTCGAGAGTTTGCTGGTTAGCCCTATATCTAAAGCTTCAGCACAGCAACGCGCCGGACGAGCAGGTCGCACACGGCCTGGCAAGTGCTTCAGGCTATATACGGAGAAGGATTTCATGTCGCAGCTCGAAGAGCAAACATACCCTGAGATCTTACGGAGTAATCTCAGCAACACGGTGCTCGAGCTCGTGAAGCTGGGTATCAAGGTAAGGCGAAATGCATCTGTTTGGTATGTTTCATTCTCTGATATCATCTCACAGGATCTGGTTCGATTTGACTACGTTGATGCACCTGCACCTGAGACATTGATGCGAGCGTTGGAGTTATTGAACTTCTTGAAAGCGCTGGACGACGATGGAAACCTGACACCGCTAGGTTCTATGATGGCAGAGTTCCCTCTTGATCCTCAGGTATGTCTCTGTCAATCCCTTATCGGCCGAGCGCTGACCTGAGCCAGTTAGCAGAGCTGCTCATCGTGAGCCCCGAGTTCAAATGCAGCAATGAAATCCTTACCATTACTGCTATGCTTTCGGGTGCGCCTATTTTGTTATCCCTGGCCCTCATCATGTTCATTCTATATAAGTGCCGAACATTTGGGTTCGCCCGGCAAACCAGAGAAGTCAGGCTGACGCAGCCAAAGCTCTCTTCACCGTCCCGGATGGTGACCATCTGACACTCCTCAATGTGTACAATCAATACATGCAAAGTACGTCTACTCTGTCGCTTGTCGCATTTCTACATATATATTCATCTATTCGCATCGCAGATAAATTCGACAAGAATTGGACTTGGTCGAACTACGTTTCTGGGCGAGCGCTTGCTCAAGCGGAGAATGTCCGTGCTCAACTGCAGCGAAACATGGAGAGGTTCGAACTGGAGCTGATGTCAATAAGCGACGAGAAGAAGCTGTACCAATCTATTCGGCAAGCACTTGTTTGTGGGTTCTTTATGCAAGTAGCCCATCGCGAGGGTGAGAAGGGGAGCTACCTGACGGTGAAGGACAACCAAGTTGTCGCATTGCACCCTTCTTGCGGGTTGGACACGCAACCCGAATGGGTGCTATTCAATGAATTCGTTCTTACCACGCGACCGTACATTCGCACCGTTTCCGAAGTCAGACCAGAGTGGTATGTTCCTCATCCGCCGTGTTACTACCCATCTCTAAAACATATATTCAGGCTTCTGGAATTTGCTCCAAGTTATTTTGACTTGTCGAGCTTCCCAGACGGCGAGACTAAGCGAGCGCTCCAAAAGGTTATGAACAAGAAGTTGGGCAAGTCTGCTGGTGGTGCCATCGACTCACGGCCTGCTAAGAAGCAGAAAAGAGTAAAACAGGCCGCCGCTTGACCGCTGAACGTGAATTTTGAACGCAGATTCGTGGTGTTCAGCGGGAGTGCATTGCTCATACCAGTAGATTCGGAGATGTGTAATCATTCTGTATATGTTTCCAATTGAGTTCAGATTACAATTCAATATTCACCTATGACTCTGAATGAGCAATTTGCTTTCCCCTTTGAGAGTAAGGAAGTGCAGGAGTGTGGATGTGTGGATGAGTGGAGCGCACAGGACTTGGCTTCAGCTTTGATGCTGCACCCTCCTAGCCCTGTGGTGTCCCAATTTCAGAGTGAGAAAAGATGAGAGGTGGGCTCCGTGGAGGAGCCTACAGTGAAGACAAGAAGACAAGTAGTGACAGAGAAGGAACTAAGATTCAGAGTAAGAAATACATGTGTACTAATGTCACTTTAAATACTAGCTAACATGTGTACAAGGTGAGGCTGGTAAGTAAGCAGCACATGTATATGAAACATGTAACAAGTGAATCTAAGTACTGCGCACCATGCATAAGCCTTGAGGGTGGTTCCGAGTGTCCGAGTGTCCTCACCAATGTTAACTCCGAGTTACGTCCAACCAATGTTGAACTCCCACCACCACCCACTATGACAAATACTCCTCCGCCCATCAATTCTCTTGTGAGTGTCGTATCACAGCAACACAAACACAACCACAATGTGGATTTCTTGAACGAAATCTGTGATAACTACATGAACGACTTGTTCCTGTTGTCAATTGTGAAGACGCTGCGGCAATACAAGAATTTTGCCCTCGACAATGGACTCCTCTACCTCACGGAATGCAGAAGACAGCTATTATGCATCCCTGATGTAGTTATCAGTGGAAGAACAGCTAAAGAGACAGTTATTGACAAAGGTCACTCTCTGTTAGCCCATCTGGGGCCTGAAAAGACTTTAGCTTACCTCCGTGAATTTGTTTGGTGAAAATACCTTTCTAGGGATGTCTATAGGTTCTGCGAGTCCTATCGCACATGCACTCGCAGTAAGCCATCAAATCAACAGCCCTATGGCCTTCTCTGTCCTCTCCCCATTCCATCCCGACCTTGGGATGCCATAGGAATTGACTTTGTGGGTCTGTTACCTAAGTCTTCAGACCGAAACACTTTCTACGACTCAATCACGGTCATTATAGATTTGTTAACCGCAATGGTTCACCTTGTTCCAAGTCGTACAACTTATGGCTCCATCGACGTTGCAGAATTAATGTTTGTGGAAGTCTATATACATTATGGCTTACCTCGAAGGATCATAAGCGACCGTGATCCCTTATTCACGGCTTGCTTCTGGCAAAAGCTAAACGAACTCATTGGCACGAAATTGAACATGTCCAGCACATATCACCCACAGTCCAACGGTTCAACAGAATGTGCTAACCAGACGATCACGCAAATGATCCGTCAATGTGTTAGTGAGAATCAAAAGGATTGGGTGTGCTGTTTGCCTGCAATTGAGTTTGCTATTAACTCTGCATGAACAGACTTCACAGCATTTGCCCTGTTCTTCTTGAACACCGGATGAATGCCATGACTGTTTCTTTGGGACATTGATTCATCAACTGAAGCCAAGGGAATCCGCAAATTTGCTGAGAGCATTCGTGAAGCCGTCGTCACAGCTCATGACACTGTATTAGTGTCTTGCACAAAGCAAGTTCGAGATGCCAATCGACATCGACAACCATCGCCATTCCATGTCAACGATCTCATCTACATATCAATGAAGAATATCTTGTTTCCTCAGGGATTAGCACATAAGCTGATTCCCAAGTACATGGGCCCATACCGCATCTTGCGTGACTTCGGGAATGATACATTCCAGGGTGATTTACCTACCCACCTCATTGCTCATGGCATACACCCATCGTTCCATGCTTCATTATTACGTATACATGTGCCTAACGATGACCGCCTCTTTCCTGGATGGTTGTTCGAACATATTGTATCATCCACAACATCTAATTCAAATGAATGGAATGTTAAAGAAATTCAAAATCATTCTTGCACTGGAGAACATGCTTTATTTGAAATTCTATGGCATACTGGTGACTGTAAGGGGACACTCTTATTTTCTCCTATTCCCCCTGTTCCCCTCCCTTCCTCATTGTTCCTTTCTCCTTTCCTTCATACCACGGACTCTTACCTACATTCCTTTCATTCCCCTTCATTCCCTTTCGTTCCCTTTCCTTTCCACTTCCTTTCCACCCACTCCTTTTGCATCCGAGTCACGTCCGGTGACTCCGGAGTCTTCCCGCACTTCGGACTCACTTGCACTCGCTCGGACTCGTATATACACTTTGGGGCTCATCCAGGCTACCACTACCCTCTTTCCCCACTTCATTACTCTTTGCCTTTACTTCCCTAGGTCGCTGGCACGACTCCTGTGCATTTACCCTCCACTTCATTATCACATGTCTCCTCGTACCTTGTGATATTTGTTCGGACTTGTGGCTGGTGTACTGTACAGTTATCCTGCATTCCTCCCATGCTGCTACAGTATATACTTCGCTTCCTAGCATGGAGAATCCTTATCCTGCTACAATACACGAGAGAGCTGCTCACCTAGCAAAGGGAGAATCCAAAGAGAACAGGATAAGGATTCTCCATGCTAGGAAGCGAAGTATATACTGTAGCAGCATGGGAGGAATGCAGGATAACTGTACAGTACACCAGCCACAAGTCCGAACAAATATCACAAGGTACGAGGAGACATGTGATAATGAAGTGGAGGGTAAATGCACAGGAGTCGTGCCAGCGACCTAGGGAAGTAAAGGCAAAGAGTAATGAAGTGGGGAAAGAGGGTAGTGGTAGCCTGGATGAGCCCCAAAGTGTATATATGAGTCCGAGCGAGTGCAAGTGAGTCCGAAGTGCGGGAAGACTCCGGAGTCACCGGACGTGACTCGGATGCAAAAGGAGTGGGCAGAAAGGAAGTGGAAAGGAAAGGGAATGAAAGGGAATGAAGGAAAGGAGGAAGGGACGAGGAGAAGGGGAGAGGGACAGGGGGAATAGGAGAAAATAGGAATGTTCCCTTACACATATGATGTCATTGTTGGGGGACTCCAGTTCGCTGTAGGAGCAATGCACCCAGACCTCACATACTCCGTCAATGTCTTAAGCTGTTATGCCCGAGACCCAGGCCTCTCCCACTGGAAAGCGCTCATCCATGTATTGGGCTATGTCAAGAACACTCTCAACATTGGAATCACTTACAGGAGGGATGCTGAAAACGGGATGGTCCTGGTTACTTACGTCGACACGGACTTAGGGAAGTGCCCAGACACTGGCTGGTCAACAATGGGTATATTGATGAAGATGGCTGGTGCTCCCACATTCTGGATGTCCAAACGACTCGACATCACATCCATGTCGACAGTCAAAACAGAATACATTGCACTGAGTCAAGGATCCCAGCAGGCGATCTGGACTTACAGTTTCATGTCCGAAATTGGGTACCCACAGGAATTACCAATGCAGGTCTACAACGACAACCAAGGAGTGCTTACCATTTTGGAGAACCCGACTTATCACACGCGTACCAAGTACATCGCTCTGAGGCAGCACCGCATTCGAGAACTGGTGAACCCCAGTGCGAGGGGAGTCAAACAACTCGCAGTAAAGTACATCGCAAGTGAGGACAACCCCACCGATATTCTCACCAAAAGTCTATCCACCACCATACACGTATGACAGCTCAAACCTTGGGATTGAGCCGCGGCGTTGCTTGATCCAGGGGAGTGTTAAGGAATAGGATTATGCACCGCTGTGCGGGCGCTACTTCCAACTTCCTTTCTTAGTACTCTTATTTCCTTATTTGATATTTTCGATTCTTTATATTTGTTCGAACCCCTTTCCACCTCCTCAGCTTCGACTCCATTGTCCGATACGCTGAGGTAGGGTAATCCCTTGTTACGCCCGGTTACCCAGTTGACTCACCTATTCTGTTACTTTAGAACTCATACTCACATACTTGTTCTACAGGTACGTAGTATATTGAATAACAAGAGCTTCGACTACATCGTCCGATACACTGAGAACTCGTACTTACATACTCGTTCTACACAACGATAGAGATTGTAAGTGTCCGCCGTGTGGATGTATATTGTGACCTGTTTGGGGCACTATCTGTGGCCATCCTCACTTTCTAATGTGAGACACTGTGCAGGTCTAATCAACGAGTGCTCAAGGGAATTAATTACATTTTTATGGATTAAGCGGTCACGAAAGACATTTAGGTTCAGTAACAATTGCGATACATAATCATAAATAGAAGTGAGGGTCTCATTAATACCATATCTTCAATATCGATCGTATTCGTATCCATTCATAATGCAGTCCCCAACATGATCCTCCTGGGCACTTTGACTCGGAGTGGCTCAGTGGTATGGAAATGGACGCAATCTCCCGATGATTCCGATGTCCCCGAAGAAGATGGGGGAGATGAAAGAGGTGGGGGAGGCGGCGGAACACCTGGCAATGGACCGCTAGGCGGTGGACCCTTCAAAGGAGGCGCAGCAGTTCGTCCTAAGCGCCTCGACGAAGAAGTCGAAGTATCACTATCCCGCCGCGGGACGCCCTTGGTATCCTGGAGTAAGCTCAGACCCCCAGACGATCCAGGCGTGGACCGCTTCTTCAAGGGTCTCCCACCAATTGGAAATGGGACATTTCTCCCCCTCTTCCGCGTCCCTTCTTCGTGGATGTCCCCCGAATGCAGCGCCTTCGAACGCGAATCGTTTATGTCCGCATTCGCATGCATCTTCATCGACATCCCCAACTTCGGCGAGCCGATCCCAACCCCCACATGCCGAGTCGCCTCCTCTAAACGCGGGTACAGCGGCGATAAAACCAACATACCGCCTCCCCTAGTCGAATACGCGGAGACGCTTAGCGGCGTGGACTCCCCTCCGTCCAGAAAATCCCAAGATGTGTCGATAACAACCCTCGGCTTCTTTTTCTTCTCCTTCTTGTTTTTCTTACCGTGATGCTTGTCCGAGACTATGTCATTCGTAGCACCCCGCTTGTTCTCCTCCCACATCCGCACGTAGTCCTTCTCGGACAGCATCATCGGTGAACTAATCACCATTTCTCCTTCCTCCTCCCTCTTCCACCCCGTCAGCCCAATCTTCTTCCCAAGCAACTTGCCAATCCCTTTCCCCTTCTCGCCTATCGCTAGCACTTTTGCTTTCGTCCGTGTCGCCGAGTAGCCGTGGAGACTCCCCGTGGCGGGCGGCGCCGCACTCCAAACAAGCGCAGATTCGGACTGACTTCTATTGTGCGAGGGCGAAGAGAATTTTGCTGACATCGATGTAGATGCGTATGGAGACCCAATCGAGAAACCTCTCGCACCAGCTAGCAGCGCCCTAACATCCGTAACATCCTTCTCCGTTACCGCACCTTCGTTCCTTCCAGATCCCTTCACGCTTTCCTCCAGCCGGCCTCTCACACTCTCCCATCCGTCCCCTCCATGGCCGCTGACCCCCACTCCGCCATTGGACGACATCCCCTCAGCGTTACCTACGTTCTGGAAAGGGGGAGGCGAATCATTCGAGTTCGGCGGTGTGATCATCTCTACGAATCTGGTCATCCATCCGCCAGCGCCCATGGTCCCTTGACCTTGTAAGTAGTCGTCCAGCTTCGGTGGCACAGGAGGAGGCAGTAAACTCGGGGCGCTTGACAGCGGCGGAGTCGGCTCCCACTCAGCAGCCATACCAGCCATCTGAGCTTCGTCGTCACGCTGCATATCCCGCTCCCGTTCGTCCCTCAACAAAGTCGTCGATGGAGGTGGAGCTGGCTTCCTCTTAGGTCTAGCCTGCCCATCACCCACTTCGACTTGTGCTTTTTCCTCGTGTATCCATGATACATCGATATCCAGGGGCTCGTGGAATGGCTGGACGTCAAGACGTGGAGGTGGTGAACTCGGTTGTTGTCCTTCGGAAGGCCAAAACGGTCGCATCCCTTCCACCTCCATCTCCTCATCCTGCCTTTCCAATACAAAACCCCTCGACTCGTCAACCTCAATCGGACTAACCGCGACACTAACGCTCCTTAATTCCTCCACATCCGCAGACCTCAGAACGATTACTTCGTCGTCGTCGTCGATGACATCACTTCCCCCAAACCTCCCTCCGAACCCCCCAAACCACCGTTCAACATCCCCGACACTGCCCGAGAAATCAGCTGCAAATCGATTCTTGTTCACCCTTAGCACCGGATACCTCCAATATGGGCTTGCCAGTGGGCTGCCGGTGCTCAGGCCGCTCTTCGGATGTGAATTAGAGTTCTTGGTTGTGAACGAGAAGGTTGCCGAATGTAACATCGCCGACCGGATTTGCACTGTCGCTGACAACAACCCTCCCCCTCCTGCCTCTCCTACACCACCACGGCCAGCGCCATCGCCATCGGCCCCCTCATCTAGAAGCTCCAAACCCGCCACCACTCCCAACCCTACAGTATAAGTATACTCAGTATACTGTCGGGTGACCGCCCGTGTTGCCCGAGTGGACGGATGCGCTGAGAGAGGGTAGATAGACTTCCTCGTCTTCGCATCTGTCTTCGCGCGGAAACCAGAACCGGAGTGTCTTGTATTCTTCATGGACAGCGATGTCGCCATCCCCGATCTCGTATGCGCGGATTTGGAGCTCGCGGTCCCAGACGACGAGGGGGACGGAATACTCAGTGGCCTCAGCATTGGTCTTCCGTGACTCTCCCCACTACCACCGCTCCCGCCGCCGCCGCGACGTTCCAATTCGCGTTTTCGTTCTTCGTCTGCAGTAGTCCACCCTCTCCTACTCACGCTGCCGATACTACCGTTCCTCGACAGCGTCTCGATTTCGTACTCGTGCAGTGACAAAGCATGCGCCGTCCGCGGGATCCCACTGACGCCTCTTGTGAATGCCTTGAACGAGCCATCTCCTCCCATCTCCTCCCTCTCCTCCCTTTCTGCATCGAACCCAAAATCAAAACCATTCCGAGAGGCAGAGAGGTATCCCCCAGGCGTTGGACCATAGTCTTTCTCGTCGTATTCGTAATCTCCATTCAACCGCATCCGCATCCCACTGGCGCCGCTCGTCCCAGTCGCCAAACCCTTTGCCATAACGTACCACGGCGGCGTCACGAACTCGAACCCTACAAACGGCGTCACGACATCTCCCTTCGAATATTTGGAGTATCTGGAGTACTTGGAATATCTGGATCCATCGTGGCTGGAGGCGGACCTAAAGTCAGGGATCCCAGACCCGAGGCCAAAGCTGAAGCTGGCGTTTGTGATAGCAGGAGCGGATATCAGAGCGTAGGTATAGGCATCAATGATTTCGTTTACTTCGCCTTCGAAATCGGTATCGTCGATTTCTTCTCCCTTCCACTGGGCATTGGTGTTTGGATCGGTCGTGAGGCGGGCGCGCGAGCGACGTATAGAGCCGTACCGCCTCAGTATTGAAGACTTCCGTGTTACGCTGAGCTCTATACCAACGCTATGCTACGCAACTCCAAGTCAGTACTTGGTACTCAAACTAAAGAGAAAGGGAGAGTAAGAAATGTGCTTACCACCCTCTCATTTGCATTGTCATTGGCGTCCCTCGCCCCCCCACTCCCAATCCCTTTACTTCCTGATCTACTTGACTTCGAATTCGCCCGCAGGCTGGGAATTCGTGTGACCCTGCCGTTTGCATTCCTATTTGTCCCAAATGAACTAGTCAAGAGAGGCGAAAAGGTAGGGGGTAGTGGGAGGGGCGGGATTTTGGATATGGTGCGCTTTTTCAAGCTACTCTTCTTGATCAATCCCGTGGAGTTGATTGGCGGCGTCGGGGGTAATGGCAGTGGCAAGGGGGTACGACCGTTCGTTGGCTTCATATTGGACGGATTAGGTGGAGGAAGGGGACGGGGACGTGAGAGGGGACGTGTTGGTGGCATAGGTAAGGGCGCCGGTAAGGTTGGCGCAGGCGGTAGTGGGAGGGGGAGAGGTAGCTTCTTCGTCTTATTCGGAGTCCTCTCCTTCGGTGGTGTCTCGTCCGAGTTGAGTAGTGGTGGGGGCGAGCTCAAATCCTCGATTTCGAGACCGATGTCGATAGCCCTCAGAGACTTCCTCGACCTCGCGCGAATCAGCCTTCTCAGCGCTCCATCATTCTCCGTCTCCTTATCGTCTTGATCTCGTTCTACCCCCTCCTCAATCGCTCGATATTCCAATCCACAATCAACTGACATGTTTGATTCCTATACCAGCACTTCTTCCTCGCGATAGGCTACCCGCGCCTGTCAAAAATCTAGTCGAGGGGAGAAATGGGAGTGGGGTAGATGGGTTATAGCAACTCGTTACTGATAGAGTGTGTGCGATGCGTCGCGACGAGAGATGATGGGAGCGCGGGTGTGCAACCTGTGCGCTGTACTCGGTGTATAGTACTTAACCGAGTGTAATACACACACCACAACTTGATACACCACACGAATGCTTCAATACAACCGAAACCACCGAACGGCGTGTTACACGGTCCCGTTTCGAGAATATGGTGTGTCGGGCTGCGTTCAGTGATACTGTGATGCATGGAGGATTATCGAATGGGGCGAATGGGGCCTGCGACTTGGGTCGATACGATTCTCAGACGTTTCGCTTTGCGAATCCCTAGGTCATGCGTGCGCGACCCGAGATGCAACACCGTCGGGCGACCTGAAGGGGTAAAGAGGGGTGCTTGGCCTGGAGGTGGAGTCCTATCCATATGCCCTTTCGTTCAGTTGAATCAGACCCAGGATAGGTTGCTATGCTCTCCAGGCTCAGCTCTGGCGAGTGTTTCTGAGTTGCGTTTCGGATTCCAATTTCAGATTTGGACGAAGCAGTGCGCTAGGTTGCTGTGCATCTTATAAGTAGACGATAAATTAAATAGAGGTTACAAGCTCCACAAAAGCCAGAATGCATGTTACAGGTCAAAACGAAGGAGTGCAATCAAGGAGGATTGGTGAGTCGTTGAGTTCAGGAGGAAGGTTTGTGAAACAGGCGCCCAAGTCCCCCTGGCTAAATAAAATCAACTGAAAGCTCAACTTCGTTCAACTACCTTGCAAAAATAAATGTTTTGAAGAGGTGCGTGCATCAGTCAGTAACTCTGTAAAACGAAGCTTCTTGGAAAGAGAACACAAAGCTTTGATCACGATACACATAATGACATCGACTCGGGCTGAGCGTGGGTATACACAGACCATGACATAGAATCTGAACACTACGGAACCAGAAGGGGTATAGGAGCCGCGGAGGAGGAGTTGAATAGCGCGAGTTCAGCAATAAGTATGGACGATTACCAAGGCTGATAGAGGGTCTAAGACGAGTGTAGCCAAATAGTCCAAAGTTCAACATCAAAAGTGAAAGCAAAGCGACGACAACGGAACAAAGTATAGGGCATGAATTGTGGCACTCTCCACGATTTTGGAGTACTTTGACTCCGGAACCTTCGGGTTGCGTTTAGGAATGCGCAGCCCTACGAACGAACCGAGAGTTAGCAACCTCTCGTACGCATGACATAATCTAATCGACTTACCCGACAGCCCACGATTTATCACTAGATGTACAAAGGCCTCCGGAAGTGAATGGCTGTGCGGGTGGGAAGCATGATGTGCGGACCGCGAGGGAATCGGTGGACTAAAACAGTCTTGTGAGATGATGAGTCCAGAACTGAACATTCGAAAGCATACCAAGTCACTCCAACAAGCTTCTATATCGCCTTCGTTGCCCCCTGTCGCTGTACCATCTCCTGCGGAGGCAGGAACGGGATTATAGTTGATAAAGAAATAGGCGCAAGTGCCGGAGGTGAGAGTCTCGACGTGTTGAGGGGCGACCACAAATGACTGCGGAGACTCTTTAGAGAATATCTGTGTCCAATTGGTCACGACGATGCTAAGGCGACATTAGGGCGCGACGTACTTTGATTGCATTATCAATTGTTTCGCAATCTTCATCTATGGGCGGGAGAACACCCGCGCTGTTGTCACATGAGGTTGCGCCTGAGGAGTAGTACATCAGTCAAATAATCAAGATCAGAATAACGAAGAAAAATGATGAAAATGACGATCAATAACAGTCAAATTGTTGAGAGAATCGAACTCACAAGGAGCGCCACACACATGTATGGGACCGGAGGGCGGCGGCGATGGCGTCGGCGTCGGCTCGGCAGGCGTAGACGATGGCGTTGCCGACGAGACCGACTCTGAATGGACTGCGCAATTGGATTGAAATGAGTATGAAAGGAGAGGTGATAAATTCTGGATCACGTACATGTAGAAGTCGGTTTCGCCGTTGTCTTCGTGGCAGTAGGTTTCGGCGGTTTTGGGGGGTTACAGGTATTGAACAAAATGCACAAAGGCCATATGTTCCATATACTTGCTTGAATTATGACGCCGCCACTGATAATCAGGTCCTTCGAGGCAGACTTGAAAGCCAATGAGCCGCCACCACTTCCGGCGGCGGAGAAGGAAGAACATTGCACGGTCGATAAAAACACTGTTTTGTTATTTGCGACGACGAACGTCGTGTTGGTAAGTAGGGTCGCCCCAACACAGTTCGTGTTCGTCACAATTTGGGCTGTGAATTGGCAATAAGTGTTGTCGTAAGCCGACGAATGGACGCGAATAGTACACACATAAATCGAAAGCAGCGGATACGCCTGAGGCGAGGTGGAGGGCTGGCAGTAGCAACGAGAGAGAGAAAGTCTTCATCTTGGAATGCGTCCTTTAGGATGGGCTGTTCGAAAGGCGAGCGGCTTGCGAGTAAGAGGGGGCCATGCAGGTAGGCTATATAGCACCACAGTTCTCCCCATCCCGTCTCACCGATCATCCTCCGAGTTCCTATCCCCATCCCCTTGGTCGCTCCTTGCCGTGAATCATGCAGACGTATCACCAATCACTCTGCTTCTCTCCTGGCGGCTGTTCCCCCCTGGCCATCCCAGTACTGAGCCACATTCCGTTGACCGCTTGTTTCCGCTTGCCCTTTGCTGCATTCCGGCCGAGTTCACTTCCAGACTCGCCTGTCATTTGCCGTACGTGGGTGTCAATCAACATCACTTCTTCTTCTTCGTCAAACTTCGCGCCCTGGGCCCTGGCTATTGAATTTATGTCCGTCTTCTATTCGACGGCTGGCGTTCCCAGGACCAAATTGAAACCGCATGCATTGCTCAAAGCCTTGTGTTCGAGACTCTGAGTATGTCTGAGGACCCATATGTTGACAACTCGGCACCGATCATCGATTGAAAGAGTGATCATGGTGGTAAGTAGTGGCATCGAACCCTGATTGGCTGGAATATAAACTCAACCTATCCATGATTTGACCTCCCGACGTGAAGTGCATCGCCGGTGAGTCCGGCCGTGATGAATGGATGAGAAAATACAGGTACCTCGGATTAGCCTTACTGGCCTTGAACCTGTGCGGGAGATCGCATTGAACGAGGTCCGAGGAACTCCAAGTTAAAAACAACCTGAACCTTGGGTATAAACAACGCGAGTGACGATGAGGGACGATGATTACCCATAGAACTTGCGATGATACGCACCCATATGTACGATCCGCTCACCGTCGTTTATAAGTTTATGCGTATCCTTGCGATAACCAGTTAGGAACCTGGAAGTGGTGAACGCGTGGTAAGGAACGTTCAACACTGCATCTGAGTGGGTGTATTCTCGTTAAGGAACAAATCTCACATGGGGCATGATAGCGGCGGAAGGCATCGTTCATTCCATAGAGCCTGGGACCGTAGGTGGCGAATAAGTAAGTGAAATATTAAATGAAGAAGATGTATGTTACATACTTACTTGGAGCTTCTTTTGCAATGATCCTTTCGACGTGGTCTGAGAGAGCGTTAACGCCGCAACGATCTATCTATTACTTTCATCAATCAGTATGAGGGTCACCAATCAGTCAAAACGTTCTAGATTCGTTGGTTCAATGATATGACTTTATATTATGGACCTGAATTAGTGGATGGGCGTAATTGTAGGCTGACGTGACACCAGCGCATTGATTGACGAGTGATTAGCGAACAGAAAGGATGGATGATGGATAGCAAATGGAAACACGGGTGATTCAGCGCGCGGAGACCCGGAGCATCCACACCCACTGTCAAAAGCGGTAAGATTGTCTGGTTGAGTGAAATAAAACCCACTAGTTGTCATGGGTCTTTTACCAAGGGCCCGTCCATACACAAGCCTATCCATTAGGTTTCGTCGACTGTTTAACTTACATGTATGGTAGTCTTCCAATTTCAGAGGTCTCCGGAGCGTACGCCTTCGATCCAAGCAACGTCGCTCAGCACGGTGGTCGAGCTTTCGTACACATTTTCCGCGATCAGAGTGACATCTCCAACCCCCACACAGTCTACTCCTCCATAAGTCTATTTGTCGCAATGAGACGAGGTCAGAGGTAACGGGGTTCCACCATCTACAATGTTGCGGGGGTCAGAAAACCGCGCCGGTGATCTGACAACGAATACTACCCACCACAGCTATATTCTGTTCAAGGGGCAATCGAAGGTCGTAGAAATGAATAGAAGCTCTCGTGGCCTTTCGTCTCTTCAATTTGGATGGTTGAATCATTAACTGGCTTGCTTGCTCTAGGCACATTGTGCCATCCCCAATGATTTCCCAACGCCATGAGAGAAGGTGAACTTATGCCAGAAGCTAGAATGGCTTCAGCTGAGTTCCATGAACTCGAGCCAGGGGAACTTGGGCTCTGGAATAGGCCAAGAGTCTGAAAGCCCTTGATAAGGACGCGACGACAGAAGAGCTGTATATCTTCCCGATGGAGGCCTGGCCCAAGAGCTTCATTGACTCCTCTATATGCGTTAGTGCTGAAGAGAAACGTGCATAGAGTGGCAGAGATCACACACCGTCTGCATTTCGAGTACTAGCTTATAGATCGCCCGGGCTTCTGGCGTGGCTTTACCCCATTTCCAACGGACATGATGCAGGTGATGTCGGACGTGTAACAGTTCATTCGCACTCCGCATCAATGAGTAGCACCTGGGGATCCAAATGCTTGTCGCTATGCGCCAGTCCGTTACGATTGTGGTGGTCAAGTTGCTTCACTGGACGCCACGCAAAACTCGTGATCGTTGCAGCAGTAACAGTGTGTCGACCCGCGAGCCGACACCGCAACGATGGGCCAGTTGGCTTGGTGCACCAAGCTATTGTTGTATGCACTGATCGCAAGGATTCGCGTGACCACCTCGTGTGCTTTGGCCTGCATGATGGCAGTCATACATGCCACCGTTCTCGTTAAGCTAGCACGTTGAAGGGCCGGCAAAAGTTATACGGAGGGCGTCTTATCTCCAGAGGCGAGTAATATATCAGCACACTTGCGCGGAAGGCTCGAGAAGAGAGGTGCTCCTCGGGGAAGGTGGAGTAGAGACATATCGGTATAGGCTTTGGCTGGTGTTTCCAATTCCAACGCACCGGGAAGTTGAGCTGATCGAAGAGATCTAAGGATGGCACGTCCGCCAGCGATGTTCCTGCCTAGTGCAACGTCGAGGTATGATCCCGCCTTGACTTGTTCTGTGGGTGGCAAAAGCTTCACAAGCTCGGGGAATGGGGGGGCCTGGATCGTCTTACTAGTCAATCGTTCCAGGAATTGATGCCACCTCCGTTGAGCAGACCAATTGTATAGATCTAATGATGAGATGTAGACGAGATGTGACTGAAGCTCACTACATTCCTCCAACATTCCTCAGCCGTAGGTCTACAGTCCATCACGTGATCCCACCTCGCACCTGGTCTTTGTTCCGATCAGCGTCTTTCGTGAATAGCCAGGAAGTCCATTCATGGTCATTGCCATTGCGCCACCTATTCGCTCTCACAACAGAGGGCGCGGCGATGCTCATAGCTGTCGAGGAACAAATCATGGACAGCGGGGGAGTCCAGCGGTTGTGACGGTCCGCTATGTTGACCCGGCCCGTGCGGATAATTGCAACAACTCCCCAGGCCACATGCATACGACCTACGCTGAGCCGTTATAAGGTCACAGAGATGCGATTTCTCCGTATACCACTTGTGTTTTATCGCCACCTGGCTCAAGAAAACAGGAAGTCATGGTCAAAATTACTGGATATGAGACCCATGGTCTGCACCTTTCCTCCATAGCCCCATCGTGAACTGACCCAGGCACGCAGATGTACGATTCCCAACCTCGCTGAGCGGAGATGGGACCGATGCAATGTACGTCAATCCCCTTACCTCGATACAATTCAGGATAGTTGGCCTGACTTGCACCCAAGGAACACGGAATGCGACTACTCCTCCGCGTACATCACACTCAAAACGGAATCTGACCTTGTAGGTCATGGAATGACCTTTACCATCGGTCGAGGGAACGACATTGTAAGTACCTATCCGATAATGGATTCACCGGGCTAACAACATTGCCTAGGTTATCATGGCTATCGAAGCGGTAGCAAATAGGCTGGTTGGGAAAGAGACGGAAGAGCTGTTCAAGGATATGGGAAAGACATGGGACTTCATGATGTCTGATCCACAACTTCGATGGTCAGTCATGTCACGAATGGGGCTTCACCTTCACTTCTATCTAGGTTCTAAATCTTGTCGTCATATCCAGGATTGGACCAGAGAAGGGAGTGATTCATATCGCTTCCGGAGCTGTTAACAATGCGCTATGGGATATGTACGCTCGGTCGAGGCAGAAACCTCTATGGAAACTCGTCGTAGACTTCACACCCGTTCGTGTCCACGCCGATCATGTCGCGAAGCGATAAGCATTGACCGCCGCGTCTTACAGGAGGAACTCGTAAGCGCTACTGCGTTCCGGTATATCTCGGACGCGATCACGAAAGAGGAAGCGTTGGCCATACTCAAGGAGAAGGCCGCCACCAAACCGGAACGCGAAGCCAAAGTCAGAGAGCTCGGGTACGTATTCCTGCTACCATCCCCTTGCCACTGGACGATGTTGAATTGCCTTCATTAGCTACCCTGCATATGTGACTTCTGCAGGGTGGTTGGGCTACACGGACGAGAAAGTCGCAAGGCTCACCAAGGAAGCTGTCCAAGCGGGTTTCAACCACTTCAAAATGAAGGTCGGCGCAGATCAAGCAAATGACCTCCGGCGAGGCAAGATCATACGGTCTATCATCGACGACCCGCAGTATCTTCCTGCGGGCGCGGAACCCAGAGACCCAAACGGCCCGGGGTTGAGAGGAAAAAATGCTGGACCGACCGGTGCTGTATTGATGATCGATGCGAACCAGGTTTGGGATGTTAATCAGGCGATTGACTATGTCAAAGGATTGGAAGAGATCAAGCCTTGGTAAGTGAATCCCTATCCAATGCAGCTAATGAGAACAGTTGGATAATGTGTTGGTTGCAGGTTTATCGAAGAACCCACTGCGCCCGATGACATCTTGGGCCACGCGGCGATTCGAAAGGCCTTGAAGCCACACGGGATCGGCGTTGCTACTGGCGAGCACGCGCATAATCGGATGGTGTTCAAGCAGCTCCTCCAAGCCGAAGCTATCGACGTTGCCCAGATCGATTCTTGCCGTTTAGCTGGCGTCAGCGAGGTCCTGAGTGTCTTGCTCATGGCGGCCAAGTGAGTATCAACGACGCGATCCATCATTTAAGTGCGGGATGCTGAAGGGCCATGGCTAGATTCGGTATCCCCGTCTGCCCTCATGCAGGTGGTGTCGGGCTATGCGAATACGTGATTCATTTAAGGTATTACTTCATTCGGACATGCCCATACGTCTGGTTCGCTAACTGAGGAAACGCCATGCAGCTTAATCGATTATATCGCGGTTTCGGGGACTATGGAACGCAATGTACTGGAGTTCGTCGATCACCTCCACGAACACTTCGTCACACCTTGTTCTATCAACGCCCAAGGTCGCTATAACGTTCCGACTAATCCCCTTGAGGGGTATAGTATTGAGATGCATAAGACGAGCATTGCTGAATACGAGTGGCCGCATGGCTCCTATTGGGTCAGCCGGAGAGAGAGCTGAAGGGACGAACGTAGTTTTTATTGTGTATGTTATCGAAGAATGAATGTATCATGCGATGTATGTGAATCAATAGAACTTTCTGAACTAGAGGTCGTTGATGGTGATAGGTGTTTCCTGAGGATCTCCCGGGTGAGGTCGTTGAGCGTTAGAAGCGGTCGGCCAATGGCATCAATGTATCCTACACAACGTTTATGTTTTACGTTCCCTCATCTGTTATCAATTTCTAGGCTGGATAAGGCGAAATGTAGGATATTAGCTGTTTAATTTCGCGTTCTCATCAGGCAGAGTTGTTATGGCTAATAGCAGGGCCACCGTATATCGATTCGTGGGAGAGCCCAGATGTCATGGCATGGCATACAAATTTTGGAATGCAGTAGATGTGATGGGACGAGCGAAAGTGACACAGATGGAAGGGCGGCAATACAATAATCTATCGCAGACGACTTCACGCGGAAGTATCATTAGATTTGAAGTCATAAGGAAGATGGTTGCTAAGACATACCGAGCTTCACGTTCACTCTCCAAAAGGGCGAGGATGTCCTCCTCTCGCACAGGGCCCTTGACGTTACGGATGATAGTTCGCGAGGTATCGTCCATGAACTCGACACGGACTTGCGTCACACCTCCACGAGAGCCAGTCCTTCCGAGGACCTATACAACACAGAAATCCGCAAGTCCAGATATGGGTCAGTTCAAAGCTCTCCTTGATTAAATGGCGAATCAATTGACCTTGATGACTTTGGCGAGCTTGACGGGGGCTTTTGAGGTGGAATCCTAAAGTCGATTTGGGTGAGCCACTGAGAATGGATTCGGGCAGCGGAGGGGCGGCATAACTCACCATGTCTGAATAATGTGAAGACGGTTGTGGAAAGTTCGGCGTGACGATGGCGAGGAATGTTGTGGGTGGCTGAATTAAGGTTCGCAGAGTTCAGTCGGAGTCCAAAGAAGCTCGCTAACGCCCGATCCCTTTACTTCCGGGTTGATGGAGGCGGACTTCCCTAGTAGTATATTGCCCTCACCTAATGACGACTACTCCCAGGCCAAAATACACTAATGCATCACTGGCAATATATGCAGTCCGTTTCTCCTGCCCATGGATCAATTCGCCGCCCAAATGATTCGTTGGAGACGAGCTTGTGACCGCAGCAACTTCGCAGGGGCCGCGAACGCACATAATAATCATACACCTTATTAACATAATACACAAAACAGAAAGCAATGTCCAAAATCTAGCAGTCCTTCACGAGCCATAACCCCGATGCAATTCATCGTGAATAGAGAACCCTAGCCTCCTTTGAGTCTTCGTAGCCTTTCTGCCACCAGTTTGCCTATAGAGAGGGAGTAGCGTTGAGCAACCCACCCCTGGGAGTACAAGAAAAATAGTTACAGACCTCTGTTCTTGGCAAACAAAACTCTCTGGTGCCCCTTCCCAATCTTCTAGCACATAGTCTCCAGCTTCAGCAGTCTTCTCCTCTTCTTCTCTCTGTGGACCGAATAGGTCCAAGGCCAACTGTGTATGACTGACGCCTGCGTACGTCGTCACGCATCGGGGATTCACCAGTATCCTCGCGGGACGATAGGCTCCGTTGGGGATAGTCAACTTGAGGGGTGTCACGTCGTTCATAGGAACGTCCTCTGAATCAGGCATGGCGTCAAAATCTGAGCCGGCGTTGGCGTCTTCGTCGCTCTGGGGGGTGCGCACGCTTTCGTCGACAACGCCTTCGGGTCCTGCTGCAGGTCCTGGGACTTTCTTTGCATCGTCAGCTGCGGGTTCGTTCTTCTTCTCCTCAGCCTGAGCAGCAGCGACTTTCTCCTGTCGCTTTTTCAGTCGTTCGGAATCAGCGATACCGTGATCCATCTCGTTCATTCCCTCTCCGGCCGTATGGACCCATAAATCTCTGCAGAACCACGCTTGACTGCTGTCCAAGCAAGGGCTATCTGGATCCCGCGAGGGGAGCGAACCTCCATTCGTAACGTTGTGCACGTCCCCTGTTTCCCAGCCAGAGCGATATGTGATGCCTTTGTAGTAGGATTGCTCCGGGTCGACGACGTGCGTTCCCGATTCGCAGCAAAATACTTGGAAAGGGAGGTATTGGGCGTAGCGAGAGGCCCCCACTTTGTCGCGAGGCGGTACTGTATCTTCCTTTGAAGACGACGACTTCGACTGACGGAATTGGTCGCCATCTATGTCACGAGTTCGCCATCTACATGATGTTAGACAAGACGATTAAATGGAGCACATATAGACAATTGCGTACCGGTCTGAGAAAATGAAGAATCCATTGTGCTCTGCCCAGTCCATGCCACAGACCATAGCAGCGTCATTGATGAAACTGACTTTGATTGTTTCCAGTATGTCATTGGGGCACGTAAAACCCTTCAGCCAGATGACACGATCAAACTTCAGGCTCCTTCGGTGGTACAATTCGAACAATGGCTCTAAAGCCAGATTCTTCATGTGCGCCTCCTCTGATGGATAGTATGCAGCCACAGGATCCGCCGTCATGGAAGGGACGCGTCTGATTCGATACGGGACCCCAAGTAACGTCAATACCGCTTCACATAAGTCTGTCAGCGTCTCTGTAGAATCCGTCGAGTCGTAGTCGAGCATCGAAACGAAAACATTTTGTGTCCCTAGGCGTTTAACCATCTGGACGATGACGGATAGTTGATCGACCAGGAAGTGGTCGGCGGAGTGGATGACTATAGCGACATAGTAGAGATGGTTCTCTTTGACAAGGTCGTCGTAGGCACTGTGATGTTGGTTCTGTCCGAACGGACGTGCGAGTGTGGGACAGAGACCGGCCACCCAACCATTCAACGAAAGGAGTTGGTCTATGGCCGAAACAACGGTCTGAGCATCTGTATGCGCTGTCTCTCTCCCTGTAATGCTACGCGCCACCAAAGTTAGTGTTCGGCGCGAAGAACCCTTTGATATGGCAGACTCACTAAGGGAGCTGGAAACGCTCCCAATAATCCCGTGCGCCGTTCCTCACCAGATCAGAGAACAAGTCCTCCCTGTCATCACGTCCCATCCTCGACTGCAGGAACTTATACTTCTGAACATTGAGAGTCTTATCCGGCCGCGTCGCGCGTTCGAAGAAATTGTGTTCCTTGATTTCGTGCGCATTTTGGATTCTCAGACTCGGTGAAAGGGTGCTTGAGGAAGAGGATGAGAAGAAGAAAAGACGCAGAAAGAAGATGACGGTGAAGAAGAAAAGGAGACGAGTCAGGCTTCGTCTTCGCAGGGAAAGAGCCATGTCGTGAGCATGTAGAGGTCAGAAGACGGAAACTGATTAGACGCCCACGGATTCGTTTGATCTTGACAGTCTCTCTTCTTCTCGGGCTGGAGTGCTGTAACATGTCCGTCGAGGTATGTTCTCCGTCCTTCAATTCCAAATACTTATCGAAAACTTACAGGTTTCAACCTGGAATACTCCTGGAAAATGCCGCACACTAAATCCTTGTGATACTAGTCATCTTGAAACCGTGAATATGTTTTGGTATCGACCTTATGGATGGAGGCGGCGTAGCTAGGGCATCCCCCGAACGCTTGACGAGTTCCTGGGCGGCATTTTTCGCAAATGTCAACAATATCGCAACCGACGACTGGCATCTGCATAGCTTTCATGCGCATTCAAAAGCAACGAGTCCATGCTGCATGAGGTTTCTCATCCAACTCGCTACTGCAAGCAACCATGGCCATCGAGGGGTTCACATTGGCGATGTCTATCCTCAACTTCACTGGGGGCATCCTGTCTGCCTTGGGCTCGGGATTCATCATCTTGTGTTACCTTGCGCTGCCTCTGCGCCGCCATTTTCGTCACGTCTTGATCCTTAATCTTGCCGTCGCTGGTAAGTCTGCCGTCAGCCGATATAGTTCCGTTCTCTGAGCAGCCCATTCGTACAGATTTCATTAACTCGGTCAATAACTCTGCATCAGGTTCGCAGATTCTCATCAAGAAGAGAGAGTTGAGTTCTGGCCCGGCGTGCGTCTTGAACGGCTTCATCGGTCAAATCAGTGTGCAGGTTCGTTGATGTGTTCTATCCCTTGTTCAACTAGCCTAAAAGTACGGCAGGCCGCTGACTGTGCGATATTGGCGATCGCGGTGGTCACCGTGTACACCATCACCAAGACATCCCACTCGCGTCTTGTCTCAGGCGAATGGGAATGGCCAATGATAATGGGAGTGACTGGCGCCATATGGTTGCTGCCGTTCACAACCAGTAAGTCATTCTATTCATATATCGATGTCACCCAGGATCAGCTGCTGATTGCTTACCATGAAGGTTTCCTTGCTTTGGGCAAACACTGGTATGCTCCGGTATCTGGGAATTGGTGCTGGCTCGTCGATAACCCAGTTCATCTTCGCTATGTTCTCACACACGGCTGGAGATATCTCTTCATGCTTCTCGAGCTCATTCTGTACACATACCTGGTACGTTCCACGCTTATGGTTGACTTGCGTGATCTCTAATGTGTATTGTAGCATATCTTTCTTCGCCGACATTTCCGCAGACTCGCGGTTCCTATCGTTTCGAACGTTCCGACCTCTTCCAATCATTTCACTCAGTCGATCCCATTGACACCGGTTACATTCACTCCACAACCTCATACTGATGGCACGGAGTCTAAACATGATGTGGCCTCATCTTCGCATCCCGAATATCCTGCCTCTCCCTTTGCAGACGATGACTTGCCAAAAATGCGTGGCCCACTCACCGACAATCCTTACGACGCGGAGCCCTCCTCACCGATCCCTACTGGCCCTTCACAGTCGCAGGCAAAACCCAGTGGTGGGTCACTGAAGCACGTATTCGCACACCGTCGCGCAGAAAAGCCCAACAAACCAGCGTCTTCGGTAAACCCTCGAGAGCGTGCCATCCAGCGCGTTCTGCTGCTCAACGCATACCCCTTGCTCTACATCATTCTGTGGATTCCGGGCTTAGCGAATCGCATCATCGAGGCATCAGGTGGTTCATCGCGGGTAACGCAAGTGATGCAAGCCTCTACTCAGTTTGTTGGATTAGCGAACGCACTAACATATGGATGGAACGAGAGGATCATGACACAGTTAAAAGAGAAATACCGACCGCGTTATTAAGTGGTTAATTAATTGTAATACTCTACTGTAATTTTGGTTTATAATTATTTGCCTGAGGAATAGGTGTATTGGATCGGAAGCTTGAAGCTTGACATGAATAGTTCGAAATGTTTTCGCTAAGAACATTGAATTGTAGCAATTGCGTTGAGCTGATTGTATAGACACCCACTAGTTCCGACAATCAAAATTGCCATACCGGAAGGCAGACCCCATTAGACAGTAGTCAACCGTGACTTCTCTCTCGGAATTATGGATAGCTATAGGAGTGGTCTGATTCCGAACGGCTGAAAAAGCGACAGGACAAGGTGCTACGGCTAGGCTAGCGAACGAACTAGCTAGATCACTATCGAGGTCTACTGCGTACCTCTCAATGCCTAATTGGTGATCTTGGAGTGTATGGCTAACGCTTGGGATGATGTGGCACCTTGTGGCTTTGCGCCCATGGTGGGTCACGCGCTTTGTAGTTACCACCTGAAGAGACACTAGATGTGATTCGTAATGGCGAATCGGGGTAGTCAGCTACTCGCCAACTCCCTCAGCTCAAATCCTTCTTCCTCTTGAGCCGCTCTACAAGTCCGACGCCCTGCATCCTCGCCCCCAAGACCGCGTCCCCCATCAGACGCCGAACCCTGCTGCGTCATTGCATCAACACTCGGAAACATATATCCCGTCTCCTCAGGCGTGGTGAAGAACGAGGAGAAGAACTGCGATATCTTGTCCCCCGTGCCGCTTTGCCTAGGCGTCTGTATAGGCGTGTAGAGGGACGAAGGGCCGGAATGTGAGGGGAGGCGGTGGTGGGCATGGAGGGTGCGTTGCTTGAATATCAGGAATAAGACGCGGTTGCAGAGGACAGAGTGGGCAATGCGTTGAGGGCTGTAGGTGGGGGAAGTGGTAAGTAGAGCGAAACGGGAAGGGGCAGAATGAGTGGTGCACGAACGTTGCGAGCCAGTTCGCTAGTTCAGGCTGCGTGATGAAAGTGTTGTTAGGCGGGATTGAGAGAAAGTTATGGTCGAAGGGCTTACTGGTCCTGCTACAGGCACAATGACGTTGGCCACGGCGAAACCTATTGTATAGTGACGTTCAATGCGTCTGAGGATTCAAGTTGGTAGATAATGGGCGTACCAAGAAGGTAGAGGTAGAATAGGAATCCTAGAAATTTCGCCTGAGGGTCATTCAGCGTGAAAGGAGGACAGATACTTACCGTCGCGGTATAATTGTACAACCCATGAAGAACGGGTATGGCGTACTTTTCGTTCCAGAGATGAGCCATTGACATATAGTCGAGGCAAGAACCAAGGGACGCTTACAATGTTGAAATGCCTTGATTAATGTAAGTGTTACGATAACTTGGGTGGGGGGTAGGAGTCAGGAGGAGGGCGTCAGAGGTGAAGTGGGAGGGAAAGGACGTACTGGTTTCTGAGATGACGAGGAGGACATATGCTACAAATATGATGACGCTGGCGTGTTCGAGGTTGCATCCACCCTCAGATGGGCCATCTAGAAATGAAACCCTGTTTCATTAATAGCACAGGCGGGAGCTCAAGGAACAACTCACAAATGAGAGAAGCTGATTCCAGCTGGGTCACTACCAGACCAGGGACGAAGACAAGCTTTTGTGAAAGAACGTATCTGGTATCAGACGACTATTGGCATTGGAAACAGGCGGAGGGTGACGAACTAGGCAGAGGATATATAGAGTTATTTGGATAGATCGTCTGCGGTTCCAGATAGCATAGGTTCGGAGCATGAGGATTACTAGACGGGGTTAGGGCGCCGCTGTGGTGACTATGCGCGAAAGGGACGAACTTTCAGATATGAAGATGCCGAAGAAGATGAACCCTGATGCCGAGGATAATACGTTCGTTAGATTCGAAGGGGAACAGTGCAGTAGGGTGTTGCGCACATAGAACGATTCTAAATTGTGTTGTACATTGCTGGGAAGGGGGATGTGAGTTTGTGGTAGAGACTGAGATTCGGGGTTGCACCGACCTCGGGCGTCTGGCTGTGGCTTGTAAGAACTACAAAGCGCAGGCGGAGAAATGAGATTGACGGCCAACGCAATTGGGGATGAAGGAAGAGGACGCACGACGAAGAGACACGAAAGTATCGACGAATGGTAGATATCGATTCAGAAAGAATAAGAAGCTCCCGAATGTCCATGGTGTGGACCAGACGTAGGCAACCTGGCAGCGGTGCACCAAACGATGAGCTGGCTGAGGAGATAAGGGAGATACATAGCGCTCACCTCTTGATCAAAGGTACAAAGAAAGTCATAAACCTGAGGCCAGTCATCGAGTCAGTTCACGCAGATCTGGTTCAAGTAGAAGATCCTCGCACAAGGACGGTTCCACTGGCTGCGACAGAGGCTGAGACAACATCCTGTGTGGCGTGAATATGTCAGCAGGGTGAGCGGGGTGGCAGATTGGGTCACAAACCATATATTCGTTGGGCCGATGTGTCCTCCTGGCTGTCACGGCAAGCTAAACATGAAGAGAAGGGCGAGAGTGCGGACGAGCGCTACAGACGCGCGGGGTACATATAGGAACAAAGCCTTGGACGAGATCGTGTCCTTTCTGGTCCTCGGGAATCAGATCGAGCATGTGCACGCACGAAGACAATCATGCATGATACGCATCGTGTTTCGGGAGGGGAATTCAAATGCTTCCGGACTTTGGGTGGTCGCATCCGTTGATGGAATCTGGAAAACGGAGGATTTTCATAATGATGGTCCTGGGGACCGCATGAAGACATACATAGAGCAGCAGCTCGGCTCAGTTGTTCCGATTCGAGGTACTTACCGAAAACATGCGGCGTAAACTTCCATTTCGGTTGTCAAGGTCAGAAGCGCCTGCTCCCCATGCAAATCATAATAGCAGCGCTTAATGGGATTGTCCACCTAATAATAACCCGACAAGTACTTGGCCTTGGACTGTGCCATCATAAGATCCTCTCATTTCAAAGTTCAGCCATTGATCCCAACGAACACCGGAACCCGCGTTGCCCGCGAGATTGACCTGCCTTTGATGCGTGTCGTTAGCCTGGGATGATGTCAAGCAAGGACTACACGCATTCTCGAGGGTTGGCTGAATAATTAGTCGACTGGTCAAGACATGCCGCTGGATGTTGTTAGGCTACTAGTCTCCGTACGTTGAGTACTCGAGCTCGGGCTGCCAATCCTGACGGCAAAGTCTCCAGCCCTGTGGAACAAACGCTGGGGCAGGAATCTGGAGGTTAGAAGATAAAGTATACGGCCATCATCGATTCATCCACATAAATCAAAGATCAGCGCTCCGCCATCACGCATATCCACACCTCAGCCGATAATCAATCGACCACTGCATTGAATATTGAGTATTGACTGACTAGGAAATGTATGGTACGTACTTGAATACTGATTGAATGACGATTCCAAAACCTGGATTTGACTGATGCTGATGAAGGTTGTTGAAATGTTGAAAGGGGATGACGCCGTTCGACTCGGTGGTCAAGCTTCAAGACGCACACCAGGCCACTGTGGGGATCTAATATAACATTTGAACATTTGATGCCAACAGCTCCTCCGACCGCGAGGGCTGATCTGGGCTGGTACGTCGACATCGATGCGATGCAGAGCTGTCGACCAGGCTTTGCATGATCTCGACAGTTTAGCGCTTTATCGCTTTATCGTTTACGACCATCACGGCGAGCCGTCGTCGCCTGCCCATGTTCATCGACTTGTGGACCCCAGATCACGTCTGTCGCCGCGCCTTTCGGAGCTCCGTTCGTACGGCAGTGGGCAGCACGGCGGCGCTTTACCAGGAACGTTGAACGTCGCAATGCTGAACTTTCACGCGGCTCGCTGGTCAATCCGCGCATTTTGGCATTTTGCCTCACTGAGGTCCCCGGGGGGGTGTATGCAATATTTTGATCGAGTCAGGCGTTGGAATGAATGGCTTTGGACATTGGAAGTCGTTCTGACTCGTTCTGACTTTGGGCTCAGATTTGTCGACAAGGAACCAACTGGACCGCCCTTCCCAGCATTCCTCTGAACAAGTCCTCCGAAATCGAAGTTGAAGCAGGACCCACGTTGACCAATGAGCTAGTATTCCTCCTTCCGTAACCCGACAGTTTATCAAGATATTTATGGATCGCCCGGGTCCGGCGATGGGATGCAAAGGTGGGGTGGGGTGCCCTCCGTCGTGCCTATCGTACCCTGTGGCGTTGCCTTTTGCCGTGGCGCTGTAGAAAGCGCCCCTTCCCTCCAAGGAACGCAATCATTGATCATTGACTCGAGCCCAGGTATACGCCGTAGACGATGTGTACTTCTTGATTTCTTGAGAAGATATCCCGGGCCACGCGCGGACGGACGTTGCATGTTGCATGGCGGAAGGTCCAAGCAGATCCCGTGCTCGCAGCCGGCTTCGGATCGTGCACTGTACACTGTACACTGTACACTGTGGGTGCGGAAGGCGTACAGTATTGCGCCACTTCGAGGCTTCGAGCTTGGATGCAGATGACGGTCTCCTGTTTACGGGTATACCGGTGTGCGGGTTACGGTACGTGTGGGGTGGGGTGTGGTCACTGTGGTGGGCTGGTTGACGTTGGGGATTGGGGGGTTGGAACGTCTGTTGGGGGTTGGAGCGTTGGGGGTTGGGGGAGTCTGTTGGGTTGGGGGAACGTCTGTTGGGGCGGCGCCGGTCGTCAGTGACCAGGTGGGCCGGGGGTTGGTGCACGTTGGTGCTTTGCACTTTTGCGTGAAGGCCGAGCTGCGTTTGCGTTTGCGTGTTACTGTGTACTGTGTACTGTGTGCGTGGAATCTGGATAGATCGCTATTCGCTGTCATAGATCAGGGTCAAAGGAGGAGGACCACTGACCACGTCCCCCGTACATGGGGTACGTGGGGTATGTGTAATGTGTAACGGCACACTGTGCATGCAATTGCATTATTCAATGTTCAGTGTAGTGTTCAGTGTTCAGTGTTCAGTGTTCAGTGTTCAGTGTTCAATCCTTCGATACTCAATACTCAATATCAACGCCCGGTACTCAATTTAATTCCAAATCATGAACCCTGCTCACCCACCCGCTTGCTGCTTCACTACCTTCTGCATTTACACATTTACGCATTTACACTTTTCTGCCTGAGTACGTCCGCGTCAATACCTTAGTGCCTTGGTACATTAGTACATTAGTAGCTTAGAGCCCGAGTACTGCTGATTGATGTGTTTGTTGGTGGTGATCGTCGACGCTCGGCGTGTTGTATACGTGTTAGGAAATCTTGGAATCCCCTTCTCTTCTGAATCCTCCTTCCCCTCTCCTCCCTTATCTAGTATTCAGCACTCAGCATCAGAAATAGCGTCAATACATCAACACATCGTTCGTTATTGGGTAAGCGTTGATCGTTTAATGATATTGCAACTGTTCGTTCTTCGTTCTGCGTTCGTTACTTTGGACTTTGTTGTATGCGTGTGCGTGTGTAAGTACGTAAAGGGGATCATCTAAGTAGGTTGAAGGGGAAAGTGGAAGGGAAGGGAAGGGAAGTAAAGTAAAGTACAGCGAAAGCAACGACGACTCCTCTCCAAAAAAAACACCACTGCAAAAGTTTCCAACTCTAGGCTCCAATACCAATACCAATACCAACTTTGCACGAGTAGCAAGCTAAGAATTCCGCGTGTGTACGTGTATTGATTACCATGTGTACGTGTGGATTACCCGAGCATGCCCTCGCCGTCGCTCCACGCGCTGCTCGCGTAGGGCGAGCTGAGCTCGGTGTAGCGCGCGATCTTGAGGCGCTGCGAGGGCGGGATGAGCTTCTCGTCGAGGCCGTGCGGGTGCCCGCCGTGCAGGACGCCGACGCGCTTCATCGCGAGCAACTAGAGGGAGGAAACGATGAGCATTTGAATTAAATAAAGGTCGAATGAAGGGGGAGAGAAAAGTGGGGGGGAGGATAGGGAGAGAAAAGAAAGGAGGGAGAAGGAGAAAAGGGAGAGAGAAGGTACGCACGTTGTGCGCGGCGTTGGAGTGGTCGTAGACGCCGCCGAAGAAGGCGGTGGTGGCGTCCTTGCCGATCATCTTGACGAGGAGGTGGCGCCCGCCGGGGTGCTCCTCGAGGAAGTCGGAGACGTCGTGGATGAAGCCGGAGACGAGGATGAGGGGGCGCTTCTGCGCCTGTTCCTGGACTGCACGCAAACACCACATGTTAGTGAAGAGGACGGAGGGAGAGAAAAGAAATGGGATGGGAATATGAGATGGAGGGTGGTGCTTACAAGAATCCCAGTTGACGACGGGGAGGTCGTTCGAGTCGCTGGGCCAGGCGAGCCTGTCCTGGGTCTCGCGGAGCTTCTTGAGCTGCATGGTGAGGACGCCCTTGCGGACCTCGTTGTCGGGGAAGGTCTTGAGCTGGCGCGCGAGGCCGAGGAGCTTGCACGTGTAGATGAACCACTTGGTGGGGTCGTACTGGTAGAAGCGGATTGCGTTGCGGTAGTCCATGGGGAACTGGTGGTGGAAGTTGTGGTAGCCCTCGCCGATGGTGACGAGGGCGGTGAGGAGGTGGTCGCGCGGGGTGTGCTTGTCGTCGAAGGGCGTCGAGCCGAGCCAGTGCGCGAGGGAGTTGACGCAGAATGTGGACTGTGGGTGGGGAAGTGGGTTAGTTTTGGGTTGAGAGGGGAATGGAATGGGAGTGAATGAGGGAACGTACATGATGAACAAAGACGAGGCGGAGGACGGCGGCGTAGATGTAGCCGCCGCGGGCGTCGCCCCAGCAGAGCCAGGGGATGACGGTGGGGACGACAAAGCCCATGAGGAGGAGGAGCTTGACGTAGTGCCTGTGCTGCCAGCGGACGACGGGGCTCTTGCTGAGGTCGGAGACGTCTGCGACGCCGGGCTTGCGGCGGGGCTTGACGAGCATCCAGCCGATGTGGGAGTAGTAGAAGCCCTTGTGGGCGTTGTACGGGTCGAGCTCGGTGTCGGTGTAGCGGTGGTGTGCGCGGTGGCCGCGGGACCACCACTTGATGGAGCCCTCGCACGCGCCGGCTCCTGCGAGGGCGAGGGCGTACTGGAGGGGGACGGAGGCGTTGTAGGAGCGGTGGGCCCAGAGGCGGTGGTAGCCTGCGGTGATGCCGAGGCCGGTGACGTAGTAGTAGAAGACGGCGAAGAGGAGGGTCTTGCGCTGGAGGGGCGTGTAGTAGGCGCCGACGAGGCCGATGAGGGGGGTGAGGGTGAGGAGGAAGAAGGAGATCCAGGAGATTTCCGTGCGCCAGTTGCGCCACTGGAAGGGGGGGAGGGACTTTTGGTGGGCGAGGGTGTAGGCGACGTAGTTGTCGGGGATGTCGATGTCGGCGGGGGTCTCGTCGTGGGCCTGCTTCGTTTCTGTCGTCGTCGTGGACGCGGACATGGTTGTTGATGCGCCCATTGGAACGCTTCCTGGGTCTTTGTGGTCTATCTAGGACGACGTAGACGCGTAGAGAGGAAGAGAAAGGGCAGAGATATGAAAGGGAGGAGGAAGGGAAGGCGTGGCGCTAACGAAAAATTGAGGGGGCTATATATAGCGGCCGACTTGAAAAGTTTTGGGGATTTTGGGACGTCGCACTTGGCACATTTCCCAGACGTATCCACAGCCATCCAGGTTCTCCGTCGGGCATTCCTCTCCACTTGCGCGCTCTATTAGCCGCCCCCCATAGTGGTTGTTGGCGAGGCCCGCCTGGTGCGCGATGAGATTGGGTATCGGTGGGATGGGGAGTGGGGAGGGACGGTCACGTGGATGGATGCAAATTGTTTGGGGGTCCGACCACACGAGCGACAACGGCGTCTAGATCGTCTTGCATTTACTCGGTGATGTGATGCTCATCGACGTCGCAGCCGGTCTCATCTTTGGATCGTATCTCTGCGACAACTGCGAATCGCTGGCTCAGGCGCTGGATGCCCTGCTCAAGGTCTGTCTGTCTGTGTGAGTGTGTGAGTGGAGTGCTGAAGTTGCGGTGTGTAGGAATGGGTTGTTGAGCGGGTGGAGTGGGTGCTCGTGTGGCTGAACAGCTGGCCTGCCGGTCTCAAGCTCAACACAGAGCTCAGCCAGTTCTATGTCGATATCTTCATGTCCATCATCGCCTTCTGCGCACACCTCCTCCACCAAGCAACGCCATACACGCCCGCGCTCGTCTACTTCACCGGCATCCTCGCCTGTGCACGCATGTCCCTCGCCCTCGCCCTCCTCGCAGACATCCTCGCCATCGCCACCGCCCACCTCTACTTATGCTACGTCCTCGCGCGCGTCATATACGCACAGATGCTCGCCACCGCTGCGAGTCTCTGGAACCTCTTCCGCGGCAAACACTACAACGTCCTCCGCCACCGCACGGACTCCTGGCAATATGACATCGATCAGCTCCTCTTCGGCACAATCATATTCACCCTCCTCGCCTTCCTCTTCCCCACCGTCCTCGTATATTACTTGCTCTTTGCCGCAGTACGTGGCCTGGCTCCATGGTCGAACCCCCGTGTACTGACTTTCCTCCTAGACCCGGCTAGCGACGATCCTGGCACACGCGATCCTGCAAACCCTGCTCGCGCTCCTCACACATGCCCCATCAACTGTCCCCGCCAAGCCTGGTACGTTCTTCCTCCTTCTCCACTCCTTCTCCTCTTTTTCGCTTTCTCTCCTTCGCTTACTGCTACCCTTCCTCACACGGATTAACCTTGCTGCGTTTCCCGACCGCTTTATAGGCGACGTATACTTCCAAGTCCGCGAATCCGTCGACGCCGATGCGCATCCTCAACCGTATCTCGCACCAAGGGTATGCCCCTCCCTTCCCTGCCTTCCCATTCCCTTTTCCTTTCCATATTTCCCTTGATGTTTGCTTCCCATTCCTCTCCCTCTCCCCTTCTATACATTCACTACTCAATATCCACTATCCACCATCCAATATTCACTATTTACTATCCGACATTCACTATCAGTTATCCGATATTGCACTACTCGATACTCGACATCCAATATTGAATTCACATCTGACGCGCGTTTTGTTTCGTCGTAGAGCCAGCCGCGGGATATGGGATACCTCGGGCAGTACCGTGCGTCCCTTCCCTCCTTCCCCTCCTCTTACCTCACTCACACACTCACACATTGACTCACACCCTCCTCCCACGTCGTCACACACACACCTTACCTCACTTACTCACTGACTCACCCGCTGTCACACTCATTCACTCGCTCACTCGCTCACACACCCGCCGTCTCGCACCTGGTGATTATCGTTGCTGACCGTTGACCAACATCAAACGTCTAAACATCTGAACATCTGAACGTCGAACATCAAAACATACTCGATATTCGATACTGGGTGATTGATGGTCGATGATCAACCACGATAACGTATAATTTGACACGACACGACACGTATAACCGCGTTGCCTTTGCGTGTGCGTTTGCATTTGCATCCCTTGCGTTCTCGCCTTCGCGTTCCTGCGCACATCCGGCCGCCGTTACATGCTCCATGCTCCATGCTCCGCGCACATCCGACCGCCATTACGTATTACGTGCACTACGACACAGGCCCCCTCTGGACGCACGCCGCCGCGCACTACGACCCCGCGCGCCTCGCCGCCGCCGTCCTCGCCGGGCGCCACCTCGCGCGCATCGGCGCCCACGACTCTTGACCCACGGCCCACGACCCACGGCCTACGGGGTAGGGGTGAAGGAGGGGGGAGAGGGAGGGGGGAGAGGTGGTATAGAAGGTAGGGGAGGGGAGGGGAGGTGTGAGGGGGAAGGGTAGGGATGGGGAGAGGCTTGTTCGACTCTTCGAACTTCTATATTGTCTATACTGCTAGACTACTTTATCTATTGTATATTGTATTACTGTGAATTGAAAAGTGAAAAGTGAGGTGGACTGATGTGAGGGGATGTCTGCATGGCACAATGGTGTGGTTCCATGACAATCCCATCAATGACAACCATCTGCACAACTGCTGCAATATTGCCAAGTCCAACAGGACCAGCAGGTTGCACCACACCAGCAGGGTTGTTGTCAACCTCCATTGCATCTGGATCCAAAGCAGGACCCTCATAGTCTGGCACAACATGATTCTCCTCATGGCCAACCACAGCAGCAGGGTCATCAGGCTGCCTTGGCATGACATCTGCAACATCTTTGAATGCATGGCAACATTCATCGCAAGAGTGCCCAACTGCACCGCAAACAATGCCTCCATCTCCCAGTTCAGCATAGGCAGCAGCCACCAGAGCATTGATGGATAGGTTGCTCTCAAACACAATTTCTTGGTTGTCAATGCTGGCCATGTGGTGGATGGACTCTGCAACAAAGGCCTTCCAGACCTAGCGACGACTGAGCTTGAAGGTACCCCCACTAGGCTGCACAAAGGAGAAGTGCCAGAACTCGGTAATTGCAGCTGTTGAAGTGTGGAAGCTGTAGTTGGCATTGACAATAGCTCTGGAGACCAGGTGATCAACCCAGACACTCTTGCCAACCTTGAGATACTTGGCATCATTGAGATACAAGCATACATCATTGCCATTGTCCCGAGTGAAGGGCTTATGGTCAGCCCAGTATAGAGTCCTGCAGATAGAGCAGTGTCCAGCCAGAACAGGAACATTCTTGAAACACTGGCCCCCCTGGAGCAGAGTGACCTGAGAGGTATCCTGTTCACGAAGTTCTTGAGTCAGGCTGTGCTTGTTGCAAGTCAGAGTGGGACAAGCCATGATCACAGGTGTGATGAGAATGATAGGTTGGACAAAGGTGGTAGAGATGGGGCGAAGTTTGCATTTGAGTGTTGGGAATGATGTAATCCGGCACATGATCACCATTTGAATGGACTGGAAAGGGGCATGAGCCCGGCCAGTATTGATTGAATGGTTGGGTGGTCATGTGAAAGGGAGAACATATTCAATAATGTGCAACCAGTAACCAAGGCCGGATAGCTCAGATGGTAGAGCGTCTGGAAAGCAACCAGAAGGTCCTTGGTTCAAACCCTTGTCTGGCCATCTTTTCTTGCCCCTGATTTTAACATTGAGCACCCCTATGCTAGTATGTGAAGCAAGTGAGAGAGAGAGACTGAACCTGCTAAGTTTCTTGCCAGCCATGGTAATACACTGCTGTGGAGTTTGTAAAGCCTGAGTGTCGTCACGGTTGAAAAGTGAAGCAAAATCGTTGTCAGAGAGTTTGGCTTTGACAGCACGGACCAGAGCAGCCATCCAGCTAGTAGATTCCTGTTGGGAAGACACCTGCTGTTGTCCATGAATGTTGAGGAGATCTGTGTTGTTGACAAGAGTCATCAGAAGCATCAAGACAGTAGACAGCTTGATCTTGGGACCAAAGGTGTCCTGAATGCTTTGAGCAAACTCAGCAAAGAGCATGTTTGGAAATGGATCTTGTTTAGGTGCTGCAGCAACACATGGAACAAGTCCAAGCAAAAACCACACCACTAGTAGCATCATGTAGGTCTGTAAACAGAAACTAGGGAAATGAGCATGTGTTCAGATGGAATATGATTGAGACTCAAGCAAGAAATGGTGCAAAATATATGCAATTTTCAATAAATATAGTAGTACAAAGATATATGCATAGGGAGAAATTCTAAGTTGTATGAAGTTGATGACTTGTTAATACAACTGACGGTAGCAAAGCTAAGAAACAAAGCTGGACATACGTGTTGAAGTGATGCCAAACTTGTTGTACAAATGTATAACAAAGTTGCGCTCTGCGGTCACACGCTAAGCGCCCGGTTCCCACGCATTGGGGACCACCCATAGACACTGCCAACACCCATTGGGACGACCCAGGTCATCATGGGATGACTGGTGTTGACAGCATTGCTAAAAGTGCGCAAGCACTCTTTAGCAATCTGTAAATAAACTTCAAGCGCCCGACTCTCACGGTCAATGGAATGTTCCCACGTTTGGCGCCCCATTAGTAGGCCTAATGACCTCTATTGTGACCGCCAGAACAAGCACCGGAACGCCTCGGTCTCCGCAGGGAAGCAAAAGGAGCGAAAATGAAACATGGAGCCATCATTAGAATGATGTCTGGCATGTTCCCAAGCTGCTCCGGAGCTAATCAAATTCGGACGCGATTTAGTGGACACCTATATTCACGCCTCGCGCAGAACAGTACCCGTGGGAACCCTGGGAGGTCATATTCCATTTATGTCTAGAGTAATAGACACAAAGAGTCAATAGAGCGCAAATCATTACATATTATTGATTGATCGCATCAACACATCATTAGTGATTGTTACTAAGGCAATTAGAAGTCATCAGAACACTTAAACAAGCTTCTGATTAAACTATAATAGCCTAAAGTTTAACACAGATAGCTCAGATGGTAGAGCGTCTGGAAAGCCATCAAACCCTTGTCTGGCCATCTTTTCTTGCCCCTGATGTTCAGAGGTTATGGCTTGACAAGGTGTCTGACAGCGTCAACGATATAGGCTGGTTTGAGAGCACTTGGTTTCTGAGGATCTGGCAATTGTTGTGCACGATTTGGTTAAGATTGTGGTTCAACAAGCTATAGTATTTCAACGACAAACTCATTAGTGACGAACCCTGAAGGACAAACTAGCTACTCCTACCCAACATCTGCTGGTTGTAAACGTCGAATGCCCTAGTCAGGGAAGCACACAGCTCAACAGCCTCTGGGATCAGCGTCCCGGTGCCGTTTCTTCATCTGTGCCAACAATCCCTGTATAGAGCTAGTGCACTGAGTGCTCATGGCGGCGTATGGTGCATAGTCTTTGACGAGGCCAACAGATTTGCTGCTGCATGCATTGTATCCGCTGAAAATCCATAGGCGTGGGCGGGTGTTCCTCAAGATATTGACGGTCATCATTCTGTGATAGATAACGAGAGCGACAGCAGCGTCTGTCGCAGCATCTGGCGCATATAGTCAGTATCAATAGAGTGGGTCAATATAAATGACATACACATATAATGCTCATTGCTTAGCTTCCCAATCCACTCGTGTGCTGGTTGAAGGTCTTTGTTCAGCCCCCAACACAGCCATGCCTGAGACAAGGTATTCAACACGACACACAACGTGAACGGTATTCCGGATATTGCTCCTGAAAGGTCGGACATTCTATGGAGTCATGATAGCTCGCCTGCGCCTGCCAGTTCGACCTCATCTGAGTGTAGGAGGGACTTGGCTTCACCTGGTAGACACTCTAAGCATGCCGGCACATACTCGGGCTCGACAACTTCACTTACCGTGAACTCCGACACCGAGTTTCACATACGCCTCGTTGCCCAAGAAGGATTTGAGAGTATGCGGGAAGTCTGTCCAACGTAAACCCTATAGTCGGCGCATATATGCGGAACACTGGACTTATGGTTGATCTTATTGATGTCGAAGACATATACGGTGTCCCCAGATGCGATCTAGACAAGGCGGACTTGTCTACACGGCATCAACTCAATGTCGAAGCCGAAGAATGAGCAGGTATGGGCTTCTTGGATTAATTGTTTGACATATGCGTCGCTGAGTGCAACATTGGTGGCAACGACGACGGAGTTTGGCTCAATCGAAAACAGTGGTAGCGGTGTGTTGTGTTAAACTTTAGGCTATTAGTGTGTGATCAGAAGCTTGTTTAAGCGTTCTAATAAACTCTAATTGCCTTAGTAACAATCAATAATGATGTGTTGATGCAATCAATCAATAATTTGTAATGATTTGCGCTCTATTGACTCTTTGTGTCTATTACTCTAGACATAAATGGAATATGACCTCCCAGGGTTCCCACGGGTACCGTTCTGCGCGAGGCGTGAATATAGGTGTCCACTAAATCGCGTCCGAATTTGCTTAGCTCCGGAGCAGCTTGGGAACATGCTAGACATCATTCTAATGATGGCTCCATGTTTCATTTTCGCTCCTTTTGCTTCCCTGCGGAGACCGAGGCGTTCCGGTGCTTGTTCCGGCGGTCACAATAGAGGTCATTAGACCTACTAATGGGGCGCCAAACGTGGGAACATTCCATTGACCGTGAGAGTCGGGCACTTGAAGTTTATTTACAGATTGCTAAAGAGTGCTTGCACACTTTTAGCAATACTGTCAACACCAGTCATCCCATGATGACCTGGGTCGTCCCAATGGGTGTTGGCAGTGTCTATGGGTGGTCCCCAATGCGTGGGAACCGGGCGCTTAGCGTGCGGCTGCACAGCGCAACTTTGTTATACATTTGTACAACAAGTGTGTGCATCACTTCAACAAATATTGGCTGATACTTGGAAAAGGAGATCGTTTCTTTATGGGTTTGTATGTCCTGGAATCTGGAACGAGGGCGTGAACGTGAAATATGAGACGAGACGAGACAGGTCGAGAGATGGAGGTATCCACTTTTCTCAGGCTGGTTGCGATCAGCTTGCGTTGCTTGTAAATATGGAAGTTATAGAATAAATCAAATTTGTGTCGCTGAAACAGCACCCCTTCGTTCTTGTATACATATCATTTTCAGCGTAAGTGTAAATGCAAAGTAAATATACAAATTGTTATGTTTCCAAACTAAGGCCTAAGGCCTAAGGCGGCGGTCTGCGTGTCTTCAAGGGCCTCTCGGGCGTCCCAAAATATACTACTATATCCATGTCAGTAAGGGGATTTGTGTCACCAGACAGCGAGCCAGTTAGCACTCGCCATCAACCATCATGTGAAACCCGGACTCGACGAGCGAGCAGGGGATGATCACCGTGCCGTGCCCGTTCATGCACGTACAGACGACTGTTAAAATCAGGGGCAAGAAAAGATGGCCAGACAAGGGTTTGAACCAAGGACCTTCTGGTTGCTTTCCAGATGCTCTACCATCTGAGCTATCCGGCCTTGGTTACTGGTTGCACATCATTGAATATGTTCTCCCTTTCACATGACCACCCAACCATTCAATCAATACTGGCCAGGCACATGCCCCTTTCCAGTCCATTCAAATGGTGATCATGTGCCGGATTACATCATTCCCAACAACGACCCGTGTGGGTGAAGGGGCTTGGAGGCCCAGACACTGGCGGTAAGCTCCGTGTCGCATCTTGGGCACGGAACGGAGCCGCAGCCGCCGTCGACGGACGTCTTGATTTCTGCTCATCGTCGAAATCGATCTCATCGATTTGAATGGCCTCCGTCTCCGAGAGCAGGAGAGAAAGGGAGGACGCGGGTGTATTCGGTGCTGGGAGCGGGGGGAATTGAATAGTGGGCCGTGGCGCATTCAAGTTCACGGAGAAGGTTGGTGTGCAATTTGGAATGTCGAAAAACTGTGGAGATTCATAGCGCATAGCGGATGGAGCTATAGAGTTGGGTGAACATACCGACTAACCCAAACTGGATTCCCCAGTCGACAATCTGGTGTCCGGTCGTCTGCGTTCGACGTCAGGAAGATCTCCTCTTGCACCTGTACATCGATTTCGAAGCTCGCGATGTTTTGCTGTTGTCTCTACTATGCGGCCGTCATCGCCAGGGTGCCATGATCCAGTGTGTCAAGAGAACATGAGGAAGGAACGCAGGAACGACGAGGCGTGAATGTAGGAAAGAAAGAAAGAAAGGGAATTCACGAAAATCGCACTCTCACAGTTAGAAGAAGAAGCATTGTACTTTTCGATCGTGATCAATGTTGGCCTTGGCAATCACCAACTCACATTCCCCAGACCACGATGACTCATCAATGCCCTCCCCTTCACTAGCACCGACGACGCTTCCGATAAATCTCATAAATCTTATGCTCCTTGTTGTACTTCGCAGCCGTGAGAGCCGCCGCCCCTCGCTCCCTCGTAGTGCCATGGAGCTATCCCTGGAACCTTCGGTACATGCTTTTTCGTTACCCCAATACGCACTGACCCTGTTTTCTATACAGTGTTCCATCATTTGCGCTGAATCGAACATCGAGGGTCACGCCACAGAGATAGCAAGCAGGCGTCTTATACTTATACAGAGTTTGCACCGTAGTTGGTACGAGTACGCGCCTCAGCGCCACAGCAGCAGTTGATGAAACCCACCAGCATTTGGTGCGCATTTGTGCATCATCTGTGTATCTGTGGATGGCAAGACACAAGGATTATGGATATGACAGCGTACACCACCCCTTTCTAGTGAGCCAGGGTCGCACCATGTTGGGGAAACACTGTAATTGGGTTGAAGATTTGTGTGCCAGGTGATGCTCGTGCTGTACGGGATCGCGAGTTTGCAGGTGCGTGATCGTTGCTGAGGGAGACTGGATTCCATTGTGTTGACGCCTACGTGGTCCAGGCATACGTCTACTACATCACCTACCCCCGGGACCCGCTGCACATGAAAACTCTGATACGCACCTCCACTCGAGCATGCTTCGAACCCTTGAAGGCTTTATATTGATTTGATGTGTGCCCTCAACAGGTCGGTGGGATCTGGTGAGTACAATCCCTTTGTGGCCCGGCGCATCCTCACCTCTCCACGCAGGACTCCGTACGCCCATCTCCCGCTTGCTTCCCTTCTAGCACTCAAGCGTACCTGTATACAGTCGCGCATACCGTCTACCACTACTCCGTGAGCACCCCCACTCTGCACTCGATGTTGAGGCTGTAACTATACGTCGTAGGTTAAAAGCTACTCGCAACCAATGATCCTGCCTGACGGTGAATGGTGCGTACTGGTGCAACTATCTCTACGGCGCCGCTCATGTAGCACAGGTCTTGCTATGTGCGTACTACATCGTTCTCTCCCCGGCCAGCTAGGGTTCTTAATCTGGAATTCATGTAGCTAGACTGCAGTTACAATCGGGGTAAGTCCCCTGCTGTCGAGTTTTCTCAGTTTTGTCTTATTTTCGATTGGCTAGATCGTCATATGCTTCATTATCCATACGTACGTCTACGTGTTACCACCCCAGCCTCGCTGACGCTGACGCCTCGCCGCAGCTACTTCGCGCGGATGATCTTCCCCCATATGAATCTCTCTATCACTCAACATCCCCCGTTAACGACGAACAGTGACGAGTGGCCGATGGCGCGTCATACTCACAACAGCGCTGATGCTGTTGCTCGTTGCCCAGATAGGTATGTGCACATGTACGCGCGCGTCCCCAGACGGCTCTGACATTCCTGGCTGACTGTGCACAGGATTCGGCATATGTATGTTCGCTCTCCCTCCCATTCTGTCTGTTGGTTCACTAACCATGCCTCGTGTATCGCCCATACTTCAGTTACAGCCTGTACGTCGTCCCCGTTCCCCCCTCCACCTTGTGCACACAATTCACGGCTCGCCTCGCAGGTTCCATCTGTGGGAGCTGCTGAAGCTCCGCGAAAGTGTCGTACGTGGGCACTGGTGCTGGCTATACGATGGCGCCGCTAACGCAGGGCACAGTATATGGCGATGGTCCCGCTCTTCGTGATCTGTGTTGTCTCCAATGGAACGGTCTCCACGACGCTCTGTATCATCCTCTACGACGCACGGGGCTTCACTAGGTGTGTGCATCATAGCTCGCACTGTCTTCTCTCTTTCGGTCCTCACATCTCGCTCCAGGTCCATGCGACTCATCAAGACACTCATCATCTACTCGATGAATCGGTTCCTGCTTACGATGTGAGTTCCTTGCACAATACTTCGATGTGAACACACTCTAACCTTCGTTGCAACAGCCCCCTAGTCGTCCTGCATACAGCTTATCTCGAAGCCAGAAAGCATTTGGGCGATGGTGATTGAATTCATTAGCGCGCAGCGTAAGTCACACCCACAGTCTGCATCTCTTACTGACAATGTTTTGCACTGTGTATCGCTCATCACGTATTCCTTCCAGTCTACGTCAACAGCTTCTTCGCAATGCTCAACTCGCGCAACCGGCTGCGGCACCTTGGTGAGCAGGAGTCCTCTGCGTACATCAGCTCGGCGAGCCGCCCGCACGTCAGCGCCGTCAGCGCACCACGGTTCCGGCACGAGAGCTGGGTGGAGTCGCAGCGCAGGGATGATGTGAAGTTCTCCGCTGAGAATGGCATGGGGCTCAAGATCAGGACGGAGACACTGGCGTTGTTGGACTTTAGCATCGATCAGAAGACAGCGGTCAGCCATGCATTGTGAATGGTTGAACGCGCTATGAGATGCTGCATTAGCGTTTAAAATATGAAATGTCTGGTAGGAATGTTAGATAGAATGAAGACAAGGGAAGGGAGGGGTTTTAACGTTGTTTATAGATACACATTGTTTTCCTTGCTTTTTAGCTCGCTGTTGTCGTGCATTGATTGTTAGACATATAGAATACAGACATGAACTAGTGAAGATGTTGATGAGATAAGATGATGAGGATAAGATGATGAGGATAAGATGATGAGATGGGATTTGTCTACATCGTCGAACAAGAAGGGATCATATGTTATTAAGTACAAATTCTATCTGGCAGCTACGCCGAATCTACGCACTCATAGGGAGAACGAAAACGGGAAGCGGCGGTGCTTCGCTTCCAGGCTTCGCAGTAGCTGCTTCAAGTCCCCCCTCTGGCTCGAAAGTCCGTCGCGCGTCTTCCCCTCGTCTTCAGCGAAATCATCGTCTTCGTGGGCAGCATTCGCAACCTTCAGCGCCTGCTTCAGCGCCTCTGATTCAGCTTTGTTCTTTGCCAACATCGTGTGAAGGAACTGAACCATGCCCTCTGCCTCGATGGGTGGCGCTCGCAGAGCTGTGGGTGTTAACAACCCCTCCAAGATTGTCCGTGCGGACGCGCTGCCGTTCGAAAAGCGGGCTACTCTAGCACCGTGAGTGATGGCCTCCTGCCAGTACTCCCGTCTGAGCTCATCCTCGCGCACGGCGTTGATCGCTTCATCCGCAGCCAGCACGGTGACGAGGGCAGTATTCGGGGCAGGAATAGCCCCCAGTACCTGTGAGAAGAGTGCGAAATCCTTCTTGCGCATACGTGTATCTTCGAGCAGCTGGAGATATATGGCGCCTGCAAACGAGCGCTGTCTAGACCTATAGTTCGACTTTAGTCTCCACGCGGTGCATTTGAGCGGGACGATTTGGATACGTACATCACGGTCAGGAAGCGACTGAGCGTAACGATGGAAGAAGGTTCGTCAAGAGACGGGACCTCAACCAACACGACCTCATGACCGCTCTGAAGTTCGACGCTCGTCCCTGTAACAGACATCGTTGAATCTGCCAGGTGGTCCTTGGTGCTTGCCTGCCCGCTCAAGGATGCAGTAATGAACTGCGCCCAGACCTCATGAGCATTCATACGCTGAGAGCGAAGGGGCATGCTCGTCTCACAGAATTCTTGTAAGGGCCTTGCAGACCCATCAATCTGCAAGAATAGAGCGACTACTCGCACGAGTAGTCGGTATTAACTCACGCTATGACTGTTTGTTGGTTCATCGTAGATGTGTAGGATGTAGGGGATTGAAGATTGAGACGAGTATTAAATATGTTTTGAAGAAATACGGGCATCTGAGCATCGGTCTTCTGCTCCGTAGAGTTATGTTTGCCGCTGTCGTGGATGGTGAGAGGACTCCGACCGTGCTCAGAGCAAGACTATTCTAACGACTTTGAAGTCCGAACTCCAGGAGCGGACTTTGATCACGCACGTGGCGTTGGTTCGAGCACAAAGAGTGCGGGTTAGCCTTGATATTCATCGTCTCGAGTCACTGACTCACGAACACCCAAACACGCCAGGGAAATGAAGTTGGCATGGTTGGGTAAGCCACTGGGTCAGTATTCCATTTCCTGACCCTTGTCCTCCCTCATGTCCTCACTCTAGTACCCTCACAGCGCCATGGTGTAGACCGGCGAACTTGAATCGCAGGACATGGCAACGGCTGCAGGTAAGCACGACCCTATGCCCCTCAAAGATCAGTGCAGTGCGGACTCACCTCGACACCAGCTGCGCTCGTCCACCCTACTGCCGGCCATGCACCACCCATTCGCTTCCCAGCTCACGAGGCAAGTAGCCCCAGCAGCATCGGACACGGCCAGCCGCAACATATACGACACAGTGTCCACTTTCCTCGCACCTGAACACGTTGCACCACAACTGCGAACCCAAATGGCAGTGTACCGGCACTTCTCATTACAATCAACGGCATACACACCTGGGCATAGCACGTTACTGCATATCCCTATCCCACAGCCCGACAGAAGGCCACCAACGTTTCCCGAGCCCTTACACTGGTGACATAATTCAATGCCCCCCCTGATTACATTGTGATTAAACTGAGTGCCTATAAAGTATATAACACCATTGTAATTATGGAGGAAAGGCAATTGAAATTTATCATATTTACCTGGTTTGTTCAATATGGTAGACTGGATTACTTTAAACATGGCCACTTGGTGTGACCTCAAAAGTCTCGGTGATTCCAGTATGAATTCATTGAAAATATAAGTTAAAAGTTTTCAGAATTTCTCTTCGGTATGTTCAAAATGTAATCAAAATGTATGTACACTAGGATACATCAGTAAATGATGGATATGATTAAAATATATTCTAAATTTGAGCACAAAGGACTTTGTCTTCGATCTGCCATCATATAGTGATCCCTTTGAGATATCACGGAATATGTTTCTTGTGGGAATATGTTGAAAATAAATAAAGGAAGATCAAAATGTAATCACAGTTTGCCAGTGTCACTTTGTCGGTATGCATTATGACTTATCATAACAGTGTAATCACAATCAAATCACAATGTATCAATGCTCCCTCATCTACATTGTGATTTGATTGTGATTACACTGTTATGATAAGTCATAATGCATACCGACAAAGTGACACTGGCAAACTGTGATTACATTTTGATCTTCCTTTATTTATTTTCAACATATTCCCACAAGAAACATATTCCGTGATATCTCAAAGGGATCACTATATGATGGCAGATCGAAGACAAAGTCCTTTGTGCTCAAATTTAGAATATATTTTAATCATATCCATCATTTACTGATGTATCCTAGTGTACATACATTTTGATTACATTTTGAACATACCGAAGAGAAATCCTGAAAACTTTTAACTTATATTTTCAATGAATTCATACTGGAATCACCGAGACTTTTGAGGTCACACCAAGTGGCCATGTTTAAAGTAATCCAGTCTATCATATTGGACAAAGCAGGTAAATATGATAAATTTCAATTGCCTTTCCTCCATAATTACAATGGTGTTATATACTTTATAGGCACTCGATTTAATCACAATGTAATCAGGGGGGGCATTGGATTATGTCACCAGTGTTAATACCGCCAAAATGGCCTACAACAACGATGATGATGGAAGATGCAGATGGGGGACGCCTGGGATGCTGAGACACCAGTAGCACACTGACGCGAGTCGAAAGAGCGAGGGAATGACGAAGATTAGTCATTGGAATAGGCGTAGGAATTGGATGGACGATGGACAGAGGCAGGGAGAGCTAGCTAAGCTCTGGCATCGACAATGAGGAGACTAGACAGCAAAGGAGAATGTGAGTACCGGTCTCGAACTAGGGGAAATATACTCACCACGATATCCCCCCACAGTGCCCGCTTTGCCCCTCACCTGTCCCCGCATCCCGTCTACGCCACTGCGCCTGTCCAACTACCTTGCACCCACTCCGTGCGACGACCTGACAACGCCTACGACACCCTCCTGCGTCTTCTCCATCCGCAACCCTCAGCGTCGATAACGTCGTCCCGAAGCACGCAGTGTCGTTCCTAGCACCCAACAACGGTGACGACAATTGGCCTGCGGGAGTAGCGAGGACGGAAGGCCATTGGGGAATGGGCCAAGGAAAGAAGGGATAGGACAGCGAGGGGCTGGCGTAGACAACGACGACACAGCGCAGTGCATGGCTGAAGAAGGTCCCCGTTGTATCGAGAAACTTCGCCACTCACCTTGTTATTGCCCCAGCAGCATCCACGCTCCCCTTCCCAACTGTGCTGGCTAGGCGTCGCTTTTATATCACGTCGAGAGGATTCTGTGAAGTCTCTCGCAAACCCCTCTCATCGCCGGGCCAAAGTGAGTAAGAAATCACATGACGCATCAGACTCGCTCATCCTCTGAATGACGTTCCTCTCACTCTGGCATGCACGAACGGCGCTTTGCATTGCTCTGCCTATGGCAACCATCGTACACATCGTCAAAACCCTTGCCCTCTGCCAACAGCAACACAGCCATCGTAGCCTCGCCAACATCCACATCAAGGCCGCGAGTTCTGCCATCCCCCACAACACTGACCTGCCCTTGCACACTGTCGCTCCAGTAGCACGTTCTCCACACGGACCCCGAGACGTCGAACGAGGATGGAGACCGTGGAGAAGACTAGGGGTGTATCGGATGAGCTACAGCAATGGCTACATTATCCACAAGCGCTACGGGGAGAAATGTCAAACTCACCCAGCTATTCCGACAGCCACCACCCAACTGATGACTATCGCGTACGTCGTCTCCCTCCACGACCGTTTGCGAACAGCACTCACCGCCTCCACCTAACCGCCATCATTCCTCCCCCATTCGCCCCACCCAACTGGACTCGACGCTCCCAGTCGTATCTGCTAGCCGCTCGAGTGCGCGCAAGATGACAGTCTCTTACCTAATACCGCAAAGCTCTGTCGACAGCCCACCACCAGCGTCCATGACGCTTCCATCCCATTCTGTCCGACTCTCAAGCCAACGGCACCCGTCATCTAAGCATCCAAGCACTTGCAAAGCAGGTGAGAACAGTTAGCAAGCAGAACACAATGAACGGAACGAAAACGAACGAACGAAGCAGTGTGCAGCAGGGCGTTGCGGACACTGCTGCCGTGATCCCGGGATGCCGCACCAAGGCGAAGGCAGAACGAGTGCGGCTCTGGGAAGTGCGCACGACCGTATGTCGTTCGTACGTACATGTACTCACCTCGTATTTCATTTCGTTTTGTTTCAGTTCAAGGTAGAGCTTGAGCTCGATCCTCAAGCCCAGGGCCATGTCTACGCAAAGCGATGAGAAGAAGAAGAAGAAGAAGGACGAGGACGAGGACGTACCAAGTCCGTACATTGGTAATAGTGTCTCAGTGTATCGACATGCACCCTGTCGGTTTCCCTTTCTTCATCGATATTTGCATTGCCATTCATGCCGACTTGTAAACAAAAACAAAGCGAAAATGAAAGGCAGGCAGGGAGTGTGAGCATGGGCATGGGCAACGGCAACGCGAGGAACACGAGCATGGTGGGGTGATGCGCACACTGCGCTCATCATCCACACACTCATTCACAAGCTCATCCACGTGCCCATACACCCCCCCCCCCGCGTGTGCACACGCGCGGATCCTGAACGCACAGACGACGATGCGCAGCGGCGTATCCCGCAAGGCCAATGGCTGCAGGTGGAGCTGTGGGCAGAGGGGAAGCGGAGAAAGGACGAGGGTGAAAGAGACGGAGTACAGATGAGACAAGAGTGCTTACCAGCGGACCTGTACGCTCCTAGCCACTGACAACAATGATGCACGATTGCTACCGCCACCGCCTCGACAACGATGACGACAGTGTCGCGCGTGGGCGAGAGAGAAGACAGAGGCAGGGGCTGTCCCTGCCTCGGCCCTCGACGTTGGAGAACTGTAAACAGGGCCAAGCTACAGGGTTCTCGAAATGTGAACGGGAGAATGGATGGACGACTGACCTTCGCAGAACACAGCAGGCGGCGCGGGGTCGGCGCGCTCGTGCAGTGGCGTGTTCGACATTTGACGGGCGTCGGGGCGGCACAATGGTGGGATTCGAGACAGTTGCGGTGTGCGGGCGTGCAGCTGGGCTGTTGGATTTGGGGATCAGAATCAGCATGAGTGCGGTGCGAAGAATGGATGGGAGTGGAGTGGAGGGTGTGCACCTCACTAGATGTGGTGAGCGTCTTCGTGCAGCATTGCCCAGTCTTGGAGCTGCGTCTTCGTGCAGCATTGCCCGCTGCGTGTGCCTAGCGAAGGGGCGAGTCTGCGGCAGCCAGCAAGTCCGCGCTTGGCTTGTACTCCCGTTCTGCCAGGGTTACGTCTATGAGACATGCGTCTGTAATTGACGTATACATCACCACTATGCCACCTTCACTGCCGTCTCTGGAGCTCAGGGCGGCGAATCGGCGCCTTCAAATAGGTCTTGATTGGTTTTAACTTCGTAGGTACCCCCATTTTCCCCTTCTTGCTCTTTACTCACACTTTTACTCATTCAGTCGCTCTATTACACACTCATACAGACTCACACCCACTCCGCAAACGTTCTCCACAACCCTCGCGCCCAAACATGCCGCGAACTCGACCCCACAGTCTCCCACCACGCGCCAACTCCCAGCCAACCACCCTAAGCACGTGTGCATGTCGGGTGCAGAGGAACGGCGCCTGCGCAGATGAGGACGAGCCGGGAAAAGAACGCAAGCGAAGGAGATAGCAAAACGAGGGCATCCAACCACGACGACGGCGACTTGAGAGGAAAGGGAACGGGCATGGAACGACACGGCGCATGTGGACTGCGCACGAGAACACGCACGAAGGGGACAGCAGCTGAGACCGGAACCAGAGAAACGGGAAAGGAGCACACAGAACAAAGAGGCGCGAGCGTGGGCTGACCGTGCATACGATGTCAGTATAAAGGGTGTGTAGACGACGTCGGTGTTGACGACGTGGGACCTTTGGGCATGGGTCCACGGGAATGGTCTGCGTGCGCCCAGGGTGACGATGTCGTCGACGGCACATGGCAGGGGCAGCGGGGATACGAAGATGCCGAGGCCAAGGCCAACAGCCATCTTACAACGGACACCTACCTGCCTCCAACCCTCGAACTCCAACAGCCACACCACGAACTTCATACCACCAAGTGCAATCGCCGATCGCATCTGCCAATTGCCAACCATCAAATCCAATGGCAAGCCCTAGAACTCAACTCTCCAATCTCCAAATGGAGAACCCCAAACCCATGAAGCAGAACCCACGAAGCAGAACCCACGATTGCAGACACCGGCGTGGGGCAATGTCCCAATGGCTTGTGACGGGAGCCGGAGGGTCACAACAAGACGTGGAAGGTTTATATACTGTAGGACTAGGGTACAGGGTGTAGGTAAATGGACGGGTGAACATAATCGTAGGGAGTCCTGGACGAGCGACGATCTAAGAGGTAAACAAGTGGGAATATGAGTAAGTCCATTGGGGGTGGGTGGAGGATTTTTTAAAAAACAGATACCAGCGAGGATTCTCGCTTTGAGGATTCTCACTTTGCGTACTTATGAACCCCTAACTTTTGCGCAGAGTTTTGTGTTTGTCCCACATGCACATTTATTTGGCGTATTCGTCAGGTGATCTGTCAAGAATATTTTCTATCAAACGTTAACGTATATGTGACACTTTACCACATTTATACATGAAGCTCATATGAAGCATATGACTTCACATCTTCTGTACATTTATTTCATGTAAAGTTTATATAAAGCCTATTTCTTTTGCAAAACTTTACATTGCTTCATATGGCTTTACATTTCTTTACATTTCTTCTATATTTCTTGTACAATCCCCCAACCAACTTCTTCATCAATTTCAGTCATAATAATTGTTAAATGCCTTCACATGAAGATCATATGAACGTTATGTGCACTTCATGTGAAGTTCATATGTAAAAGCAATGAAGCTTAGGTCAACATACAGAAAGAGCACAAGTCCAAACTATTAGTACAGCCTATGTATGTATCTTCATGTGAAGTACATATGAAGCATATATAACAAAGTCCCATTCTTGAGTTTACATACCATACATGTAAGATTGATGTGTAGTTCATCTAAGCTTCATATATATAGTCTTTATGTGTGCTTCATGTGAGCATCATGTGGAATTTATATAGCATATATACAGTTCATGTATGACATATATATGAGCTTCATGTGCAGTTTGTGTAGCATATATATGTGCTTCAAGTGGACTTTATATGTAGTTTTAGACAAATATAAGTTGATTAGTATAGTCACTGACCTGTTGAAAGTCCTCTTGTAGTAGGTGTTGCTTTGCTTGTCATTGGCAACCACCACCAAGCTTGGAGCACCTCCATTGAGTGGTGCTAGATTGCACCAACTCTGGCAAAGATGGTGAGTGACCCAGAGGTCGATGTAGTGAGACAAGTCAACAATGATACAGGTGATGGGCCCTTAGCCAGTGGCCTTGCTTGACAATTTGCTTGGCCAGAGCACACCCCTTGTCAATGGCAATGGAGCTGGGATGGGATGCTGAATGAAGATAGACATCTTCAAAGATGCAATGGATCTTGACAGCATCCTCAGCCATCACCAGGCAAGGACCACACACATCACAAGGAGCACAGATGGTCTTCACACAGTAGGATCTAGGAGCAGAAAAGTAGTTGTGCAACTCAAATCCATATAAATTCATATGAAGTATATGTATCCTTCAAATTGAAATTTTGACCAAATCTACTTTATGTGAACTTCATATGAAGCCCATGTAGATCTTTATGTAAATTACATACAAAGTTTATATATGATGTATGGGTAATGTAAAAGAAATATAGAGAAAATGTATCAGAAATGTGAAGAAAATGTAAAGCAAGTAGAAGAAATGTAAAATTTTCCTGCCATTCATGAAATCATATCTTCACATTTCTTGTATATTAAGTCTATATAAAGCCCATGTAAAGCATATGACTTCATATATAAATGTGGTAAACCGTCAGGTGCTCACGTTAACGAGACAGCCAGAGTTCAAAATCATGGATGATATCTTGCAGTCGTGCAATCCTGCCTGTTGATATTCCTTTTCCTCCGCATTTCAGGAACCTGACATCTTCATTTGTAGTAGATGACAGCCGGCCTGCATATTTCTGCGGTAGGCTCCCTGGAGAAGTTTGCACCAAAATCCCTGACCTGTCCAATCCCAGGTGGTGCTATCTCGACGCTGAAGTTCGAAGCGATTTCGATGGCTTACCTGCTGTTCTTGCACCTCCGAAGATCACAACACTAGCGCCGCCTGGTCTTGCATTTCCTTTGGCACCAAAGTTCGACCTCAAACACAATACAAGGTTCCTTAGGGGATGCCACTACACCACGCCACATAAACCAGAGACCCTACCTCTTCTGGAAGCATGCCTAAGCCACATCGTTGCACCCCCTCAAGTATCGCCACACTGCTTGCCGGATGACAAATATGAATATGATGACCTAGAGGGCATGATCCAGCTGAAGCCAGGCATACCCTTCACATATGGAATGCCAAATTCCGATCTTCTACTCACTATTGCCTGCCTCCATACGCCAGTGTCGATGGCAGAATACGGCAGTGACGGACTGCGTGCAATCTCACTCCTGGACAACCTACAGTCGAGGACAATCAAAAACATCACAGTTGATGGAGCCAGATTAGGAATTTTTGGAGCCAAACCGTTAACGGATTCATAGTCAAGGACGCCGAAAGAGCTCAAAAAACGATGTCCAAAGTTTTTCCCACGTAAAATGGGTGTGGCCAAATTTTTTGGAGCAAAAATTCGAATTGTGTGTACCCCTTTTGGGGATTTTGCGCCCTACTTTCGCCTCATATTCTGGACTATAGAACTTCTTTCCCCAATTTGTAGTAAGCACTGAGTCACAATAACACTAAAATTATCTCTGACACACATTTGCGCACATTCATCCTCGGCACGCAGCTTCGGCCGGAGTTGAGCTTCCCCAAAATGGTGTGCATGTGACATGAGTCACATGCAGCATCCCCTGAGCAACTTTGACCAGCATATGGTGAGCGCAACATCACTCTACGAGTTCCAGCAATAGTTATATCAGATAGAGACAAATTTTAGCTATTGATCCCTTATTTTATTTTATTTTTACCTATTTTATTTGATGTGGCCAAAACTTTGGGCCTCCGCCAAAAACTGGAGCCTGAACGGCTCGATAGAATCACTTCGGACCCAACGGAATATCAAACTCGATACCTTGGGATGCGTACAAAAACAAGTCTGAGTACAAAAAAAAGGGTCGACCTAAATTTGTCGTGTTTGATTGTCCTCGACTGTACACCGGCTGACGTTTGGATGCAAGGGAAACCCCAATAATAATCAGCCTGATATATTGCCCATCTATCGCCTAAAGGGTGGGCTCATTCGCAACTCCCGATCTGGCCCAGAAATGCAGGGCTTTCCTGACGGTTCATTCAACCTCACAAGTACTGTAGGTGATGGAGAAGGCTCAGGATGTTACATGCCAGCGGTGCAAAATGATACCAGCCCAGCACGTCAGCACATCAGTGACGTCCTCAAGCTTCTCCATGAGCTATACAGGATCTTGTATCCCCGGAGTGTTTCAAAACTCGAATTCGATCTCCTGGAATTCGACTCCATTGACAATAACTGCTTCTCTGCCAGAGGCATCGAGCCAGGATTCACCAGTTTGCAAATGAATGTCTCATCATTCGGGCGTAACTTTCAAGAATCCATCGGGGAACAGGCGTCCTGGCATCCGGATGAAAGTGATGACTACGCACGCCATACAATGGTAGTGTTCAAGTTCAGGTTACCAATAGGTACTTTTTCATCAAACGCTGGTGTACATGACACTGACCCACGGGTCTGAGTTGAGTCTGGGTTGAGTCTGAGTCAAGTCTGGCTAGACTCTGGGACTCTGAGTAGACTCTGAGTAGAGTCCATCTGAGTCTGACTCAACTCTGCCTCAATTCTTGAACTCTGAGTCAACTCTGGGTTGAGTCTATCTGAGTTGAGTCAGAGTCTACTCAGACTACAGTTGGACTCCACTCATTCAGAGTTAGTTCAGACTCTATCTAGATTGGATTTAGATTCTAACAAGAATCTAGACAGAGTTCACTCATACTGAATGACTCTGTTTGCCAGTTAACAATCAAATATCTCAAAAGGCCATTTAAAAGCAGTAGTTTGGAGTGCGACTAAGGCATGAAATAACTCAAAAGCTGACTCTTGACTCTAGTAGACTCAAGCCATAGTTTACCAGACTCAGATCAGAGTGACTTTCAATGGATGAATTGAAAGCTGGCACTACTTGAGCCCTAAAGTCAATGTCTACTAGATTCACATTAGATTAACATGTCAAAACAGAGTTCATCTTGAAATCTTACATGTCACATTGAAGCATGAAGCTACACCAACTTCCAGTTTTGTAATATAATAATAGCTTCTAGAAAATGCCCAGACTCTGTCAGAGTCATTACCAATGCAATAGAACATCTGATTTGAACAGTAGGAATCTACTGGTGGTACACTTGCTTCAAAACAGGTGACAGTTGTGTAATGACCTTCTGCTTCATCATAGGATCCAGAACCAAGTGATATGAAAGCTATAATCAGTTTAGAAACAGAGCAGATTCAACTCAGACTTTAGCTTAACTTGCCAAGATTGTAAGATGTTTATGTGGAACTCTGACCTGGCTCTGACTAGACCATGGTTAGACTCCATGCAGACTCCAGCTTCACTCTGAGTAACTCCAATAGCCTAAAACTATTGGAGTGAACCTGGATTTGGATGGAGTCCAACTTGAGTGCAGTCTGAGTCTGACTCAACTCTGAAACTCCAAATAGAGTCTAGATAGAGTTCATCTCACTCCAGTTGGTTTCAGCCTGCAAAACATGTTAACTCTGACTTGAGTCCGAGCTGACTCTGACCTGACTCCTGCCTGACTCCGAAACTCCAGCCTGACTCTGACTGGAGTCCATCCTAAACCCGTGGGTCAGTGTCATGTCCTCACTTGTTTGTAAGCATTGGAAAAATTGATCTTAAAACGATATTTTGCACATGCAACGTCCAAGCAGATAGTATCTTGGTCTGGGAACAGGGTGACATCGGGGCGAGTGAGTGTTCTCGTTCTGTTTCCTGCAGTCTATGACGGTACGTAGACCTCCAGATTTCTTTAAAATGCACAGCATGGGGGCGCCTTGATCAGTCTGACCAGTCTCCCACCATCCTGCCTGGAGGTACCTCACGATCTTGTCTGAGAGGTGTGATTTCAAGGAATCTGGGCAACAGGGCGAGTAATAGTTGTATTTCCCGTCCCCATTGTACAGAGGGAACATGTGGTTAATAACATGAAGGGGGGCAGCTTGTTGGGCAACCCTCCCATGATATCTTTACACTGAAATAACCATCTCGATCGTAAGTGAGGTATATGGGGGGTTGTGCCTGTGTCAATTGGGAGTCTAGTCACTCCTTCTTGTGAATCGAGTGTCATCGAGCCATCTCGACGGATTCCTCCCCCTCTGTGAGTGAAGGCAAAGCCTCGCCTCTGATGCAGATAATGTGATTAGCAAAGTCTAATAGCACACTGTGTTTGTGCATCCACAGTGTTCCCAAAATGACATTGTAATGGTCGATGTTAGCCACATTGAAGTACTCTTTGGAATCGATGGGTCCAAATGAAGCACAGGTGTAGGTGCCGAACTGTATGCTTGCACTGCTCCCGACTGTTCCCAATTGGAGCGGTATAACGTCCTTGAGGTACCCATATCTGACTTTCACTACCTGGTGAAGTTGGGGCTCATGCAGTCGCTCATGCATTCCGAATCAAACAGGGTATATGCATGTATACCATTAATGGTAATGTACTGCACTATTGACTTCGCAGTGATGCCTGCTCGTTTCGGTCAGTCAATTGGATGCCCTGACGGCTGGTATTTCTGGCGAACTGCCGTGAAATGCATTGGCCTGCTTCCATCCGCGATTGGCCGCTCCCTCGCAGGGTTCATGCTGCGCAGTTGCACAGGCCACTCTGTGTCCATCATGCCCATGTGCACGCCTTCGTCAACTGCATCGACATATCTATCAAAATTGTCAGGTTCGCCATCCGGTGAGGAATACTGTGACCCTTCCAGTCCCTCTTCCTCATGCCGGGTGTCATCCACACCGCCTGCACAGTCTTCCGTGGTCCCCTCAGGTGGTCCAGTGGGGTTCGCCAATTCGAGTTCTGTCCCTTCTTCAACTCGAGCAGCGTTCAATCGCAGTTGCCCATACTTGGGACACCTCGGGTCCATCAATATGTGTTCGATATACTTTGCTTCCTAGCATGGAGAATTCTTATCCTGTTCTCTTTGGATTCTCCCTCTGCTAGGTGAGCAGCTCTCTCATGTATTGTAGTTAGTCTTATTCATTATCTTTGGATTCTCCCTCTGCTAGGCCTGTCCTGTCGGCCATCTTGAGGTTGCCCTTACAACTAGTGTGATTGATTGCACTGACAATGGCACCTATTAAGCACAATGAGGGTCACATATAATTCTGTCAACAGAAGGGATATCTGTACCTATGGAGGTGTTGCACAAGCATTGCATATGTGATGACCTGGTTCCCGATTAGGACATCCCCTCTCCCTTGTCTCATTGTCCCTATTCCTACCCATATGCTCCTTGCTTGTACTTCTATCCCAGATATTCCACATGGGCGTATAGTCTATTTGTATCTATCATGGTCTCTCAATAGATACAGTATAAATACCTGGGTTGTATGTAGGTTTAGAGCAGAGTCCCCAGAAATATGAACGATTAATCCTTTTAACTTGACGGACTGACTCTACCGCCTTTCCTCTTCCGTGTACGTGACCGTTACCATAACGCTCCGCGTGACATTGAGTCTCTAGCCCCGCCATTCCTTCAATAACACCTTTTATGGACACTGATATATTACATCAGCAAGGAACAAGGGATTCACCCAATTCAGCTTCTCATCGACCTCTCCCCCTCCCACTCTCATCACCGTCGACCTATTCACCCACACACATCGGCGACAACTACCGCGACGCACTCCACCACACCGAAGGCGACGACGACGACGACATTTACAACTCACTGCCCGCATTCAACACCTACCCGCCCTCAACTGTTCATCAGAACAAAGGCCTCCTTCCACACCATGGGTGGTTGTATGTCAACATCAGACCGAGCCGGGCGACAACGCTCCGACGAAATCGACAAAATGATAGAAGAAGACAGCAAACGGTTCAAAAAGGAGTGCAAGATTCTCCTACTCGGTTCTGGTGAATCAGGGAAGTCGACGATCGTGAAACAAATGAAGATTATACACCAGAACGGGTTTACGAAGGACGAGCTTGAGTCATATAGACCGATAATATACAAGAATGTCCTTGACAGCGCACAGGCAATAGTCCTTGCAATGCGAAAGATCGGTGTTGAGCCAGAGCGCTATTCGAACAGAGTCAGTCTTCCCCCCTCCGCCCGCCCGGCTCGCTAAAACCCCATCACAGGCCCTAGCGGACAGGATCGTAGACCACCACCTCGAAGCGCCGACATCACCCACCGCAGCCCTCTCTGAAGACATCGCAGACGCCATACATCAACTATGGCAAGACCCCATCATACCCAAAGTCATGGACGAACACAGCAGCGAGTTTTATCTTATGGATAGTGCGAGCTAGTAGGTCCCTGTATTTCTGACCATTGCGCATAGAACTGACCTTATTCCCTAGTTTCTTCTCAGCAGTCCAACGAATCGGCTCACCAGGCTATCTCCCCACCGAAGAAGACGTCCTCCGTGCGCGAGCCAAGAGTACGGGCATAACAGAAACTCGATTCAATATGGGGCAGTTGTCGTGAGTCCCGCTACTCATCCTTTGCCATTCATCCCCATACCTGTTTCACAGCCATTCCGTCCCCTATTGCGGCATTTCGTTTACTGAGTCCCTTGACTAACACTGCGTTTGCACAGAATACACATGTTCGACGTCGGCGGCCAACGCTCTGAACGCAAAAAATGGATCCATTGTTTCGAATCCGTCACCTCGATTATATTCTGTACGGCCCTTAGCGAGTACGATCAGGTATTGTTGGAGGAGAGGAATCAGGTGTGTTCCCTTTTGTGACCCACTAGCATCTTTTCCCTCTTTGTGATTGAGTTTCTCAAGTCTGGCACCTGGGGTGTTAGTGCTGCAGTTCCTCCCCCTGCTCCCCCCTGCATCATATAATCTACGTCCTCTACCATCCGCGCATGCATGTCAGATTGAGACCACAGCCCCCCCCTGCTAACCATGGCCTTCATCGTCTTTACTTTGCCGCCTTGCCCCACCGTATAGTTCGCACTCGCTCACTAATCACTCAATCTATTCACAGAACCGCATGGTTGAATCTCTTGTCCTCTTCGAATCCGTCATAAATTCCCGATGGTTCCTACGGACGTCGATAATCCTGTTCTTGAATAAGATCGATGTCTTCAAAAACAAGCTGCCTAAGGTGTGCCACTATCTCTTTGACCCTCCTGGCCTAGAATCAAGCATCAAAACATCAGGTTCCACTTGAGCGTTATTTTCCTGAATACGCAGGCGGCCACGACATCAACAAAGCGGCAAAATACATATTGTGGAAGTTTATGCAGGCCAACAGAGCAAGGTTGAGCGTCTATCCTCAGTACGCTTGTGTTCCTACTCGTTCCTTATTTTCGAGTAACGCTAACACTTGGACATGTACCAGTTTGACGCAAGCAACTGACACGACCAATATACGGCTTGTATTCGCCGCAGTGAAGGAGACAATATTACAAAATGCGCTGAAGGATTCGGGGATACTATAACCTTCATCCTTCTCCCTCGATTTTCGTATGCGCTCCCCCTCCGCCCGACCACTGCAGATACGGTTCCCCTTCGCGCTCTCCTCTCCATGCAAGAGTCCCAGCGCTCCTACCTTTCTTCAACCAGCCACATCCCTCATCTCCTCTTCTATGCCAATGGATTTCGGATTCCATCATGTCGTATTAATAAACGTCTCCGCCAATCGCATCGTCCACCATCTTCACCGCCATCTGACTCCATCCTACAAGCCTCAATTACCATCATCACTATCGAATCGCATCGTCACTTCACATCGTTTTCTTAGCTCTCGTGTCTTGTTTTGTGCAGGGCTCCATCGTAACGCATTCTATGCATGTGCTCTATGTGTTTGTAACAGTGAGTACGCGCTATACACTTTACTTCCCTTCTCCAAATGTTACTTTCATTCATTGTTGCTCCCACATTGTACCTTCTCCATGTTGATTTTGCATTGATGTAGAGTACTTTTCTTGCTTGATGCTTGAGATATATTCTCTTCTCGCCCATGATTTTAATTTGGATTTATTTGTATATCTTCCCGAACCCATCCCTTTTCGTACGCCTTCGCATTGTCGATTTTTACCTTTTTAATTATAAGTTATTGTATTGTGGTCTTGGATATGATCCTGCTCATATGGATACGGATACAGACAGGCTTACGAATGGATACACATCGCGCTGTGGCGCCGATTCGTCATCCTTCGATATCTTATGTCTTTTCCTTTATGGCTTTATATGTTTTGTATTCTGAATTCATCTGTACATTATTCAACGCAACGTACATACTATCTACCTCGTTCGGCACATGGACTTGGCATGCATGTCTCACCTTGCGACGATACGATACATTGACATTCGTGCAGCGCTACTCTTGCATCTCTTTTCCAGGACGTCATGCTGATAGATTTCTTTGGGGTCCTTCAATCGTTCCTAAGCTCGCCGATCACCACCAACAGTCTACATGCATCAACGTCCAACTTCGACACGCACCTTTGATATCGACGCTCAATACTTGCGCCTTTCAGTGCCGATATCCACGTCGCGGTGCATAAATAACCACCGATCACGACTCCCTTCGCCTGAAAACAGGAGATCAGTTTATTCGTCCCATATACCTTTCCTCCATGTCCCCTCCCGTCCTCCGTTACTACATTGTCCCCCGCTAACTATCATCCGTGCCATACACATTCTCTCTCTCATCCTTCTTCATCCTAGTAGGAAATGGAATCAAACGGAATTCATCATACATATAACTTATACCTACCCTAGCAGGTTTCTTACACGATAATGCCAGCGACTGAATGTTCCGATATACCGAGTTGTGTCGAGTCTAATCTCAGCCTGTTCTCGTCTTCACGCCCCAGAGATCAAGCTTCAAGCGCCGAGCAAGTCAGCTTACATCAACTATATCGCGAACAAAATTGTAGCAATATCATTTCCATGGCGAAGTACAACGACATACATGGAGGTTATCAACAATCACAGAAAAACACACGACGAAAACTAATAACGATCATTTATCACACCATCTATTTGTGTCCATTCGCAGCACCATTTACAGTGCCATTGACCTGACTGAGCGCTGCGTCGGCCTGTTCTAAGTCTCTCTCGCTCAGGCTCTTGAAGGCACCTCCTCCCGGCGTGCTAGCTCCGCTCATAACACTTCCCGACCTGGATCGAACTTTCATCACCAATGGGCTGTCGAAGAAGAAAACACGATCAGTGATCGATCGACATACTCAATCTCAAGGCACTTACAATGGATACCCATCTTCCTCATCCCCAGGCCAATTATATCCACGATAGTCGCTTGTCCCGAGCGCCTGCATTTCTTCCGTCAGCGTGCCAATATCCCCCGGGGTCGCCATCCCTCGCAGCCTTGGACTTGCTGGCATGCTGTTCGGCGGCATCCTCTCCACGCCAGCCTCCCATTCATCATCTACCTCCCCAAATTGACCGTTGCCGTCATTGCCGTAGAACGCATCCGGATATGCCCTCCTCAACGCAAGCTGACGAGCCTTGCTGTATTCTATCCCCAAATTCTTCCAATCGAGCAGCGGCGAAAGGCGTTCGACACGGTTGCGCTGGTTAATGCGCTGGCGGCGTGTCTTGTTCGCAAAGGATTCCATGCAACTAGTCAACTGCTCCACACTTTCCTCGACACTCTGCATACGCCTATCCACAATGTAGCATCCTTCGTCTTGCGGCCGTTCGATTAGGTCTTGCATGAAGCACCCGAACCCACTAAGGTTGGTGGTAACGCTCGGGATACCCATGACGGTACACTCGGCGGGGGTGTACCCCCATGGCTCGTAGTAACTCGGGAACACACCCAAGTGACATCCACGCACGAACTCTTCGTAATCCATCCCTAGAATTGGGTTGTTGGAGTTCAAAAAGTCGGGGTGGAACACAATCTTCACGCGATCGCTCGTATTATTGAACAACTGCACGCGGCGGATTTGCCCAAGAATCGGGTCGCTCGCGTCGTCAGCCATGTTGTGAGTGACGATTGGGGGCAGGGAGTTTCTCTTCAAGGCAAAGATGCGGCGCTTCAGCAGGACTTGGTCTTCCTCCGAGAGGAGTTCAGTGGGTGTTGGGATTGCTTTGGAATCGCCGTAGAAGCGAGCCGCATGGTCGAAAAGTCGCGCACCGATGCGATGCTGGATTTCTGTCACGGTGTCGCGTAGCTGCTTAGTGACGGCTTGGCCTTTCAAGGCTTCGATTGTGTATGAATGGGTCGCGGCCGGCATGATGATGAACGCGACGACGGTGATAGTCGAGCCAGCCTTCTTGAGACGGTAGTTGAGACCTAGTAGGAAAGATTCCATCACTCATACACAGCCTATCAATGTTTCAACTTACGTGCCAACGACTCGATAAACATATCTACACCCTTGTTTCTATATTCATATCTACCTGCCGTGAAAAACTGGTCCCTTCAGAAGAGGATTCCCGCAGGCTATACACATCACTCACGTAGAGGGTATTATCCAGGTCAAAGTCGAGATGCCCATAGAAATGGCCGCGGACAAACTCGTTGATTTTGGCTTTGGCCGTCGAATGAAGGTTCTGGAACTCGTGCATAGCTTGGAATTTGACTACGTTGAGGCCGTTCGGCAGAACCCCATCTGGCTTCCTCTTCAGAAGATGCTCGCTTTCATATGCTGTGATATGGGAGACCGTTGTGAAGACGTCCGCGCAATGTGCCGCAGAGCGTTCGATGCAGTAGCGGTGATAGATCCCTCGCTTCCCGGCTTCATGGTCAACATCAAAGTACTGGAGGTTGTTGTAGAAGTCGACGGAACCTGCACAGAGATAGCGACCGAGGAGAGTTGCGTGGGTCGTAAAAACGGTCGTTACGTCGATGTGCCTCTTCCTGCATAGAGGGATGGCGAGTCCCGCTTGCCACTCGTGGAAATGTGCGACGACCGCTGTCGTCAATTGGCGGGAAACATACTAGCAAGATAGATGGTGAATTGAACTTCCAAAGCGCGCGTATATAGCTTGGCGGAAATTTTCAACGCACCTCGCCTAAGAACCAAGCGACCAGATAGCCAAATACGATCGTCTCGTTGGTTTCGTGATCATTCGGGGGGGAAGGAATGCCCGCGAGGTTCCACAGGTCTCCTTTCCACTCGTCCAAACGCGAGTACTGGCTACTCGTGTCGAAGAGCAGGACGTGGGGGTTCCCTTCGACGAGCCATCTGCCGTACAGCGCCTTTACTCCTTGAGCCCGCATTCCTTCGAGGGTCGATGCCATGTAGGGATCTGAGGGCTCCTCCGCCTCGACTTCCATGGGGGCGGTCTTGTAGCTGAGAGGGCCGATGAGGCAATACCTATCGCCGTACTCGGAGACAGTGACGGGGACCTTGGTCTTTATGACGGTGTAGATGCCGCCGACCTTGTTTGCGACCTCCCAGGCGCATTCGAAGAGGAGATGGTTGCGGACATCGCGTTTGTCGTCGAGGGACATGGCGACGAGGATGATGGTGTGGTTGATAGTCAAATGCTCTCTCAACCAACCGCTGCCCTGCCTGGATAGATGATGACGTCATCAGCTCTGCATTGGGACCTCTCCCTCTTCTTTTCACCAGCCATGGCACAAATCGGAACCATAATCATATTACCAGCAAGAACGATTCGAATTTCTCATGGGTGGGGTACCGTTCTGGAGCTTGATACAATCAAGCTATACATAATATCGATACACAATAACTCCAAGTCTACGCTAACTCAATCACAAACTGAAATATCATCAGAATACACAGACATCGAATCTGTATCAGATTCCTCGAGCTCCTCCTCTGCGACAGGGTATATTGGGGGCATGTACGTGTAAGTGTACGTCGCTGGTACCACCACAGACGTCGAGGGTACCGTCCCAGATAATCGTCGGGGTATAATCGGGCGAATTGGAAATGGCGGGTCTCGGCCACGCCTCCCAGGAGACACCGTTTGGATAGACGGAGCATCCCTATCCGTGTCCGTGTCCGTGTCGTCCGAAGAACCTGCGTCTTCGTCTTCCGAGAACGACGAACGGTCCGAGGTTGTGGTCGACATTGCCGTCTTTCCCCCTCCGAATGTGAGGAACGTGCGCACAGCGCAAGACGCTTTCAGCAAACTCTTCCTTCGGCACAATCCCCCCGTAGGTGCCACCGTTTCGTCCGATGAGTTCATAGACATAGGAAGAACATCGAGCACCGCGTTGTCCTCCGATATCACCATATACGACTCCGTATCTGCGTCCCGCCTCCCGGGGCGATTGATACCCTCCATATCCATCTGTGTCATCAGCAAAAATGGCGTCGACGGTGCGCAGGCACATGTCTCCGCCAAGCTGCGATCAGAGGGACATGCCTTAGGCATTGTCAACTTAATCGTAGGAAACACGGAGATACGCTTCAGTGTTTTCCGCAGAGGCTGGAGCAGTTCCTTCCGTCTCACCCTATCAAGCGTGTCAGTACAAGCAAAGTTTTGCAGAAGATCGACTTGCCTATGCCCTTTGGTATCCTTGGACGTCGGCTCGCCAACACCTGCTTGAGACTGAGATGTGATCGTAACTGTATAAAAGTAGTGTTGGTTAGTACTGAATATTCCGTGGAATACAATGAAACATAGGCGAAACACTTACATCTCCTCCTCAGAGTCGACTGGACCATCTCGAAAATGCTATCCTCTCCATCTGCTATCCTACGACCACCAGGCTGGCGCTCCGTGTTGCCCTTGGTTCCCAAAACCTCTCTCTTCGGACCGAGAGCATTAGAAACACCAGAGCACGCAGCGGAGGCCTCCTTGCGAAACCGATTAAAGAGCGTCATGGCAGCGTCGACACCGATCACGCTCATGGGCTTGCTCGCGTCGTGTGGGGCTAATGAAGCCATTCATCCCCAAGTTCCACGCACAAGAAGAGACAACTCACTCGGAAGCGCCGCCTTCGTCTCCCCCGGAATACCAACCCCAGAATCGACTAGACTATTCCTACGACTCGTACTACTCTGCTGGAGACGAGCGGACAGAATAGTAGCCAAGTCTAGGTCCAAAGCGACGACGTCAACGATCGAGAGGCGTAGCGTAGGGGCAATACTTCGTCGTTGAATAAGCGAGAGGGGTTCTAGCGAAATGGGGGGCTCCAACGAGAACGATTCCTTCACGTCCTCCTTCATTTCTAATTCATTCATATCCTCCTTCTCCGACGAATCGAATTCAGATTCCCGGGGAACAGGTGCCTCCGTGTCCTCCACTTCCTCCTTCTCCTGCACCTCCGAGGATTCCACAGGTAACTGTTCTACTTGATCCTGTGCCAGGGACAGGGGCGCAGTTTGCATATCCATGTAGGTTCTACGTTCTACGAGAAGCTTCGAGCTTCGAATATTTATTGGCGAGGAATAGAAAGAATGGAAGCGCAGAGCGTAATTAAGCTGATGGCACGGCCGAGGTCGCGTTGTATGTCGCAGCGTAGCAGAGGGTAGGCGGCGGAAGTAATGAGGCGTAGACGAGGAAGAGGGAGGAGACGGAGACGTCGCAGGAGGGGAGGGGGGAGAGCAAGCTCGAGAGTGCGCAGGTGCGAAGGAGGCCTCGTCGTCGAGGCAGTCTACCAGCTTCTACCAGGTACCCACCCATGAGAACCCGAGAAGGGTTCTTATATGTAAAGCCTACATGCACTCAGGAGGCTGCTGCAAAGTTCCCTTGACGACTCCAGGTGGTGCGTTTATCGTGAGGCATTCGAAGGACATGTTACGTTGTGAAATCGATGGGAAGAAGCTGTGAAAATAGGTCGAGGGTACTAAACAGCTATGCTCGTGTTGATGTCAAACGATCCGATGGCAAGTCGTGTCGCCGGTATGTCTGATCCAATGATATGATAGCTCGAGCCTCGTGGGGGTGCATACTTGAAAACCGACAGTCAGGAAATAAGTCAGGAAGTAAGTTAGCGCCAGGTTCAATGATGCATGCGACAACTGTGTGGAGTGGGAGACAATGAGGCACCGAGGGGTGCTGGAATACGAGAACACAAGTTGCTGACTTCGGGGATGGTATAAAAAGTCGATGCGATATCGACGGGGACCCCGGCCCAGATATCAACCTATACATAGCGAGTCCGTAGGTCCTTCCCCTCCTAATCTCTATACGTAGAACTCTGCAAATTCTACGCCATATTGGCAGCGAGCAGTTCCTCGGTCGTCAAGCGGAACTCTCCCTCAGTGTCACGATCCATGAGCTCGTACCATCCCCCCTTCTTCGGATGCACGCCATGCCCGACAACCTCGCAGGTTCTGACTTCCTCACCCCTGTATATCAAAACCACATCGCCAATATCGAACTCAGTGCGTCGAGGCTGACGTGCGACCGATGGCTGAATCCTCTGGCCTCTGGGACGGCCAAGGCTGTCCCACCGGGCTAGGACAGCCCGGGAACTACATTGTGCAATCAGCGAGGCAACGATAAAGGCGAGAATGAGGCTGCTTACCTCTGTGCTTGTGAGGCTCTGACAACAACATAGAGTTAGTCCTCTTCACTAAGGTTGGCTTTGTTGACATTGTCAGTGCCTGATATAGCCATGAAGGCGGCTATCACAGCAATAATGGATCTGGCGGAAATTGGTGGTCAGTGAATCTGATTCGGATGGCTACTAATCGTTGGAATTTTACTACGTGGGGTCTGATGGAGTAGGGCGTCGGTAGAATCCTTCGCAGAATCTTAGAAACTCCTTCGTGCCGGCCTCGAAAGCGGGGTCACCTGGACCTGGGGGCGTAGGGACCATTGCTCGCACGCTCTATCGTAACATTCGGCAACGTTTGGGGCGAAGCGGGCTCCGTCCATGTGTATTTCGACGAACATGTATAGGTCCTCGATCTGCTTGGCAATCGAGGGTTGCACGTGAGACAGACTGCGACATGGTGAGGGTGAGGGGAGTGCGGAGACTCGAGAGTCACTCCCTATTCGTCTTAAATGTTGCAGCTGGCATGTTCACAGCGCCGCAGCCGCTCATAACTAGCCGGGAGTCAAGAGCTTCACCGAGTATGCGTGTCATTCCTGTAATTTGTATTCTGCAAACGTATCCTCGACTTCGGCTTTCAACGCAAGTGGCTATTGTCTAAGGAAGAATAGTTCGCCTTATGTAAGAACTTGAGGAAACAGAAGACCTTCCAGAAAACGGGTTAGCAAACACTGAGCGCCGTCACACACAGCAACGCGTCGTTCACGTTCACCTCACCATTGAAGGGGCGGCCCTTAGCAGGCTTGTGCGCCATAGACCATCTGGCGAAGCGCGCGCCGTCCATGTGGACGCCCGTGTTGCAGTAAAGCCGGTCCCCCGAGATTTATTGTGAGCGACTGGAGCGTTGCGGGCGGCGCGCTTTGAGACGTGGTTAGAAGCCTTTCAATTTTTCTCTGTCTTCTGACATTTCCCACTCAGGAGCTCAGCGCCCAGCAGTCAGATCTACACTCTTTGACCGAGTGTCGGCCCTCCCTTTCTATGACAAGTTGATATCATGCCTATTTTGCCGATTTACTGAATTATGCAAATGTTTATGCGCGTATCCCGAGTTGAAGTCGTGTGCGTGGATTCTTGCTTAGTGGTTCGTCTACAAAAAGTTCAGAGTCCGCCATCCAACCAAACCGTTGGGCGCCTGTATACCTTTTCTCCAAAACTCAACGACTCACGAACGTCTAACCCACAACGACGGCGAAGATGGCCGGAAAACCGGGAAAGATAGACTACTCAGGTTACAACTACAGCGCCATATCCTCGCTGGTCCTGACAGCAGACCGTTCTGCTCTTCCACGACGCGACAAGGAACCAGATGGCGCTCCCACAACCTTGGCTGGTCGGATAGACCCCCGGGAAATGGGTTCTCGTGTCTTGCGACAAGCCCCGAAGGACCTTGATAAGAAGAAGAAGAAGGCATCCGACAAGCAAGATGCCAGTGAACGTCAAGTTGCGAAGCGAAAAACAGAGACTGCAGGGTTTGGGTATGCTGATATCATCGAGGCGACCCAGGATGTTGAAGGTCTCACATACCGGCCTCGCACTGCAGAAACGCGCGAGGTTTATGAACTCATACTTTCATCTGTCCACCAGGCCCTCGGTGACCAGGCCCAGGATATCATTCGCAGCGCTGCCGACACTGTTCTCGAGTCATTGAAGAACGAAAACATGAAGGACGTTGACAAGAAGCGCGAACTTGAGGAGATTCTAGGACCTGTGGCTAATGATCAATTCTCTCAACTCCTCAGTCTGTCGAAGAAGATTACAGACTACGGTGCCGAAGATGAGACCATGGCCGACCCAGCATTGGAGAGAAAGGAGGCTGAGATAGATGACGAGGTCGGCGTCGCTGTAGTATTTGACGAAGAGGAGCAGGACGAAGAGGACGAGGAAGGTTACGAAGTTCGAGAAGAGTCGGACGATGACGATGACGATGAGGCTAGAGAAGGCGAAGTTGGTGAGGGGGGTGTTGAAGGCGTAGAGGGGGGTGACGAAGAACTAGTCATCGGTGGTTCGTCATCCGAGCAGAAAGTTAAAGCAGACAAGGACATAGTCTCACCGCATTCCATCGATGCCTTCTGGGTACAACGCCAGGTATTCGAAGTCTATCCCGACCCCGTCACGGCAGCCGACAAAGCAGCCTCGGTATTGTCCATCCTTGGCTCCGAATCAAGTCTGCGAGACTGCGAGAATCAACTGATGGAGTTATTCGACTACCAAAGCTTCCATATCATCACCAAATGCTTGAAGAACCGGGAAGTCATCGTTTGGTGCACGAAGCTCATTCGAAGCGACGCCGACGAACGAGTCAACGTCGAGGTAGCCATGAGGGAGAAGGGAGTGGGCTGGATTCTGAGGGAGCTCGCTGGTGATAGGCAGGCCAAGTCGAGGAGACCAGACGACGCCATGGATGTCGACGAGGCCAAGCAGATACCAAAGACCGCTACTCTCGCCCCGGGTTCCACTGTTCAGCCCAAACGCACGGTTGACCTTGAGGCCATGGCATTCAGCCAAGGCGGTCATCTCATGACGAACAAGAAGTGTAAGCTCCCCGACGGTTCCTTCAAGCGCGCAAGGAAGGGCTTTGAAGAAATTCACGTCCCTGCTCCTCCCAAGAAACCTGTTGTCGAAGGAGAGATTGTGCCCATCAGTGACCTCCCAGCTTGGGCTCGCGAAGCTTTCACGGTCAAGACGCTGAATCGAATCCAAAGCAAGCTGTATCCGGTAGCATTCGGTACCGATGAACCTATCTTACTTTGTGCGCCCACTGGGGCGGGGAAGGTGATGATCTCCCATTTTTCTTACATGCTGCCCGGTCGCTGACGCCGTCTCTAGACCAACGTAGCTATGCTCACGATTCTCAACGAGCTTTCCAAGTGGCGTGATGAGGAAACTGGTCAATTTGATTTGGACTCTTTCAAGATAGTCTACATCGCGCCCATGAAGGCCCTCGTCCAAGAGATGGTTGGTAACTTCTCCTCCCGACTGGGCGTCTTCGGCATGAAAGTTGGCGAGTTGACTGGTGATTCGCAAATGACTAAACAACAAATTTCCGAAACTCAAATCATCGTCACTACACCGGAGAAATGGGACGTTATCACTCGTAAAAGCACGGACACAAGCTACACCAACCTCGTTCGCCTCATCATCATCGACGAAATCCATCTACTCCACGATGAGCGAGGCCCTGTCCTAGAAAGTGTCGTCGCACGGACGATCCGGCGAATGGAACAAACGAACGAATACGTTCGTTTAGTAGGACTCTCTGCTACGTTACCTAACTATCAAGATGTCGCTACCTTCCTCCGCGTTGAAGAGTCGAAAGGCCTTTTCTATTTCGATGCTTCATATCGACCGTGTGGCTTGCAGCAACAATTCATCGGAGTCACGGAGAAGAAGGCGATCAAACGCTACCAGATCATGAACGAAGTCTGCTACGAGAAGGTCCTCGATCAAGCTGGCAAAAACCAAACACTAGTCTTCGTCCATTCGCGCAAGGAGACAGCGAAAACGGCTAAGTTCCTCCGCGATATGGCCATTGAAAAGGAAACTATCACTCAGTTCGTGAAACCGGATGGCGCTGTTCGCGAGATTTTGAATGAGGAGGCCAACAACGTCAAGGATGGCAATCTACGGGATCTTCTGCCTTTCGGTTTCGCTATCCATCACGCCGGGATGAGTCGAGAAGATCGTGGGCTTGTCGAGGAATTGTTCGCCGACGGCTCGGTGCAGGTATTGGTTTGTACCGCCACGCTGGCTTGGGGCGTCAATCTTCCTGCCCATACTGTCATCATTAAGGGTACCCAGATATATAACCCGGAGAAAGGTCGTTGGGTCGAGTTGTCTTCACAGGACGTTTTGCAGATGCTCGGTCGTGCTGGTCGCCCTCAATTCGACACGTTTGGTGAAGGTATCATCATCACCAACCACTCAGAGCTACAGTACTATCTGAGCTTGCTTAACCAGCAATTGCCTATCGAGTCGCAGTTTGTAGCCAAACTTGCAGACAATCTCAACGCTGAGATCGTTCTTGGTACCATCAGAAATCGCGACGAGGCTGTCCAATGGCTCGGCTATACGTATCTGTAAGTGGTTTTGTAGATCTTTTGAATCGCTCATATAACCTTCCCATAGATATGTGCGAATGTTAAGGTCCCCAGGACTTTATGGCGTTGGCGTTGATTATCAAGAGGACGATGTTGGTTTTATACAGAAGCGGGCCGACATCGTTCACTCTGCCGCCGTATTACTGGAAAAGTGTAACTTGCTGAAGTACGAACGTTATACTGGCCGATTTCAAAGTACCGAACTGGGACGCATTGCATCGCATTACTATGTTACCTACAACTCAATGGCGACTTACAACCAGCATCTGAAACCTACCATGTCAACCCTGGAGCTCTTCCGCGTCTTCGCACTTTCAAACGAGTTCAAGCTCATACCTGTTAGGCAAGAGGTGGGTTCTAATTTGTCCTTGTTGTCTGACGGTGTCTGATGTATGATTAGGAGAAAATGGAACTCGGGAAACTATTGGAACGAGTACCTGTTCCAGTCAAAGAAGGTGTTGAAGAACCAGCCGCGAAGATCAATGTTCTCCTCCAAGCATACATATCTGGACTCAAACTTGATGGTTCGTAGACTATGTCAGTCGCACCTCCGTCCGATATTGATATCTTTGCTTCAAGGTTTTGCTCTCGTTGCGGATATGGTGTACATACAACAATCAGCCGGACGGTGCGTCCCTTCTGTTTGACGTCCTGACCCCATGTTGAGCTCCATTCAGTATCATTCGGGCCATGTTTGAAATATGCCTGAAACGAGGCTGGGCGATTCCAGCGAAGGCTGCTTTGGACCTATGCAAAATGATAGAGAAACGAATGTACGTGGCCGTTTACCCGCAGATATCTATCACTGAGCTTCATCAGGTGGGGCTCGATGACTCCATTACGCCAATTCAAGGGTGTTCCTGCTGACGTTATACGGAAGGCAGAGGGGAAGCAATTTGTGAGCGAACTCTCTTTCCCCGTACTTCGTGAATTAACATTATATCTTTGCAGCCATGGTATCGGTACTTTGATCTGGTAAACATTACTTGTGAATCTTGATGCACGTATGGCTTACGGTCTCTCCAGAGCCCGCCCGAAATCGGTGAATTGATTGGAATACCAAACGCCGGTCGCCTCGTCCATCGACTGGTCCACAATTTCCCCAAACTTCAGTACGCCTCGCACCCTGACTTCCATTCAAGCCCTAGCTAACCATCCCAACAGGCTTCAGGCTCAAGTCAAACCTATCACCCGGTCGCTGCTACACATCGAACTCATCATCACCCCGGACTTCAGATGGGAGGAAAAAATACACGGGTCTGCCGAAACATTCCATATCATGGTGGAAGATGTTGATGGCGAAATTATCCTCTTCCACGACTCCTTCATCCTCTACAAGCGTTACGCTGAAGACGATCACATCGTGACGCTTAACGTGCCGATGTTCGAACCAGTTCCTCCGAATTACTACATCACCATTGTCTCCGACCGTTGGCTTCACGCAGAAACCCGCTTACCCATTTCATTCAGACATCTCATCCTTCCTGAGAAATTCCCTCCCCCAACCCCTCTTCTTGACCTCCAACAACTCCCTTTATCCGCCCTGCATAACAAGGAGTTCGAAGCACTCTATTCATCCACAATCCAAACCTTCAACAAAATCCAGACGCAGGTTTTCCAAGCCCTGTACACGACAGACGAAAACGTCTTCATCGGAGCACCAACCGGCAGCGGAAAGACTATCTGCGCCGAATTTGCCCTGTTGCGTCTGTGGAGTAAACGTGAACAACCCCGTGCAATATGCATTGAGCCATATCAAGAAATGGTAGATCAACGTGTTGCTGAATGGAAACAGAAGTTTAGCAAACTTCAAGGTGGCAAAGAAATAGTGAGCCTGACTGGTGAGACTAGTGCTGATCTACGTTTGCTTGAGAAGGGGGATGTGATTGTGTGTACTCCTGGTCAGGTCGGTCTTCTCGCTCCCCCTACGATGCCTTTAGTGATTTTTACTTCTCCAGTGGGACGTGATATCTCGTCGCTGGCGTCAGCGCAAGAACGTGCAGAATATTGGCTTGTTGATCGCCGATGAGATACAACTCGTTGGTGGAGAAATTGGCCCAACTTACGAGGTGGTCGTCTCGCGCACGCGATACATGTCTGCGCAAACCGAGATTAAGACACGTATCGTTGCTTGCGGTGTTTCTCTGGCGAACGCCCGCGATCTTGGAGAGTGGATAGGTGCCCCATCACATGCTATCTTTAACTTCTCACCAAGGTAAGCCTGTCTTCTCCTTACATGTGTATTCAAACTGAGAATACCTTACAGTGCACGACCCCTTGAGATGGACATTCACTTACAGTCATTCTCTATCCCTCATTTCCCATCCTTAATGATCGCGATGTCCAAACCGGCTTATCTTGCCATTGTTGAGCATTCTCCAACAAAGCCTGTCATCGTCTTTGTCCCATCTCGCCGACAGTGTAGGATGACCGTAGACGACATCTTGACCCACTGTTCTGCGGATGCCAAGCCAGATCGATTCCTGAACATCGAAATGTCAGATTTGCAACCGCATCTTGATCATATCAAGGATGCTGGCTTGGCAGAGACGCTCAAACACGGCATAGGCTTTTATCACGAAGCATTGGATAGACAAGACAAGCGAATTGTCGAACGTCTCTTCCAATCTGGCGCCATCCAGGTGCTCGTTGCGTCGAAGGTTTGTTGGCCTCAATGTTATTCGTATGTTGCATGCGCTGATTGCACGTTCTAGGACACTGCCTGGAGTCTTCCCGTCGCGAGTTACATGGTGATCATTATGGGCGTCCAAACGTACGAAGGCAAGGAACATCGATACATCGATTACCCCATTGTCGACGTCCTCCAAATGATGGGCAAAGCATGCCGTCCGCTGGAAGACGAACGTAGCCGATGCGTGCTAATGTGCCAACAGACACGGAAAGACTTCTTCAAGAAGTTCCTCGCGGAGGGTCTTCCCATAGAGTCGCACCTTCCTACTCTTCTCCTCCATGACTATTTCCTTGCCGAAATCGCTGTAAAGACGATCGAAAACAAGCAAGATGCTATGGTAATGATACTTGTTACCACTTGGACGTTAATGCTAACATTAGCTTGCAGGATATCCTCACTTGGACGTACTATTATCGCCGCATGACTCAGAACCCCAACTACTACAATCTCCACAACGTTAGCCACGCACACTTGTCCGATCATCTATCAGAACTCGTTGAGAACACTCTGGCGGACCTCGTGAACTCCAAATGTATCTCCATCGGTAAGTCTGTCTGGCTTTCGCTGAGTGTCAATTACTGACAGTGACTCTAGAGGATGAGATGGACATCTCCGCTTTGAACTTGGGTATGATTGCAGCGTACTACAACATATCATGTGAGTCCCCCCCTTGATGCGTTACTCGTTTGCTAAATGTGTGGCAGATGTGACGGTTGAGGTCTACACGCTGTCCTTGAAGGAGCGGACGAAGTTGAAGGGTCTACTGGAAGTCGTCTCCTCGTCTGCCGAATTCGAGACAATACCGATACGGCGGCACGAAGATACCCTTCTCCGCCGCATCTATGACCGTGTCCCTGTCAAACTGGAGCGTGCTGATTTCGAGGCCCCACATTTCAAGACTTTCCTTCTTCTCCAAGCGCACTTCTCTCGCCTGCAGCTCCCACCCGACCTTGTCGCCGACCAAGCTCTCGTCCTCGAGAAAGTCCTCAATCTACTCTCAGCGTGTGTGGATGTGATGTCCTCTAACGCATGGCTCAGCGCTCTCGGAGCCATGGATCTGTCACAAATGTGTGTCCAGGCTATGTGGGAGACCGACTCGCCTCTCAAGCAAATTCCACACTTCGAACCTGAGGTCTGTCTCTTTCTGCCTCTTCGCACTCCTCATTGCTTAAGAATCTGCACAGGTCATCAAGCGATGCAAGGATGCCGGTGTCGAGTCCGTCTACGACATTATGGAGATGGAAGACGATCAACGTACTTCACTCCTCCAAATGGATGCACGACAGATGTACGTTGATTTTCCTCTGATACTAAGCAACATTGTTAATAAACGGTCTTCAGGCGGGATGTTGCAACATTCGTCAACTCGTACCCAACCCTGGACGTGTCGCACGATCTTGTCAAGGGAGACTACACCGCGGGCTCTTCCATCGTTCTCAAAGTCACACTCTCCCGCGACACCGACGATGATGACGATGACTCCCCCTCCACGGACGAGCAAACTGTTGTCGCCCCGTTCTACCCCCACGCCAAAATGGCCAATTGGTGGCTCGTCGTCGGGGAGCCGTCCACCAAGCAACTCCACTCTATCAAAAAGGTCACTGTCACTAAGACGCTTGCCGTGAAGTTGGACTTCACGCTGCCAAAGGGGACGCATGGGCTGAAGCTGTACGTGATATGCGATGCGTATATGGGGGCCGACCATGATATCTCGCTCGGGGATGTGGAGGTGGCAGAAGGGGAAGATAGCGATAGCGATGAGGATGAGGACGCGAGCATGGCTAGTGGGGATGATGAGTAGATGAAGATGTAGATGTGTAGGTACAACTTTACATAGGTTATTACCGACCTGCTCCCTTTGCTTGTATTAATAATATATGTATTCGCTCATTGAGGTGCTTCAAACACCTTCCCCCCGAAGCACAACTCCCCACGTTCGGTTCTTTGCGTCCCTCTCACTCGTAGTCGGCGACGCCTCCTGACTTCCAGAGCGAGCGAGTGCCATATAATGTCAATCGCGGGTTTTTGTTTTTATCACGGAAATGTCGGTTTCCCGAGAGCACATATTGGTGAACCGGGCGCTAGTACAATACCGAGTGGCAGGAAGCAAGCCATGACTTGGTCAGACAGTAATTCGGCCTCGTCGATCTCCACACCGCCGACGCGCGTGACTTCTACGGGCCGTACAACACCCTCCTGTTCGAGCTCTTCCCTGCCAATGAGCACTATCAGGTGTCTCCTCGGTGCACGCTCATCACAGGGTCGATGGACTTCACCTTCCTATACATCGTCAGCAAACGAACGGTGCCCGTCTTCTTCCTGCAAATCTGCACCCACACCGCTATCGACAACGCCTCCGCCCGCATGGAGGCCAACGCCGAGATGCGCACATGGTTCGTCGAGCTCGCGGACGGCGGGAGCGCGGCCCCGCAGCTGGTGGGCGTGTGCGCTATGGGCACGCGTTTCGCGGTCTACGTCCCCGGTTCCTTGTCGATACAGCACCCAAGGCGCAGTGGAGCTACGATATCCTGGACCCGGCTGGAGAAGCACAGATGAGAGAGGTCGTGCGAGTGGTCAAAGTGATGTCCATCCCGTACTACGAAGAGCCATCACCATAGAAGAAAGAGCCACAAATCACATACGCGACGCGCTACAAACTACAAACCAAACAGTGCGAAGAGCGGACGCGTTGAAGTGAGCCTCGTGCGGCGATGTAACGGGAGGGCTGGGATCTCGATTGTACGCAGCGCTTAGCATGGGCGATGTTCGTCTCTACCATGATCATCATGGCCAATCATTAATCAATCATCCACGCAGTTCCATGGCTCCATGAATGACAGGTACCGCAGTTGCCTGATGGCTGGGAAGCAGATAATCATACAGCACGTTTGTCCCCGACTCCCCGATGCGCTTGAAGCCCTACGGTAACGCGCTACTCGCATGCCTAAACGCGCGCTCCAAGGGGGCCGAGTCCGAACTCGGATGTCATGGCAGACAGCACTGCGGTTCTAGTTGCGCTCATTTGCCTTGGCTCCATCGTCAAATGGCACTACTCACCGTGGCTTATCTCAGGTATGGCGTAAACTGATCCTGCATGGTGCATGATCCAAAGCAATGCCAGATATGTGAGCACGACATCGTGCCTGTTTCTCGCCGTTCTCTCGCCGTTTCTCCCCATCTCCCATCTCCCATCTCCCGTCTCTCACCTCCCGCATATCCATTCCAAGCCCGTCGTTCGTCGTCTCTGCGTACATCTGCGCCCGCGAACACACCACTCCGAGTCCAGTGCACCCCGGAGTCCGGACTCGCTCTGCCATCCAAGCGCTGCCATCCAGGTCTAGCATTGAGATCAGGACAAAACAGGATAAAACAGCCATGCAGACGGTGCCCTACACACGCACGCACACACACACGTTCACTGAATATCGAATATTGCATACTGCATACCAATCATCCGAAGTGTCGGTCGAATGAACGCCGAAGGATAGGCGACCCCAGTCTATCTCACCCGCATTGCGCCCAGTTCCTCTCCTCCCTCCGATGATCCACGCACCCTCACCGCCCACCGCGCGCCGCCCTCTATTCCGCTATTCCTCTATTCCTCTATTCCTTCTCTATCCGAGCACGCACCCGAGCCGCCGCCACGCCTCCGCATCCTATGCACGTAATGATGTACGGCGGGGGTGAGTACACAGCACACAGTCCACAGTATACAATACACCAAGATTCAAGACATCATGTCATATCAATTAGCACTCAGCACTCAGCACCGATTTCCAAAATCCCCCGGGATACTCGAGATACGTGTACTGGTGGATTCCGCGCGCGTATGCGTATGCGACGTGTGCATTGTGTGTGCCGAATCGCCGAACTTGAGGCTAGCGCGCAATGCGCATCCCCTTCGACATGCTTGCTGTGCGGGTCAACGTGCCTTCCACGAAATGTATTATTCCGCACACCTCCGCTCCTACATTGTGTCGCACTACGCAAAATGATAAAGAAAGAAATCTATGTAGCCCGTTTCTGCAGACGTTCAACGTTCAACACCGAGGACCGCCCAGACATTCACAGTTGAAGGATGATGTACTGTGTCCTAGCATCGTCCTGCATTATTGACTCTACGCCACTCCTACCCCAGGCAATTAGTGCATGTATAAACATGAAGAATAGCTAGGTGGTTCTACTCAACTTGGTACGCATCCCTGTCCTGCCTGTCCGCCTCATCAGCCCACTTCGAGCGGGCATTCAAAGAAGCGAGTAAAGAATTAGCGTAAAGCTTTGACAGCATAAGGTCGGGGATAAACATGCTTCGAAACAAGGAAGGTTAAGCTTCGACCATGTGAGGTAGATTCAGCAGGTGGGCATGCTCACGGTATTGCAAGCTGCCAACATCAAGGTCAGCAGTCGTACCATTTGAATGAGAATGAAAGTTACTCACATTGTGTGTTGTGTGAAGGACAGCATCAAGGATGGCACACACTGAAGTTATGGTGCCCGTTTCAACCGTAACTGATACAAAACCAACATCACTTGAGTATCACCATGAGTGAAAGGACAGTGAGGGGTTGCTTACAGCGAACAATCTTCCTAACAAGTAAGTCTGATGACCGAAATCCAGTTCGCCTCATCAACTATGCAGTCTTAGCGGGGTTGAAGGCAGGATAATCACGAGCAAACTCACCAGATAACACGTAAGGTAGATTGATAAAATGATATCCACAGCGGCACAAAGAATTAGCCAGGATAATGTCAACCCGAATGAATTACGAGGTAGCCCATCAATGACAAGCTGTAGTTCTGCAACGGTGGTTGGAAGTTCTTGGCTTATCATAATGCGAGAGGTACCCAAAACATAGAGGGCAAGGCTAAGAGCTGAGTGGTGTTGTTGAGGTGCAAGGGGGGCAGCAACGGAAGCCACTTACCAAGTGAGCAAACTGAGCCGAGAGCAATGAGTCCTGGGAGGATCCGATGTGAAGACAAGGCACTGACTCTCCACGAGAAAAAGAGTTGAACAGTTGTAGAGATGAGGGACTAAAGAGTAGTAAATCAGCAATACTTCACTGTGAGCCACGGTACTCAAACCATTATAACTGTATCTGCGAAAGAGAGGTAAGATATATATCAGGTAGTATGGTGGCAGGGACTTACTTCCCGAAAACACTCCATGAATATATGGTTCAGTCACAGTGTTCAAATTACAGATCATAATGAACTCACTTTCTTGTATGCCAACGGTCTCTCCAATTGGTTTGGAGACTTCTAATGCGGACTTCAAAATAATGTCGAGGTATATTTTGATAATATTGAAGAGTATCATCGCTGTCTCAAGTAAGACAACGACAAAAACCTGTTCAACACTCTTCAAAGAGTCGGTATCACTACTTGAGGTGAGCGGTACATACAACCAGCTTTGTCCATAACCTGTCACTATATGAGAGATATATAAGTGGAAAAGCACCCGAGGAAATGAGTTTCATACTACATACTTAGACTTAGATCGGTAATATGTCACTGTCTAGTGACGGAGGATGTTTATGAAACTGGTTTCCACAGAACATTGACCCAATAGATACCTGGTTAACTAGAATCTTGACGTGAATTTAGTCATCCCCCGAGCAGACAAGAGAATATCAGAGGTAACGCACACCATATAATATGAAACTCAAGGCAAGACCAACAGTGAATGTTAGTGAGCTATCCATCTGAGTCATTGCACGGCGCAAGGGGGACGTGAGGGTTGTTGAAATTATTTAGGTGAGTCGGCACCATGGTAGGCCTTAACTATATGCTCGGATTCGCGAAGCAAGTCGCTGTGTTGATTGCCAATATCATCGTTGCCAGTGTCAGTTTCATCTTTGATATCAGTATCCTTACTTATCATGCCTTCTGATCTTGAGTCGCGTTTTGAATCATAGCAAACACAGCACCCGAGAGTTGATGAAATCCTCCTCGCTGAGAATTTGACGTACTGATGGTTAGGGCTCAGTGAAAATACGATTATAATCTATTATAGTTAGATTACACTTGATTACTACGAATAAATATGTGTTCACAACATAATCAAACTTGTCTAATATGTTGGATTATGATATGATATGATATGATTATATTATATTATGAGTGGCGTAGTTAATCATATTCTAACGCCTAGAATGACCGTGAGATTTATGAGATAGAACTGTACAGTTCGACATTCGGGCATAGTTTGGCAGAATGATGATGTAGCATTTCCCAGAAAAGCATGTCTGACCCAGCTCTGAAAAGCGACGCACGCATCCATTATGAACGACAACTTCTCCGCCTTAAACGAGTAATTGTACGCATGCCTACAGGTGTCCCTGATGGCTTGGTGGATGCCCCAATTGCGAAGTACTTTGGACAAGAGCCCGTGGTTGACCCCGCCGAAGGCCCATACATGTGTCTAAATCAGGCCTGGGACCGAACATTTCAACGACCGGTAGATGAAAAGAAAGCACTGGTGGTAAAGGGACGTTATGGATTGTCGCTTATCATACCCTTCGTAGAGAAAATTGCTGCCATGCCAAGCATTGAGCTTAACGGCATGATACATATCGTTGGCGAGCGTCTTAAGCAATTGGCTGACTTTCTCGAAGAAGAGTCGGTGCAATCATATTCCCTGGTCAAATGGAGTTGGCTAATTATTATAAATAGGTTCAAAAACTATCCTACAACTGGAGGCAGCCAATGGGAGAAATTTGATGGAACAGAGCATGTGCTTGCTTTGCCAAAGCAGAAGCAGAAGCATGGCGAAGTGAAGGAAAAAGCTCGTCCAAACACCAAGGGGAATAAGAAGAAAGGGGCCCCCTGTTCAACAGATCTTGCACCGCCGAGTTCCAATGTTAATGATAAACCAAAGGAAAAGCAGGCTTCTGCGAAGCGAAAGGTAAAGTTTAGGCATCTAGTTAGAAATAGATCATTACTGATGCTCCATATTTATAGCAGCCTGCTGCTGAGTCCACACATGTGGATGAGCCGGCTAAAAAGCAAAAGGTATGTATATTGTTTGCACACAATCTGAAACTTACGGTATGATCCCACTAATAGACATCTATAATCGATGTTCCCTCTGGCGATGACTTGGACAAGGGGTCCGAGAATGAGTCTGATGATGATCTTCCCATGCGGCAGGGCCGTAAGATGAAGAAAGGCCGATGGGTGTTCAGTAACTTTACTCCGAGGTTTGGGACTACCAAAACCGGAAAGCCTATCTGGAAATGGCAATGCAATTATTGCGAGTACGTGATGAATAGCTACTGGTATTTAAAGTGACTTACTTAAGTATTTTATAGCATTTACCGAACTTCTGAACGAACGAAGAACTGCAAAGACTATAATAACGAGACTCTGCCGCTACCACGCTCAAGCAACTTCATATCCCACCTTGATCAGTGCCGCCAGTTGCCTGATAATGCCAACTACAACAGCTGGCTTTCCCAGGAGAGTGGCAAGACAGCCGCACCAAGCTTATCTGGTAAAGATAGCGGCTCCGGTGGCTCTCAAGGGGTTTTGAAGGCATTTGTCAAGCGTGGGCTTGAGAATCCAGCCAAGACACTCACACGGAAGGGGTTTCGTGAGTACTACGTTAAGGCGGTGATACAGGAAGATCTTCCGTACTCGTTTGGTAACAAGGATGGTATCAAGGCCCTTTTTGAGTATGTCCTACCAGCCGGGTTTGTTCTACCCAGTCAATTTGTTGTTCGTGCGGACTTGGACTGGCTCTACAATGAACTAAGTATGAAATTAAGCCAAAAGATCCTTGTGAGTGATAAACTTTCTTTTAACGATGAACTTGCACGCATCACATGCTGATGTTGGTCCACATCATAGGCTAACGACTCCAAGATCGCAATCGCATCTGACGTATGGACAAGCAAGAACTCGGTACATGCATTTGCTGGTGTGGTAGTATTTTGGATAAGTGATCAGTGGGAACTTGAGGAATATGTATTGGAGTTATTACCTCTCGATGGTGACCACTCAGGTGCTGCGTGTGGAAAGGCAATCTACGAAGCCCTGAACACGCGTAAGATTGCCACGAAATTGCGTGAGCTATTAGTTCTTGTCTATATATGAGAACGTACTGATTCCTGTTTCAGTTGCAAATGCGGCAGATAATGCCTCCACAAATGGAGTGGTCAACCGTACCATCAGTCAACGGGTGGCAGGGAAAAATGGGTCAGTAATCCATGCCGCAGACATGCAAATTGGATGCGCCGCACATGTTATTAACCTTGCGTGCCAGTAAGTATATTTCATTAAATATATATATACATGATCGTGATCTGACTCTCATTTAGGGATATCCTACATGGCCTTGGAGCTGCTCCGTCGACTGACGAAGCAGACCTGTATGAACAGAGCCGCGGCTTCCCTCTGGTCTATAATACAAGCGAGGATCCTGATGTAGAAGAGGAGGAGAGACTGCTGCGAAGCGAAGCTAGCGGCGGGCCCGGGGGTGAGAAGAACATGGAGCTTGGTATTGTTGATGAGAGTGAGATTGAGGATGCGGATGTGGGGTGGGAAGATGTAGAGGTGCAAGGCCCCGAGGGAGGTAATGCGGCGAAAAGGCAGAAGAAGCGCAACGTGATACAGAAGGTGCAAACTGATTCCAATTCTCCCACCACTCTGCCCTTTGACCTTGACCATCAACAGCTACATGATATCGTCGTATTCGTCCTTCGCTCTGAGGTCCGTCGTGCGAGAATGCGACGCCTTATCCGACAAGTCTGCGACAAACAGTATAAACATTTATCACTCATCAAGAGCATGCCCATCCGCTGGAACACCACTTTTGCTGAGATAACAAGGGCGGTCCTCTTGCGCCCTGTATGTCGCTGTTATATCTTCATTCATTCCTTGGGTTCACCGTCACTAACCAATCACCAATAGGCAATAAATCAGATAATTGATCAACTAGACTGTAATCTCACTGGGAAGCAAAAAAGGGCGGCAATGAAGATGAAGAGAGCGTGCTATCTCTCCCCGAGCAATTGGGAAAGCTTATCCCAGATTGCGGAGATACTGTCGGTATGTTCCCTTTCTGAACCTGAGCCGGACTGCACCATCCTGAACATCCTTAGGATTTCAATGACGCAACCCTTGAACTGTCAGCGAGCGACGGACCTACGATATGCAAAGTTTTACCAATGTACAAATCAATTGAAATCCACCTCAACGACCATCTCACTCGGCTTGCGCAAGAAGGCACCAACCAGAACATCAAACATGGCCTTGAAGCTGGTCTCGCAAAACTCAAACGGCACGCTGATAAGGCTCTTGAAAGCAAATACATGCTGCTCGGTGCAGGTACGTTACAGCTTGCCGCTGATAGTAGCATCTCTCACCGTTTAAATTTATTGTCGAAGTTCTACACCCGTCGATTCGGACCAAATGGCTCGAAAATAGCTACGGGAAAGACATTGCGGAACGAGCCAAAGACTACCTTAAGGAGCTGTTCGAAGAATACGCAAACAGTGCCGCAAACGATGCCCCGACCTCCGAGAAATCAACACCCAGCGCCCCGAAACCCGCTACATCTTTTTTCGACCGTGCAATTAACTCGGGTGCGGGTGGTTCAATCCTTGATGGCATCATCGACGCACTGAACGAGCTTGATATGTACCTCAATGGTTCGTATCCTTGTGTGGATGGGAAAGTATTACTATGGTGGAAGGTGAGGAAACTCAAGCTTCGAGTTCAAGTTCAGGCCGTACTAACCTGGCATTCTTTCTTAAGAACCATGGGCATATATTTCCCGTACTTGCGCGGATCGCGAGAGACGTCCTGGCCATCCCTGGTGTTAGTGTTTCGGTTGAACGGCTGTTCTCCAGTAGCAAACACACCATGTCCGATACGCGTTCCTCGTTACTAGCCTCCTCTGCGTCGAAGACGGTCGTCTCCAAGCACTGGCTCAAGCGCGGACTTGGAGCGGATATTCACTATCTGGATGAGGTTAGCATTTGGAATAATTAAGATTAAATATGATTAGATTATGTTATGATTATGCTACGACTATGCTTCAATTAGATATGGTAACCTGTGGGACCGTTTGAATATGATTATACTAGATTACGACAAAAATTGTAGCATAATCGTAATCTCTGAGCCCTACTGATGGTGGTTACCAATGACCATGTAAAACATTCGCACGTTAGCGCTCAACGCAAGGCCTGGGCGCTACAATGGCCATCGGTGATCACCGACATCCACCTTGAAAGTTTGAAGAGCTTATCAAGACCATGGAAAATCTCCTCTGGATGAATTGATCCCTCATCTTCTCTATGGTAGTAGCAATGTATACCGTGTTACTGATATTCCTCGATGATGCATTTCAAGAGGACATCAAACTCGTCGCCAACTTTAATTCAAGGTTCATACGGAAGGACACCGACTGTCGTCCAGTTTCTCTCATCTGATTAATCACGCATCATGGTCTCCACATAGCTGGTTTCCGATCATATCAAGAACCGTGGATTTGGATACGTTTTCTGGCGAGCATCCAGAATGGTAGTTGGCCAGATCACCCTTTGGACTATCTGATTCACAAGTAACTCGTGTCATCATCTCGACTTCGTATAGATCCTCAGATCTCAGATATTGTGACTTTATTTGACGCTGTGGCCGCTGCTTACTGACACGCGGCCAGCCTATAGCTCAATCACTTGCACCGGTTTCAGGACCGCAGTGGACAAGGTCAATGGTAGCAGACAGTGCTCAGACGGTCGTTAACCACCGGGCCATCAAGCTGATCCATTCCAGTTTCTCAGCGACGGGAACCAACATCAAATTGATGTATTCAAGTGTTCCTGCGGCTCGCAGGTATTTATTGAAGTGGTCTCGTCATGGGTACTCTTTTTACTTCTTAGTACTCACCCTATTTGGTGTTTCCGGCTTGCCCAAAGCTTGCCGCCCCATCTCAATATATCGCCGGACGACACTTATAACTCAGGAAGGTGCGAAAGATTCAAGAGAATCAAGTCAACTGATGATGGCAATGTTGTTCGCAGGGACGAGCGGGATTGTTGAAGCGTAACACTCACCCCTCCCAGTCCCCAGATCTCAAGAGGCACCATTTCAGACTTTCCTACGAGTGCGCTACCGAAAGCAAAACAGGACCCTCGATGTATACGACATGGTCTCGACACACGGCACTGCTTTTCTTGTCTCTATCGTCTTTATGCAAAGCGCAGACATCAAGGCTCTTTCAATGGCAGTTTGTTAATCAGATTTCGAGTGATCTCCCTGCATGTAGGGAAATGCGCATCATTGTCAAATCTTACAACGCAGACAATTCTACCCATGGGACACCGCCGTATTACATGCGATCGTTCGAGCTGGGAGGTCTGCCAACAACATCCTTCATCGGGACAGACGAAAATGACTTGCGATGGACGGTTGCACATCCCATTGGTGAGTAAATGGTTGATTGTCTGGTCCTAAGTTTTTGATTCCTGATCACACAAAGGCAAACACTTAATGCTGGTTGTTGTGGACGCCAATGGGAGCTCAGGCGGCGTTCCAACCCGATTGTTTACGGTCGAACGTATGTCATGTCTTCATTCACGCACTCTGAAGCCGTTTCGATCGCACTTCGCTAGCCGGGCGATCCATAACATGCATACCACCGAGGGTTCATCCCGCCTTTACTGTCACGTCAAATATAACACTCGGCAATGCGATCACCTGCCAACCAATTGGCATCAACATTGTCGGGGGCGTCAAGCCTTACAATGCGACTCTTGCAGCTCTCACCTCACCTTTTGTGACCAACATTACAATGGGTCCCCTCGATGATCGCCTCACCTACGTTTCCCGACAAGTTCCTAACACAATACTGTTAGGTATGTTCCTGTCTATCAACTTATAAATGTAGCTGACCATTTTCTTTTGCTGTTAGTCTCTGTCAGTGACGCGTATGTCATGCATTTCCTTAGGCATATTATTGTCCAAAGCTGTTTTGTTTGTATAGCACTGGTCAATATGCTTTTGGGACTCCATTTGTTTCAACGAAAGGTGACTAACATCATTGCGTTGTAGAATTGTGAGCTAACAAAAAAGTTTAGGCTCTACCGATGTCAGTTGCACCGGTCTGAGCACTACTACTAGCAGCATTACAGACATTAATCGACAGATTCAAGAGGCCAAGAACCGCAGACAACAGTTGGTAGTTATCGGAGTTTGCATTTCCGTTGGAACCCTTGCAACAGTCGGGGCAGCCGTATGGTATTGGCGACGCAAGAATCGCTGGCGCTGGTCAAGAAAAGCCCCCCGCGTATGAAGTTCAGTACATAAATACTAAATATAATCCCCGCATCTCAGGCATAAGCAGTTTCCACGACAATGAGCTTACCGAACAACCATCCAACGGTGAGCCAGATCTAAGAAGCCGCATGCTGGTAATTATTGCTATTGTGATGCCGCCTTCATGTCCCCAAGGTACGTTGTCCGTCTGTGCATCTTTGATTAACCATCAGAGCCAGGTGTCAAGCACTGGGCAACCACTGGATACGAACGCGAACCCCCAACCCCCCACCACATGCGGTCAGTTCAACCGCTAGCGTGATCGGAACAAGGCTTTCGGGGAGGCACTTCCGGGAGGTGGATAAGGGGGAGATCTTTGCTTCTCCAGCGGGATCCAGAATATCATAACTCCATTACGCCGTGGGTGCCGTATCGACATCGACAAGGAACTAGGGATCGGGGATGATGTATGATGCGCACCGGCAGGAGTCGATTAATGATTATCGATTATCCCCCGCCGCCAATTCGTAGACCGCGAAACGCGTGCCCATAGCGCGCAATCCCACCAGCTGCGGGGTCGCGCTCCTGCCGTCCGTGAACCCGACGAACCTTGTATTGACCTTGCACGCATCCCGATTCTCGTCCGACGGCGTCAGCCTCCAAGCTCCATTCGGGCGGAGGCCTCGTCGAGGCAGTGCACATACTGTTGACCTCAACAAAGAAGACCGGCGCCTGCGTTTGCTGACGACGTATGGGAAGGGTAAGTGGGAAGAGTGGGAAGAGCTGGGAAGGGTGTGAGGACGGCGAGGGCCGACCGCGGTGCGAACGTGCGCGCGAAGGTTTGAACGCGCCGAACACGCACGGAAGTTGAAGTTGAAAGGTGACGAGAGGATGGAAGATGATCGATGACTGGAAGACGGGAAGATGGGAAGCTTGGAAGACGCGTAGACTCTAGAGCCGTAGAGCTGTTGAGCGCCAGTCGTTGAATGAATGGGTAAGATTGGGGAAGGAGAGACGGGGCCCGCTAGGTACGTACCCCCAGAGGCACAGAAGTCAGAAGTCAGAACGCTGTCAGCAAGGACATCGACGCTGATGCAGATGCATGATGATTCACTCATTCACGAAAGAGGCACGCGAATCGGGAGTGTTTGGCGGCGATTGTGCGAGAGGGGTCGAAGGTCTGATTGACGTTGGGGTGATGGAGGGGTGGTTCGCTGAATAGGGAGCAGGTGGACGGCCAGACAGACAGACGTGGCTATGGACGCCTGGACCCGCCCATCACTCAACGAACGCGTATATAACGGCAAAAGGCAGGATGAACTGATCACCCTCTATTTGCAAGGAACCAACGCGGCTATCAATACAACGCACTGCTTAGATGGTTAGCTGGCTGCTATATAACGCGCTCTTGACACGCCTGGTACCCCACACGCCTACAGTCTACAAGTAGTGCAAGAATGACGCAGACGATGACGAAGCTCGTGACGTTGCTCGTCCTCGGCACACTCGTCGCCGCATTCGATCTCTGTACGTCCCCTCCTCCCTTGCCTGCCTTGCCCACAGCTAACGCCTCCCCATTGCAGCCCAGCTCGCGGCGAACACGAACTGCATCGGGCCCACGCTCATCGCGAACACGTCCATCGTCGTCCCGGGCAACAAGCGCGTCGTCCTCTCCACCCTCCAGTGTGCCTCCTTCGCACCCTCCTCCCCCTCCTCGCGGCTATCCCCCATCACCGCCAACGCGAATGCCGTGCCCGCCCCGATAATCCCGCAGAGCGTGTGGCACGCGCCCCCCATCTGCGGCCTCTGCAACGCCTGCTTCCCCCCCTTCCCCTTCCCCTACCCCCCGCCGCCGCCCCCTCCCAAGCCCAAGCCAACGACCACCAAGAAGACGACGACGTCTACCTCCCATAGCACCTGTGCGTTCCCTCCCCTCCTCCCCTTCTCACTCCTCACTTTTATGCCTATATGCTCATTACATCGTTGGTTTCGCGCAGCACACTCGACCTCCACCACACACACCTCCACGCATACATCCACGTCAACGCACACCACCACCAAATCCACCACCAAATCCACCACTACTACAAAGTCCACCACAGCCGCCCCGAGCCCGACGCCCACGCCGACGGGACCCGTGCATGTATGCGGCGCGCCATGTGCGTTTACCTCCCTTCTCTCCTTCCCCTCATTCACGTCCTTCCCTCCTCTCCTCCTCTCCTCCACTTCTCACTTCCCTTTTATCAACCCCCCAACCCACTAATCATATATATACTCCCAACTAACATTAACATGTTATCGATTATCGGTAATATACAGGCACCACGTCGTGCAACAGCGACGCGGGCGTCCTCCCCCCACGCGACGAGGACTGCGACACCATCGACGCCGCTATCCAGGTGCGTCTCCCTTTCTCCTCTCCCTTTATTACTCCCTCTTCCCCTTGTTCCTTTTCCCGTATCCTTTTCCCGTATCCTTTTCCCGTATCCCCTTGATCGCTCCCTTTATCTATCCTTTTACCCCCCACCGCATGTTTCACACTCCTTCTTTCCTCCTTTCCTCCCTCCCTTCTCTCCTCCCTCCCTTCTTTCGACATTTCCACCATCCCCATTTCCCCACTTTCGTCCTTTCTCCTCCCCCCACATTTTACCGTTCTAATCCGACTCACACATTTCACTCACACATGTTGATTGATTGATTGATTGAATGATTGATTCACATATATTTTACTCACATATATCCGACGGCGTGCAGATCTTCGCCGCGCAACAGCCCGCCTCCTTCGTCGTCGCCCCGCAGCACATCGAGACGCTCTCCTTCGGCTCCTGCGCCTACTTCTTCGTCAACTTCAACGCCGTACCGTCCTCCCTTTCCGATAATACACCACCGAACTCCCTTACCTCCTCAAATTCCAATTCCCCTAACAATGCTAGGAGTGTGAACACGGGCACAGGCGCAGACGTCGAGGCGTGCTGGTCCGACTTCGTGCGTCCCCTTCCTCTCTCCATTCCCCACCCTCTCCCTCTCACCCATCCATTTAACACTCCACAACTAACACTCCACAACTAACTTTTTTATTTTGTTTTAACGTCTAACGTCTAACATCTAACATTTCTTCGCAGACCCGCACATCGCCCACGATCCGGCGCGCGTGTTTCCCGCCCGCGCAGCCCTTCACCTCCGAGGGGCTCTGCCTCTCCTCCTCCTCCTCCTCCTCCTCCTCCTCCTCCTCCTCCTCCTCTTCTACCGGAGATGGGGATGGGAGTGGGGATGGGAGTGGGAGTGGGAGTGGGGGGTTGTGGGGCATCGGCGCTGCGCATTCGTAAAACCTGAAGAGAGGAGGGGGGGAGGGAGGGAGAGAGGGGGAGAGAGGGGGAGAGGGGGAAGGGGGAGGGGGAGAGAGAGGGGGAAGGGGGGAGGGAGAGAGAGGGAGGGAGGAAGATCTGGACACTCTGTCGCTGTTCTCATTCTGTTGTCTTATCTGTCGCTGTTCTGTCTACTACGCGTCTACTACTCTGTCGCTGTTACTGTCTACTACTCGTCTACTACTCTGTCGTTCTGTTCTGTTCTGTCGTTGTCGCTCTTGTTTTGTCGCTACTCTCAATTTGTTGTTGTTGTCGCTCTACGCCGATATTGATTATTGATTATTGATTATTGATTATTGATTATTGATATACCCCGTTCCCGATCTCTCGTCCCACCGTCCGTCCCTGACCACACCTCAGGCTGCAATCCACACACCACCCCGCCAACCCGCCAACACGCCAACCCGCCAACCTACGAGTCCCGCGCCCCGAGTCCCGCGCCTGAGTCCCGCGCCTGAGCCCCGAGCCCTGAGGGAGGATCGCAAGATACGAACACACGAGGGACAGACACGAACACACGAACACATACCCGCCAGAACAAAAACAAAAACTCGAAACTCGAACACACAGACACGAACACACAGACACGAACACACGCATACGAACACTAGTGACTCAAACACACGCATACGCCGTTTGCTATTTGCTATTTACTATTCGACGCTACGACTCGCACTCACACCCACCCTCCCATATCCCTCCCATATCCCTCCCATATCCCATATCCCACACCCACCCTCCCACACAATACACGATACACAATCCCTACACAACGCGCATCACCTCCCCCATCCTGCGTTGTTATGCGCATACTTACTACTTACTACTTACTTACTACTTACTACTTAGTATTACCCCTACGCAAGGTATCAAGGCATCAAGGTATCAAGGTATCAGGGCCAAGGTACGGGCGACTAAATTCCGAATGACGCATCCAACATCCAACATCCAACACCCAACATCGATATCGATGTCCCGCCCGGTGATACGATCGATACGAGTTCGACGTTAGACGTTCGCGTTAAAGGTTAGACGTTATGCGTTATGCGTTTATGTGTTACGGCCTACGGTGCAGCGGTGCAGCGGTGCAGCGGTCCTCGTACGCATGTATGTATGTATGTAAAGTGCCACACAGCCCACAGTGCACAGCCCACAGTGCACCGTGTTCTTCAAGGGTGTTCTTCAAGGGTGTTCTCGCTCCGATCCCATCATATCATATCATATCATATCATGTCATATCATGTCATGTCATGATCCCCCCCTACCCCCTCTCTCATCCCCGCCTTCAAGTTAAACCTCTTGACCGCACTGGCGCGTCTCCCCGCCCCCGCCCCCGCCCCCGCTCCACACGCACATACCCAACACCCAACACCCAACACCCAACACCGCACCAACGACCAACGATCAACGACCAACGATCAACGATTAACGATTAACGACCAAACGAGCCGTCGACTCGGAATCGCCCATGCTCACGTTCATTCAAATTTCAGCCCCCGACCGACGTGTGCTGGTGTGCTGGTGTGCTGGGTCTGTTATCATGCATGCATGCGTAGAGGACACGTCGTACCGCCACGAACATCCCATTCCCCATCCCCCATTTCCTCTTCCTCTTCCTCTTCCCTTTTATCAACTTACATAATGCCAGGCTCGGCACCCCGACCCCACTTCCACTTCCACTTCCACCTCCTGTTCCACTTCCACTTCCACTCCCACTCCCGCGTCCACGTCCACGTCCATTCACACCCATTCCTTATTCCTTATTGCGTCGCAAATCGACACGATGTCCACCGAAGCGCGCATTTTATCTCATTCTCAATACCGGGAACCACAAACACACACAGAGACGAAACATAATCATAATCATAATCATAATCAATCATCCGACCCAATCAATCACCACAAATCATACTCCAGAGACAACTATCAACCACGCTGACACGGAGGATGAAGACCGTCGAACTCGATCGCAGGTCCGAGTATCCACGTGCTACCGATGAAGACCGTCGAACTCAATCGCAGGTCTTCACGTATTCACGTATTTAGCGTGCCCGGCGCGTCGCTTCTGCCAAGGCCGTCGAACTCAATCGCAGGCCTTCACGGTATTTTGGCGCGGCGGGCACATCTCGAAGGGCAGGCATTTCGCCTGTCGGACTCGAGAGGAGGGCAGAGACCGTCGAACTGAATCGCAGGCCCCGGGTTATGGAGAATGAGAACCGTCGAACTTAATCGCAGGTCCCGAGTATCCATATCCACATATATAGTAACGATGAAGACCGTCGAACTTAATCGCAGGTCTTCACGGTATTTTGGCGCGGCGGGCGCATCTCGAGGGGCAGGCATTTTTGCATGTCGGACTCGAGAAGAGGCGAGCACCACCGAAGCGAAGGCCGTCGAAGTTAATCACAGGTCTTCGCAGTATTTTTTTGGCGCGGCGCGGCGGGTACAGCTTTCCAAGCGCAGCGCGCCGCTTTTGCTGGGCAGAGGCCGTCGAAGTGGATCGCAGGTCCCCGGGAATGGCGAGTTCGATATGGTGCATTGGTAGATGAATGGGTGGTGGCCAGCCACCCATCCAACTCGGTAGGCCACTCGCCATGTCCTGGATCCTGGATTACGACCTTCAGACATTGGGTCCATCAGATATCTATAAATAGAAATGCAAGTCAGGAAAAGCAAAGATAGAGGAGGGGCGATGGGGCTTACCTATGACATCCGACAGGCAGATGGAGATGGGGGGTCTCGGAGGAACGACCGAGTTATTGCGGGGAAGCGAGAGAGGGAGAGACCAGGGTATCCAGGGTATTAAGGTGCCAGAGTATGATAGGGAAGGCGAGGGATCATCGATACTTGAGAGGACCACGGGAGGGGTCGAGAGACGAGCAAATGGCTGGCTTCGATCAGGATACCAGGATATTATGGCCAGAAGAATTAATCGATACTTGGTACTCGGAGGGTCCAGGCTTGCGAGAGGGGCGGCAATAATGCAGGAATGCAGGAATGCAAGAATATTATATGTGAGATGCTTGTGATGCTTGCGAGTCGGGAATTAGGGATGATGAGGCAATAGTGCTGCTTATAGCGTCCAAGGGACTCAAGAGATATGGGAATAATATTAAGATGCAGATGCTTGAGGACCGGAGATGCGTAGTGCGAGCGTAGCTTGATTATAGTGTGCACATTAGTCGAATCGAGTCGAAAGTGAAGCCTCGGAAGTGGTATTGTTGACGCGGCGCGAGTGGTATATGTGTATAGGCATAGGGTATACGGCACGCCTTCGCCTGATCGAGCCGACGCCCAGAGTCACGGAAGAGTGGTGGCCAGTCACTCCGCCGCTCAGCTGAGACGCCGACCCTACCCTGCTAAGCGCACCTACCAAGTACCGAAAAGAAATTAGGTGATCTTGACCGCCGCGTCAATATTAGGGGGAGAGAGGAAGCGAGAGGAGTTGAAGAGAACGATAAAAGCAAGTTGGTTCGATTCGATTCGGTTCGGTCCAGATTCCAGAGTACATCCAAGCATCCGAGCATTCAAGTGTTCAAGTGTTTAAGCAGAAGTCGACCCCGTCGCGGACCAGATCTTGCGCGTCCAAAGGCGAATACGGCAAATAAAGCCACTTGAAGTAGGCGCAGGCGCAGGCGCAGACTTTCCAGCGGTGTTTCCAGCAGGATGGTCAGAACGAGGCTCTCCCGACGCAGATCCCGAGTGCGACGAGCCCACGGACGTCGTAGAATGCCACGCATGCCAAATCGGAACAGACGTCTTCCCAGAAACAGCGTCCGACTTGCCCGCCTTGCCTCCAGTGCGCGAAGGCATGACCCAGCGCGAAAGAAACGCGGTAACCTTGGGTCCATACGAGCGGGCTCCAGCTTCAGTCGCAGTGCCGCGTCCAGCAACCTGGGCATTAACATTCCGCGAGGCGGGTGGGGTAGGTAAAGCGGAAGCTGCGGGCGAAGGACCGGTGGTACGGCAAGAACGAGGAAGAGGAGGAAGAGGGGGAACAGGAGGAACAGGAGGAACAGGGGGCGCAGGTTGACGGGAACGAGAACGAGTACCAGCAGGGGGACGAGTAGGCGTCGAAGCGCCGCGGGAACGAGAAAGAGGGGGAGCAGGTTGAGGTTGATGAGGGCGCGAACGGGACTGGGACCGGGACCGAGGATGAGCAGATGTAGGCGCTGATGAAACCCGTTGACGAGGAGCGGGAGGAGCGGGAGGAGCGGGAACAGGCGTCGAGGCAACACGGGAGCGAGAGCGAGTAAAAAGAGCTATAGCAGAGCGAACCGTAGCAGACATAAAATTAAAACCCGGCGCAGGGTCCTCATGAGGGGCGAACGGAATTCCAGGGGCATATCCAGTCGGAGCGGGGCGAGAGGAAGGAACATATGGTTGAGGAACATAAGGAGGAGCGACCTCCCTCCGTTCAAACTTATCCCAGTCACTAAGGGATACGCCTCAGCACACAGAAATCAAACGAAGGGAGAGGAACGTACACTGCAGCGAAGTAAGAGTGTTTCTTGATGGAGGTTCGCAGAAGTCTGTCATCGGGATCCTTCTCAAGCATCTGTTTGGGACAATTGATTAGCGCGCGGGATCGATACGCAGTGGGAGTGGAGATGTACCCGGCGGAGAAACCCTTTCGCAGAAGGAGAGATCACATCGTTGTCCCGGAACACGAGAGGTCCGTAGAGAATCTGCCGAATGAGATCGGCTCTTCTTCCTTCAAAAGGTGCCTGTCGTCGAATGAGCATTGTATACAAACATAAGAACGAGAGGGATCACTCACCCGACCAAGGAGCATAAGGTGCATGACCACAGCGAGCGCCCAGTAATCGACCTCAAACGTGTATGGCTTGCCCTGGATGATCTCTGGGGCCATCGTCTGAGGCGTGCCACAGCCTTCACGTGCGTAGTACATCTCCCGCTCTTCTGGGGTCTTGGGGCGTGACATCCACGACCAAGGCAGAACGGCGCCCCCAATAACTGAGGGTTTCGCGAAGCGTTTGGACAGGCCGAAGTCGCTGAGGACAATGTGGCCGTCTCCCTTGAGGAGGATGTTCGCGAGCTTGATGTCCCGGTGCATGATTCCGAGGCCGTGAAGGGTCTGTAGTGCGATAACCTAGCAAACGACACATATGAGGATACCATCCGAGTTGAAGCGCGGGGTAGACTTACTAGTTCAGCGGTGTAGAAGAGAGCTCGAGCAGGCTCCAAGCGTCCACACCGTTGGACTTCTCCGTCGAGATCTCCACCAGAGACGAATGGCTAAAAGGCGGGGATTAGTTCGGTCTCAATGCAAGTAGGTAAAGTGAGGCTTACCATGGCGAGGTAGTAGCACTTGTTGTCGTGCCAACTAGCGTCGAGATTGACGAACCAGGGGTTATCGCCTAGCTCACGCATGAGCCGCTGCTCATTCAGGACGAGCTCGTGCTCTACAGGCGAGCAGTGCTTGCTGATGGTCTTGATGGCGTGTCGCGAGCCACGGACGCGGTCCTCGGCGAGATACACCACTCCGAAAGCCCCTTTACCAAGGATGTCCTTGACCATGAACATTTCCATGGCGCACGGCGTGCGGATGGGAGGGACGGCGGCTGACTTGGATGGATAGGGGGCCTTGTTGCGGCGCCGGTACAACACGTCCTCCATCACGATGCCATTCTGTGAAGTCAAACACGTTAGAGAAGTTGCATTATAAAGAATAATGTATATACCTGGATGAGCTCTGGGCGGTGGGGGGTCGTCTTCATAGTGACCGGAAACTGGGGCGCCTCATCAGTAGGAGTATCAGACAACGAAGAGAGGAATACTCACGTTTTCCTTGAGACAAGGATTCCGATGCATGGTGTTGAAGTTCTGTCGGTGGTCCCGAGGGACGATGCGGGGTTGCTGGGGTTGCTGGGGGGCGGGGAACATGTCGATAGTGTGTGTTGAAGAGGGGATGGTAGTGGTTCGAGTTTAAGAGATGATAATTAGGAGACGTAGAGACGCGAGCCTCTTCTACTATTTTTCGGATGTCAGCCATTGGACTTCCCACAGTCGTCGGTCAGCCGCACACCGTCACGACCCATGGTGGGGATCTAGACTGCTATAGAAGTGACACCATCCGTAAGTGCTTCACTACAAGCTGCATTGAGGACCAGTCGCGTTCGCAAGTCGAGTCGGCGCGTCGAGGGCGACAAGAGGCTCTTGACGAGTTCCGGGAAGTAACTGATCTTGGCGCCTATTTTGAGTTTTGCCACAGTATCAGCATCAAACTTAATAGGAGCAATAATGCGTTGTGAATGGCCTGAGAGCCCGGGGATGAGACAGGACACAGTATGGAAGCGTGGCGCACCCGGTTCAGCCTCGTGACCAATAGTATCGGTGACGCCAGCATGCAACGCTCATTTTCGCCGAGGATGCAATAACCTGGTAACAAAATTCTGGAGTATACTTAGGACCTCGTGTGTGCCCCGAAAGATTGCCTGATCTCAATTTATCTCGTCTCCTGAGGGAAGTAATATTGGCTTGGAGATCTAGGGAAGAGAAGTGATCCTAGAGGAAGGATGTGACAGAGTGCATTAGGATAGGCTTTGTTAATGTTGCCAACGCACGGGAGAGGGCTTTGGTAACGTCGTGCGTCTTGGCGGTCTCCTCGATAGAAAGTGGAGGGACGGACTACATCATATAGCTAATTCAGCCGTCCAAATGAGAGGATCTATGGAAGGCGCCTCCGCCAACGATGTTCCTGCTTGGTACACAACGATGAGGTGCGATCCCGAAGCTTGACATGACATCCCGATAAATCATAGGAATTAAATTCCTGCTTGAACACAATTCCTCTGTCTGCGTGAATGAATCGGTCTCGGAACAATGAAGGAAATAGGGAACGTGCCGGTATTATCCCAGTGAGTTACAAAGCGTCTAACTAGAAGAATTATCTGAGGCTGATCAAAGTTAGTTTGAAGTTTGACTAGCTTCAATTTGACTAGCTCACTAGATGGTAAAGAGCAGTAAATTTCGGGTCGGTTTGTTCTGTCGACTGAACAAGCTCCCGGAGCGTTTTCAGGGTATAGAGCGAGGCTGGATCACCTTACTATATAATCATGCCAGGAATGTGTATCACCTCCGCTGACCAGGATGCAGCATTGTACGTTGTAGAGGAGACAAAGAGGAGATGCGACTCGCGCGTCGACGTCGTGACCCTAGTAGTGTGGCAACTGAGTCTGACCATCACATGACCCCGCCTGATTCAACTCAAGTGCGCGTCTGAACAGGTCTGAGCCTTTGTCGTCCGAATCACTGCCCGTCGTCAAGAATATCCCTCAAGGACTACGACTAGGAATTCCGTTCATGGACGTCGCGCCCCCTACCCGCTCGCATATCAGAGGGCGCGGAGATGCTCATCGCTCGCAGTCGAGAAACAAACAATGGACAGCGGGAAATCCCAACGGTGCACCTCCGAATCAACGTGGCGATGGGGAGAGGTGGGAGCGCGGGGGCGGACATAGAGGGAGAGGGAGAGGGACGGGCGGAAGAGGAGCAGGAGGCTCAGCGGGAGGCGGTCGAAAGTTCCCGAACCGCACGTTGAATGTCGCGAAACCCACCGCGACCACTACTAGTGGCAACGAAGAATTGCCCGTTTTCGGAAATTTCGATATCGACGAACCGGTGCTGGAGACGCAGGAAGAAAGGGAAAAGTTCTACCAGGATGTGCGTGCTCACTGTGCGCGTCGATGTGTGCTCATACGCCTGCTCAGTTGGTCAAAGCCCGAGAAGTGGAACGCAAAAAAGCAATTGCAGAAGGGAAGATGGACGACCCCCTCGTACCCAAACGATTGGAAGATGCCATCAGCATGGTAGGGACTTGCATGGATATGTGCCCTCGGTTCGAGCGGTATCGACGCGAGCGGGAGAACAACCTCACGGAATGGGAGACAATCCCGGGAACAAAACGTGTGGACCACAAACGGGCAGTCAAAATGTATGAACGCGCCGCAGGCGATAAGACGTTGCCTTCCGATCTCCGTCCACCCATAATACTCAAGGTCCGTCCCTCGTTTTTATTCAACTTTTCCCATCACGCCTCCTTTGCTTTCGCAGAGAACTCTCGACTACCTCTTCCGCCAACTCCTTCCTACTGGAGGCTTCCACCGTACTTTCAGCTTCATTCGCGATCGCTCCCGTGCCGTGCGCAATGATTTCACTATGCAACACGAGACTGGCCCACTGGCAATGGAGTGCCATGAGAGATGTGCAAGATTTCATATCCTGGCTTTGCACTTCGAAAGAGACGAAACGGATTTTTCCATTCCGATGGAGGAGCAGCAGTTGATGTACGGTGAGTAGCATCCGCCTTTCTGTAGATGAACGAGTAGGAGGATTGACAAACTTATTCTGTTCTTCCTTCGCTATCGCATGTATATCTTTGAATGTAACTGCTAGCCCTACAAAGTTTGAAAGAATTTTACGCCGATCAGAGGGACAACTATCAATCCCCTCACGAGCTCGAGATGCGTGTATACCACCGACTAATTCACATCAGGGATCAACGCGAACGACACGATGATATACCGCCACACATTACCGAACATCCGGTCTTCAAGCTGACGACGGACTTTCGACTCCACGTCCAGAAGCGTAGTGCGCCAATCACCAAGACATCGAAGTTGGCTGTAGATGCGGAAGGAATGGCGATATTCGGAGAGTTGGCAAGGGTACTCAGGGAGGGTGCTGGGGGTGGCAATGTGGTCATGGTATACCTTGTGGCGTGTATACTGGAGAGGTTGTTTGGCAAGGAGGCGATCGATGGGATTGAAGATATTAGAGGGAATCTGGAGATTTGGCAGATTATTGATGGCGAGGTGGGTGACGGGCGTGGGGGTGGAGAAGAGTCAATGGGACATGGGGACGGTGATGACGAGATGGAACACTATCACGGGTTAGAAGATGAAAGGATGGACGACGACGGGATGGACGACGACGCGGATGCGGGAGATGAGCATCAGGAAGGGGCGGGGATGCATGCACCAAGTCCACTGAGACCCGGACCGACCGAGTGGTTGAATAACACATTTGGAGGACCTCCTCTTCCTTCAGCGTTCCCCACAACTACTGCTTCGACTTCGATGCCTACTTTTCCGTCTACCCAACCTACGCAGATAAATCAAGGGCCACCGCCGACGTCGTCCTCTCCGGGGCCAACAGCACCTTTGTCTGCTTTTGCGGGCCTCACAAGTGCTCCCAACCCGTTTGGCACTCCTTCGGTGTTTGGGAGTAGTTTCGGCTCTTCCATACACAAGGCAGCTCCTCCAAAATCAGTGTTTGGGACTACTTTTCCAGCTGGTTTTGCACCTGCGTCATTGGACGTAGGGAATGAGCGGGTGCAGGTTGGACTAGGGAATGCAGTGAGCACCACGAATTCAAGTCCGTTTGGCACCTTTGGTCAACCACCAGCGCCAGCTCAACCACCAGCCTTTGGTTCGGCACGAACGCCGGGTATGTCTTCCGTTCAATCATTCTTAGTCGAACCTTTCAGTGAACTGATAATTTGCGTGCAGCACCTCTACAAGGAGCTTCTAGTAGCACGCAGGGTTCGTCTTCTCTGCTCAATGTTGCAGCTCCAGCGTTCATTCCGTCGCATCCGCCGTCACTCGCTTCTGCTTCGGCCCCAGAGGTCGGCGAGACAATGGCTGGTACACCTTTCAAGGCCCAACTGAAACAGCATCCGACGCCTGTTACGTTTCCCGCGTTAGCCACGTCCGTGAATGTGCTCTCTCCGTTGCCGTCGTGGACCTCTCCTACACCTCCAACGTCTGTTCCAGCTGCGGCTACGGCGCCGACAGTTTCCCCTTCGTTACCGACCCCAATAACACCCACACTCCCTAAGCTTAATACCACCCTTAACCCTAGCGTCAGCTCAGAGCTCTCTCCGCGTATTCCCCCTCCCATGGACCGAAAACAACCTATATCCCTGCCTTCCACTCCCACCACCACGGCAGCAACTCCCTCCGCGATTTGGCCTCATTTAGGATTTCTTAGAAGTGGTGGTCTGACCCCGACTTCGAGCTTGGGGTTCATAGGTGAAGGGTCTTTGAGTCCTTTGATACCTCAGTCACCGACAGTGTCGAGACAAGCGACGATGCAAGACATTGGATCGACCCCACAAGGTGCCTCGTCGTCATCATCCTCTTTGGGGTCCCTGAGGAAACTGGTAGGGATGCCGTCGGTTCCGTCAGTAGCTCCAGGTACTCCGCCTCAGCTGCTGGACACTGTGAAGCCTCTTTCCTCCAAAGGAAAGGAAAAGGCCAGGGCAGGCGCAAGGACGCACTCCTTTGACGAAGAAACGGCTGTAGGGTTGGCTGATGGCTTTGCGAAGAGAGAAGTTGTGAAGCAATGTCTGAGGCGATGGGTTAGGCGGACGGCTGACCGGGCCGCGTGGAGAGACGCATGTAGTAAGAGCGAGGCGTACAGGGAGAAGGTGGAAAACGAGAGGAAGAAAAAGGAAAGAGGGGCGGCGAGGAATGGGTCGCCCTCAGAGAAGAGACGGCGGAGGAGCTCAGACATATCGGACACGTCAATACGAGCGTCCTCCCCCGCTAAGAAGCGGGTAAAACGACGCGTATCAGACAAGTACCAACCTCCACGCACTGACGCAGACCTCGCGCAACGATTGAAAGAAGTAAGTCTACCTCGGTATGTCTTCACTAGTTTTCTAATACACGCGTAGAACCAGGAAGAACACGAACGGCGTTGGACCAGAGGGTCATTCCTCGACATAATATCCACCCAAGTCCGGCGGAAGGCGCACGCATGCGGGTTACACAAACCCTTACCAAGTTGGCATACATGGATTTCGCTAAACCCCGAGAGCGATGCTACCGCCATTTGGTTGGAGCGGAAGTTTGACATCCCCAACTCGGGGAAGTGGGTTTCGGAGGTGATCTTTGAGATCCCTCTATCCGCTCAGGGAGACGAGGCCGAAAGAGAGGGTTTTCCGGGGCTGATTATCTTTGAACGCACGCCCTTGAACGATATCACAGACGACATTGAACGGTGCGTTGTTGTTATCATTTTTTGAGTTTACATGCTAATCTACCCTGTGCGTGTAAAGGAAGTATCGAATATTAGACGATTGCTCACGACTAAGAGATATCATCAAGAGTTTACCTCAAGAACACCATTTCGTTCCGTCACTACTTGTGTTGTCGTGGCTCGAAGCGGGTCGGCCAGACACTGCGGCTTCGGAACTTGGATCCGATTTAGATATCATGGTAAGCACAACATGCATATCACTTACCTCCACCCACCCACATACCACGCATCACAGATCAAAGAATACATTCACGCATCAGTACTGAAAAGCTTCTCAGCCTTTCCATTTTCTTTTACCTCCGATACCCGAGACGACGTGGATGCCAAATTCGGCGCATGTGTCCAGGAGGTGATCGAAGGATGTGACGTAGTAGGAGAGAAAGTACAGGGATTGAGTGTACGAGGTGCGTTTCTGTTATTACCGGGGCATTCCGTGTTGCTCTTCTGTTCTCGACGTGGCTGATACTCCTTATTGCGTAGGTATTTTCCAACAGTTCCAGCCCGCGCTGAGTAGATTCGTGATAAACGGTCTCGAAAAGTGCTGGATAGATGGCGAATGTGAGTTAACATATCTCCGTATCAGTGCTTGTACATTACTTACGCGATCACGCGATCCCACTCCTCAAAGTCGATTGGCTGTCATATAAACAACTTCTCTCGGTTTTCATCTCGCTCCTCAACGACCTTATGCAACTGGTTGGGAGATTGACTGGTACTGGTGTCGACAAAACGATTAAGCTGCTCCCTCTTTACGAAGCATCCACCCCCGCGACAACGTCAACGTCAACACCAGTGTCAGCAAACAAGCAGGAGGATAGCAAGTACGTTCTGTGTTCTTCTTACCTTCTCAACGTCCATGACCCTTTCATCTCTTTCTATCTGTTACTGATCGTTCACAACCCCGCAGGTCCCTGTACGTATCTACAATAGCATGGCTGGAAGGAGCGACCATCGGCTCTACCCCGACGGAGAAAGGAGAAACTGATAACATTGTCTCCGATCTTGCGTCTCACAGGAGTATGGGAAGAGGTGAGTTCCTCAATGTTTCTTTCTTCCATCTCTCCTTCAACGAGTTTCCTTTCATTGACCACTGTCGATTTGTTTCTCTATTTTAGACTTCCCGAGCACGGCCTTCCTAGAGCATCTAGCCGAACTCGCGCGGTACCGACTCGAGCGAGGAATACTTGCTCCATCCACCACTTCCTCGTCTACTGTGCCTTCATCCACAGGCGGAGAAGGGCCTGTTTTTTATGTCCCTAAATCAGAGCTCCTTGCCATGAAAGACGACTTTGATCTGGTTGCCGAGCGGAAGGGAGGCGAAGCGAGGAGAAGGGTGGAAAGCACCAGAAGGGAGCGGAGACGTCAAGAAGACAACAATATCGGTGATGGTCCGAACAATGGGATGAAGGACGCAAACTGGTCTGCGGAACGCACGTCTTCCAAGGTCAAATCCAATGGGAACACGACGCATTTCGCACCGAGTGTCCGCAAGGAAGCACCTAGCCAGGTAGCGGACACGCCGGACAGCAGGCCGGACAGTACGGAAAAGGTTGTGACATTGGATATGTTGAAAGCCCTTACAAGGGACATCAAGATGCGGTATGGAGCTGGGGGGTTGTGATTCTTCGTACATGTTGGTGCTCTTTATTTATAATGGAATATGTGGTTATCATTATTGTAAACGGCTTGAACCCGAGTAGGCTCATATCCGACGGGTCACGCTTACGCGTGAGTTCCATGCTCTTCTCCGTCTTCCTATTCTTACTACGTCACATCAACGCCTCTCCATGAAAAGCACATACGCCTTTTGTCGCTCGCAGATGGTGAACCAGGGGGAGATGATTAGACAGCAAGTCACGTGACACAACAACACATCACTAACCTCCTCGAACCCCTGACTCATCTCCTTCACCAAGACCCAGCAACTACTTCCATACCTCCATCTCTGAACTGCTAGAATTGGACATACGCTTAGTGTAATCATAGACGCTTGTTCTCATACGTCTCCTGCCGCCATGCCTGCCACCCACCACCCATCCAAACCCAACCATCTACTCACCATCATCGACTCATCATTCCATATCCGACATTCCGAGGATGTGAACACATATCCATGGCTTATTTTGGCCTATGTGTTGTAGTACTCCCAGCTGTGCTACGGAGTGAGCGGTTTAGTTGACGACTACAAGTACTGCAGCTCTGATATTCGTACGAACTTTAAGTGAAATTTGGCTTGACACTCGACCTCATCGAGACATTCTCGCGGTATCCAGACTCATGATGCATAATGCGTGATGTGTGACACTGGGGGGAAATGGCCAAGTCTTCAAAAACCTATCAGCGTTCGAATTGGTAGTCCCAAGTCAGGTTAGTCTCGAAATACCTCGACAACCGATGATCTTCTGAGAGTACATCAGTACAACTTCAATACTTAATATTCACTCAAGAATGATCCCTGTGCAATCATGCTATTGATAGAACATGAACACGCTGTGAACACGTTCGCGAGATTGCATCTATAAATATCGTTATCGTACGATGAACAGGTCCGAGGTAGGAGGGACGTCGGGAACCGCAAAGGTCGTCGCGGGTTTCGAGCTGCACAACTCTCGCGTCCCATCGGATTGGAGGTGCAGCAAACTTGTCGCCTGTAGGAAACGTTAGCGTGTCCATGGCTCCCAAGTCGAAGAGTAGCGCTGGAGCGCTGGACACGTCCCTCCGAAACAATCAAACAAAGACATCGAATGTTACTGTTCGGCCAACAGGTACCCGATGGCTCATCTTCCCATCGACGTGCCAAAAAGCTGTTATTCATAATTGCTGTTCAGACATCGAAGTTGCTCGTGTCTGGTCATCACGGAAAGCGGTAGTAAGTACCTGTTGCTTCCGAACAATTTGATCCGCATTACCTACCATGTCTGTCATGTTGAACAATATATCCATCCTTCCATTGATGGTGCGGTCACATCCGCAACTCATTCCACGGACAAACCGAACACCGATGCACATGTATGATGCACCGATGACAGTGGGTGAACCGTGAGTGTAAGCGAGGGGCGAATACAAGGCGCGCGCACAATACAATACATACCCATTTACTCCATGCATATCTACACGCTACATGCACGCAAGCAGGAGAGGCACCATCCATCGAAGTCAAACGTGCACATGGCAAACAACGCTTACATACCCGCATTCTGGTCCGGTGCAATTTTCTCTCAGATTTGTCACAAAAAGCATTAGGTCTGAAATATAGTTATGGGGTGTCTGAAGAAAAACCCTGATGTCGTGCCTTGCGTCTTGTCATCGAACGACAGGATGAAAGCGTGCGTCCGTGCGTAAAGGCACGGTGACACGAAGACGGAGAGAAGACACATGCGTGGACGCGCACCCTCCACCTGAGTCGCAGCGACTCTTCCCATTCCGGTTTTCAACACGCCTTTCTTGCCTCCCTGCGTGGCTTTCATAAGAAAACAACCGCCGATGGATGAGAGGGAAGCATATCCGCTCACCGTTCTAGCGCTAGAACGGACGAAGCCCAGACGACCGGACAATTATGGCCATGCTTGTCACTTAAATAGCCTTCTCAGTACCTTGCGCGGTCTGCGGTGGAATGGGATGATGCCGTCAGACAGTCAAGCTTCAAGATGAAGTCTATTCTGCCGGACGGAAGATACTTCTGTGGTCTGGACAATGGAGTTGATGCGCGTTTGTCCCTGGGATCGAGCGATGCGACCTGAGAGCCTCAACGTTTACTTGCATCGCCGCGTGTTGGACTGGAGTATAAAAAGCTAGAGGAACTTCAGCGAAAGTCCTATAAATCCAAGGAATTTCCTCAGGTTTATACCTCTGCGCACCTTCTGCTCTCCTGATCTCTTCCTTCCAAACATGCGTGCATTCAGCAATGTCCTCGCAATTGCCGCCTTGGCAGTAGCAGTATCCGCTGCAAACATCCCGGCTGCCGTCAGTGAGTATACATTGTCGTGCAAACGATGCAAATTGGAGGGAACACGAATTAATTGGGCCTCAAAATCATAGATCGCATGGCGGTCAACGCAGGGTGCAATGACGCCAAGATCACACACACCAGCCATGTCCTGGTAGGAAACAAACAAGTCACCCGCACCGGGCTGTCCTGTACGCTGAAGGGGATGGCGGCTCGCGAACCATCTGAGGGGACTGTCGCTACCGACCCCGTCCACGTTTGCGGCCAAAGTTGTACGTGATTAAAGCCATGCTGCGCGATGAAGACAAGTAAATTCATGGATTAGCCTCCAGGTACAACGTCCTGCAGCAACGTTAGTGGAATTCTCCCCCCAACCAGCGAGGACTGCAATGTCATTGCCCAGGCGATTGAGGTGGGTTCACACATTGATCACCAGATAGATCACAAGACGACCCATCTACGGTAGATTTTCAATGGCGAAGGGCCTACTAGCTTTGTCGCTCAGCCCCAAACGATGGAGACACTGACTTTTGGAACATGTTCGTACATGTTTGTCAACTTCTCAAATGGCCCGTTAGAGTTCTGTTGGGACGATATGGTGAGTGCCAGCAGGCTCGTAAAGCACAATCAGAACCAACACTTGGTATATTTATAGGCCACGACCTGCGCTACAGCAGGGGCAGCTTGTTTCCCGCCCCACCAGCCATTCTCTCCTCAAGGATGGTGCACTGGTTCCGGTGGACTTTGGGCTGCTGGGTGGGTCCATCAGTATCTTCATTATCTTGCGGCGTATTTGCTGACCATGCATGGCCAACAGTGCCTCCCACTCCTAAGGAAAGGGAGCTTCTTTAATGGATCCGATTAGGTTCTGGTTTTGGTATTGTTATGTACTCAGGGCGTTACGGGGTTCAATCAGTATGCTTATATGGTTACAATGTGCGAGGCTTTGGGACCTTGAGTCAAAACGCAGCGGTGGGTCGCTCATCGAGAAGCAATTGGATTTTGACTATGAAAACCGTCAACGGTGGGAACGTGTAGTCGGAACAAGGCAGCTCACCTATTTTAGAACAAGCACGCCGTCCCACAGGGAGCGGGACATCAGAGCACAGATAGCTAGCATCGTACGGGGAGTCAGAGACTGACCCGGCGGGAAAGCGGTGAATGTGACACTTACAATACGATAGTTGAACAAGGTCACAAAAGAGGACTAGATAGGCTTGATTTTGAAGTGCAGAGAGATCAAAGAAAATATAAGACACTAGTTACGTATTCAGCAACCGCTACGTGAATTAGGTGGTCGAGCACATACTTTGAGGTCTTGAACAAGGTAGTAGAACACCCTTAGGCCCTCAGGATCTTCGCTGTCCTGGATATCAACCAACGAACCGATTTTGGCCGTCTGAAAAGCGGAGGCGGTCAGTATGGCGTGTCTTCAGAGAGTACACAACATTGAACCTCGAAAGCGATGTGGTCGTTCCCGACTCGAATCTCCAGCTCTTGTTTTCCAACGATGTTCTTTTTCGGCCAGTTTGTATCGTCTTCCCTGTTTGCAACGGTTAAAGGTGATTTCGAAGGGGGTCGAGAAAGAAAGCTGACTTGGTGATCTCGCTGGATTCGACGATGCGTTTCAGCTCCTTCACCACCAACGGTCCAACCCACACTTTGCGCGGTAATGAGTCTCTTTGCCGCGAAACCAAAGTCAGGGATTGCACGTACTTTCTTTGCGAATCAGACTGTCATTCCGGTAGTTCGAGTTATTAGCGTAGCGAAGACGACCATGCGAATACTCGAACTCGAGGAATTCGTGGCCATGCTTGCCTGAATGACCAGTGCTGTTCAAAGATTAACCAGGGCAAACTGGAGAAATGCCTTGCAGGACATACTAGTATCTGAGTGCGTCTAGTCAGTATCGCATCCATGTCCGTGATTTGGGCTCACGTACCTCAGATAGAAAGGGTCCTTTTCTGGGGCAGACATCGTGCGTATTGGTCGAAGTCAAAGTTGAATTCGACAGGCGCCTGTTATTGCGCGTCTTCCTCAGTCCCTCAGGAGACCGTGAGACTTTCTCCCCTGCCTCCTGTGCTCCGGCTTTTGAGTCCGTCGCTGACCTTTTGCATCCATCTTGGCACACTAACACCCGCAGTATAAACTGCGTCAGGTTCGAGGGATTATTCCAAGGATCATCCATAATCATGTTCGCGCACAATGAAAGGCACAACGTATACAGCCTTGTTTCAGTCATCGTTCCTCGTGATCTCTATGTAACATGAAGGCTTCCCGCATCGCAACAGCCTCGCACGCATGCAATAGCGATATCGGTTCCCTTGCGGAAACTCAGGATCAATGGACGTCGCATCGCCGGCCTATATATACACTAATGTTGGAAAATCTTATCGAGTGCTTCTCCCCGCTCAATCATGCATCCTTTGACTATCCCGTCCGCCGAGTTGGCAGGCATTCTGGTGGAGAGTACATTGTTTGGTACGTGCACCGAGCTAAACCGCAGTTACTTGATTGCTTACCCTCTTCATTAGGTATCTATTTATTGTTGTTCGCTAGCTGCATCTACGCCTACAAAACCGGTCGTGGTACACGGTCCCCTCCCCTCCTAGGCATCAATATCCTCATGCTACTTCTCATATCCTCAGTCAGTCTTTCGTTTACCCATTTAGCAGCGGTGCTTATCGTTATCTCTAGCACTGGATTTTACAAATCGTCCGCTTATTCGACGCGTTCATATATTCCCCACCACTCACCTCATCGGATGCATACTATTCAAATGTTCGCGACCCCAGATTCGTCACGAAAAGTGCATTATATTTCTTGCAAACCACCCTTGGGGACTTAACAATGGTGAGTAATCTACATCTTGGGTCGTGAAGACAGATGCTCAAAATGTTAAACCCATCGTTCCAGGTATACAGATTATACGTTGTTTGGAACCGTAGTTGGCCGGTAACCATCCTCCCACTGTTGGCAGTTCTGGCATATTTTGGTACGCTCTAAACCGACCCGAGCGTCGGTCCTTCGTTGAATGATGGCGTTTTCTGACACATCATCCGTCGTTTTCAGTGGGCGGTATAGTCGAGATCAACTACTTTTCCCAGTTGGCACCACAAGGCGGCAATTTCTTCACAAGCACTGATCCCATCACTGTGTGGGTCATGATCATGTTCATATCCTCTCTTTTGTGAGTGATATATCCCTGGCGCAATCAGGCCATAACTAAGGCGGATTGAACGTTTCTTTCGATAGCGTAACGGCGTACGTTACAGGTATGTCAAACTTACTTAGGTGCGCCTTTCGGGAATCTAACATTAGTTCCGCCGATGGATAGGACTGATCACCTGGCGCATCTACTCCCTGCGGCAAGTGCTTCAGAAGTTCCAACTGCCCGTTGTCAACGATGTCGGCGTCCGTGTCTATTTTTTCTCCTTATCTATCATTCAACTGATGTATCACTCGTGCTCGTGCAGTCGGTCATCCACGCTTTGACCGAAAGCGCTGTGTTATACTCGTGCGTCCCATCACTGGCCCGAAACATATCCCCGTTTCACGCATTTACCTTTCCAGTGCAATCCACATTGCGTACAACATCGCCTTCATCCTAAAGAGTCCATTCCAACTCGTTGCACTGGGCGCAGTGAGTCTTCTTTCTAAATCTGTCCACCAAGTCCATCGCTCACAACATGCCCGGAATCTTAGTCTACCCCCATCATTGTGCGCACAGTTCCCGTCTCCTAGTGTTTCATGCTTCTGACTGCGGAACTATATCAGGGCATATCATTCGTCCTCGTAATAGTCCGAGCAAGCTTCCGACAACATACAAAAGAGTACGAAATGCCCACCCTCAACACAATAAGGGCCAGTTCAGCACCAACTGCTTTTGAACTCAACAACCTAACGCCACGAAGTGACCAAGAAGCCCCATGGAAGATAGCATAAGCTAAGGTCACTTTGTACTTCGCCCATCGCGCACATGCGCCACGAACACAGCCTCGACACTGTTGTAAACTTGTAAACATAGCCGTCTCCACGAGGTGCTCACGACTTCAAGCCATCACGCTCAACTTTCCGGGTGGAGAAGAATAGTGTATATGGTGTGTAGCATACGGGAACCAGAACACAGTAACGGGGATCATGAGTCCTTGACAGTCAGGAAACGAACAACAGGGATGGAAGAAGGAAGAAGGGGCTATCCTACTTGTGGATGTAAAGGAGTATCTTGTAATCATACAGCTTGGTCGTCGATACATCTGATATTCATTTAGCCTATGGTATTAATTCAAGGGCACTTCAGTGGTCGCGAGACTTTCTAGGGGGAACGTATATCAGTCTGAGCTTTCCGGGGGGGGCAGTAACGAAGAAACGCACCTGTATTCGCCTTCCGCTGCTACGCTGAGGTCTTCGATGTCGCCTTGCACGCCTTGCAGGGCCTCCGCAGCTGTGGCGAAGAACATCAGCTGCGCCTTGACAAGCTCGTTCAGGTTCTTGAGGGGTTCGGGCTGGACGGTGACAACGCCAATCAAACATATTCTCCGACACGGAAACAATTATCATGCTTACGTTCTCAAGGACGGTCTTCATAAGCGTGATTGCCACCTCTGTCTTCTGCACAAGATCATCCTCAGCATTCTCGACTTCGAGACGAGCCTGTTCTTGTCGCGCAGGGCTGGCAGTCTTCAACCTTGAAACGTAGGGGCTGTTAGCGGGACATAATTGATACTCATGTATATGTACACACGATTGCTTAGCAGCATCAAGCTCGAGACGGCTAACTTTGACTGCCTGCCTGGCCTTCATCGCGACAGAGATGGAAGTGTTCAAAGTTTGCTGCCATGGGTGCAAGAAATTCGCTTGGATGGAAGCATCCTGGTGCAACCTAGCGGATGCAATCTTGTCCCAACCACTTGCGTACAAAGCAAGCCCACTTCCAAGCTTATCTTCCGTGCCTGCACCAGCTGGGACTGCGCTTTGAACAGCTTGGGCAGCGGTCGTGGCAGCGCGGCCCAAGGCGTGGGGGAGCGTCTTATGCTGGTGCGCTGGCGGCGTAGCGGGAGCCGGGGCAGGAAGGTTGGTCCCCTTAAGGTTGGCGGCGGCGAAGTTCGTTATCCCATACCCAATTGAAGTCGACAACTCGGAGATTGACTCCTGGATTTGGGTCGGATAGTCGTATGTCTCGGATTCGTAAACCTTAGTTATCCTGGGCGTATGCATCATTCAGGATAACGAACATATGGATTCAAGGCCGACTCACTTCAAGAGAGATAAATGGGCGTTGCGGAGAGCATCGACGCGAGCTTCCAAATCTTTGTATTCTAGAGGCATAATGCGTCAGTCGGTCGGCGGCGGCGGCGGCGCTGTCCCATGTACGCGCGCCGAGTGGGCCTTCCCAGCAGATATAACTGACCTTGGGGCAATTCAGTGATTTCGTCGGGTGCAACTTGACCAAGCCGCTCTCTCGTCGCCTGAACACTGGAGTTGAAGCCCTTCGCAAACTTGTTTGCGGACTGCGAGATATTGATGCCCGAAAAGCTGGCCTGAATCTTGTTCCACCCGTCCATTCTGAATTGGCTGGTCGCAAAGGCTGGTAAGTAGAAGTGGTGGTGATGCGTGAGTGGTAGGTTCGCTTTGGGCCAGCGCGCTGTGCACGGACCGTGGAAATGTCGTTATGTGAGATGCCCAAGTTTGGTCACTCGCCAGGACTCACCGGTGTTTCAACGCCGACGGTGAAACCTACGCGCGTACGCACTCAAGTACTTGCAGTTGGAGTTGAACGTCGACTTGTTAAGCACTTGCAGTCCAAGTACAGTTCCATTTCGTGAATAGTAAAGTACATATATACATTAGAATCGTGAATATCGTAGCACCATATAATCGAAAGCGTAGCACTGATGAACACAGATCAAAGCAAAAGTGAAAGCAAGAATGTTCCGAGTGGGGGTAAGTATTATGTGTTGATCAATAACGCTTAACGATTGCTATACAGCATAAAGACTGACATCCTTGGGAGTACATGGGAGCGGAGGTCCTATTGAAAAAAATACTGCATAATGTCAGCGATCACGACGAGTATGGGGGAGAGAAAGGAAAACGCACAAGGAACCCTTACTCATGACGTTGCGGAGATATGTCTAGAGTTCGAGAATGCGTGAAATAAATAGCATTCACGCAACCGGGGGAGGGGATGACCGCATACTGTGGGCTACAACAAAAAGGGTGTTGGCGAATCTCTGCCGCGGTAGATCATAATACAGAGTGGGTGCGTTTGCATGGTTGCTGAGACGGTGGTGGAACAGGGAAGTGATAAATCGAAGCCAGGAGGGTGAAAGTGGAAGTATCAATGTGCTGATGCGCGAGGCCACGCCGGTTCTTTCATGAAACGGACATGAATTTTGACACAATCATCTCAGAAACTCTCCTTCTGATGCGGCACGCCTAGCTCTTCTAGCCTCACAGGCCTCGCAATGTCGACCACCTTTGGTTTTTCCGGAGTCACCACTCTTCACGCTGCCTCTTCTCTGGCGTCCAACGGTTCCCACCGACCAATCGAAGTCCCATACGCGCAATTCTTCCTTATCAGGGAGTCCACTATCGTCGCCGTCAATCAGCCTCTCGTTCTCATCCACGCCCTCCTCGCCCTCGAGCACATCCCCATAGCACGCCCCAATACGTCTACCAAGCCCACGGAGCAGCCTCCGTAGTCCATCATAGTCAGGCAAATCGTCAAACGCCAGTGACCGCGCGTATCGGTGAAAGACGTCGAATTCAGCGGGTAGACCAGCCGTGAGAGTGGCCTCCGCAGATAACTTGGCGGTAAGAATTAGATTCCAGGTGGCCGTAACGGGGTTTACGGCATCCTTCGCCGAAGCTTGCATCGGTAGATTTTTGGGAGTCGAAGGGGTAGCGGGAGTGTCTGGTGGGGGGAGGGGGTGGTTGTGAACAGGTCGGCTGGGCCGGTGTATAGACGGCACAGGTCGCGACTTCTGTGGTGTTGGGGGAATGGGGTGAGGGGGAGAACGGGGGATATTCGAAGGTGACGGTGTACAAGGTTCAAAGTCGAGGTCGAGGACTAGACCATTGTTACCGGGAGTGTCATCAGAGCGTGTCCTTGACTGAGACGATGATCGCCGTCCAGAACGAGAGAGAGCAATTTGAGGGGGAGAGGACATAGGGATCGGGGGCGTCGAAGGACCGTCCATAGAGTATTTTGAAGGCGTCGAAGGGATGTTGGGGGGAGACGGGGGAGAGGGTTTAGGCGTCGACGAGGGCGGCTGGTACCTTATTTTGCGCCACGGGAGTGTGCCACGCAAAAAATATATAAGCATGTACGACAGCGATTCCAAATCATCACGTCGAGAGCAATCTGCCGGCATGCATCAGAATCAAGAAAGTAGCAATACCCAAGCAACTCACCAATTCCCATGTGCGTATTGATAGAGGCAAACAACGAAGTCCCAACGCCGTGTATGCTGTCTTGGTGGTACGGTATGTGTGCGCCCGTACGGGGGTCGCGAAACTTTTTGGCTAGGCCAAAGTCGATTACATTGACAAGGTGGGCGGACTTGGCTGTCCCCATTACAAAGTTGGCGGGCTTGATGTCTCGGTGAACAAGGTCTCGCGAATGAATAAACGCAATGCGAGAGATCTATGGACGGTTAAATTACGCGCTATACGCGTGGGGTAATCACTCACCAGCTGGTCAGCAAGTAAAAGTACAGTTTTCAGCGAAAAATGTCTGTTGCACATCTTGAATAGATCCTCCAGCGATGGCCCAAGTAGATCAATGACCATAACATTATAGTCTCCCTTTCTTCCACTCCACATTATCCAAGGTACGCCGGGACCGCCCATGAGCGACTTGTATATCTTGGACTCCTGCTTCAACGGGGACGGAACATTTCGATGCGACTGGTTCGACGAAGCGGCCTCGAGCTTTATGGCGACTTCTTTGCCGGCGACGGTATGGACACCAAGGAAGACGGTTCCGCAGCCTCCATTGGCGATCTCCTGTTCCAGTCGATACTTGCCACCAAACGTGTATTGGTCGTTCATGGTGGAATTCCGGGGGGAAGTGACGAAGGTGAAGTGAAACCAAGAAGCTGGAACCCTTTCGCGTTCCTGACGTAATATTTTCACACATCGGCCTTCCTTGGAATGGAATTCAACTTTCCCTAGATTATATGGTGGTCACCAGACGTTGATGTGAAAACAACTGTCTCTAGAGAGCTTTGTTGGAAATGGCTCCTGGTCAACGCGATTTTCAAACAGTGGTGGGATGAGGAAGTCGAGTACTGAATGGAGAGGAAGAGTACATGCTGGCGACGCGCGAGCCCCCGTGACCCCGTGGCCCCTGTACCCCTGTACCTTGTACCCCTCCGTAGGACTTGGGAATCCTGGAAGCTTGCCGGAGAGATGCCTGAAAACGCAAATTATACTGTCATTTCACTTATCTAGCAAAAGATCTACTCTAGAAAGTCGACCCACGATGGCAGCATCATCGTCCTCTAGAACAAACACAACCAAAGCGAAGCGGGTTGCCGTTGCTGGCGCGGAGCGGACTTTCCTTCCTTCATCATTATGTTCTCAACACGAGCACGCCTTGCGGCCGCGCACCAGCCTCTCATCAAATTCATCGGACGTCGCCAGTGGCCTTCAAGTGAGTATCGGTTCTCATTTTCTGCGTTGTCTAGTTATTGAAGAGTCATTTACCCAAAGCACCGGAGATCCCTCATTTCCATCCCGCTGCACCCGTTGACTTACGGGACAAGTCTGCTATCATATCCAAAGCAGTTTCACAGTTGACATCGTCACCCTCACCATCCTCATCGTCGTCTAAGTCATCTGGCTCTGGCAAGCAGGTGTATTCCGAGTTCTGGGAGGCCCCAGAACGCTTTTGGAAACCACGGGTTCGATACATACCGGACTTTGAGATAGATGCTATTCTGGTGAGTGTCCCTTAGCTCAGACATATATCGCTTATAACTGGTGACTGTAGAGTGGTGGTGCTTCATTAAGGAAGTAAATAACGATAGCCACCCCTCGATCCTTCAATAATACTTTCCTTCACAAATGTCTACAGTTTAGATCAGTGATATATATCCCCTCAAATGTGAGCAGTATTGGGACACTATTCTTTGCAAACTTTAGCTATGTGGAAGTATTCCTAAGCCTTGTCGCGGGTAAGATGACTGCATATCCCTTGCGACCTCGGAGTCATGATGGTTCCACCTGCTGAATGAACGCAAAACGGCGTCCCAGTACCTAGATTCAACGGAGCGAGGGATTGTGGGCCTACACCAACGTATGACATTGTGAAACGCTATCTAAACCGTAGATGTACGCTGCAGAAAGATCAACTATATTCCTACGATAGCGTATAAAATAAACCGTATACGTCTCTACCGCAGTCAATTTACCGAAGGGCTCGCAATCGGTTTGGGTTCCGTCTCCTTCTCCAACACCGCCATCTCCTGGCGCACGATCTGGTCTCCCAACTGCTTGATCTTCTCCTTATTAACCGCACTCTGGCTCAAACCCGACATGGCTGAGAGCAATCGGTCGGCGCCAACACCCATCGGCATCCTCTCCCATTTTACCACCCTCATCCCAACACCAGCCAACGCGTGCCGCCTGAGGTATCGCGTCCACCGGTCAATGACCTCAGGGTCCGCATCGAACGCCTTGATAGCGCGCTTATGCACGCGTCGTTCGAAGTTCTCTTGCGATTTTTTGTGCGCAAAGGGACTGCGGGGGACAGTCCAGAGCGAGCGCTGCGTCGGGAGATAAGCCACACGGGAGATGGGTATCCCGAGAGAAGACGCGGCGTGGGAGGCGAAGTGGGTGAAGAGATCCAGGAGACGCGGGTGGTGTGAGCGGAACTGGATGGACGCGGCGGGGATATCGTGCGTTCGGGGGTGGTAATAGGGCAGATGGATGGACCTTCCGTGAATGAGGGCTGAGGCGTATTCGGCTTCAGTAGGGTTAGCGGGCAAGGACGAGTACGGCCGAGGAAGAGAATCGGAATCTAACTGGGAGCCGGATGTTCTACGTCACGAAGTGAACACCTTAAAGTACTTAAGTCCCCATGTATAGGACGTACCTGGTACCAAATAACTCCTCTTCCGACGTAGCTGGTCTGAGAGACGAATTCCGAATTCAAGTCACTGTAATAAGTACGAAGGGAGGTCTTACTGAACGGGTTCGGTCTCCGAAGCAAACAACAGGGACTCGTCTATAGCTTCTTCGTCACTTCAAAGAATATCAAACGCGGGAATGTTTTCAGAGAGAAGCAGAAACATACTCTTCAATGCTTTCATTCACATCGGAAGAAACCCTAGAATACGTCGGTCACGAAGCAAAGACACAAGCAAGCAAGGACGTACTCGTCACCCACGCTCGCTGAAACGCTTGACGCCAGACTCGCCTCTGCTCTGCTTATGGGTGTAGCCGCCGCTCCGGGCTTAGCACCAGAAGTTGCAGGTGCCGAACCAAGTTTTGTCGCCGACCTGCAAACAACATATCAGCAATGGGACGTCGCAAAGGGGAGGAAGTGACCGTACGGAATTTGGGTCGAGTTGAAGCGCTGCCATGAACGGAAAGATACGGTCGTAGCACGTATGGGTGCTCTGAAGGCGACCCGAAGCATGACGGAGGAGGGCAAGAATACTTTTTTCTCACGACGCGTCCAACGCGCCACCTCTTGTCACCTCTGCCGCTCTTGAGTGCGCTATTGCTCTACAGTTGGCCAGTCTCGACGAAACGAGCTAGTATGCGACGCATTGACGATATGTATTGTATCTATTCACATTGCCTATCTACCTGTTGCCGAAGCATCGCGACTACTTCGCGCTTTACCGCTGGTGCCACCATACCTACTCCATATCGTTGAGAATGTATCCTCTTGAAGGAACGAAACCCGGCTTACCCTCTGCCATAGGCTTGATCTTGTCCAGCAATGCTTGGAACGAAAGGTCCTCCATCTGTCTAGCCTGCTCTAAAACAAACTCGCTAGTTCAGAACGTCTTCAGGTCAACTTTCAACAATATCTAAATCACCTTTCGCTTGATCTTTCACCTGGTCCTTCCAGCCAGATTCGTTCAGCTTCGCCTCCAAAACAGCCTTGATCCTGAATTTAATCGCCGTACGGTTATCCGAATAAAATTCAAATACCCATCCGTTAATGCAGGAATCTTACCGATCCCATTCGCCGCTTTCAACGAGACGGTTGAGCAACTCTGCGTACAATGAATTCATGTCCTCCTTGCTCAACGGCATTATGGAGCGATGCTGTGCTCAGGCCTCAGGTCCCCGGCTGTGTGTAATGGTCCAAGACAAGTCGTGGTGAACGCTCGAGTGCCCCTAAGTCCGATAGCCCGGTGATCAAATAGGCTACCGCCACTCGACTTCAGGTCCATTGAAGTTTCCAATTCAATGCGATTGTCTCGTCGAACATTCTGACGGACGATTGGTAGGCTCCATGCTGTGTGTACTGCGCCCAAGTCTAATTGGCTGCCTGACTACCGTACCAAATGTAGGGTACATAGGGCCAATCATGCTCATTGCGCTTTATGGCATAATTCCGTTTGCATTGGATGCCATCAAGCAGGAAATTTCGTCCCATTGGGGCGAATAGGCATTATACTGCCATCTTTCCCGTTGAAACTTACCAAAGTGAATTAAATCGAGCAGGTACGCACGATTGGGTCCCCAGATGCTGGAAACGAGCACCTCGGAGAGGCTTGCACCACGGGTACCCGTTGATTTGGAGACCTGACACAGTCAACACAGTCAATACGGCTAGACTCGAGGAGTATGGAAACTTATAAAAAATGTACAGTATGTAAGGGGGGTGGCACCGAGTGTCCAAACGTCATGGTGGACACTTCGTACCTTCACAAGATCTAAACTACAAGAATTGTAAACGATGGGATCGCGCCGCTCAACCTCCTCGGCATCATTTGTTACGGAATAAAGGCCATTGACACTGCACAGTGGCGCCGCCGCCGCCGCGCAACCCAGGTCCCAAAGCGGTTGAAACTTGAAGAACCAAGGTACACGGGAGTCTTGGGATATCCCACGGGACGCGTAACCGAAGCCGTAGGGCTCTATGTAAGTTACGACGGTCAGTTTGAACAATACCTCGATTTAAGATGGAATTTACTGCTAGAGTGAGTCTCGATCAAAATCTCAGGTGCACTTGTTTGGTGCTCAGATCAAAGCCAAATACTAGCACAGCGAGCTCCACAGTGGCTGTGGTTGTGGCTGACGATTATCATTATGTTTTTGCATGTAATTTAAATCATGCTCTAGCTACCTCAAAGAACGCTGGTCCTGGTCTGGTCCCGCCTCGAGACAATGATGGGGTACGATAGGGTCCGGTGGTCTAGCCCATGCTGTGTTGGAATTCATAACCGACGGAACTCGTCGGAATCGGTTATAGTAAGTAACAAACATACTTTCGAGTTCCGTCTTCCCTGATCAGCCTGACTGTCAGGCTGGAACGCTGCACATAGGAAGTATCTTGGTTTTGGGCTGTGTGCTATGGCCAAGTCAGCGTGATCGGATCGTGCATCATAGGGACAGACTGCTCAACGTGTGCTGGTCCCGCGTAACTGAGGGACCAACTTGGCAATTGATTGCTTTGGGTGAAGACATTGGTTCGTTCATCTTGTCATTGAAATCTTCTCAGCGCATGTACTCGGGTACAACAGAACCGTACAATATCCTCCATCTGGCCGAGTACAACAATCAAAGTTACCCTGCTCGTCTTAAATCAATCTCGCACAATTTAGACAAAGCTTGCTCTTTGTCCGTTTCCGCTGAACAAGACCACTGCCAATTCCATCCTTTGATCAGGTCCTGGAGTAGTGTTCTCAGAGCTTCGGGTGTTACTGATTTATCCCCTGGTAAGATATGGGCAAATCCTGGTCCATTGAGTTCATAGCATTGTCCCTGGTGCCTTGAGGCCGCCTGCACACGGTTTCCGAAAGGCTGTCTGGTACTGTCGTAGATGCGAAGGACGTCGGGGACAGAGGCTATTGTACAACGGAGATTGTTGACGAGAGCCGCAAGGATGTAGGCGTCCTGAACGTATCGTGAGTCACTTACATGTGTCAGCACAGAGACCTCAGGTGACGGTATCATACCTCGATCGCCTGCGAAGCACCGGCGCCCTGATGAGGCGTCATTGCATGTGCCTTGCGGTCGATGAGTACGACCGCGACATGAGAAACGGAGACATAGTCGCACCGCATCACCGATGAGAACAACTCGAGAAGAGACATAACTTCGCAGGGGTTTCAGTGCATGGATAGCCCACATGGTCGGATCATCGAGGCACTAGAGATAGGCGTCACTAACCTGAGGAAGCTGAATGGAAGATACGACGCACCTTCAGGAGGACTTTGACTTCAGTCTCCCAAGTTTCGTATTGTTTGAGCAGCTCATCTTTCTCTGCAGCCCTTGTCCAAGGTTTATCGTACACAGTTCCTTCGGTTTTTGGATCTGAACAAAAGGCTACTACGTTCACAAACCGCCCTTGTGAGATAGGGTAGACAATGAGGTGCTAAGTATCAAAACCGTTAGGCAGAACTTGCGGAGATAGAGGAAGCTGTACCTTGTTCTTTCCCCAGTACTAAACCCAAGACAATATTAGCCATACGTCAAGGAAAGCACTGACAACAGCTAACCTGGGTCGGCGTTGTTAGAGTGCGGTGATCGGGCATGCATTCACGTAGAATGGAGCTTCGCACTAAACCGCGGTAGGCAACTGACCCGCTGAAGAACGGTTGAATGCACTGAAGGAAGGGAGATGCATCACCCCCTTGGGCATCAGCAGCTTTTGCCTGATCTTGCATCATGTTTCCTCGGGCCACAGATTTGATACCATCAGCTGCCACCAAAAGATCGCAAGTCGCCGTGGTGCCATCCTCAAACTTCAGATGGACACCGTCCTCCCCCTCAGAGTAAGACGATAACCGCCGAGACAGGTGGAAGCGGCAGGCAGGGCTAATGTGTTTGAGAAGAACGCTCTGAAGCTCCGCTCTGTGGTAGTTTATCGGACCGCCTGACGTCGTTCCATTCAATCAGCGTGGAGATACAGCATCTCGTTGGGGAGTACATACCCTTGAGGAAGAGCTGGTAGAAAGACTCTCCGGGTTCTTGATCCCCTTTACGAAACTCGAAGGTGAGCGCTAAAGAGATGTACACTCTGATCAGTGATCTATTAACAGCTCACGGTGACCCCCATCCACCTTCTGTGTCATTTCGGGGCGACTGCAGCAGGCCGTCCATGTCGGCCTGAACGCCGAGACGCTTCATAATTTGCCAACCACGTTCCCATAGGGTGATGCCTAGCAGGGTTACATTAATTAACATACGACAAGGACAAGCGGATGTTGTTGGCGGAATTGTTACGGAACCTCTCCACATACCTGCGCCTTTCTCTGCAAGCCTTGGAGCCGCTTCGTATAGGTCGACCTGAAGCGATTTACAATCGCCTAGCGCGAGAGCGAACGTCAATCCGCCTATACCACCGCCCCTAGTGTCTTGGACATAAGCTACCAATTGTTGCGCTAGAAACAATTGCGTACGTACACAATAGCTACTGAGAGCTTCCTGTCAATGCTATCCATAGTCAAGTCGTCGATAACAACCCATTCCCAGGACTCATCACGACATGATGGACCATTAGCTTCGTGACTCCGTCAGAATATTTTGAGAGCTGTTGATGGTACTAAATATAGATGATCTGTTCCAGCAAGTATGAAAATCAGAAAACTTACTTTGTTTTTCTTCCGTTCTTAGCCGAACTCCATCGAGCTCCCCTTGGCTCCCCTGCATTTTGAATGGTGTACATATCGGTGCTAGCAAGGCCTATGTATGATACATTTATTCGCTACTGAATTACCCTTGTCCATGGCTAAAACCCGGAACCAAAAATGTTCTTAAGTAACGGTGGCTAGTTCAACGTGTATGTATCCGAGTTGGTGTGCGAGCTAGGTCCGCGAAGTCCAATCAGCGACCGCCACCAGATCGAATAGCACTAATCTGCCAGTCTCCCGGACTTTGTGCAAGATAAGCATCCGTCATGAGTTGACCCATCGGGTCCCACCCTGCGCTACCGGGCACTTGTGATTCCCAAGCGTCTTTTGAGAGGAAAAGAACCGTCCACATTCGTTGCACGAGAATTCGCAGACTTTGCCGTGTTTAGCGACTTCGTGACGCAGCCTGTCGTGTTGCCTCGAGAACCGCTCAGAGCAGCCTAGAGTACAAGGGAAGGAAACGCGAGGCTTGGGTTTGTGCGCTTCAACGTGGACCTTTAGCGTGTATTGACTCGTAAACCGCCGCGAACAGCCGGCAACAATGCAAGGGAATCGCCGACGTGAGTTTTGGGGATCATCCATGCTTCCACTCGGTGACATATCACGAGATTTCTCGTTGGGTGGATCTGATAATTGTGTGCTCCGATATGCTGGAGTTGATAGGCACGAGGATGGAGCGGAGCTACTGAGCTTGGGCGAAGGTGCTGGTGGCACCAGAAGGCGGTCGGGCGAAGGCAGTGTCAGGTTTTCAGCAGAAAGAGTGTGAGGGAAGTCAAAGTCCACAAAGAACTCGTTGTGACTCCCCACGCTGGAGGGAGAGGGATATGCTACGAGATAGACATGAGGGGAATCCATCGTGGATCTCATTAACACTGACCTTGTGAATCACCAAAATCCCACCCTTGATACGATGAGCTGCCAGACGACGGGGATGGGATATCTGGAGACAAGACTAGGCCGTGATCGTTAGACGAGGAAAAGTTCTGGTTTGACCAGGCAGCGTCAGGACCTGTGCTTGCTGAATGGTTTCCTAAGGATCCCTGTTCAGGCCTATGCAGAACATAGAACGAGCTGTATCATACCTTGACGAGCTGTCGATGCATAAGGGATTGCATGTTGTGCAGACCACAGCCTATCTGTACGATCTGCTCAGCGGGGACGAAGGAAGGGGAAGAGATGATCACTGACCGTCGCGGACCCGGCGTTGATCGGAATACTGGAGAGGAGGTGATGTTGGTGGGGCATTCGATGCCATATAATCCCACATAACGTTGGTGGTGGTTGTACCTGTGAAGTCTTTTGGGCGCTGTTGGTCGCTAGAATCTTCGTGAAAGAACACGTGAGGGCGACATTGTTAGGCATTCTCTGGGCATTTGAAGACGGGTTTCGCGCACCTGGGTAGTTTCGTGCATTAGGGGCGAAGGGGTCCATGGGCGCACTGTATGCTAGATGTGGACGTATGGAAGATGTATAGCCCTCGATGAAAGCTTTCGAGGATGGGCGGAAATGGGAGGGAGGAGATACGACGAGGGACATGGTTTTAAAGAGCTAGAGCATTAATTGTGAAGTGAAGGGTTGGACAGCCTCGATTAAATATGATTCAAGGTATAAGAGCGTGGACAGAGCGCGGTATTCAAGGGTTTACGTCGGGAAGGGCTCCTTGGGGCACGAGTATTGATCACTGGATTCAGGATACGTGTAATCTGGAATCAAGATCGCGATGCGCATTTGTCGCGGACATGGACAGAAACTGCAAACAATTCAAAAGCAAATCCAGGATTGGGTGAATCAGGGGTAGCATGATCGGATGCAGAGGCACTAGCTTAGCGGCTATACCCACACCTGTGGATGATTCCGAAATACCTTTGATATATCATGCCTGTTTTCTTGCATTCACGTACGCCGGGCATGATGTGTGCATTGAGGCTGCAAATGGGGAGCATGAGTTAAGTCATACCAAGTAGAAGCGATATTGACGCGCACTGTAGGAGGTACAGCGGATGGAACATTCGGAGGTCCCTGACAATTTACCTCGAACTTTCGCACGGATCGAATCAAGCCTTGGATGGAATTCTATCAGCTGGCGCCTGGCCATTTGTCCTGCATGTCAAACCGGTATGTGCCTGTCGGACAGCCACTTTCCGTGGTATTAGGAGCCGCTTGAGTTTGGACTCCGAGATAAACTCTCGCTCTAAGGGAAATAAAAATGCAAGTCAGTGCCAGTCTCGTTGAACGCCCTTGTACTTTTGTTACATCGAGGTACAACCTTTGCCTTGGGACAGTTTATGTGCATGTTCATTCCAGTCTATATCCATCGGGTAATTGCGTGCTAGATATATGTGCACAGCATCCAATGAAACGTCCTCGTTTCTTGGACACGGCCTGATGTACAGAGACGATCAAAATTGGGCGTCAAGACGTGCATTGAGATCGATATACAACGAAGAGCGCTAACTTACAATAGTCTGAACGCCTATCTGGCTGTTTCACGGAATGCCTCGACAAAGTTCAGACAAGGATACGTTCTGATTATGCAAGAGACTCCTGAATGTTCCGACGAGTTCATCCGACGAAGGCGAATTTATCCTGCGGCAAAGGCTAGCACGAGGCAGCAATTATGGTCTGTATGAATGATTGCTTTGAAACAAATGACGACTAAAGACATACGGTGACTGCGTTCCGAAGATAGGGAGCTAAATGATGTAGCGGATACGAATGATCGCTGTGGATGTAATCGTCGATCTCCGCGATGCGCTCATCGTACGGGGCTGTGCAAGGTCTTTCAAGATATCTGACCTATAGGACTCATAAATTAGATTAATAACATGCGTAGGTCAAAAATGGCGGAGAGTAGTCCGTACTATGTGGATGGTCCTCTCAAACGCGTATAGTGCGGCCGATTCTTGTCAAAGCCTGCATGGAAAGCAATCGAGTTCCAGCAGTTCCAGGGATTCTCGTGGCGCGGGGCGATCCAAGAGTCTCAGAGATGAATGAGTGTTCATGGGCGCTGTGAAGGGACGGTTGGAACGCGGCCTGGGGTACCTTGACCGGGGAGACTCCCTTAACTATATGGCTATGCCAACAATTGCAGACCGGTTGGATTGAGATGAAACCAAGATGGTCACTGGCTGAGAGGCCACTGAGATTAGGTATCTTGGCCTGTATAAGACAGTGCATTGCTTTGCTGGTTAATTAACACTTGGCGGGGGCGGCTCTAGGGACGAGTGCGGTTGACTTCCCATGATATAGTGCATCGCTTATCATGGAAGGGTTGGAAGATAGAAGGAAGGCGATCGTTGGCATTGATATTGAGGCCTTGAGGACACGCTGTGACGTATAGGCACAGCCGACCTTTGGCACTTCAGTTCGTGCCTCGGGCCTCAAGGAACGCTTGTCCGAGTTGGAAGGCGGGGGTTGACTTCGTTGTGGAAGGGCCTTGGGGATGAGGTGGAAACTCCTTCCGCTGCCACCGGAGGACCTCCACGAGGATCGAGACGTGCTATATATTCACGGATGAATCCCTTCGTGTTCGCGCGCAGCGAATGCCTCGGAGGGGCAAAACGTGAACGAGGATGCACCATCTCTAGCGTATATCAGTTTTTCCTGTTAAGAGGACGCAAGAGGACGCGATGAGATGGAAACCGACCTCAAGTACGTAGTTCGTACCTGAAGCCTTAATAGGGAATTCTTGACCCTGTATAGGTGAGATACATGCTATCATCGTACATGAGCGTCGGACCATGGAACGAGGTGAAAACAAGGGAAGTCCCTCCGCTGCCACCGGAGAGGTCCGCGAGTATAAGGACACGGTAGCTATTCACGGAGGGATATTTCGTCCCCGTGTCGGGACGCGTCAAAAGCACGGGGCCATAGCACCAGTGCAGATCAATGTCGAAAACGGATGCTCCCGTTCAATAAAATAAAAATAGAACCCACTGGCATGGACTCGTCCTTGGTAGAAGACCCATGGCAACACAGACCTATACATTGAATTTGACCAACCATTTCAACTTACAACTTACAAGTACGATATTCTTCCTATTTTCAGAGTTCGCCGGAGCATACGCCCTCGATCCAAGCAACGTCGCTCAGCACGGTGGTCAGATTTTCGTATCCTTCCTCCGTGATCAGGACGACATCTTCAATCCTCACACCGCCTACTCCTTCATACCTCTTCAACACGTCGAGGTTGATATGCTTTGAATCGCGCACGGGCGCAATTAGATGAGGTGAGAAGTAACAACCGGGCTCCACCGTCTACAATAATGTGGGGATCAGTAAATCGAGTCGGTGATTTTACAATGAGTACTACCCACCACAACCATATTCTTTTCGAGAGGCAGTCGAAGTCGTAGGAATGAATAGAAGCTCTCGTGGCCTTTCGTCCCTCCAATTTGAATGGTTGGGTTGACAGCTGGCTTGCTTGTTTCGGGGACATCGTGTACGTCCATCCCCAATGAATGCCCAACACCATGAGGGAAGAATGCCGAACTGATACCAGAAGCTAGAATGGCTTCAGCTGAGTTCCACGAACCCGAACCAGGGGAACTTGGGCTCTTGAATATGCCAAGAGCCTGAAAGCCCTTGATGAGGACGCGATGGCAGAGGAGCTGTACATCGTCCCAATGGAGACCTGGTTTCAAAAGCTTCATGGACTCCTGTACATATGTTGGCCTTCGAGAGATGTGCATAGAGTGGCATAGATTACGCACCTTCTGCATTTCGAGTACTAGTTCATAGATCGCCCGGGCTTCCGGTGTGAATTTACCTCCGTTTCCAACGGGCATGGTGCGAGTGATATCGGATGCGTAACAGTTCCATTCGCAGCCCGCATCGATGAGTAGCACCTGGGGATCCAAATGCTTGCCGCTATGCGCCAAGTCATTACCATTGCGGTGGTCATGTGGCTTCACTGGACCCCACGCAAACTCGCGATCGTTGCAGCAGTAATGAAGCGTTGACGCGCGAGTCGATGCCGCAACGATAGGCAAATAGGCTTGGTGCACCGAGCTATTGTTGCATACGCGAATCAATGGGGGCCTTGGAGGGAATCGTATCCAGCTTACCCCTCCCTTCGACATGACGCTACAAATATTGCTTCAGCTTCAGCTTCTTTCTCAATCAGCCATTCTCCAGGGAGTAGCGGTCTGCTAACACCTGCACCTTCGGCCTTGGTGATCGCCCCTCGAACCGCTGCTCCAAGGACTCGCATGACTACCTCGTGTGCCCTAGAAGAAATCTGATTGGCCTGCCTGATAGCAGTTATCTCTGCCTCCGTTTTCGTTAAGCGAGCACGTTGGAGGGCTGGCAATAGGTATGCGTCGGTGACAGCGAGCGTCTTGTCTCCGGAGGTGAGCAGTATATCAGTATACTTGCCCGGAAGGCTTGGGAAGAGAGGTGATCCTCGCGGAAGGGTATGACAAAGAGCATCGGGATAGGCTTTGGCTAACGTTTCCAACACGCCGGGAAGTGCTGCTGGGTGATCGACTTTAGTAACGTCGTGCATCTTGGCAGCGTCCTCGATGGAAGGTGGAGGAACAGACCACATCATATCAGCCAATTCGGCCTTCGGAATGAAGAGATCTACAGACGGCGTCTCCGCCAACGATGTTCCTGCCTGGAACGCGACGACGAGGTACGATCCCGGAACTTGACACCCCGATAAGTAATAAAAATTAGATTCTTGTCTGAACACGATTTCTCTGTCTGCATCAATGAATCAGTCTCGTGAACGACGCTGCAGCTGAGGCCTGAGGAACGTGCCGGTATCATCCCGGTAAGTTACAATGCCTCCAGCCAGAAGAAGTATTTGAGGCTAGAGATCCGTAATCAATCGTCCAGCTCGCCAGAAGGTAAAGAGTGGCAAGTTGCAGGCTTTCTGACCTTGGCTTGTTCTGTTGGTGGCAAGAGCTTTACAAGCTCTTGTAATGTTTTGAGGGCATGGAGTGAGGCTGGATCGTCTAATTAGTTAAAATCATTCGAGGAATTAGTGCCACCGACGCTGACCAGAATGCAGCATCGTGTGGATCGGATGAGGCGGGCGACGTGGCTTGATTGGCAAGCCGTCGGTTGCTAACCCTTGCAGGAGATGCTCAACGCGCTGGAAAGGTTGTTTTGAGAGCGCGTTTGTGCACGGGCCACGGCGGTTCCGGCATCTAGGCGCGGCCTCGACCACATTAGGATGTTTGGAGCTCCGACATAACTGGGCTCATCGTCTTCAATGGTGGTGCTGAGCCAACTCTAATCTCTTCGCCACATTTACCATCCGACAATTCTCATTCAGTACCGTCACGTTGCCCGTGAAGATCATTAACGACCACGTACCGTAGCAGCTCTTGAGCGCCTGCATCCATGGCGAGCCTGAGTCGGACGCCGTCTCTAACACCAAGTCCCTCAAGCTCACCGTCGCCAGAACCACTGGCAATCGCTCAACCGGACCACTTTTATGGAGCTGATCCCACAAATGCCCTCTCTCAGCATTCAGATGTGAAAACCTGGCTCATTCCCGAAGACGATCCTCTCGCTCATCGCGGAATACCCGTCTTCAAACCAACAATGGAGGAGTTCAAGGATTTCGAAGCGTATATGAGGACCGTGGAATGTTGGGGGGCACGCAGTGGCATTGTAAAGATCATACCGCCTCAGGAATGGTGCGTTAGTTACATCTACTAAGACATAACCTTCGTTACTTAACGCAGGAACAATCCTAGGACTGATTCATTACCATCCGTCACCGAACCACTGAAGCAAGTTAAAATTAAGTCGCCCATCGAACAACATATGCTCGGACGCGGTGGTCTATTTCGTCAAGAGAATGTCGAGAAACGGAAGCATATGAGCGTACGGGAGTGGGTCGAATTGTGTAGTAAGGACGAGTTTCGGGCTCCTGCTATCGAAGAAGTTGGGCTTCATGCAAGATCTGCTACCGTGCAACAGAAGCCGAGACGGGGTCGCAAGAAACCAGCTGACGAAGCTCAAGTGCACTCCGCCGAGGTAGAGGATAGACGCGACGGGATCGTGGTCAAGGAAGAAGCTGATAACGGCGGAGATGATGCTTCAACACTACGGTGTGCTTCTGTTGGCCAGCCGTACCAATCTATATCCTCTCCGCACCATATTGGCACGCCAGTTACCCCTGAAGCCGAATCTCTAGTTAGCGGACCGACGACTGCCGAAGACGCATCATCTAAACCCAGACCCAAACGTAATACTCAAACGAAGGAGGCTCGCGAGGCAAGCCTTGCAGATAAAGCGGCGCGCGATTCCAAATTCTTTGAAACCTTTGATCCCCACAAAGACTGGCTACCACCAAATACCAAAGCGACCGATTATACTCCAGAATTTTGCCACTCTTTGGAACGGCAATATTGGCGAAATTGCGGGCTTTCCAAGCCTGCGTGGTACGGTGCTGATTCCCAAGGTCGGTTAGATGTTCAGATATCAGTTGACAGGATCTCATGACTGTGCAGGTTCTCTGTTTACCGACGAGACGAAGCACTGGAATGTCGGTCATTTAGAGTCAACACTTTCTCGGCTGCTACCGTCCTCTGACAAAGGTTTGCCTGGTGTCAACACGCCTTACCTCTATTTCGGCATGTGGAGGGCGACATTCGCGTGGCATGTCGAAGATATGGACCTATTCAGCATTAATTATATTCATTTCGGCGCACCGAAGTTTTGGTATGCCGTCCCTCAAGGACGAGCCGCAGCCCTTGAACAGACCATGCGTGGTAAGTTGTCCGGATGCGACGTGTTCTTGTTGCTCATATCGTTCTTCACAGGATACTTCCCGAAGGATACTTCCCAGTGCCCCCAATTCCTCCGCCACAAATCCTTCCTCGCATCGCCGACTCTCCTTGCGCAATCCGCGTGCCGGCCAAATCATCTCGTTCAACATGCTGGCGAGATTGTAGTAACGTTTCCGAGAGGATATCATGCGGGCTTCAATCTGGGCCTCAATTGTGCCGAGAGTGTCAATTTTGCGCTTGATAGTTGGCTCGATGTTGGGAAGCGCGCAAAAATCTGTGAATGCGTCAGCGACAGGTTAGTAATTCTGTTGTGTTCGCTCTTGCTGAGACGTTTACCTGTGTTTTCATCAGTGTCCGCATCGACGTCACACAGCTACTACTGGATCGTGCCATAGAGGCAGCTTACGCACCGCCGCCTCAGCCACAGCGTATTTCAAGGGATGGTCACCGACATTCATCGAAGAAGCGCAAGAGCGACACCCCATCTAGTTCTAAATCCAAGAAGGCGAAGACGAAACCGACTCCACCATCCGAACCAGTCGCTGGACCGTCAGGATCGTCAGCTCCAAGCAGGAAGATTCATGTTACGCTGAAGCTTGGTCCAAAGCCGTCAGAACCGGAGGACTTCCCGTGTTGCCTCTGTACATCGATGTCGCAGGATGGGTTGCTAAATGTGCATGAACCCCCGCTGCAGCGGAGGGACGCAGTTGAAGCGGCTCATAACCCTAAACGGTGGATGGCCCATGAGATATGTGCCAATGTCATCCCCGAGACATGGGTAGACGAAGTCAGCAGCCCAGATGGTACCACAAGAGAGAAAGCTGTGTTCGGGGTGGATGGGATAGTGAAAGATCGATGGAATTTGGTGAGTGACGGTGCTAGATCTCCGAGGCTACGATTTAAACGACTGTGCTCTAGAAATGTTCCGCTTGCTCGAAAACCAGAGACAAAACGCATGGTGCGCCCATACAGTGCACCAAAGGGAAATGCCCAAAGGCTTTCCACGTTTCTTGTGCACGGGGCGGGTCAGAGCACGGAGTGGTGTTTACCATCATTCGAGACGTGGAGAAGGAAGTAGTGCTCGCCGATCCAGCATCCTCTGTTCCGCAAAGCAGCCTGAATCCCTCTTTGACCCCGACTGTGTCGCCCATGGACGTGGACCAGCCCCCTTCCCCTCCTGATGTCCTGAAAGTCATCAAGAAGTTTGAGGTCAACGTCCTCTGCGCCCAGCACAACCCAGTACGTTGGCTGTGCGTGCCTTTGATAGAATGTACTAAGATCAACTTCCCTAGGCTGTGGCTGCTGCCAAACGGGCGAACAAGCAGGACAAGATACGGAACGAGCTCTTGGCACTCCCAAGTATGGCGCGCATCAAGATACGCGTCAGCGCCGGGGTGTTCGAGGTATCTCTTATCCGTGTCATCGAAGAAAGCAATTCTGTGGAGGTCCTGTGGGATAGGGGTATGAAACGCGAATTCAAATGGGGGAGCGTCGTCTTTGGCAGCACAGAAGGGCCAATACACCAAAAGCCATCTGAAGTCGTGGCAGAGCCTCAAGGTAACAACTTTTCACCATACTACCGTTTTTCCTAACTGATCACTCCCCAAGCCTCGACGTCCACGTTGCCCGTGATCACATACCCGTCACTGTCAGCTGCAACGTCGGCTACAACAATACCAGTAGCCCCTCCACCCGCTGCTTCAGCTCCTCCCCATCCCCAACAAATTCCCCAACCGATACCAGCTCCATACCTGCAACTCACGCCTCGAGGTATCCCGCAGCACGATTACTGGCCTAAGCAAGGTTCTTATGCCCCCCAAACAGCTCACTATCCCCCATACGCCTACCCGCAACTCTACCAGCATCCCCCGGCTGGCTTCCCTCCCCTCCCATATTACTATGCGCCGATCGGTGGCGCTGCCGGTCAATTACAGTGGCAACAACCCTATCAAGGGCCAATGCTGAACGCATACGCTGTGCAAAGGCCGGCTGTGCAGGGCGTCCCTGCTCCACAGGTTACTTCGCAGCAAGATCCCGTAGCCCCCAACTCGACATCTCAACCACCTTCCCAAGCATCCCCCACGCCGATTGCGAATGTCTCTGTCCCCGTCACCGTGCCGCCAGTCGCAGAGTTGTTGGCTAAGGCACAAGACATCATCCCATCTATCGCCGATTCAACGTTGCTGAAGGAGCTCGCCCAGAAAGCTATGCTGGATCTAAACACCCTTTCGAGTCTACATCCAACGCAACTCGCTGACATCCTTCGTACAAATCCGGCGCTGAGAGAAGTTGTATCCGCTGCTATCGAGAGACACAAAGTACAAGGTACTGTGTCGTTCTCATAGCACATGCAACAGCCTCCGGCGATACCCATTAATATCTGTAGAACCCTGTTGACTTTCGTTCTGATTCTGCTCAGGCACATATTTAAATTGTATTTCATGACTACTGTGTAGTGTAGGTGGTGTCTAATAGACTGCGAATTGAAGGAAATCTATGCACGGCACACTATGATGAGGTAGATACGCTATACAAGTTGGTCAATTCAGGTCGTTCGGTATATCGAGTTGTACATAGCGTGCTATGGTTTGCAGTTGTTCTTTCAACGACCGCACGTCCTCGATAGTGGGCCGCTTGGGGTCAGCTTGACTCGGGCCTCCTGATGTGGTCATTGAGGAGAGTAGATCTTCCAGCCCCTCCATGGCCCGCTTCTCCTCTAAATCAGGATTCTGCTCCATATCAATACCTTCCGCATCGAGATGCTCTCTTGCATGTTCATCGGCCTCTAGATCCCTCGGGGCAATATCTGTAAATCGCACTTTGCTCAAGCTCGATGCAATATGTCTGGCCGATGAAAGCATCTGTTCGAGATCGACTATAGAATTAGGCAGGTTATGGTTCCGTTTATAAACATACAGGAATCGCTTACCGTTTGGATCTATCGTGCCGGGTTGAGACAAGGTCGGGATGTAGCTTAGCAAAGCAGACGCGAAGCCTCGAAGGATCCCGAGCTCTCGACCAAGGGGTGCGCCGACATTAGCGAAGCCAGCATCAAATCCTTCTTGTAGAGCAGCCTCCTTCCCCGCCGTAATGCCTTCGCGGTAACCGGCCTAATAACAACGCGTATTTTCAATGGTCCGCTGCGTCATACAGGCTGGGGTCTAACGTTGGTAAACTCGGAGGAAATCTTGGTCCACTCAGTGTCCCGCGTCGTGTCTGAGCTTGGGTTGTCATCCCAAGGAGATTCCATGGCTCGAGAGTCAGAGAGTCAAAAGGTCTGAAGATCGGCGATCGGCATGATTTCTCAGTCACGGTCATATAGACAAAACAAGAGCAAATAACGCGTGAGTGTGGTTCTCGTTTCTCAGTCACTCCTGAGTCAATCTCTACACTCACAGTACCTCACATGTGGATATTGGAAGGGCCGTTCGATGGGGAGATTGGTGACATCCAATGCAAAAGTAAGTTGTATACTCATGCTGTCTGTGAGCCGTTGGCTCAGTTTCGTTCGTTAGAATGCAAGCTCCTGAAGACAGGCACTTCATACCTTCTGGGTCGCAAGGGCCAACCACTCCTCGTTAACAACAAAAAGGTTTCTCAAGAGCACTGCGAATTCGTTACGGGACCATTTGGTGCTGACGATGTCGTGCGTATGTCCTTACGGACAATGAGCGCTTGATGGTCTTATGTCTCGCAGGTAGAAGTCTCGCGGCGACCCTTGCTGGAATTTGTGAACAAGCGAAACAAGATTGTCAAACTCCTTCGAGGACCTAAAGAGCTAGCTGTGAATCCGGGAGCACGTGCGGGATTGGAGGACGGCGACGTATTAACCATCGTCACGGATATTATAATACGGTGCGCAATGTCCCTGAGCTCTGCAGAACACGAAGGCTGATAGAAAGGCAGGGTGAAATGGGAGCCATTATGTTGCTACATTTCTTCTGCGAAAGGTCAGACCATCCCCTCGGCGGCGGCCTGCGCGCCTCTAGGTGAGTAGTTGCTTAATCTCCGTATGCATGTCAGAGTAGTAAACTATGCACAGGAATACACATGTCCCGAATCCACAATCCTCACGTAACCCACCACCTTGCACCATCGTTTACGAGCTCAGTAGCTATGGCCCTATCTCTGTTGTCGCTTTGCAAGTTTGCTAGAGTTGACTGGCTCAATGAAATTCTACGCCTCGGTGATCTACCTCAAAATAACCCTCCCGCAAACGGAGTATCCCTTGAGCAAACATTTATTCTACCCCTCCTTTCAAAATACCGACCTACGTTCTCTCCTCAACTACCTCCGCGCCTCAAGGAGTACAAAGTATGGGACCCCAATGAAGAGCGAGTAAATATGTTCACTGGATTTCGTTTCCTGTTCACTGGCGAGAAAGGAAGAGAGGTTGATAACAATACAAGGGAGATGGTAACCAGGGGTGGCGGTGAATACGAAGTGATCCCCGTCAATGCAGGACATACGAAGTGGCATCAAGCAATTACAAAGGGACTACTTCGTGTCAAAGGCGGTGGCCAACGTTTCTTGGTTGTAGGAGATGAAGCCGCAATCAAAGCTGCAGTAGGCGATGCTGGTTGGGCTGAAATACACGGCCTTTTGGAAAGGTAAGTTATCCGTCTTGTATTCTCCGAGTCATTCGCCCACTCTGCTGGTAGTTCCGAGCTCGCCCTCACCACTGTCAACGACCTCCTTGATGCCGTTATGACATCGGATGTCTCCCACATTGCAAACGCCCCACCCCCATGTACATCAGATAACCGTAGATGTCAGTGGGCGTCCTTCTCAGCATTCCTTTTCTCTCACCCACAAACTAAACAATAGCACCGCAAGCAAGCTCGTCTCCTTTGCCAAGCATGGTCCCTAATACGCTTGCTGATGAGCCGTCGCAGCTGCCATCCGCTTCCCAGCATCGCATGCAGGATTCGCCGCCTCCCAGAGACGCAGAGGAAGTAGTCAAAGCCCTGCCCACAAGGAGACTTACGCGCCGTGCAACGTCTCGCCAACCCTCCCAAGAGCCTTCAAATGTAGCAACCCCTCCCTTACCCTCTCAACCTCCTGAAATACCCGCCGATCCCCCTACTCGATCACGTCGCGTTAGTTTCCCCTCTTTCCAATGCTGACCCTCTTTCAACTAAATCATGATCTCGTAGGCTCTGACTCGCCGAGTCAAAGAAAGTGGGGCGCCGCTCATCTTGGGCATTGATGACCCTTCGATGGTCATAGATTCGCTGCCTGAATCCTCCTCAAATCCAACACCACTGAGTCCCTCGGGTACCCAGGTACTACGAACTTGACACGAACTCAGAGACATTTATCTGACTTTGCTTGACAGGGCCGGCCGTCGAGGCTGAAACGAAGACTTGGTGCAGCGTCAAACACACTAGAGTCCCAATTGTTTGCCGTGCCCTCTCTCCCCGATGTGGAGCCACCTCTCAAGAAATTCAAAGCCCTCTTCGATGCTAGCGACCCGGACAAGTTAGAGGACATGTTCAGTCAGACTCAGACTCAAAGCACAGCAGACCCCATTCGAGATTCTGTCACGAAACGCCCAACTGCCTTGGCCGACGTGAGAGAAGAGGAGGAAGAGACTCAGCCACCTGTCGCGAAGCCTCCAAATGTCGGAGTGAGGGGTACCAAACGCAAATCTCCACCGAGGTCAACAAATGACGATAACCCCACTGGACCACCGGCCGATCAGCCCCGCAGTTCAAAGAGGCGACAGACCGAGACACAGTCCACCGGGACTGGAAGCCAGTTGGATCAGGATGTTGCTTTCCTCAAGGCTGTGGCATCCGCCGCTAACCAGCCGGAAGCCGACATCGAGCTGGACGAGGATTTCAGGCAGCTTCGTGTAGCGGAGGAAGATCGAGAGAACGAGGCGAAGGCGTGGGCAGTCTTGGAGGAGTTTGGTGATGACTCTCACCTCCGAGGCAACTTTATGGTGGTCGTCGAAATGGATCTCTACAGAAAGGATCTATCCAAACGCCGCGGAGAGGCCGAAGCCGCGAGTGCTCGATGGCAGGGTGTTCCTAATTTCAAGAAATTTAAGAAAAAGGTACTTATGTTGCGGTGGTGCCATCGACCATTTCACGATTAATCCTCCTGATTCAGAGGACCGATGTTCGCAAAGCACCGATTGTCTTGGAGGCAGTTGGTGGTAGCGATCGTGCAGTTGCTCCAGGTACGCTCACAATTTGGATTACCATCGCCATCACTAACAACACCCTCGCAGAGTATTGGAAGGACGACGCCGTGAAACATCGTAATACATCCCAGGAAACATCTACTCTTGTCGAGGAAGAACGAACCCAGAACAAGCCTCGTAGTCGTAGCAAGATCCCATCACAGGCGGCGAAGTCTCAGGCGTCGCTGTTCCTAGAGGACTCAGATGAAATCAAGGAAGATGAAAACGACCTGGAGTCGGACGAGGATTTGAGAGAACAGCCCGCGCCTGAATCCCGCGCCAGTCAACGTGGTGTCAGGAAAGCACCAGCGAGAGCTGTGGCGAGGGGCCGCGCTGCCATAATGGACGAAGACTCTGACGACGATGCAGTGCTCAAATTTAAGTAACGATCCGACTTCGTGCCTTTGTACTACGGCTTTACGTCGCCGTCCCACTTTATATACATTATTGGTTTATCGTGTAAATGACGAAGGCCATCGCGCTTCGTTACCATTAAATTGCTCTGTCTGTGAAATGTACAGAGATAAGATAAATACATCAATGAAAACCCAACGTCCACAGAGCAAAGCATGTATACAAGCATCGTTCATCGTCATCGTAAGGAAGGATATGTACTCCAGCAACGAAGTACTCAGATGATAACACACCGTTTCTTTATAACGCTCTTGCCCCATCTACCCTTGAGACTCTCCCGTAATGCTAGATTGAAGACATCATGTACACCGCTGCCCAGTTTCGCTGAACATTCGACATATTTGGCTCCGATCTCCTTCGCCACTTCCGCGCCCTGCTCTGGCGTCACCGGGGCCTGCCCCTGTGCTCCGAGCATCCGCCGTGTATGTTCATCTCTCCGCAAGTCTGTCTTGGTGCCTACAAGAATGAGGGGTGTGCCTTCGCAGAAGTGGGCCACTTCAGGGTACCACTTAGGTTTATCCCTCAGCAAGACGCGCGCACAATCGGATGGTACGGACAACACTCACTTTATCCTGAACGTTAGCCAAGCTAGTGGGGAAATCAATGGAGAATACGATGAGGATCACGTCGCTCTCCGGATAGCTGAGGGGTCGTAGGCGATCGTATTCTTCCTGACCAGCCGTGTCCCAGAGCGCGAGTTCGATGTCTTTTCCTTCAAATTGGACCTGGGTTACGTAGTTCTCGAACACTGTCGGAATGTACGCCTGTGAATCTCAGGACAGGTTCTTTCTGGATATACACACGAGGGAAGCATCACCTCAGGAAAGCGGTTCTCCGCGTAAACAATGAGTAGACATGTCTTTCCACAGCCGCCTAGAAAAGTTGGACGCGTCACGGGGCAGATCTATGAGGAGGAAAGCCACGAACCATCGCCTACGACAACGAGCTTCCGCTTGAGGTCAGGTCGACGAGAAGCGTCCATGATGAGAAGCAGAAAGCCGTGAAGGTGGGAGTCGCTTTAACGAAGTTGATTGGCTGACGTAATAAGCAGCGAATGCGCGAAAGAAAAAGACACTATGGTAGCGGCGAGGTTCGAACTCGCGCGGACTCACGCCCATTGGGATTCAAATAACTTAAATCCAACGCCTTAGACCAACTCGGCCACGCTACCATCGACCAGAGGTGAGTACCTTTCACCCCGAGTAGACTTGAGGTAGTTTGTCCCAATGCACGCCAACATCCGGCAAGCCCGAAAGAATAGAAACCAGTATCTTGTATCTGCATCTAACTTGTGGAACAACGAACGTGTACAACATCATAATAAGGATAGCTGGCGAAACACGTCATCTTCTATGAAAACATCCCCTTCACCTTCAAGGTTACCGCCCTGGTGACATGCTGCAGCATGCTTCCACCTTGGTAAAAAGCGGCGTTAGAAATTGGGGATCAGTATATATTTGTGAGGGTGCGCCATGGGAGCTATACGTACCACATAATCTCTTTGACCTTGATAGAGAATGACACGGGTCAGATCGAAGGGCGTCGAAGAGGAGAGAGGATGTACCTTTAAATCCGTTTCCCGTACACCTTCAACAGGAACCCACTTGCGGCACTTGTGGCATTTTCCTTGCTGAAGGGTGGGCTTCTCCTTCTTGCCAGGAGATTGTCGCGCAATAGTTCGCAAGGCGACGGGGGGAGAAAATGGGCGGCCCGACATCGCTGAGATACCTAGACAACGAGCATCATGTGAGTCGATAAGAAACCCTGGCAAGAAGACGGCCTACCATGCGCGTATTGCATATGATAACTTCGGGGTGTCAGCAAGCAAGGGAATCCATGATGCTGTACTCTGGAAGCGAGGAATAAGCCAAGGAATAGAGCAAGAGCGACGACGACATACTACTTGAGCGCGGAGAACTTCATTGACAACCAGACCCGCTTCCCTTCTCCACCACGAGCAGGATCTTCGACACACACGGGGCACATGCCTACCTTTTCCCGACCTTTTCCTTTGACAAATCGTGGGGTATACAAATCGAAAGCATCACGAGGCGGATTATAGATCCCTCCAGGGTGGGATTTTTTGAAGACAGCAGTATGGTTACTATGTGGGATGTTTCAATCAGCGGCGATTTTGACGGTAAAGGGAAAGACGAACTCGAGAGGATCAGTATGAAAGTATGAACTTGCAGGGAAGCGGCGATAGAATAGAGGAAACTTGCTCGATATCTCGATGTTCTCGGGGAAGGTTCTTTGTGGATGACCGTCTTGATCGGTTTGAGTAGGCGAGTGGACAGGAGGAGTCTGAGGTTCGCTGGCCGGGGAGGCAGAGAGCACTGTAGCAGGAGGAGTGGCATACGGAGGAATATTTTCCTTGTTGTTGCTTCGCGTCAATCTTTTGCGAGGTGGAGGGGTGGGAGAGACGGGCCAGGTAGCTTTTCGCTTGTTTCTATTGGAGGATCCAGATGAACCCGACATTTCGCTCATGGGCGTAAGGGGAGAAGTAGACGCGTGGAACTGCATAGCAGTCGGCGTGGAGTACTGGAGAAGAGGGCTGACGACAGAATTAGGTATTCTCTTGGATAGGCTAAAGAGGTCACGAAGGGGTATTTCTGGGGAGTCATTGGTAGCCGTAGTGCTCGAGGAAGGTTCAAATGCTTGACCGTTGTGTCCATTCACTTTTTGCGAAGGCGTCAAGATGTCAGACGGGGCCGGTACGGAGGGAGAGGGAGGCAGAGGGGCAGCTCGAATTACTGGAGAGACCAACGAAACGGAGCGAGACCAATCGCGAGCCGGCAGCGACCCCTCGAATGGCTTTTCAAAAGGATTAGCTTCAGCAGCGAAAATCGGAGAAAGAGTGGGAAGAGTGGCCGTCGATGATCCGCGCGCCGTCGGGGAGGCCAGACATGTAGGAGAAGGCGGAGCCCCGTTGAGGAACGTCATCGTTGGAGAGAGTGTAGACGAAGCTTCCGAGCGCAACCCAGCCAGGATACTAGAGTCAGAGGCCGTCGCCTCAGAGCCGGGCGAAGGAGGTTTTGATAGGTCGCTAAGCCCAGTAGGGTAGTAAAAGTGGGTCTTCAGCCCCAAGTCGGCAGTATAAGCGCGGTAGAGGTTCTCCCAGATGTCCTCATCGCGCGAAGTCATGAGGTTAGCAGAACAGTGGTGGTAAGAGGAATCGCCAGAGAGCTCTGACGCGTCAGAATGGCAAATAAGCGGAAATGAGTGACAAGATTCGAAATATTGACTAGGTTTGCAGAGGTTAGAGATGAAGAATGGAGGTAAGAGTAAGTATAACGTGCCTGTACAATTCAGCAGTGGACATATTGAACAGCGAAGGATGCATAGGGAGTCAGGGAGAGAAATGGGATACCGAGATGTAAATACCCTGAACCCTTTTATTGCGACGCGTATTGACGTTTGATCTCCGCTTCAAAACGAGGAGATAAATGGACAGGGGGGCAATTCAGGGGTATTCACACGATCCTGTGACTGCTAACACCAAATCACACACTGACAGCCACGAGAGTCACCATCATCCAACGCCTGAGGCGCAATGTTTCTTCAATATCTTCTGGCCTCATTTCTCTACGTCCTAGCTTATACACGAACAGCTAATGCATCAGCGCTGACGACTGCCATCGGCGCTAACGAACGACTCTGCTTTTTCGCCGACGTCGACAAGGCTGGAGAGAAGATTGGTGTACGTGTTACCAACTCAACCCGTCGGCAATGCACTCATGCGTGCAATTTAGTTCTACTTTGCAGTCAGTTTACTCCAAATTATGTGACCAATTACCGTCTCTCAACCGTCGCCCTAGGTTCAATCCGGCGGTTCATTCGATATAGACTTTGAAGTCAAAGACCCTACGGAGAAAGTCATCCTGGACGGCGTACGTGAACGGCAAGGAGACTACGTCCTAACGGCCAACACAGTCGGAGAATACTCTTTCTGCTTCGAGAATGACATGTCCACCCTCACCGAGAAGCTAGTCGACTTCGATATCATGGTGGAGAGCGAGCCGAGACGAGAGGCGCCGGCTAAGCCTGGGCAAATTTCCGAGCAGACGAGCGCGTTGGAGGAGAGTATATTCCGACTGAATGGGATGCTGCAAAATATCAAGCGCACGCAGAAATAGTGCGTTCTGCTTTCACTGTTCCGTGTGTCCTTTGGTACTGACTGTGATGCTAGCTATCATACTCGCGAAAACCGTGGATTCTCAATAGTGAAATCGACTATAAAGTACGTTGTCGCTCCTTGATGATATACGGTCGACTAACAGACGTACCAGCCGTCTGTTCTGGTATACTGTGATAGAGAGTCTAGCGGTAGTCGGGATGTCTATGTGCGTGCATCTGCCTGTGAATTGACCAGTTGGTCTGATTGTTGATGACTTCAATAGCCTACAGGTATACGTGCTGCAGACCTTCTTCACGAAAACTGGACGGAGGTACAAAGTATGATCTTGTATTTCTACTGCCGCTTCCAGAATGCCACTGCTTATTCATCTACTTATCACAATATCGGTCAACTGAATTTTGGGGCGACGTCCGGCGGTTGAGTTCGTGATAGACTAAAGTAAGCTATGGTCCCGTACGACCAGCAGTAGCTTAGTCTCCGCCCCAGTAACCATCTGGTCAACACCTGGCATGTCCTACGGAGGCGGTCCACTGACAATCATCTTTACACAGGACACGCTTTCGATGTGTATCATTACGCGCACAAGGTAGCGAACGACTAGCCGAGTCTCCCTAGTCTATCCTGGCCCACTGACGCTGTCTGCTTCTAGTAATCACTTCCAAGGTACACGCCTATTGACTGGGCCCGAATTCTTTAGCGACGTGGCTGGTTACTTGAAACGAAGGACATCCATATCTATATTCATTTGCGGAAGAGACCCCTGGCGCGATGCCACTACGCGACAATGTTCTGCGGCTCGTCCGGGATGTTGTCAAGCGGGTAACCGCATCCAAGGCCGACGGTGCATACGCAACCCACTTGGATCGCTCACTAGTGGATACGACAATGCAACAACTGAGCAGGGAGGAGTGGGTCAGCCCGCCCTCTGGGTCCCGGCTCCGAAGCCTTCAAAGCAATGAGACGGCATTCTGCCAGCTACTTAAGGGAGGTAGACAAGGCGATTCAACGGCATCCTACCTTCTCATCTACTGAGCTTCGCTACTCTTACATCCACATCTCCACTAATCAACATCGCTAGCATCACGATGAAGTTCCAATCCCTCGCAGCCCACATCTCCCTCGTCATCTCACTTCTATTGCTTCCTTTCGGAGCCTCAGCTGCGTTGTACAAGAATGCGGCTGACTTGCCAGATGTTTCTTACGACTTCGTCATTGTAGGAGGTACATGACAGTTCAGATGGTGAATTTCCTGGAAGCTGATCAATTTCCTAGGTGGCGTGGGCGGTAGTGTCCTCGCGAACCGTCTGACAGAAAACCCGTCAACTAAAGTCCTTGTCCTCGAAGGAGGTCCTTCGTAAGCGCACCCTAACGCGTCTTGAGTTTTTCACTCATTCGTTGATCAGAAACGAGGATGCTTTCGAGACCAAAGTCCCATTCTTTGTTACCAGAATCCCCGCTCAATACACATGGAACTACGTTAGTAATTTATCCCCGGTCGTCGTATTGGTTCTGAAAATATCATTGCAGACCACCACACCCCAAGTCGGGATGCACAACGCCGAAGTTCCGTTTGCCAGAGGCTTTGTCCTGGGCGGTAGCAGTTCCATCAGTGAGCTCCACATGAAGTCACTGCGTAATCTGAACGTACTAACACGCTGGTAGATGGAATGTTCTATACTCGTGGTTCTTCCGACGACTTCGATCGATACGCCGAAGTCACCGGTGACTCCGGTTGGTCGTGGAACAATGTGCAGACATATTTTGCACGGGTTAGTATTCCTAGTACTACTACGTTAACCCTATCACTTAACAGTGCTTATGCAGAACGAAAAATGGACACCTCCAGCCGATGGTCACGACACTACGGGCCAATACGATCCTTCCGTCCATAGCACCACCGGCATCAACTCGTACAGTCTCTCTGGTCACCACCAAGCGCTTGATCCGTTGGTGTTCCAGGCAGGGCAAGAACTCGGCGGTATCTTCGACTTCAAGCTCGACTACAACGACGGCACGCCTCTCGGATTGGGTTGGCTCCAAGCCGCTATCAATGGGTCGCATCGCAGCAGTGCAGCAACTTCCTATCTCGGCCCACAGTTCATCAGCAGACCCAACCTCCACGTCCTCGTCAACGCTCGCGTTTCTCGCATCCTCCAAACCGGATCTGGCTCCACTTTCCAAGGTGTGGAATACACCCAAGACATCAACAGCGGTCCACTGCGAACCGTTACCGCGACGAAGGAGGTTCTCCTTGCTGCTGGTGTCATCGGTACCCCCCAGATCCTCCTCAACTCTGGCATCGGCGACTCCAGCTACTTGTCGTCCATTGGTATCCCTCCGCTAGTCAACTTGCCCAGCGTTGGCAGGAACTTGACCGATCAACCTACAACTGGCTGTCTCTGGAATGTTAGATCGGATGCGGATACGTTCGATCCCGTATTCCAAGAGCAGAATGTGCTCGATGATGCTATGGACGAGTGGAACACCGACGGAACGGGACCATTGGTCGTCACGCCTATCGGCGAGGTCGTCTTCTTCAGATTGAATGAGACTGAGAGGACGAACCTTGGGCTCTCTGCTGGAGTGGATACCGCCGCTGGCCCCAACACACCTCACTTGGAACTCGCGATTGGGGTACGTCCGATAATTCATTCCGCTCCTACCTCTCACCAACACATATTTTCTTCTAGAACGGCTTTGTCTCTCCGGCACCTCCCCCGGGTAGGTGGCTCACCATCTCTACTAACTTAGTATCTGCTACATCGCGTATGTGTCTCGCTCCTCGCTGACCATCTGGCTCTAACAATTCTTCAGGCGGCTCGGTCACTCTCGACACAACCGGCGGCTTCAATGCCTTCCGCGCACCCCACATCGACCCCGCATTCTACACCACTGATTGGGATATCCGGGCTATGCGTGAAGCAGTCAAAGCAGCCAAGCGCTTCGTCTCTGCGCCGGTCTTTCAAAATTATATCGTCGAAGCCCTGGGAACACTCGCCACCGCCGACACTGATGAGGAGATCGAAGAATATGTGAGGAGCAATAGCGGGACCACGGCTCACCCTGTTGGCACGGCCAGTATGTCGCCCAACGGCGCGCAATGGGGTGTCGTAGACCCAGACCTGAAGATGAAAGGTGGTATCAAGGGTGTTAGAATTGTCGATGCCTCTGTCTTCGTGAGTTTTATTTTGATATCGAACTGATCCAAGTTGTACTGAATATTACGCGATAGCCCTACAACCCGAGTATGCACACAATGGCGCCGACGTATGTGATCGCAGAACGGGGATCCGACTTGATAAAGAGCACTTGGAATTTGTAACTGACTGGACTTCTCTCGGGACATTCAACTCTCTACTCGTAACTTATGAACTTTCTATATGATCCTTGTAATCTATGCCTCAGTTTTACACATATGTTGTACACTGCTTCTATTGTCATTCTTCTTGAGTCTTGACGTCGCACAGTCCGAGAATCAAGAATCTGCCTGCCCATAATTCTCACGATCAACTGTGGCGCGAAATTCCCAGTCGCATACCTTGCTCAAGGCTCGACTCTTGCCACACCTTGCAGGCCACAATTGAACCGTCACAATGGCATCAATATTTCTAGAGCTCCTCGCCATGGCATCTTCAATAACTACCCAATTCTTGCGACTTATACGTCTGGAATGGACCCCTTCTATCCTACTTCGGCATTTGAAGATGATCCTCTGGCAACGCCCCAAAACTCTGAACGACATGCCCTACGACGTGGTCTTTGTCCTTTGCCATTACCTTTCCGTTCGGGACCTATGCAATTTGCGAGAGGTGAGCATCTTGTGTCATGTAGGGCACGCTTTCACTTCTGAATATACCTACTTGACCAGACTTCGACACAACTTTCCGGTCTTGTGCGAGATAGGTCGATCTGGCTGCTGGCCTTGCGCGACATCTTGGAAGTTCGGCCGGTTCCTCGACTCAGTTTTAGTCTAGACGAAATGGACCTGGATGAGGTTATGACAGCAACCTTGCGACTGACTACCTTGGACCGTAAACTTAGGGGGTTAGACCAAATCACAACCTTCAAGATCGCTCGATCTTTTGATGCGGACGGTCTTATTCCCGTGCCTCTTCCCGGTGGCCGCCATTTCCTCACTTTGCAAAACTCCGAACGCAACCTGGTAGTACATGATTGGGACGCGGACACTCTAACAGATGGCCGACTCCTCATGCCACCTTCTGAGCACCCCATATATTTATGGCGTGCGGTTCCCGTCAGTTCCACGACCGTCAATGTGGTCGTCGTATCGTTGGAAGAACTGGAAGAATGCGATGACCGTGGCGAACCATTGTGCGTATCTTAGCTTGTCCCTTCTTTCTTTTTAGTTTCAGTTGTGCTCCCAGGCCGCGTACACATATTACAATTTACCACTGCAACGCCGACGAAGGAACATCGAAGCAGATAGATTACTTTTCGGTGAATCCCAAGATCTGGGCGCTATTTGTGGATACAACCCACCTGGCACTCCTATGGGATGATCCCGATGACTGTCAACATGCGTATATTCGTTTGTACACCAAGGGGCTGCAGACGGATATCATGAGACTCAAAGATCCAGTGAGTAACATTGAAGGTTGACAAGCCGTCGTTAATCTGGTCTTGTAAGAAATGCCCCTGCCGAGGATCCATCACCATGATATCGCAAGGCTACTTCATCGTTGTTAATGGCAATGGCACCTTACATCGGATGTTCACAATACCTCGTATGCACCCAGTTGCCAGCACGCACGTCGCCGATGCGCCCGTGTACCACCCATCTATCTGGCGCTCAGTTCAGGGAGGTGATTGCCTACAGACCCCTCGAGTTGCCTCATTTCAACCGACACCAAGCAACGGTCCTCCGCTTGAATTCATCGTTTGGACAGGGCGGTGCCGACACATCATGACTCTCTCCTCCCTAGACGGTCATGTTACCTATAACGTCGACAGGCAGCGCATGTGGCCCGACGTGCCGTTCAGTCTAGGGAACGATGACACAAGTTCCATGGGCAGGTTTTCGGGCGTTCATCATCTACCGGATAAGTTGATTAGGTTATTCGCTCTTCCTATCACCCACCCAACAAGTCGTGGATTAATGCGCCTTAATATTTTCCCGTCTTCGCTTCACATCCAAGCGACAAAATTAGTTTGTTCTGGTCTGTTGGAGAATGAATTTGTCTGCGGACTATCTTATGACGAAGAATCCGGGCGTCTCTACATTGCATATGAAGACAAAATAACTCCTGATAGACGGATAGTATTGGCTCTTTTGTGAGCGTTTATGTAGTAAATCGTTCGTATAAGCAGTCGCATTAACTGTAAGTAGTTACATCGGGTGTCTCCTCGACGGGCGTGAAAGGCCAGAGTTTGAGTGGTGAGTCCGTAATGTCAGCGTTCCATACCTGGTATGTAGTATTTATATAATCTGTCATGAGATGTGATTGTAATGTACCATGATCAAAAGTACTCACCCATTCGTCAAGAACTGTCAGAATAGCCTCTTCCCCATGCTTGGCAACTGTGAGTGTCTCAGACAAATAGTATGTCCTCTCTTCCCACCGGTAGACACAAAATTTCCATTGCGTAGAGTCCGTCATGATGAATCGTTGGTTCCATCTAGTTGTAAGGTTCAAGTGAAGAAGGGCACAGATATATTGCTAGCACCTACTTTGAATGGTGACTTGCCGTCACCACGGCCTCTGCAATGTGTTGTGGCTTGAAAACGGTCTCGAAGCTCTTCACCTCCACAACAAGCAATTTTTTCTCGCAAAGACTGAGTGCCGCTTTCAGATCGCCGATATCCCTGTCGTCCAAGTTGACGGATTTGTTCACTAAAAATAGCACATAGTCGGCAGCTCCGTGGAACGTGTACGCGGCTCCAGTGCTCGAGTTTACTTGAGTTCCTGCTGGAAATCTCAACTCTGGGGAGAATTTCGCGCGAAGTTTGGTGACAATGATGCTCGCTGGCACGTTGTACATCGATTCAAATAAGTAGTTGACTGTTGCAATAGACGCTAATTGCTCTTTCTAAAATTCGGAAGGGTGAGTAGAGCTATCATCGCCACAGAAAGACTCGTCATGGATGATGCAACACACCGCAGATAATCCTCCGCCTTGCATAAATGACAAGTCCAACTTAAACCTCTCGCTAACGGCACGATCTTTGGCGACTTCCTTCAGCTTCTCCGCGTCGAAATCAAACCTTGCTGCACGTATATCGAGCTCCTCCAACATAGAAGTGTTGGCAGAAGAGAATCCAATAGGCTATTCATGATTTGACACGTCAGAATCACTTATCGTAATTATTCAGCGTCAGAAGAAATGAGTCCTACTTGCCTTATCTGCTTCGTCTTTTTGTGCGACTATATAAGTTTCAATGTCCTTGACGATTTCTTCCTCCTCCTCGCTGATACCTAGCCTGCTGGCCAACCTTCGAAAGGCCGGCAATCTATTTCCAAAAGTTCCCTTGCCGTTGATTTCTTTGGCTGCTCGTCCAAGGCTGGTGGCACCTGTGGTGTATTGCTCGATGGCTGTGCTGGCTTTGAGCTCAACGAGATGATTTTCTTCTTAGCCATTTGGCGCGGTGAAGGATAGCAAGATCCTGGAGTCTACAGCCCCCTTTTAACATGAACGATACGAGCATATCATCAGCGTGTCGGCAGTAATTGATCTCAGTGACACGGGACCCATGGCTTCCTTGTGTTCTTTCCGGTAATGGTAATCAGCAATCAGTACACGCGTCGATTGGGGTGAATCACCTTTTCGTATATTACACATATATTGTACACTGCTTCTACCTGCCTGAGCGAGTATCAACGAAGAACCTGCTACGATTCTCACGATCAACTGTGGCGCGAAATTCCCAGTCGCGTGCCCAGCTCAAGTTGTCTTCAGTCTTGACCGCAGGCCACAGTCGACCGCCACAATGGCATCCGTTTTCCTGGAGCTTCTCGCCATGGTATCTTCAATAACATCCCAATTCTTGCGACTTACGCGCCTCGAATGGACCCGTTCCGTCCTACTTCGACATTTGAAGACCATCTTCTGGAAAAGCCCCAAAACTCTGAACGACATGCCCTACGACGTGGTCTTTGTCCTATCTCATTACCTTTCCGTTCGAGACTTATGCAATTTGCGAACGGTGAGGATTCCATGTTATGTGCCGCATGCTTTTTCCTTCTCAATAGACCCACTAGACTTCGAAACAACTTTTTAGCCTTGTGCGAGATAGATCAATCTGGCTGCTGGCTTTGCGCGACATCTTGGAAGTTCGGCCGATTCCTCGACTCAGCTTTAGCTTGGACGATATGGATCTGCATGAGATCATAACAGCAACTCTGCGACTGACTACCTTGGACCGCAAAATCAGAGGAGCGGACCCTATTGCTGCATTCACTCCCTGCCGCTCCTTTGACGTTAGTGGTCTCGTTCCTGTACCTCTCCCAGGCGGTCATCAATTCGTTACTTTGCGAGACTCGAAACGGGAACTGGTAGTGCACAATTGGAACGCTGATATCCTTGGGCAGGGGCGACTCCTCGTGCCAGCTTCCAAGTACCCCATATACTTATGGCGTGTAGTTCCCGTCTCTTCCACCACCATCAATGTTGCTATCGTATCGTTGGAACAGTTGAACGAGCGAAATGACCGTGGCAAACCATTGTAAGCTTCTTATATTTCCAAATTTCCCTCTCATTCTGTTGACCTCCTAGGCTGCGTACACACATATCAATCTATTGTTGTGATACCAACAAAGAAACATCCAAACAGATAGATCACTTCTTCGTGGATACGAAGATATGGGCAGTGTTTATCGATACAATCCACCTTGCAATCCTGTGGGATACCTATGAACGCGGTCAATTTGCATATATACGTTTGTACGAGAAGGGGCTTCATGCACCAGTGATGAGCCTCAAAGATCCAGTAAGGGCATCGACGTCTATTGTGTCCCTTTACTGACCTGATTTATGAAGCGATGCCCGCAGAAGGGTTCCATTACTGTCATATCGCGAAACTACTTCATCGTGGTAGACGACAACGGTACCTACACTCGGATTTATAAATTACCTGATGTGCATCCAGTTTACGGCGCTCATGTCGCCGATGCGTCCGTCCATCATCCATCGGTTTGGTCGACAGTCCAATCTGGCGATCGCTTTCGCACTCCTCGAATAGCTTCGATGGTGATGGGAGACCCGCCTTACCAACTTCCACGCAAGTTCGTTATATGGACCGGACGGAACCGATTCCTCGCAACTCTTTCTTCTTGCTCGGATGGCGCCGCTGTTGCATATAATGTTGAAGCACGACCCATGTGGCCCGGTATGCCATCCAGTGTAGGATGTGATGAAGGAAGTTCGATGGGTAACTTCTCGGGGGTTCATTGTCTAACCAATGAGAGACTGGTCATGTTATTCGGCCTTCCTGTCACCCACGCATTGAGTCGCGGGTTGATGCGCCTCGACTCTACCCCATCCTCAGATGCTATTCAAGTGACACGGCTTATTTGTCCCGGGTTGCAGGAGGCCGAATTCATCTCTCAGCTGGCATATGATGAGGAGTCCGGTCGTCTATTTATGACATATAATGACCGGAACACTCTGCAATCACGGATAGTGTTGGCCTTCCTGTAGGACTTTTGAACATATTTTTGTCTCATCTACCTTAGTGTTATTCACAGTGTAGCAAGTGAATGACTTCGTTGCCGACCATGCTCAGACGTAAATTTCAGAAGTAGGTCCTATACCTGGGAGTCAAGTATACATGTAAGCTAATTACACCTTCTGGCTCCGATTGGGCCTGAGCTTCCACAGCCCCCTCTCCGAGTTCAAGTTGCCTGAATACCACAGCTAGTCAGTATCCAAAGTTTTATGTCAGTATGAGATCCATGTCATATGCCATCACCCAGACATACCCATTCCTCAAGCACCGTCAGAATAGCTGCAGCTCCATGGGTCTCGGCCTTGAGTATCGGCGATAGATAGCATGTTCTGGTCCCAGGTTTGTAGAGGCAGAACTTCCAGTGCTCAGAGTCGGTCATGATGAATCGTTGCTGTCCTCTAATGACTAGATGAGAGACTGACGGAGAAAAGGAACTACCAAACTCGTACTCAGTGTGTTCGCTTGCCGTCACCGCTTGTGCCATAGCCTCGGCCAGGTGAGGTGGGTGGAACGCAGTTTGTGAGCTCTTTACTTCGACGATCACCAAGTTCCCTCCCGAAATTACTTCCACAGAGAGCAGGTCTTTGATATCCCTGGCGTCGAGATCGGAAGCTTGTGATTGTTGCACTAAGAAAGTGACAAAATCGGCTACTCCGTGGAACGTATACTGGACTCCGGTTCTTGGGCTTTTGTGAGTAGCCTCAGGTATAGCCAACTCTGGCGAGAATTTGACATGGAATGAACTCTTCCCTGTATTTGAGGGGTCTGTGTGGAAGATAGACTCAAAGAGGTAGTTGGTCGATGCGATTGAAGCGAGTTGTTCCTTCTAAAGCAATCGTTTGTGAGTCAATCTCTGCCTCTATCCGATCTCATCTACAAGTGCAGACGATGTGAAGCCGCACCGTAGATAATCCTGCGCATCGTACATAGGACTGGTCCAACGTGAACCTTTCACTAACTTTACGGGTGGCGGCAATATCCAACAGTTTCTCCATGTTGAAGTCGAGGTGACCTACACAGATATCCAGCTCATCGAGCATATGAGGTTTAACAGAAGAAAACCCAATGGGCTACCCGGCAGCGTCAGAATGACATTCGAGATTCAGCGAATCATTGTTCAGAATAAGGACATACCTTGTCCGCTTCCTGTTTTTGTGTGATTATAAATGTTTCGATGTTCTCTACGACAACCTTCTCCTCCTTGCTGAGGACTAGCCTGCTAGTCAAGTTGCGAAAGGCCGACAATCCATCGAAAGCCTTCTGTAAGAGTTCCCTTGCCGTCGACTTCTTTGGCTGCTTGTCCAAAGCTGGTGGCACCTCGGGTATATTGCTCGATGTTGGTACTGTATTTGGGCTGGACGAGGCGGTTTTCTTCTTAGCCATTTGGCGCGGTAAAGGATAGCAAGATCCTGGGATCAACAGCTGCCTTTTAACGTGAACAATCCGAGCATATCATCGGCGTGTCGGCGATAATTAATCTCAGTAGCAAGGGGCCAATGTCTCCCTTGGGTTCTTTCTTGTAATCAGCAATCACCACACGCGGTGATTGGGGTGAATCACCTTGCACGAAGGAGAGCGTATATTTCACCCCCTGCCCATCCCTGACCCCTGTCTCCCTTATCCTTGTCGTTTCAATCCGACCCCGTAGTTTCACCTATATGTACCCACTATCATCCATATTAACAAGGGAGTCAACTTAATCAAGACCAAGGGCTCCAAATACTGGCAGAAAGCTATAGAGATATACTTCCTTGGGTGCGTGTATCGGTTGATCCATCAAAGAATCTGTCCCGGACGTACTAAAAGCGATCAGTGTGATTGTTCAACGTTCAGCTCGAGTCATACAGTGCTAAAGTGTGAAGCGGGGCCCACAACACGCACATGCATTTAAAAGCTTATGCCTTGAGGCCGTCGCTGAGTGGATGTAGCATGTAACCATGCTCATCTACACATGGCAGTGTGTGGAAAATGGATATACTAGACAAGGTCGTGGCAGGGCAAGGAGAGGAATACAGTGATTTGGATTACTTACACGGAACGGGCCAAGGACGCTGGAGGAATCTGTCGAGAAACATTGATCTCAGCGATCATCGGTACGGAGGCCCACCCCTGGCAACTCCTAGCTCCAGAGTCACGCTTAGATCACGTTCTCCTTGCGGCGCCGAATATCATTATTATTATCAGCGCTTTGTCTTCTCCTTGTACTTGATGGCAGCGTCCTTTCTGCCTGTCCTCTCCACGCCTGATATCGAACAAGCTACACAAGTCAGTCTGCGTCGCAAGTCGTCAACCAGCTCGCTTATTCTTGGCTAGTTAATTCAAACCACATACGCCCCGGCCGGACTCTCGCCGGAAACCCAGAAGCGTTTGCAGCAGGAAATTTTCGACATCCAGAAGCGCCCCGCAGCATGGGGCCTTGTCATCCCTTTCCTTGAGCATCCGGACCCCAATGTGCAGTTCTTCGGCGCGCATACAGCCCAAGTCAAGATTGCGAGAGACTGGTATGTTCACCGACAGTACAGCTTCGGCATTTTCGACTTACCCAGCGCAGGGAAGCATTTCCGCACGAGCACGATGAAGAATTGCGCGATCTGCTTGTTCAACTCACATCGCGTGCCATCGCAACGTCCAGCAATAAAGTCATTCTTCGAAAGCTATATGTCGCGGTGCGTTACAGCTGAAGCAGTACTTCCGTTCAGTCCTCATTCTCCTGCCAGCTCACATCTCTCGCCCTCATTCTTGTACCGAAACATCCTTCTCGGTGGCCAGGGTGGATTCAGGCGTGCATTTCATCCTTCTCTGCCAATGGAGGTGCATCGGAGCACATCCTCGATTTCTTGGCCATCGTAGCGGAAGAGGTAGAAACAGCCGTCATCTGGGGGCCTAGCAAGTAGGTTTTTACGCTGGGTCGGTTTTGTCGCGCGCCTTTGATGCTTAACCCAGGATGCAACTCAATCAATCGCTGCTAGACGCAGTGCCGATGGTCATCCAAGCGATTAGGGCCACTATCACTAACTCATCGACCACAGTCCGCCAACGGCAGTCCGCGCTCAAGTGCCTTGAGGCGTGGCTCACTCTTCTCCCTACAAGCGACATCACGCCCTTGATCCCGCTCCTCATCAACCTGCTAGCTGCTGCCACTGATGACGATGATTTATTTACCGCGGCTTCCGACACGCTTCAGGAAGTCATGTCCAAGTCGGCTCTCTCTGACGGGGCGGGTACACGGACACTCACAGAGCCCCTGCTGATATGGCTGATATCTATGGCTGCTCCAGCATTCGACAGCGCCCTGGCGAACGGCGCGATAGACGAACGCGCCCACTCGTTGTGTAAACTTATCACCGCCATCGGTGACCATTCGACTTCGTATATTGCTGCCAATCTTGCATCGGCGGTTACTGTATCAATACCAGCGATCACTTTTCCCTGGAGCACGCAACAGCCTTTTACTCGAGCTCAGCTCACGCAGAACTTTCTTCGAATGTTACTCGCCTTCACCGCGCTTCCAGGCTACCACGGAGTAGATGAGGAAGAGAGCGAGATGACGTTGTCGTTCTGGTATTTATTCCAAGAGACACTCTGGAGCATAGACTATGGCGAAGATGCGGTGGGTGGTTCAAAGGAAGACGAAGTCGTAGCCGTGTCAAGGGCCGTGTATAGTCAATTGGTGCAGGTACTAAGAAGGAAGATGGTTTGGCCTGCCCCTATGTCCGGATGGACTCGAGGCAAGTTAATTTGCTTCGTTGATATCCGAATCCGCGAACCTACCCAATAATCCCTTCTAGATCAGATCGACAAATTTCAAGTGTGAGTCATCTTGACTTTCACCTCATCACTGTTGTCTAGACTAAGAATGTGTAGATATCGGCGGGACGTTGGTGACACTTTGATCAATGCGTACGTGATGGAGCGTAGCCACTGGGCTTGCTTATTGACCTCGGTCTCAAAAACAGCTACTACGTGCTGCGTGACGACATGCTTGACTTTTACCTCAATGACGTCTCGTCTCGGCTTGCAGCGGCGACCAACGGTGGTGGATGGGAGGTTAGCACCATTCTGCTGCATGATCGAGGTAGACTAAACAGCTAATTCACCACAGGATATTGAAGCGACCCTGCACTGCATCGTATCTATCCAAGAGTCCATGGATCTCGAGAAGACTCCGCAGCTCGCTCGCCTGTTTACGCCCGAGATACTCGGTCGTCTACCCAGTTCGGGTCGCGACCGTGTTCGACGCACGATGCTCAGTCTTATAGGAACCTACGCCTCGTGGTTTGCCGCCCAACCTCTGAATCAGAGCTCCGGCATGCTGATGACTGTCGTTGGATACGTCGTAGCAGCCCTTCCTGAGCCAACATTAAGCCTAGCAGCCGCCAACGCGCTGAGAGAACTGTGTGACGTAAATAGGACAGCTCTCGCTCCTCATATAGCTGCATTCGGCGAGCTGCATGCCGGGTTGGTGAATGTTGCAGATAGCGAGCGCGGTAAGGTCTTGCAGTCGATCTCGAGTGTCATCCAGGCATTACCCCCAGAAGATGAAATTCCGTCTCTCGAAGCTATTGTTCGCCCTGTCGTGGAGAAACTCTCACAGACTCTGCAAAATGCGAGGGAGTTGCCTGAAGACTCGAAGTCGCTGGCGGTGATTCAGATCGAGACGCTGCGGGGTGTTGCGAAAGGGTTGACGAGGACCCATGATGGTATGGCTGCGTTCGAGGATAGCCCCGACGTACAAGCTGAGGTGGATAAGATGAAGAGGGCGAGGGAAGAGCCGCGTATGGTACGACTTCGGAAGGATGTCCTTGACGTATTGTTCGGTGTGATAGATGTTTGGTCTACGGACATGGAAGTCAGTAGCGTAAGTCTTCTTTCTTCGAAGAGCCTCCATTCCCGCGATACCGGCTTGTACTCACAGTACTATAGACGTTGAGCGAGCTTTTCAAAGCTATGACCGCACTCCCTGTGGACACCACCCTTCTATCGCTTCCTGCTGGTCCCATCCTGGAGCTTGTTTGCCTAGCTGCTCGGAGACGCCTGACGTCCATCTGGTTGTCCCTCGCTGGGATACTCATCGCGCAGATGAACCCGCCGTCGCTGCTCCTTACCCTGAAGGCAGAACCAACACCCGAGGACACATCAAGGGTATCAGCGGCTCTCCCCATACTTTTACAGGCCTCACTCAGCTTTTTGAGTCAACCTCAGGCCTTGGAGGACAACCCAGATGTGGTGACGGACTTTTTTGGATGCGTCGATACGGTCGCGAAGAATTTCCCGATGGCATTCTTCGTTCTTCCTGCGGGCGCGTTGGATTCGCTGATGCAATGCTCGCTTACATCGATGGCACTGCAGGAGAGGTATTCCCTGGTGTCGGTATGCAACTTCTTAGTGAGTGATAGGACCTTACTTCGGCGTCAGAACACAAGCTGAAGGATTTTATTTGTAGGGAACATTGCTGAACCAGTTGTTTATCCGGAAAGAGCTCGAAGAAGCAAGACTTGGCTTCGTCCAGACTCATGCTAAAGCTCTATTTCGGGCTGTGCTGGGCGGGTTTGCCGGAGTAGCCCCCCGGAGCGTTACTCCAAATCTAACGGAGCTACTGTCGATTTTGCTATCGAGGTGTACAGAGGAGTGTAGAGTGTGGGTCCGGGAGATATTGTACTCCGTACGTGATCGACCTTCTGCTGGACCCGCCCGCTCATCGATATTCTTATATTCTCTAGAATGATTTCGTAGAGTCAAAGGCAGGTCCAGAGGCGAAGGATCGTTTCATCAAAGCTATCCAGTCGTTAGTACCCGGTCCTCCCTTCATTTCCCTTATCTCACATGCATTCATCGGGACTGCAGGTCACGATCAATGAAGAAAACTAGAGACGCAGCGAATGAGTTTACGCTTGTAGCCAGAGGGCTTGAAGGAGCCAATTTTGGGTACGCGACCATCACACGCTGACTGTAATCTATGTACGAATGGTCGATGGCAATGTCTTCCTTCGCTCGCATCCATCAGAGATGGTGTTTTTCTGCTGCACCTTGGAAGGGCCCTGCAAGTGGTCTGCTTACTGCGCACAGCACGCGCAGGGCTATTGACAAGATCACTCGTGCGTAGAAAATGAGGGGAAAGGAGAGACAGAGGAGAAAGGGGGTGGTGGACATCAAACTTTTGTATGTACACATTCAATAAAGGTGAACCTGAGCTCAGCGTTGGCCAATTTTACTGGGAGTGGATCCGAAAGTTGACCATAGATATAAAGCTTGTAGGCTGTGGGAGTAATTGATGGTACGCCCGCATGCCTAAATTCCATTTGAGCTGATGATGGCCCACATAACACTGAAGGCCTGGCCCAAAGTTTAATCCCAAGTATTGCGACATCTGTGTCAGATGGTTATCAGACCTTGTAAGTCACGCTGCGAGGACATTTAAATCTCGGTCTCATGTGCTTGAGCCCATCAGCCTTGCTCAACCATCCAGCACAGAAGAATCATACTTGGGGTACGCTACAATCTATATCCCACATCATCGAAGGACTCGAAGAGCGTCCTCCTCGATGGGCAAGCTGTAACCGTTTTGTAGCCGTGGACCGGCCTGTTATCGGATACATCAGAATCGCTTACCAAGGACTGAAACTTGGCGAACATGCGAGAACCCACACTCGAGGAGTATAAGTACAACTGATCTTTCAGTTGCCCGTCCACGCTGGTAATCATTCAAATCCAGTATAATCATTCTGAATAACCCCACTTGGTATCCGGATGACGGCCAGCATTCCCTCGACGGCCCGTAGTTACGTCCTCCCGAAGGTTCGAAGGCTGAAAACTGACTATACACCGATATAAACTCACCACCACTGACCGTAGCTGGGATCGTTCGACAATCTTACTGTGGTGGAACGTCCTGTACCGAGTCTGAATCCAGGACAAGTTCTTGTCAAAGTCCATGCCGTCTCTTTACAAGTCAGTGCATTCCACTCGCTGCCCGCTGCCTTTCTGAAGAGACTTTTGGTCAATAGTTCCGCGACCTGGTGGTCGCAACTGGGCAATACTTCTTGCCTGGACTGTGAGCGTTGCTTGATCACAAAGGAGGTCACTCTCGCTCACTGACTTGCCGCAGAATCAAGGAGAACCTTACGCCGTGTTCTGACATGGCTGGAGAAGTTGTCGCTGTCACTGACGATGCCAAGCAGCGATGGTCTCTCGGTGATCGTGTTTGTGCCAATTTCACCCCAGATTACCAAGCCGGAGAACCACACCCTGGGATTATCCACTCATCCCTCGGTGCCCCCCAGCAAGGCGTCCTGGCTGAGTACGTCGTTCTCCCCGCGTTTGTGAGTAGTTTGTCCCCTTGAGATTCGACCCAAGTAGGCTGATACAGTATGCGTGTTCAGGGACTAGTGAAGATTCCAGACAATTTAAGCTATGAAGAAGCGTCGACGCTGCCGTGAGATTGTCTTCTCTGTTCTACCTTTCGTTAGCTAACTGGAGGACCAGTTGTGCTGCTGTTACAGCTTACACCGCTCTTCAGCGCTGCGGAGGCGTCAAGTCGGGAGAAACGGTACTCGTACAGGGCACTGGCGGTGTCTCGATGTATGTAGAACGGGTTCATCCGTTGTTTCACAATTAACTGTGCATTCATAGCTTCGCGTTGCAATTCGCCGTGGCATCCGGTGCAACAGTGATCGTCACGTCGTCCTCTGATAAAAAGCTGGAACTAGCTACCAAGTTTGGAGCAAAACACGTCATCAACTACAATACAACACCCAATTGGGACGAGACCGTCAACAAACTTGTAGGTTACATCAGTAAGACGCCTCGTTGTCTAGTTACAACTGACCATACCCTTTCGCACGTACTTCCAGACAAACGGAAGAGGTGTGGACCATGTCGTCGAGGCAAGTTCACCCGTTGTTTACAGCCGAAGATATGAACACTCATTCGTCGAGCAGGTCGGCGGACCGGCGACTGTAGCTAGGTCATTGAAATCTACCCGAATTGGTGGAGCAGTGCATCTGATTGGTTTCCTCGCCCATGTACGCCTTCTTCGATGTTTCCTGCGGCAACTCACTTCCATTATGGTTATGTCTTTAGGATAAGGAATACGACTCCAACATCATCCCTCTTATACTTGGCAAAGCCATAAAGGTGGAGGGTACTTGGGTTGGCCCTGCGACCATGTGGGCAAAATTACATCTCTGTGTGATGTAGCTGAATTAGCATTTGCAGGTTCGAGGCGATGAACAGATTGATCGCAACGCACGATGTGCACCCGGTGGTGGACAAAGTCTTCCCCTTCGAGGAGGCTATAGAGGCGTACAAGTATCTCGAGTCGCAAGCTCATATAGGCAAAGTGGTGATCAGAGTCTCGGATTAAGTCGGGCTTGTTTGCTGTACCAAGGTCATTGAACTGGCTTCGCTCTTTCCAACCACCACCAGTAGAACCGCCGATCCTTCATTATATCCACTCGAAATATCCTGCTGCATCACTGACACGTCTTGACGCGAGCTGCTGCGCCGAACGAGGAGTGAGCTTCATGCTCATCCTATCTTATGAACGCATCTAGCTGGTATGACTGATGACTGAATATGTATGTTAGAACTGATGAATATACGCGGCGCACGACGTCCTATTCATCTGCTTGTGCCAGCACGATAAAGTCACGCAATTTCCCGAGAAAGAACATCAATTATTTCACAAGAAATTACTCCATCGATGGTTGGGCATAGTATGCACGTATTGCAAATCCACGACATGGCTGCTTGATTGCGGCTCAAATGCTGGACACAGGAGCGAATGGGCGGAGGATAGGTCTTACCATCATTGCCATTGCCGTTGCCGTTGTCAATCCTAAGGCTTCTAAGCTGGTCATAAAGTATGCATTTCGCACTCTAGTAATGGCTGCGGCTTCACCAGAGGTATCTCAATACACGTCAGAATCAACGTTGCAGTGTGAATGACCCATGGACGTAACGATCGGCCCATCCAGCATTCAGGTAAGCCTGTCGATCTACACTCGACCATGATCCTGAAATGGTGTTCCCAGACAATCGCCCGGAAAACTCCTCGTTTGATGTACCACTCTTCCCGTAGTCGACGATAAACCGTATGCTCCCGTCGCTGAAGGACGAACCGGACCCAATGCTGAAAGCACTGCGATGTCCGTTATTGGTTACGCTCGCCCCTGATCCCCTCAAGGTCGTTCCAGAGAGGGTGAAGGAACATTGGATACTGCCTCCCGAGGACTTCGACCCGCTCCAGCTGCCAACGACTACGCATATCAATATTAGTTAAGTTGGTTGTTAGACATTCACCACTCCGCTTACTTCTACTAGTGCCGCTGCTGCTTTTCCCTTTGTCAGAACTCCTTCCAGCTTTCCACGCGTCTTGCTGTTTTTCCAACTTCCTCAACTTCTTCTTCAGCTCAGCGTTCTGCTTTTCACTCTTTGTGCTCTCCTTCTCGAGTTTCTTGAGGTTCGCCTCCCGCTCCTCCATTTCTCTTTGTAATCGCCTCATCTTCCGGTCCATGGTCTCCTGCGCCTGATCGCGCTGCCTCTCCATATTCTTTAACCTCTGGTCTAACAATCTCTTCTGCGCATCTAAAGCCTGCCTCATCTCCTCGGCCTTCTTCTTTGACAACTCCTCGTACGATTTCTGGGCTTCAAGCAGCTTGATCTTGAGCTCGTGCAGCTCGCCGAGAACGGCTTTCCCAGCGCTCGTGTCCGCGAATGAGGTATTATTATTGACCATATCTTTCGTCCCCTCAGGCACAAATCCGTCCATGTCAAGCAAGTCGTTGATATCTTTCCTTGTAGGTGTGAGTCTCCAGTAGGGTTTTCACAGTTACTCGTTTACTCACTGTAGACTGGCCTTTCCCATGTTGAAACGTTGGTAGAAACGCAATGAGATAGTGGGCCCAGTGATCTAGCACATATGCCTTTATCAGTGAGCTCGAGGCAAACATGGGACCTCAGATTACAGAAGTAACCGCCAGGGACCGAACATGCTTCTCTCCGGCTGCCTCATTATCGCCTCAATTATCGCGCACCTCCAAGCTGTAGATTTCTCCGCGCTTCCCGCTTAATGCTATAACCATATCGATAGCAGCAAAGCACATTGTTAAGTGAGTTATTCCTATAAATGCTCTGTCCCATGAGGCTATAATATCTGCCCTAGTCCTCGTGGATGTTGAACCGTGACATATTAGCGCCATGCGAAATCATATCCTTCCAGAATACCTCTCGCAGCATGGCCTCGCGCTTTTCGCATTGCTTGGTCCCTGCGCTGTCTGACGCCGGGGGCCAAAAGCTTGTCATCAGCCGAATGTTCTTGAAGTTATTCGAACCGATGAGTTTCTCAAACACGATGTGATTCGCAATATCAGATCCGGTGGCTCTCACGCGTCGTATATCACGCATGAGGACTATACCATTGATCTTGTACCCGTTGCGGTATCTATCCAGGCCTGCGCGTTAATCCATCGATGCAAAATGGGCGGCTGGATGGCTGATTGACCCACCTAAATGCGAGCCAATTAGCGATGATGGTCACGATTTCGAATTCAGACCGACTCGTGTCATCGAAGCCTGGTGTATCGATGAATTCGACGTCACGACCGCCGACTTTTGCTCTGACTGCAGCGATATCTTGGGTTACTGAATCAAGACCGTCCCCCGTCTCGAGTTGGTTGTATTCGTCGAGGAATTGGTTGATGAACTACCGACAGGGTCACGGTAAGTGCTGTATTGTCTAAGGTGAGGTGAAGGGAAGCTAACGGTAGTTTTCCCGCTTCCGGTGCTGCCCATTACGCTAGTCACGTTTGCATGTTTAGTCTTTCATCAAGAAATAGATGGGCAGTTATGCAACGTACAGGATCACACCAGGCGTGGACGACATGTCGAATGTGAGATGGTTCCTCTTTGTGCTAATCCGAGATAGCATCTTATACCATTGGCGCGGATGAATGGTTATACGGTGATGCCTTGAGGCCTAAGGGTGCGTACTGCTTGGTCTCTAATAGAGCGCTCGCTGATGATTTAGCCGAGATGGTAGATCTGACGTGTGGAGCGCTCCGAGCAGTTCGACATGTCTTGACGCCAAGGGTTCAACGAACCCCAGAACGTGCCCCGTAGTTTCCGTGAGGTCGGATGCTGTTCAACGGCAGTGCAATGGCGTGGAACCAACAGTGATACAGATTACAACTACCTCTAAACAATGGCTTGTCCCCTCCTGATAGCTCGAATCACCAAGCTATCGCCTACTTCAAAGGAAGTCGCCATTTGCCCCAACAAATGACACTACGTTCCCGTCTTGAGTTCGTTCAGTTTAACTTGGTAGATTGAACCATTCAATTGACCTCCCGCTGTAGACAGCTCGCTGCCGACCTCGCCGACCTGCCGGCGTTCGTCCCAGATGCTGCAGTGGACATGGCTGAGAATGAGGTGCCCTTTAGCGAGACAAATGCCGGGCGATACGTGCTTCGCGAGGTTCAGCAACTCGAGACAGACTTACAGTCCGCTCTTACGGCTATCGCCGATGCATGTGCCAACCTCGAGGATGGCTCCGCGCTGCGTGCCACTCTGGATCAGCACCGCGCTGCGATGCAGGATAGGCTCGATAAAGTGACAGACAAGGAACGCGAGCTGAAGGAGTCTGGGCAGAAGTATATTGCGCGAATGACGAAGAAAATGGAAGATATGGCCACGAAGAACGCGAAAGCTATAGAGCAGATGTTGAAGGCCAAGAAGGACGCGAAGGAAGTAGCAAAGCTCGTGCAGAAATTGCAGGCCAGCATGAACCAGTTCCGGGCACCTGGCGATGACCCATTTCCCGAGATCATTGTCGACCCGAAGAATCCAGACGACCCAGAATGCTGCAACATCACCATCATAAACAACACGTATAACAACTATACATATAACGATAATACTAGTTACACGGCCAACAACTACACATACACGATCGACCAGCGGCAATACGACAACAGGACGACGAATAATTACACGTACAATCAGACGAACAATGGTTGCATCTCATGGGCGGACTATTTGAGCAACCCGTGCGTGCAGCAGTATCAACTCCAGAGGCAGTACGCTCAGGCGTATTGTCAATCAATATGCCCTCAGTATTGCTATTCTTGGTGCTGAATGTTTGATGGAGTGTACGGTAATCCTGAATATATATCCTTGTGCCGAATGGGATACATCTCTGGCTTCTCATCGGTGGTTTCACTTTTGAAGGGAAGTAGAGTGGAAGTCGTCGAGTCTCATTCATTTATCTGACAGAACGGAAAACATGTTCGATACCAACTACATTCCCGGCTGAGCCCAGGTCAAGGAGTGACTACCAGTGCCCCCGTTGCAGCGGTACCCATCTGCAACCCTCGACCAAGCAAACCCGTTCGGACAAGCCTCGTCAGTGTACTTCGCTACAGCACTCTCGATCTTGCTCTGCATAACGGCGTCAGCAGCGTCCGGGGCGTTTGATCGGTTGCTTGCTTGAACCTCAGCGCGCAATCTACTCTCTACCTCTGCAACCCTCCTGGTAACCTAGAGATTGATCTTTCTTTCCAATTCCTCCTCAGCTCTCCTCGCCTTCTCCGCTTCCTCTCGCGCAATCCTCTCTGCCTCTCTCTTTGCTTGCCTCTCTGCCTTTTGCGCTGCGAGCCTATCTGCTTCGTCCTTCTCTGCTCTCGCCTCCTCATCTTCAAACCACGATGCTGCGATCTCGACAGCAAGTCTCTCCGTGTCCTTCGTCGGGTATTCAGCAACATTGAAGATGAAGTAAAGTCGAGCGGTAGGGTCGACAAGACGGATTTTGGGGCGAAGTTCCTGTCCATCAACGAAGTGGCACCATTGATCAGATCCACCGTTGCATTTAACTGCCGAGACGGTGACAAGGGGGCCCCCACTTCCATCATTAACGATCCGCGGTGCATACCCGCTTTTAACAGCTCGATATACACCAGTGAAATCATCTACATCACCCCCGATCTTGGACACACCGGCTGGCACATCCTTTGTGCTGAGAACGATATCAGTCTGAACCGTTGAGTTCCCGTCATCGGATTTAGTGGCGTATTTGACCATGTAACGAAGCGACGAGAGGGTCGGGTTGAGGATGTCGGCGGGGACGGGGATGGGGAGAGTGAGTTTCCATGATGCGCCGTGATGATAGAACGCGCTGGGAGTCTTTGAGATGCCTGGAAGCGGGTCTTCATGGTATGAAGCGACCGTAGTGCGGGACGTAGTTTCGGATTCTGGGAAGGGGAAATCCTCTGGTCCATCGTCGATGCTCACATCTGGCACACGGGTGATGATGGACATAGGAGGGGCGGGTACTACAACCATTGGAGTCGACTGAAGGAAGACTTTAGGTACAGAACAAGTTGGGGGTTTCCGTATTTGTAGTCGCCTGGTCAATTGTATCTGGAGGTATCTCGAAGGACTTTCACCAACTTCGCGATGCACGGACAGTAGGCCACGATGGCATGGCTTATCGGGTCAAATCATGGACAAAGATAAGCACGGTCCCTAGACACTGCAGACTTGCTGGATATGTTTCTCCTCCACAGACGTGAGCCTCCTCGTGGCAGTGGCGGCAAGGTACGTTCATTCTTTGACCTTTCTTGAACAGCGAGCCAGCTTGGCTGTTCCTTATGCTCTCCGGGTGTCTGAAGCTAGTGTCAGGCCACTTGCTGGATGTTGCTATGTTACTAAAGTTGAAGAGCCGTTTTCCGATTCAATTCTGGGTTATGGCATGGCATTTTACCGTCCAGGCTTGATCCATGCTCCTCGAACCGGCAGTGAACACTCTCGTCGATACCAGTCTCGCTAGGATTTGAAGACATGGCGGTGGACTGGGAAGTAGTGGAAGCTGTAAGCGACGCCACAGCAGCGCTTGTGGCACAAGGCTCGTCGGCGCTTATTTTCCCTTTCAGTGTAACCAGATGGATTCCTCAGAACGTATTCAAATCGCCTCCAACTTCCTTCTTCAATCGCCTCCTGGAGAGATCAACGACGTTTTGAACGGTCCGTGCATGATCCCAGATGTCTGGCTGTGAGTCTGAGTACTGTGCAGATGTAAGGGTGATCATCTCAGACGACGAATCGCTCCAGGAAGGAGTTCTTCCAGCTCTCAGAGAGTACAATCTCGCGCAGTTCATCGTTGCAGACGTTCCTGGGACCAAACACCAAGTACTCCGCTCGATGGTATGTAGCCTGAAACTATGGCTCATGATTCTGTGTCTTCTAGTCGATCGTCAGCACTGCTGCTCGAGCCCCTCCATCGGAGTCGGATTCGGAGGCAAGTAAGGATAGATTCCTAGACCCACGATCCAAGACCAGCTTTGCTTTCGACCACATAACGTTGGTGAGTGTTCTACCTCCGTCATCAGAGGTGTAGGCCGAATGGAATGTCGTGGTGCAGGAGGCCTCCGATCCGCAGACGTACGAACCTGATGCCGAATCAGAACCCCTTCGGTACTCCATATATCTTCTTTCTTCATACGCTTGTCGCTGAGGATGACTAGGGGCGCGCTTGAAACATCTACGCTATCCTATCTGGCCGCCCACTACCTGGAAGGGGTAGGCTGTGTCTACGCAGTGCCAGACAGCCCAGACATGGTGATACAAATTGTAGCGAATAAGTACAACCCTACAAATTACTGGTCAGCCCATTTGCGCACGTTTGGTGTGTGTATACTTACTCTCACAGGTCTGGGAGATGGCGATCGGAATACAAGGTAGCAGTTGAAGCGGGCACTCTGAGCGGGAGAATTCTTGCAAATGTTCATTACTATGAGCAAGGCAACGTAAGATACACATTTCCCTTTAGACGTATTAATCTAAGCTGTTTTAGGTCCAACTCGCGAGCGAGCATAACGTAGAAATCACGCTTCCCACTGGCTCTCGACCACCTGCCGACCTCGCGTCCAAAGTGCTTGCGCTGATCGCCGACGAGGAGGGCAAGTATCAGACATCCTTGAACGATACATATCAGGAGATGGGCGAGAAGACGTTTAAAGCCCTTCGACGTGCCCTTCCCCTTACTCGACAGAAGATCGACTGGGATAAGGTAGACTCTCGCCTTTTTGTTCTTGAAGTTTTTGTTGACGTCTTTGATAGGTACTTGGGTACAAACTTGGTGCTGAGCTAGCTTCCAACAAGGCTGGCTTTGCATCTTAAGTGAATTAGCCCGCCTTGTAAACCACCTGAGAGACTGGAAATAACTCCGACGCCTTTGGAACTCTAGAAGTCGACACGCTGAATGACCCCAAAGTTCTGAAAGTATGCTGTTAAAATATAAGCGCTTTCGCGGAGTTTCTCTACTTTTCTTCAAGATGTCTAACCCTACAGGATGTCTCTGTTCGCAGCCAGAACTATTCTCGATGCCAGCCCTGGCAAACACGGAAACGAAGGTGGAGTAGAGCACGCATAGCATTTACGGGAATAAGAGTATCAGCTACGATGCGCATCAGCCCTTGTGGTCATGTTTCTTCGTCACTACCAGCAGAATCTCATTGCCGACATCGCTAAGGCTAAGGTGTCATTCGGAGGTTGAAGGATCTAATTATAGACGTCTGGTAGAACAACAATCGCGGAAATACTCTCACAGCCAGATACACACATGATGGTGACTACCACGACGTACCGCTGACGGGCCGCGTCTCAACCATTCCGTGGATAAAAGCAAGGTGAGCCAGCAGGCATGTCATATGTAAATGGTGGCATTCCTCAGGATTTTCTCCGTTTTTAGCTACTGCCTTCTTGCAGCGTGCCTTCGACACATCCAAACGACCCAGCTTGGACTCGATCCCCCAACGATAAATCGGTTGAACGGCGAATCATTCCAGCAAGACGCACTTGCCACGTTCAATGGATACCAGTACGCGGTCCTCTGGGAGGCCAGCGAACGGAATATGTCTGTTAAGCACGTAGTTGTTGCAAGAAGGGTTGTGGGAGGAGAGTTTGAGAAATTGGTTCTGGACGACTACGGACAGGTTGAAGACGACGGCCACGACGTGTAAGTCGATCGAGTCCTTCACGTTGTGTGTCACGCCTGCAACGGAATACAGCATCTCTCTTGGAATATCTCGAACGGATGGCAGCCTGCATCTGATATTTGATCAACACGATAACGACCTCCGTTATCGCTCCTCAACCCTCGGAGTCTCGACAAACCCGACCGAAACAATATGGGCGGCCGATGTAGTATTTACTTCCTCTATTTTGGTGCGTTCGCCTGTCATGTACTGGCCTTCTTCACGCTGAGCGATTGTAGAACTATCTCCCTGGTCTTTCATCGATTGACAAACCCACTCACTTCTCGAACGTTACGTATCCCAGGTTCTTGGACATCCCCCGCCAAACTCAGAAACTCATACCCGGAATAGGAGTAGGGGGCACCCCTGACCTACTCCTTGAACTCCGCGTAGGGCGCTCTGGTTTGGGTGACGATTGGTTATATCATTATTATCCTGCCGATAAAGAGACAAATCAAAGCGGGAGGTGGGTGGAAGTTGGTAAATATTTGCTGGTGAGCACTTCTCATATTTATCTTGATGCATGTTCATCACAATTCCGTGACGATTGATGCCTGGTTTTACAGGGCGTGAACAGTGAGTACAGTTTGTCTACACATTCAGCACTACTCAATCGCATCTCGTATCTAAGACAACCCGTACATAAACGGGCTCGATTTTGATCTGCAAGGGAACTTGCACACCACCTGGTATGTTCACGAATCGAGCATGTATATCAACCGTTTGATTGAAATGATATCTAGGACGTACCGCGATTTCATCAACGACACAGGTAAAGACGTCGCTGTACAGGCAGGACCCAACGGGCCCGAGAATGTTGGTAGCGATCTAACATCTAAATGTGGTCGTCTCGCTAACCCCCCGCCCCGTACCCATTCGTAAAACTATCCAGAACCACGACCTAAACTACGCATACTCGCCAGATGGAGGGTATACATGGAAGAACACATGGGGCCAGGACGTCGCCAATGTCCCCGCCACGGCGAACCTTTCTGCGGGGAGCAGTAAACTGGGGCGAATTGGGGCCGTGCCATCAGGTACCCCGATTGCCCCGACTTCACCTGGCATTGTAGTATTCGGTATTCCCAAATTTGGGTGAGCGAATACTCTAGTTTCAAGCGACTCCACCTTTATATCATTCGTTCTGACGGTTGCGGCTTGAAGTGGGATCCTCAACCAAGAAGCCCAAACCGTTGACTCGGCAGGCAGGGTCCACGTCTTGAATCGGGAGAATGGTACGGGCGTTGAGCAATGGTGAGCCCATGGTGACTTCTCTCTCCCTCGATACCAATTCACCATGCTTTGATGTTATTTAGGTTCCACTACTGGCGAACGCCCACATCCGACAAGTCCACGAGCGGTTATTGGATTCGCACATCGCTCCCACTTTCCATTCCAGGCGATCCGAATAACATAACAGGGATCGTCGGTGTCATTGGGAAAAGAGGGAAATTAATTAGTGTGAGCGGTTCATCAACGCATCAAAATACGTCTGCGCCGTCGGAGAGCAGCTCAGGACCAGGTAACGATCATGGCGATAGCGATGACATTCTCTTCGCGATCCTTCCTTCCAACGCACCCTCTCCCAATAATGCCACCACGCAATCCAGCGCTTTGACCATCCTGCAAAGCACTTCGAAAGGACAATTTGAAGATTGGGCAGTCGCGTGGACTTCTGCAGGGGGTTGTGGATGGGAGCCTTTGGCCGATCGGTATCGGATATCCGAAGGTGTCTTAAGTTTGTATCTGGTGAATTCAGATGAGAGCACTGGTAAAGAGACAGGAGTTGTGGAGGTTGTTGATTTGCAGGTTGTGTAATGGTTGTCGACAGAGCAGCTAGTACGTTTTTCACACCATGTCCACCACTCAAGTACACCCTTGGAGCCCCCCGACGATCTGTCAAGCCTCCGATATGAATTGCTTCCATAACCTTACGGCGTTTGGTCTCCCAGAAGCAAATTTCAGGCTAGAAGTGTCCTCTGCCATCAATCGCCACGGAAGCTTGAGCTTGAGGGCTTGAGGGCTTGCTTCCGCTCTACGGTTTCCTTTACATTCTCCGTGTCCAGGACAACGGCGATGACAGCTACTCATTTACTCTCCGTGCAGGCTTATGTTCATAGCCCTCCGTCCTGAACAATATACTCTCCGGGGGCTATTGTCATCGGAGCGCCTTCTTGCGATCGCGCTCGGCGCTTTCTTCACATACGTGGCATGGCGTAATTGGACCCTCGGAGACTGGCGATGATCGCTGGGATCAGGATTTCGACAGAAGAAGGTCTCAAATTGATCATTGTGGCCCTCTCCTTGCCCAGTAGGTCACTGCCACGACTTTGTTTAGTACACCATTTGTTTCGACACACTGCCGTGTGTAGATGAGCAAGGTTTCATGCTACGTCCACTCAGCGACGGCCTCAACTCCTTGTATGCTGGTCGTGGAAGGCAGCTGATTATGTGACTTGGCTGGTCAACTATCAAACACATGTCGACACCACACAAGTCAAGGTCGGACCTCGTCGCCGTGAAGGGCTACTCTGGTAGAAATCTGGTTGTTGTCGAAGTGAAGAGTCCATCAACTGCCTTCTCCGATCAGCATTTCACCGAGGCTATGGCACAGGCAGTAACAGCAAGTCATCATACCGAGTATTAGCCTGTTTTCTACTTAATGTCCTGGATCTCATCATCATGTAGAGGGGACCAACATTTATCATGACCGATGGAAGTTTTGTGTCTACCATCGAAAGAGCAGGAGATGTTACATTTTGTCGATACTGGATGCTAATGACGATGGAGCCGAAGTTGTTGTAACGGCCCTTGATGAATGGGTATGTCAAGCAATATAGATTTGCCCACATCGTGCTGATATATTGACTAGCTCTGGTTTGCAGATGACCTAGATTCGCTTCAAGGCTCAGAGACTATGGAAGCTTGGAATAGACACTGAGCACGCATAGTTAGCGCAGAGACTTTCAATGCATGATATCATTCAATTAAGATATGTCATGTTTACAAGTGGGCTAATACAATCCTGGACTTGAGATTCTTCTCATCCGCGTAGATCATGAGAAGGCGGCCAGACTCTTCATCAAGAGATAATCTAAAGATTATCTCGTGCTCCCGCATATCGGGGCAAGATAATTTCGTCGTGTGTAAGCCAACTGCATCTGCAGATGGAGCAGAGCTGAGGCGCATTAACCCGAAGCTTGTTGTATGGGTTACAGGAAGGGCGAACAATCTGAGCGATCTGTCCTGAACGGCATGGACCCCCGAAAATTTACCCATGAAACTTCTTTCATCGTCTCCTACATAGTACCGCACATCAGGCCACATATCCTGCGAGTGGAGATCGTATCCAACATCAGCACCATCCGACAAAGAGTATATCACGATGTCTCGCCCTGACCATACTGCGAATTTGGGCGGAGGTGCTTTACTTGAAAGAGAGCCTCCAAGTAAGAGTGGGGTTATTCGAGGATTGCGTAAATAATCGCTTCCCTTGAAAGTAGACCAAATGCAAGGATGGTACACGAGCGAATCAGCGACATGAGTACCATTGGTTGGATGCATAGCAGGCATGGTGAAGAGCCGAGTATAGGCACCGCCGACTGTCGTTGTAATGAAGTAGCCTGGCGATATTATAGAAATAGTACCTCGTTGAGGGCATCTCTTGATAGGTTGGATCAATGAGAGGACAATATAGATATTAGCGTCCTTACGGGGTCATCGAGACTCATGATAGGTGTATGAGTCCCCTGTCCATACATCCGGATATACGCAAATTGGCCATGGTCGCAGTGATTCCACAGGATCGCGAGGTGAGTTGTGTCAATAAAAAGGGTCCATATCTTCGTATCCACGGAGAAGTAATCTATCAGCTCAGAGGTTCCGTTGTCGGCGTTGCAATGATAGACCGAGATATGTGTGTGACGTCTGGGAGAACGGTTCAATATCGTGTGGCGTATGGAAAGTGCAACAACAGAGACTGACCCATCATGCTCTTCCAGAGATGCGACAGCGACATTGATGGAAGTGGAACTGACAGGAACCGCACGCCATAAGTATATAGGGTGCGCGGAGGGTGGCACGAGCAGTCGCCCCTCCCTCAGAGTATCTGCGTCCCAATTGTGTGCCACCAATTTACGTTCCGAGTCTTGTAAAGTGATGAAATGACGGCCCCCTGGAAGAGGAACGGGGAAAAGGAGATCTTCATCGAAGGATCGAGCAATTCTGAAGGATGTGATTGGGTCCACTCCTCTAATTTTGCGGTCTAAGGTAGTCAGTCGCAAGGTTGCTGTCATAACCTCATCCAGGTCCATTTCGTCTAGACTAAAACTGAGTCGAGGAATCGGCCGAACTTCCAAGATGTCGCGTAAGGCCAGCAGCCAGATTGATCTATCTTGCACAAGACTGGAAAGTTGTTTCGAAGTCTGGGTCAAACGGATATAGTCAGTCAGAAGTCAAAACATGCCCCATATAACAGCTCACCTCTCGCAAATTGCACAGGTCCCGAACGGAAAGATAATTCGATATCACAAGGACCACATCGTAGGGCATATCGCCTAGAGTTTTTGGGCGCTGCCAGGGGATCGTCTTCAAGTGTCGAAGCAGGATAGAATGGGACCAGTCCAGGCCCATAAGTCGCAAGAGCTCCGTAGTTATTGACGGTCCCATGGCTAGGAGCTCTAGAAATAAGTTTGTCATCGGACGGGGTTACAGTGACTGTAGCCTGCAAGGTGTGGCAAGAGTCAAAACCAAAATAGCGCGACTGGAAATCTCGCGCCACAGTTTCTAATGATTGTGAGAATCTTGTCTCGCCAATAGGGGATTTCAAAGTTGACGTTACGACGCAACGTTACGCCGCAACGATTCCTAGCGTAACTCCCACGGTTACAAGAAATAGAAAGCGCACAAAACGTTACCGGCGCTTCAGTCGGCGGAGTTCGATTTTGAGTACAGTCATCGCTCGTTGTCGTGCTTCAGATTCACTACTAGCCACCCGCTATGCCACAATTTGACCTCAGATTTACCTATGTGAAGGACTTAACTGTCTCCAAAGCTCTTGCTTATGCCCACTCTCATCCTCAAGGTCACTACATGTGTGAATTTCACGGTTGATGTTGCACAGGGGCACAGGGGGCCCAGATAACAGGGGTATGTTATCCCATAGAATCCACAGGAACGGAATCAAACGTTCCGCCTTGCATTCTCCCTTTTTAACTACTTCAGCACTAAACCCAGACAATTTACAGCTTTATTCATCAGTAGAATAGACACTACTATCAACTCTGACCTACCTGCTGCCTGTATTGCTCCTGGGCGGTTTGCAACTCCGATAGTTTTGTTGCAGCAGTCAAAGGGGGCAGCAAAGTTGGGCGCAACAAAACAGCGAAACTCAAACTCGTTGCGTCGTAACGTCAACTTTGAAATCCCCTAATACTTGAAGTACATTTTGTAGGAGCTTGATTTGTTCAAATAAACACCTTACAGCGCACACTCTCCTGCTCCCAGAAGCAAATACCTTCCGGGGGCTATTGACATCAGAGTGTCTTCCTGCAAGTGCGCTTGGCGCTTTCTTTGTGTCTTTGTCAGTGCATCGTGTACTTGGATCCTCGGAGACTGGCGATGTCAATGATCGCTGGGATCAGGATTTCTCGACAGAAGAAGGCCCCTTTCTCCTCCTGTTAATCTATCTCTAGAACACCCCGTCCTTGCCCCGTTCCGTGTATAGAATCTAGTGTAAGGAATCTAAATCGATTATCGTGGTCCCCTCCTTGCCCAGTAGATCACTACCACGACATTGTCTAGTGCATCCATTTCGACGTACTATCATGTGTAGATGGGCAAGGTTTCTTACTACGCCCACTCAGCGATGGCCTCAAGGCATAAGCTGTTAACTGAATGTGCATGTTGTGGGCCCCGCTTCACACCTGTTCACATTATATGACTCGAGCTGAACAGTCACATTGATGGTGTTTAGTTCGTCCGAGACGGATTCTCTGATGGATCAATGGATACACGCGCTCAAGGGAGTCTTCCTATAGCTTGCTGCTGGCACTTGGAACATTTGGTCTTGATCAAGTTGACTCCCTCATTTAATATAGAGGACAGTGGGTAAATATGGGTGACAATATGGAGTCGGACTGAAACGGCAAGGCTATCAACGAGAATAAGGGAGGCAGGGGTCAGGGATGGCCAGGGGTGGAATAAGCACTTCCTTCGCAAAGGGCCTCAGAATTGAGCAAGGTGATTCACCACAATCGCCGCATGTACTGATTGCTGATTACCAGAAAGAACCCAAGGAAGCCACGGCCCCCGCGTTACAGATATATCAGTTACTGCCGACACACATGCTCGGATCGTTCATGTTAAAAGGCGACTGTAGATTCCAGGATCTTGCTATCCTTCACCGCGCCAAATGGCTAAGAAGAAAATCATCTCGTCGAGCTCAAAGCCAGCACAACCATCGAGCAATACACCACAGGTGCCACCAGCCTTGGACGAGCAGCCAAAGAAATCAACGGCAAGGGAACTTTTGGAGAAAGCTTTCAATAGATTGCCGGCCTTTCGAAGGCTGGCCAGCAGGCTAGGTATCAGCGAGGAGGAGGAAGAAATCGTCAAGGACATCGAAACTTATATAGTCGCACAAAAAAATGAAGCCGATAAGGCAAGTAGGACTTATTTCTTCCGACACTGAATGATCATTATGAGTGATTCTGACGCTATAAACTTATGAATAGCCGATTGGATTCTCTTCTGCCAACATCTCTATGTTAGAGGAGCTCAATATACGTCCAGCGAGGTTTGATTTCGACGCGGAGAAGCTGAAGGAAGTTGCCAAAGGTCGTGCCGTTAGCGAGAGGTTTAAGTTGGACCTGTCTTTTACACGGCATGGAGGATTATCTGCGGTATGTTGCATTATCTATCATGAGCCCCTCTGTAGTGACAACTCTATTTACCGTTCCGTATTTTAGAAAGAGCAATTAGCATCTATTGCAACGGTCAACTACTTATTCGAATCGATGTACAACGCGCCGGGCATCGATCTCAGCACATTTCGCGCTAAGTTCTCCCCGGAGTTGAAATTTCCAGCGGGAACTCAAGCGAACTCGAACACTGGGGCCGCGTACACATTCCACGGAGCTGCCGATTATGTGCTATTTTTGGTGAACAATTCTGTCAACTTGGATGACAGGGATATCAGCGATCTGAAAGCGGTACTAAGTCTTTGCGCGAAAAGATTGGTTGTTGTGGAGGTGAAGAGCTTCGAGACCGTTTTCAAGCCCCAACACATTGCAGAGGCTGTTGCACAGGCGATGACAGCAAGCTATCATTCCAAGTAGGCGCTAGCAACATATATTTGCTCTTTTTGGTTAATCCACTCGAATCTTTCAACTAGATGGAACCAACGATTCATCATGACGGACTCTACGCAATGGAAATTTTGTGTCTACCGGTGGGAAGAGAGGACATACTATTTGTCTGAGACACTCACGGTTGCCAAGCATGGAGAAGAGGCTATTCTGACCGTTCTTGATGAATGGGTGAGGACTTCGATTGGGATAAGCTACAATCACATCTGATGACTACTAGGTGTGGAATGCTGATAATATGGACTCACCATTCGAGCTTTGGTCTTCCAAGCCCGTCGATGAGACACCCGATGTAACTACGCAAGGTTGATGTAACTACTTTACAAACGATCTACTACATAAAGTCACAAATAAACCAATACTATTCGTCTATCGAGAGTTATTTTGTCTTCATATGCAAGACAGAGACGCCCAGATTCCTCGTCATAAGATAGTTCATAGACAAATTCGTTCTCTAACAGACCGGGACAAGTTAATTTTGTCACTTGGATGTGGGGTGAAGACGGGAAAATGTCAAGGCGCATTAATCCACGACTTGTTGGGTGGGTGATAGGAAGAGCGAATAACCTAATCAACTTATCCGGTAGATGATGAACGCCCGAAAACCTGCCCATGGAACTTGTGTCATCGTTCCCTAGACTGAACGGCACGTCGGGCCACATGCGCTGCCTGTCGACGTTATAGGTAACATGACCGTCTAGGGAGGAGAGAGTCATGATGTGTCGGCACCGCCCTGTCCAAACGATGAATTCAAGCGGAGGACCGTTGCTTGGTGTCGGTTGAAATGAGGCAACTCGAGGGGTCTGTAGGCAATCACCTCCCTGAACTGAGCGCCAGATAGATGGGTGGTACACGGGCGCATCGGCGACGTGCGTGCTGGCAACTGGGTGCATACGAGGTATTGTGAACATCCGATGTAAGGTGCCATTGCCATTAACAACGATGAAGTAGCCTTGCGATATCATGGTGATGGATCCTCGGCAGGGGCATTTCTTACAAGACCAGATTAACGACGGCTTGTCAACCTTCAATGTTACTCACTGGATCTTTGAGTCTCATGATATCCGTCTGCAGCCCCTTGGTGTACAAACGAATATACGCATGTTGACAGTCATCGGGATCATCCCATAGGAGTGCCAGGTGGGTTGTATCCACAAATAGCGCCCAGATCTTGGGATTCACCGAAAAGTAATCTATCTGCTTCGATGTTCCTTCGTCGGCGTTGCAGTGGTAAATTGTAATATGTGTACGCGGCCTGGGAGCACAACTGAAACTAAAAAGAAAGAAGGGACAAGCTAAGATACGCACAATGGTTCGCCACGGTCATCGCATTCTTCCAGTTCTTCCAACGATACGACGACCACATTGACGGTCGTGGAACTGACGGGAACCGCACGCCATAAATATATGGGGTGCTCAGAAGGTGGCATGAGGAGTCGGCCATCTGTTAGAGTGTCCGCGTCCCAATCATGTACTACCAGGTTGCGTTCGGAGTTTTGCAAAGTGAGGAAATGGCGGCCACCGGGAAGAGGCACGGGAATAAGACCGTCCGCATCAAAAGATCGAGCGATCTTGAAGGTTGTGATTTGGTCTAACCCCCTAAGTTTACGGTCCAAGGTAGTCAGTCGCAAGGTTGCTGTCATAACCTCATCCAGGTCCATTTCGTCTAGACTAAAACTGAGTCGAGGAACCGGCCGAACTTCCAAGATGTCGCGCAAGGCCAGCAGCCAGATCGACCTATCTCGCACAAGACCGGAAAGTTGTGTCGAAGTCTGGTCAAGTAGGTATATTCAGAAGTGAAAGCGTGCCCTACATGACACAAGATGCTCACCTCTCGCAAATTGCATAGGTCCCGAACGGAAAGGTAATGGCAAAGGACAAAGACCACGTCGTAGGGCATGTCGTTCAGAGTTTTGGGGCGTTGCCAGAGGATCATCTTCAAATGCCGAAGTAGGATAGAAGGGGTCCATTCCAGACGTATAAGTCGCAAGAATTGGGTAGTTATTGAAGATGCCATGGCGAGGAGCTCTAGAAATATTGATGCCATTGTGACGGTTCAATTGTGGCCTGCAAGGTGTGGCAAGAGTCGAGCCTTGAGCAAGGTATGCGACTGGGAATTTCGCGCCACAGTTGATCGTGAGAATTATGGGCAGGCAGATTCTTGATTCTCGGACTGTGCGACGTCAAGACTCAAGAAGAATGACAATAGAAGCAGTGTACAACATATGTGTAAAACTGAGGCATAGATTACAAGGATCATATAGAAAGTTCATAAGTTACGAGTAGAGAGTTGAATGTCCCGAGAGAAGTCCAGTCAGTTACAAATTCCAAGTGCTCTTTATCAAGTCGGATCCCCGTTCTGCGATCACATACGTCGGCGCCATTGTGTGCATACTCGGGTTGTAGGGCTATCGCGTAATATTCAGTACAACTTGGATCAGTTCGATATCAAAATAAAACTCACGAAGACAGAGGCATCGACAATTCTAACACCCTTGATACCACCTTTCATCTTCAGGTCTGGGTCTACGACACCCCATTGCGCGCCTTTGGGCGACATACTGGCCGTGCCAACAGGGTGAGCCGTGGTCCCGCTATTGCTCCTCACATATTCTTCGATCTCCTCATCAGTGTCGGCGGTGGCGAGTGTTCCCAGGGCTTCGACGATATAATTTTGAAAGACCGGCGCAGAGACGAAGCGCTTGGCTGCTTTGACTGCTTCACGCATAGCCCGGATATCCCAATCAGTGGTGTAGAATGCGGGGTCGATGTGGGGTGCGCGGAAGGCATTGAAGCCGCCGGTTGTGTTGAGAGTGACCGAGCCGCCTGAAGAATCGTTAGAGCAAGATGGTCAGCGATGAGCGAGACACATACGCGATGTAGCAGATACTAAGTTAGTAGAGATGGTGAGCCATCTACCCGGGGGAGGTGCCGGAGAGACAAAGCCGTTCTAGAAGAAAATATGTGTTGGTGAGAGGTAGGAGCGGAATGAATTATCGGACGTACCCCGATCGCGAGTTCCAAGTGTGGTGTATTGGGACCAGCGGCGGTATCCACTCCAGCAGAGAGCCCAAGATTTGTCCTCTCAGTCTCATTCAATCTGAAGAAGACGACCTCGCCGATGGGCGTGACGACCAATGGTCCCGTTCCGTCGGTGTTCCACTCATCCATAGCATCATCGAGCACATTCTGCTCTTGGAATACGGGATCGAACGTATCCGCATCCGATCTAACATTCCAGAGACAGCCAGTTGTAGGTTGATCGGTCAAGTTCCTGCCAACGCTGGGCAAGTTGACTAGCGGAGGGATACCAATGGACGACAAGTAGCTGGAGTCGCCGATGCCAGAGTTGAGGAGGATCTGGGGGGTACCGATGACACCAGCAGCAAGGAGAACCTCCTTCGTCGCGGTAACGGTTCGCAGTGGACCGCTGTTGATGTCTTGGGTGTATTCCACACCTTGGAAAGTGGAGCCAGATCCGGTTTGGAGGATGCGAGAAACGCGAGCGTTGACGAGGACGTGGAGGTTGGGTCTGCTGATGAACTGTGGGCCGAGATAGGAAGTTGCTGCACTGCTGCGATGCGACCCATTGATAGCGGCTTGGAGCCAACCCAATCCGAGAGGCGTGCCGTCGTTGTAGTCGAGCTTGAAGTCGAAGATACCGCCGAGTTCTTGCCCTGCCTGGAACACCAACGGATCAAGCGCTTGGTGGTGACCAGAGAGACTGTACGAGTTGATGCCGGTGGTGCTATGGACGGAAGGATCGTATTGGCCCGTAGTGTCGTGACCATCGGCTGGAGGTGTCCATTTTTCGTTCTGCATAAGCACTGTTAAGTGATAGGGTTAACGTAGTAGTACTAGGAATACTGACCCGTGCAAAATATGTCTGCACATTGTTCCACGACCAACCAGAGTCACCGGTGACTTCGGCGTATCGATCGAAGTCGTCGGAAGAACCACGAGTATAGAACATTCCATCTACCAGCGTGTTAGCACGTTCAGATTACGCAGTGACTTCATGTGGAGCTCACTGATGGAACTGCTACCGCCCAGGACAAAGCCTCTGGCAAACGGAACTTCGGCGTTGTGCATCCCGACTTGGGGTGTGGTGGTCTGCAATGATATTTTCAGAACCGATGCGACGTCGAGGGGGTAAATTACTAACGTAGTTCCATGTGTATTGAGCGGGGATTCTGGTAACAAAGAATGGGACTTTGGTCTCGAAAGCATCCTCGTTTCTGATCAACGAATGAGTGAAAAACTCAAGACGCGTTATGGTGCGCTTACGAAGGACCCCCTTCGAGGACAAGGACTTTGATTGACGGGTTTTCTGTCAGACGGTTCGCGAGGACACTACCGCCCACACCACCTAGGAAATTGATCAGCTTCCAGGAAAGTCACCATCTGAACTGTCATTTACCTCCTACAATGACGAAGTCGTAAGAAACATCTGGCAAGTCAGCCGCATTCTTGTACAACGCAGCTGAGGCTCCGAAAGGAAGCAATAGAAGTGAGAGGACTAGGGAGATGTGGGCTGCGAGGGATTGGAACTTCATCGTAGTGGTCGATTAGTGAAAATATGAATGTAGTTGAAGAGGATGATACGATGCTGCTTGAGTGCCTTGTCGGGCTGCCTTAAGTACCTGGCGAAATACCTGACCCAGTATGTTCAAGGACTCGGAGCCATGATGTCGGGGGCGGGCTGACCCACACCTACATGCCCGTTTGTCAAGTCGATATATCCACCAACAAGTGGGTGAAGTGGGTTGGTTATTGGTGACAGTGTTTGGAGCGTCGGCGGGCTTGGAGGGCAGGTACGCGGTTGTCAGTATCCCGAAGAGCTCGCGGAACATCCTCGCGTACTAACATCGTGACTGACAAAAGCGGGGAACATATGGGTATAGTTAACATAGTTTTCTGGAGATTCCGCCCAAGTCGCTATTAGTCAAGCATCAAACGGTTGTAATTTTGAGAGTATCTTGGTGTTTTCGTTCGAGTGGTTAGTAGCCTATCGCACCATGAAATAGGCATCGAGGACTGAGTGCACCAATACAGTAGTTCTCGAAGGCCTCGGCTAGCGACACGGTTTCAAGGCCTACGGCACCGACGCTGATACACATCGCGAGTGCAATACAAACGCGGACGTCTTATTCGCTGATTGTTATCAGTGGGTCATGTCGTAGCGCTCCCTCTATGCTGCAACGGTCTTGGAGTGGAAGTCGAAAATGTGACGGCGGCGCGTCCGAGGTGCCTAAGTCTAGCCATAGATAGCTTTGGATGGAAGAATTCGCCCTCAGTCTACCGTGTTGTTGAATGTTCGACCGAGCAAGTTTTCTGTTTTGCGATGGATACTCAGCGCTGGTGCTGAGTCTCAGGCGTCTGTTCATAGGCCTGGCAGCGGCCGCCTCAGCAGTAACCAACCACAGTTGTAATTTTGACATCGTCGACTCGAAACACTCGACCCCTGCACTCCGCAGCCCTTGAGCTTGATTAGAAGCCGTTCGCAAAAATCAACTTGATCAAGACTAACGCAAAACACTGGTCTATCAAACGTCCAGCAAGTAGCACGGAGGACTGCCTTCCATTCCAGTTCGAAGTCCTGGCGAGCTTCGATTTTTGGAAGGTCTGTTTGATGGCCAAATGATTAATGGAGGGGCAACTGAAACGAGAGAGTATGAGCTACTGTCGCAGGAGTCAGCTACCAGTACCTTACGAGAGGGCCAGGGCCAGGGGGCCCATCCTTGCCTACAGTCACAGATGTCTGGCCAGCAACATGCCCCGCCCGTGATTACCCTAGTCGACTTGCGGTCGATTACGAGCAATGCCGAACCTAGGTGCGTTCCTATGTATAGAAATGACTGGCAGGATGTTAAGATCATCCCGCTTGCATTCCGTTGTCAGCATGCATCATAACACCCGATATTGCTTCAATCCAGTTTTGTGACATTCAAATTTCCAAGCTTAAGCCTTTCGCCGAAAACCGCTGCACGCACGAGCATTGGTATTAATAGTATCTTGATGATAGATTGATAATGTCAGTTGAACTGAGCTATCTAGGCATCTTGTCGCCCCATCAAGTCCCGTCGTTACTTGAAGGAATTCACGGGTCCGCGATTTTGATATCCCTGTCATTTGCATTACTGTCTGCGGACGCTCAACACGCGCTGTTTACGCGCACTGCCTCATATGTCGCTCAACGGTCAATGTCAATCGAGAATTGAGGTAACATCGAACCCTGAAGAGGGCACCAGTCCCGCCTGTCCACGAGTGTATAAAAACCCCTCCAAGTCTCCTCTTGGAATCATTCACCTTTACTTTCTTCTCCTTCCCCCTTCTTCGGGCTTTCTTCTTTCACGCTTAACGCCAATTACCCCTCACGTCTTTTGAGTCGTCCTTCTCGGAACTGGTTCCTCTTGCAATTCTTACCTTTGCAATTCGTGTCAACTTCATCCTTCGTCCTTCGAATTCATCTTCATCGCACATTTAATAATGTTCTTCACCAAATTTATCGCTGCCTCGGTCGTTGTCGTCGGTCTGTCCTCGTCCGCCTACGCACATGCTGCCGCCCACCCTGCTATGGGCATCAAGGAGCCCTTGAAACGCCCCGACGTCAGACGCCCTGATGCCAAGAACCCTTGTGGTACTGGCGTAGATATCGCTGCCAACTTGGAGAAGGCGGAAACCATCCAAGTTGCCGCTGACGGCACCTTCTCGGTAGTAGTGGAGAATTACAATGGGTTAGTGTCCTCGCGTATCCTAACTGAACTAGAATTGACCCGTCCCAGGGGAATTGACGGTTCCAGACAATTCACACTCAAGGTCGATGCCACTGGTACGGGCAAGTCGTTCCAGGCCGGCACAATCACGAAGAATGGCCTGAAAGTCACGTACAAGAACGAGAAGGAGACGATTCAAGCTAAGCTACCCGCAGGCATGATCTGTCAAGGCGGACAAGCAGCCAACCTGTGCCTCGCGCAGTTCACCAATGCCGCCTACCAGAAATTCGGTAATTGTGTCGTCGTGAGTATGATTTGTTTGCTTTAGACGCTGCGGTGATCTAATGTGCATGGTTTATACAGCTCCAGCAAGGAAGCAGCTCTGTTGCTACGTCTAGCTCATCCAGCAGCTCATCCTCCGCGAACAATAGCAACTCGGCATCGAGCAACGCGAACAGTTCCTCTACATCCAACGAGTCTGTCACGAAAGGCGCCAATGGAGCGGTTAATGTAAACAAATCCGCGTCCTCCGCCTCCGCAGACTCCAAGAGTGCCGCCAGCTCCGCTTCTGCTGCCAACGCCAACGCTGCCAACTCGAGCACGGTGAAGACATCCGTCAACGGCAATGGCGCAGTGTTCACATCGTCTGTCACCGGCGCCAACTCGGACTCCAATACATCTTCCTCTGCTGCTGCCTCTAACTCAGCCAACACTGCCAACTCTGACACCAAGGTCGTTTCATCCACCAACCCCCATACCGGCGCGACCACCTCGTCCACCGTCAAGTCCAACTCTGCATCTTCCAATGCCGCGGAATCTGCGTCGAGCGCTGCTGCTGCGGACAAGAGCTCTTCGTCAGCTGCTGTGACCTCTTTCGTGGATCCCAAGACGGGCAAGTCGACCAGCTCCACGGTGAAGTCGAGCAACAACTCCTCGTCGTCCTCGAGCTCTTCCTCGTCTTCCTCGTCTTCGAACACCTCCAACTCTTCGAGCTCTGTTGTGTCATCCAACGGTGGACAGACCGCCACCAAGCACCGTCGTGCCTATGTGAGTACTATTTCGGCTGCCTGTCGATATCTGTATACTAATGCATCCCTCAGGGCTCCCGCCTCGCCCGTGCCCTCCTTGCCGAGGACACCGATGCTGATAAGGAAGAGGTCGTAGAGGAGGTCATCGAAGTAGTCCGCCGATCCTTGATCAACTGGGTCTGGGCCTAAACTTCTCTCTCCCTTCATCCGTTACATTTGGACATTTCATCATTTCTGTGCCATTTGATGCTTATTCGTGTTTACATTAAGGACAAGGACGAAGTAATTTAGACATCGACGACTTAGCCATTTATTCTTCGCTCCGCCTTTTACATTTACCCTTTGCTTCACTCTTGGTAGTGAACGCACACTTTTATACCTTCACACATACCTTAACGTTTGTTACTTTTTCATGAGGCGGAGATGCTTTTTATTTCACATTGACGTAGGGGACGACCATCTTTATTTTCATCACGATTTTGCATGTGCATACACCGATTTCCTAATTACAAGGCATTTGACTTGGCAGAGTACCTCCTCGAACAAGAGTTCACGCCACAATCAACCAGGGCTTCTCTGTCGAAGCATAGTTATATTGAAAGCTTGGTTGAAGGGTAAGTTCCTGGAAGTAAATGAGTAGATAACTGGCACGTGCCTCCTTCGATTGGGCATCGCTAGCTTTGTGCAAGCTGTTCAAACCCAATAAACGGACATGCCCACCTGCACCATCCCTGCAGACTTTCGCCCCGCCTTGCTTGTAATCGACATGCAAAACGACTTTTGTCCTCCGGTATGCCTCGCTTCTTTCACAGACATCTAACGTCGTCTTCACCTTCTTATCGAAGGATGGCTCCCTTGCTGTGACCGGGGGACGAGATATCGTACCTTGCATAAATAAACTCCTCTCTACCCCTGCTTTCGCCCTCCGAGTGGCGACAAAGGATTTTCACCCCACCGACCATATATCGTTTGCCTGCAATCATCCTGCGCCCGACAACGTACCTTTCACTAGCTTCGTCCGCGTTATTAACCCCAACAATACGGAAGAGTCCTACACAACGAGGCTATGGCCGGCGCACTGTGTCCAAGGCACCGACGGTGCTGAACTTGTCGATGGGCTCAACATAGACGCCGTCGATCTGATTATCGAGAAAGGGCAAGATAAACGGGTGGAGATGTATTCTGTGTTCTATGACCCATTCAAAGTCAGCGAAAGTACGGCGGCGGCGGCACTCAAAGAGAAGGGCGTCACTTGGGTGTATGTTGTTGGTCTGGCGTATGATTATTGCGTAAAGGCCAGTGCGCTGGACGCTAGGACCGAGGGCTTCGAGGTTGTCGTAGTGAAAGACGGAACCAAAGCTGTGGATGCATCGAAACAAAATCTGGACGAGGTCGATGATCAACTCCGCCAAGCGGGTGTGAGGGTCGTGGGGATGGGTGATGAGGAAATGGGTTGGTTGTCTTTGTGAGCTTGTACATGAACTTCATCAATGGACTATCCGGAGTGTGTGCCTCAGCTGTAATCTTGATAGATTGAATGTCAAAGCTTCGAATTTTGGGCTTTGAGGGCTGGGGACTTGTTGAGTTGGAGTGATTTAAATCCTGTGATTACGAGATAATACCGACAACGAGGAGAGTAAGTAAATAAGGACATAGGTACGAATAGTAGTAAGAGAGGGGCACCCATATACATATAAGAGGAACCGGGAGAGAATGTGGGATCAAAGAGTAGTCCAGCTTCGAAAAGGGGTATTACTATTTGGCGATGAGACGAACGAGTGAATCTGGTATGCGTAAATGAGTGTGAGGCAGATTGATATATGAATGGAGGCATCGGTGCGCCAGCCACTATCCAACGTGGCTGGTTGCATGCAGTGTATGTACAACCGGGGGACTTCCAAAATTCGTTAAGCATCCTCCTCCTCTTCCTCTTCCATAACATTGTGTAGAGGTGCTCCGTGTACATAGCGGGCTGGACTAGCGCGGCCTGTTTCTTCGATGACCACGCGAGGCGGCTCCACGGGGGAGAGATCTACTGGGACATGCGCAGGGATGGCTATTTGCTGAGGCGCCAAGATGGTGGGGATGGGGATGGCAGCAGGGACGGTGTCCTTAGCTAGAACAGGAGCCCTCACAGGGACCGGAAGTCGCGATGGAGGTTGGATAACTGGGGCAGCGATGGAGGCGGGTGGCAGCGTAGAAGGCTTGGGCGAAATACTTCGTTCACGTTCACGATACATTTCAATCAAGGCGGCCGTCTTGGTTCCAAGTGGAGCTTTGTCGGCGACGACCTCAGTTGCATGTCCGTTGCTGATGCCATTTCCATGATGCTGGCCGTTGGTAACAGGACTTGCCGTTGGTATTCGGGGTAGTTCCACCTTGGACGGGGAGGGATCGCGTTGTGCAAGGTTTGCTTGCTCTACCTTGATGCTCGTGGGGATTTCGGATTGGGCTGGCTTAGGTTTAGGAACCAATGGGGAGACGGCGGGACTGGCAACAGGCGAAACAACCTGAACGGGGGGAACTTTGGGTAATGGTCGTAGCGGGGCGACGGGCTGTAGCAAAACTTCAGCTGCTTGAGGGGGTGTAACAGGTTCATTGTCGTTTCCACCTTCGTCGTCACTATCCATGTAAGCTAGACGATGTCTAGGATCTTCGTCGTCTTCAGGACTGTTCAATGCTGGTCTTCGATCAGGATGCAGGTCAAAATAGCCTAATCCTTTCCGTGGAGGTAGAACGACTTCCTCGGGCGTCGGGTCCATGACGGGCTCCATAACGGGCTCCGCGCCCAGGGAAGATGCGTATTCTAAAGTGTCCCGATCATCGATGCTCTCAACGAGGGTCCCCCGGGTGCGTGGCACAGTTTGGATCTCGTCCACATCTGCATCCTGCAAAGACTCGAACACTGAAATGGGCTGGGACACAGGGGCTTCTTCATTTTTCGCTCCAAATCGACGCTCTAACTCGTCATCGGACAGCGGGGACATAGAGCGCTCTTGCTGAACGCTTGCTAGCACCTGGGCTACCTCCAAGCTCGCCAGTTCCGGATCTGGGCCCACTCGCCGTCGTCGCTCCCCTGGAGCCCGCATTTCAGCTTCCTGCCCACCCATCCGCCGATTGTGAGTGGCTACCAGTATATCCACCCATGCATCGTCTCGTGATTGTCGTCTCTTCTGCTTCTCAGCCTCGTCCGTCACACCGTCGCCTCCACTATTCCGTTCTTCGTCACTATAACTCGCTAATCTTGTCTCAAATTCAACGCTCGAGTACTCCGCAGGCGGGTAGGTCCCCTTCTTCGCTGGGTGTGGACTAACGGGAAGACCAGTGGAGAACTTAAATCGTGATTTCTTAGCAGAGGAAGGCGGTGGAGGGGGAGGCGATTCACCGTCACGGGCCTCATCCCTGGTATAAAGTTGCGGGATTCCCTGCGGCCTGGGCGTCGAGGAACGGTCAGTTGAGGACACAGGCAGAGGGCTCGTTGTTATTGTCCTAGCCCCACCGCCACTCAGAGAGATAACCTTCGTCACTGAGCCTCCGCGAAGCATGCTGTCGAACTCAGCGTCATGGCGTGAAGGGGTTAGGGGTGCAGCGTATCCACGTCCATTTGCCACCGATGGTGTCGTTTTCCACTGTTTGTTCTTCGATGGCGACGAGATAGTAACCTGTGACGCTGACGAGAATAGAGAAGGCAGGCGCCGTCGACTAGACGACCCTAGGGCTGCCCGAAGTTTCTGCCGGTATTCAAGCGGAATGAATTCTTCGAAGAGAATCAGGGTGGCGGCTGAACGAGGATCCAACGAAGACGACTGGGTAGAACTTGAGAGTGATGTAGATAACGGGGACGAATCTGTGGCCGGAGAGCGCGAATGGGGCAACGACCTGAACTCGACCTTTGAACGGGGAACGCGAATGAACAAGGTATCCTACTTGCAGCAACGGATAAACCTACCAATGCCCAGTTGCATTCTCGATCAAGAAGACTCCAGTCTCCTTCTCTTGTGGTAGCCCCAGAGACCGGACTAAATGACTCACTAGCGGCTCTCTCCAGCTCAACCTCTAACCAACCACTTCCGCACACAAGATCACAGAACACGTCGACGAACCCTTCTTCCACAACTTCCTCTCCACCTAGGATAGGTTCCGTATCCCAGTCAAAGGCAGGCATACTCTTGTTGCTTTGTTGCTGGGCTTTCCGTAGTTTCTTCGTCAGCTCGGCTTCACGGACAGACCAAGAGGACATTGAGCTAACAATCGGTGTACTGAACTGCAGTGTGGTGGAAAGGGGATCGTCCGCGCGAGAGAATCCAGCAGATGAAAAGTCTGTCCATGATAGTGTAGCTCGTTTTTCCGATCGGGACTAGATACAAGGAGATGTATACTCAATGACGAGAGTTAAACGAGCACGAGGGGAGACGTACCATGCGAGCGCTTTCGGTTAAATCAAACTGAAGCTTCCTCTCAGCCTCCCCGTCTGCGCCGAGTCCCCCGAAGCCCATGGACTCAAACTCACCCCATTTGAGGTCCGTTAGGGATCGAAATCGATCTTCACCTTCCCTAGATCCAAGTGATATGTTCATACTATCCATTGACGTCGCTGAAGACATCGTGGATGCAAATGAAGGGGTAGTTGAGATCGAGGTCGGCGAGCTTGTTGCTGAGGAAGAAGGGCCAGGTCCAAATTCGGGAACGACACTGGAGTGCATGTTCATCCGTTTCTTGTAGGATTCCGAATAGCGAGGAGGTAGCTTCATGCCCGGTGGCGTTATTCTCTGCCATTCTTTGGAAGATGCTAGGGCGTTGAAGGAGTTGGGGTTCAGACGCGCGGAAGGAGGGACATATCCCCATGAGGCTCCACTCTTGACCAAATCGGCGCTGTACACTCTGACGTTCCGACGAACGCTGACAACGCGTACAGTGCGAGCTCCCCGTCGAGCTTGTGGGTGTCCATTCCTAGTACTTGAAAAGCTGATGTTATTCAGCATTGAGGGGTATCCTTTGATCCATTCCTTCAGGCGAGTTGGGACGCCAAGTGTACCAAACGAAGCGTTATTAGCAAGGTCGCGAGCCTGCAGATCCCCGCCGAAGTCAACAGTGGAAGTTGCAGTACCGGGACGTCCTGTAGGAAAGTCTTGCCAACGGATAAAAGCGAGAATGAGGTGTTCCGTGGCATTGGCGGCTTCGAGGTATTGTGTGTACGAGCCTTGAAATGTTTGCAATCGCAATTGGAGACCTAGCCCAAAGAATAGTGGCCCGAATAGGGTAGAAAGCGTGGGTGGCGTGTGGCCTGAAGAAGCGCTATTTGCAGTGAGGCGAGTCAACAGGGAGAATGTGGTCAAGATGACAGAGCGAAGAGGTGGGATTAGGTCGTCAAGGATGGTTGAGAAATGAGAAGGCGAATAACCCGTAGCTATCAAGGATCCAGAGGTCAGAGGAAAGAATTTGTGAACTTGACAGACGCACCAGCTTCCGTTTCTTTGAATTGGCGATACATATCCCAAGGAAGGAGCCCCCTGACCTCTTGACCACCTTGTATTCGCATTGCTCGGGCCAACCCCCAACGCAAACACATCCCTAAGTCATGAGGGCCGGCGAAACGCGCTTCCTCTCGCCATCGTTTGTCCGCTTTCTCTAACGAAACTCCGGATTTACACGTCTCCAAGAACAAGGAAATCAACCTCTTCACTGCCGACGGTGAAATGTCCAAGGCAGAACTGCTGAATATGAATGGCGTCGTTATGCCGCCCCGCGTGACGAGCTCGTGGGTCAAGACCTCGACCAGTCGAGCAACGTCTTGGATCCCTAGCACGACATGTCGCTCATAGGAAAGGTAGCCATAGTCGTGATCCTTTGGGGGCTGAAACCCTCCAAACTCGTCTCGCGGTCGGTCGAGGTGTGTCGGAAGAAATGAGTTATCTGGTAATTGAGGCTCAGGTGGTGGTGGGAGATTGGCCTGCTTTTTCTTCGACTTCTTGGAGGACGGCGAGGAGATGGCACCAAATTCGTCGACCTGCGGCTTTTTTGGCGTCGAATTGGTTCGTGACCGAGAGAATAGACTGTGCATTCGACTTCGCAGAAAATCTCTGCACCTTGGACGAGGAGGATGCAAAGGCCAAGTACAAATTTGTGCCTAGCCTGGACGCCATCCAAGTCAAACACCGACAAACAATCTCTTGATTCTTTGAATTCTTCTGTTGCAATCACCGGTACCAAATGACCGTCACCATCTTGATGTATTCATAGCACAGCGACAATGATGCACATGCACATGGGCGTCGACATCTTGCGATAAAAAAGCATCGCCACAAGTCAAAGAAACTCCCCCCTTAAGAACTTCGTCTTCTAGCCTGAAGCAGTCGAGGGGACCCCCGACATTCCCCAAATACCTTCTCTCGACCGATCTCCTCGCCATGGGCGTCGATCTACGCCAGATTCGTGCGCTGCTGAATCTGAAGCCCATGGAGCAGCAGTTTTAATTTTCTTTTTTCGCGAACTCCATTGAGCGCTAAAATCATATGTTTTGACGCTCAGGCTTATAGATTTCTTCCAGGAACCCGAACAGCCTTCTACTCGGAGCGCAGGTCATGTTCGGATTGATTGACGGCTTCCATTGCAGCCTCGAGGCCTGGCGCTCTTTGCCGTTCACTGTTACATCGACACCGATGCTTCTCGGTCAATAAACGCAGAACTACGTCTACAAGGCTAGGGCGATCACGACGAGAAACCTTCTCACGTATATCTAGAATCGCGTGGACGAGCCTGTGCGATTTATTGCATTGGTTTGTAGCACACATAACGCATCATCCATCAATGTCTGCCGCATCGGTCATCAATCCCTTTGCGAAATATCCACGACGCGTCAATGTATCGCCCAATCACGCCAGCATGTCCAGCGAGATTTCGCGTTCAGATTTTCCTCTAGGTAGTCATTGGCGATGAGGACACAGTCAAGCTCTTTACCGGCGTCCTGGCATCCTCAGTAAGTCTCGCGGCACCGCTTCAACTCTCTGCACGGCTCACATTCCCTTCACAAGGCCTCATGCACATGACCCAGGATTGAACTGCTTCCAACCACCCCCTCCACATACTTCCTCGACATTAACTTCAGCCTCGTTCAGAGCTTTTGTTTTCCACGATACACGCGCGAAATGGAACACAGCTGCATCTACAACATGAAGTACCTACGCATCCACTACCCTTGCCTCATCACAATGATCCCGCACGGACGGCTGACCTTACTCTCGCTCTTCAACCCCGCTCATCATCAGCTATTGTAACTAGATGGCTAGTAGCACCCTATTTGAGAAGCCCTGGAGTTTGGGTCAAACATGGAAAGCTTTTGCCGAAAGTACCCTAACAATCGTTCAGAGTGTCAGTGTGTCGAACATTGTTTAGATAAAACATCTCAATACAACCATGCAGCTTTGATGTGCACATCTAGCAGCAGCAAGGCACGATGCAGTCTACCGCGCAGGACATATACTGCATTAGTGAGTGTCGCATCAATGAATCAATCCCTTGCTGTTATAGCTATTTTTATCGTTGAACCGCTTTGCTTTAGGATGCTGTAGAAATTGAAGGACAAGACGGCACGAGGTTGGCACATTGTTGCTGCTACATCCTGAGCAAGTGCAGCCAGGCGGAGGACAGCCGCAAACAGCACCGATGGTACCGTGAGGTCCACGCCTGTGAACCCCACCATGTAATCATCCCCCCCCAGCTTTGACCCCGTCTTTCCCCAAGAACAAGACGCCTGATTTCTAGGGATTCACGTCGCTCTATCCCTGGGTCCGACGCACTTGATCCCACTAAGCCTTCTTCATAGTCCGCCCTTGAATATCCGTCCTACATCAGCACGCCATGAGAAACATATAACTACTTTAAGACTTGATCGCGTTGATCAGAAATCATGAATGGGAATAGAAGGGCACATGTACGCCTCCGAGCGTCTATGCGGCTGTTCTTTGCTGCAGTGCTAGGTTCGAACAGGTATCACCACCGGTTTCGTCGGTATCAAAACAGGGCTCGCTGCTTGGCATATAAAGATCTTGTATGTGTTCTTTGCTCTCTCACTAAATCCCTCCCAAACCGATATGTGTTCTTCTGTCCCCAACGTCGGTAAACGCAAAGCCCTTCTCATTGGCATCGGCGAGCCCAACAGGCCCGGTCCGAGGAACGATGCTTTGAAAATGAAGAAACTGCTCATGGGTATTTCCGCATTCTTCCATCTGATTGCCGTCATGCTACCATTCTAACGATCGAGTATACAGATAAATACATGTACAAGAAGACTGACATTGTGCTCATGCATGACAAGCAACGGATAGGACGGCTTATGCCCACCAAGGATAACATCGTATGTTGCTGTCTCGTTCTCTCGCTACCCTTAGCGCCTTACCATGACATTACTTCTAGCTACGGGAGATTGACAATCTTGTGAGGGATTGTCAACCAGGAGATCGTTTCGTCTTCCATTGTAACTTCCGCCCCCGCATTTCAGGTTTCGTAATGTTGATAACGTTTGACAGATTCTGGCCATACCGGACAACAGAAGAATCTGGATGGTACGGAGGTCGATGGCCTGGACGAGCTCATCGAGACTACGACGGGGCCAATTCTTGATGATGTACGAGAGCAACGATTGCTTGATTCTACGCATGAGCTAATCTTCGTTGATAGGTATTAAGGGTAAGGCTAGTCGATCCGCTATGCCCTGGCAGTCAACTTGTCGTAAGTCCTATCATAGTAGCTCTCCCTGCTGCAGATTAACTTATTATGAGGGTAGGCGGTACTAGACTCGTGCCATTCGGCAACGTTACTCGGTATGTTATCATCTCATAACCCTCCAGCCCTCCATTTGACTGACGTCCGCACCATCAAGACCTACCTCATGTGGATTGCCAGTTATCCAATACCAAACTCGTTTTCGCGGATGAACCACCCAAGGAGTATCCCCGTGTGGTATTGGCTGACCGTGAGTTTCCATACTGTAGCGCCATCGTCCGAGGCTGATTTACCCTCGAAAGTCAAACGGCCCCTAGCTCAGTGCAAGAACCGTCTCGTTCGCCAGCCGTCATCGTCAAAGCAACCGAGAGCAAAGAAGCCGCGCCTTGGCACGCTGGACACCGTCACACGATCCCCGACGCCATCTTTCACATCATCTGGCCCTCTCACTTCCATTCCCCCCCAGACGCAAGCGTCAGGTTTCTTTTCACCGGTTGCATCCAATGATGACGCGCCTGACTACATCAAGGCCAAAGGAGCCGTCGATGCAAGCAGTCCATCCACCCCCAGCGTGGACTTCTACGATGGGGAAAAGTGCTGCAAGTGCCGTCTTACTCTAAAAGACGAATCCCAGAAGGACAGACTAGAGCTGCCGCGAGTTGTCCGTAGTCCCTTTTGGCATGCTCTACGAGCCTTGTCCTGATGCACTGGTGATCTTCTAGGTGGCCATTTCGTCATGCAAGGATTCTCAAGTCTCGTACGAGGACGGGAACCGAATGACGAAGGTACGCGCTTCTTTCCTTTCTTCTCATCTAACACGTCGATTTACGTTCAATTGCTCCTGTCTAGGTGCTATGTAACTATCTGAGTAAGCCTTTCCTCGACCTCCGCATCAAATGTAACCTAACTATCGATCACGTCACTGCAGGAGCCAATCCCAATCCTTCCCTTCGCAGACTCTTCAATGGCATAAGGTTCGTTGTACCTCTAACGTGATGTAGTGTCACCTACTCACCTACTCTCAGCTTCAGCCTCTTTGCTCCAGCGTACAAACGAGCGAAATCCGAGAGCTGGATCGAATGGGCTCGGTTTGAATGTCGAGGTGGTTCTCGGCCGAATGCATACCAACATCCTTCGGTGAGTACAGCGCAACCACTATCAGCTAACGAGCACATACTTACTTGGTGTACATCATTCTCAGCTCTCGAGTCTCCAGCGTCTGGTAAGGGCTTCATCTCCGACGCCGCACATTCGTCTAACTAACCTTTTATCTCCTTCAGAACCCCAACCACAAGCTTAGTCTGTGATTCCAAGCCGTTTATATGTATTAGCATTCTTGTCGCAATACCGTAATACCAGCCACCTTCGGACACGTATATTAGAATCGTCCTTATTTGCATGATATGTCAAACTATGTAATTACGTATCAATTCAAAGCTATCCAAAGTCTAGAATGAAGAGTACTCCTGATCGTCCCCCCGAACACCTCCTTACTATCAGCGCAGAGAAGTAGGTCTCGACCTTATTATGGAGCATGTTGCCACAGTCGTAATAGTCGTTCGTAGGTACAACTGATTTAGCCTTGCGAAGCAGCGTCGATTGATGATCATCGCCAGTGAGAGATATGGCAACCTCTTTAAACTATTTCGTCTCCAGAAATACGTTGATACAGCATGCATAGTACAAACAAACAATTGCAGATTTCAATACATTAACTTCAACGACGCAGTGGACCGGCAGAGTCATAGACTGAACGTGTGCTCGAGATTCTGAAAAAGGTCAAAGGTGAGTTCACGGCCATGACGGTACCATGAGAAACGACCATGTACCAAGCGCTGTAAACTGGAGAGCTAAAAATAATACAGACGGAATTATCATGGCCGAACATCTCCTATCCATCACAATGCTTACCGAAGGATGCTGGTATGCATTTGGCAAAGCATCCTCGTCAAATTCTCTCTTGTATTCATCCCAGCCTTCTGAATGGATCCTATCCCAGGCGGGAGTAAATAGGCTGAAGCTATGCAACAGTAAGCATGGTATCCTCCCTCGGTCACGCTCTATGTGAAACTGAACTAACCTGATGACATTGAAGAGCTTTTCTACGGTGGGGTGAGGGTTGTTTTCTTCGCGCGCAGGGATTAGAGCAGGTTCTCCGCTCCTCCGATGTGAAAGACATGCTCACTTAGATAACAACATAGAACCTGTCGAAGGAAATGGAAACATCAGAATCGGCTCGGATAAGGGAAAGAAGTACGTACATCCGTCATCCCTTTCCCCTCGGCATCTTCGTAAGAGTACTGGGAGTCCTTGCATGAAGAGATGGCTAGCTAGACAGACGAGTTTGTCAGCCTACAAACGACAGATGTATAGCACTGACGGCACGAACCACTTGCGCTAGCTCCGACTTTTCCTTTCGAACCTGATCTTTCTCGAGGGGAGAACACTCTTTGTGACAGCAGTATTCTCCGTAGAAATCCAAATTAGATTGGATCAAGTCTGGCGAGAACACCGAATTCGTCTTGGGTAGAAGAGCCGTCAGAGGGCCTCGCACCCTGAAGCTTCGCGTCGTAGACCTCGTAAGCACTTTCAGCGAGAGACGGGGTTTCTTCAGTTTGCCAGCTTTCGAGGATGGCTGACGGGCAGGGCGCCTCTTGGATCGCCTCAAGGACCGCTTGACTGCCATGCCAACATCAACTTCTGCCGATGGAATGCTGAGCTCGGAGCACTAGCATAGACTCACGGTCGTTTATCGTCACACGCACGTCTTCTTTGTCGGTTTCCTTGACGGTATGTGCGTCGGGAGACAGGGGAGGGAGTTGGCAGTCCACATGGGGTAGATCTGATGGTTTGGTAAGGGGGCTGAACGGTTAGAATAATAGGCAGTAAGAATACCTAGCAGAGTTTCCGAATGACAGGTGTCCAGAACAGCCTGCCGCTGTGGTTGACTGTATCTGCGCCGCTGAGGAATCGGGAGACTCACAACAAATTGGCTACCAGGGCATAGTGGATCAATTAACCTCGCCCTCAATTCCTGGTGTGTAAAGGTGAAGTCAGTCAAACTTTGCTGAGGGAAAGGTGTCGTTTTACATCATCAAGGATGGGTCCCGTTTTCGTCTCTATACGCTCGTCTTTGCCGTCTTTTTCTGTACCGTCCAAATTGTCCTGTTGGCCGCTGTGTCCTGAATCTAGGGGCAAGGTTAACGGAATCGACTGCGTATCGGAAGATGTCGAGACGTACAGTGAAAGACAAAGCGGTCCCCAGGTTTACAGCCCGCCACAAGATTATCGATTTCCCGAAGCTGTGGTATGGATTGCCCTGGTGAGCGATGTCGTTAGCTAGTCGAGAAGATGTCTTACAATGTTTTCTCTGGTAGGTACAAGCTTGGCGTCCCTTTGCTTGTCATACATAACCACGATGTCGTTATTCTTATACGCGTATGTTTCTTCGTGGTTGTCAGAGCGGTTGCAGCCAGAGGGACGCCGACATACCGCGAAGTAATTTTCTCATTTTCTTCACATCGTTCCTTGGGCCAACGGACAAGGGCTGGCCTGAGCCATCATCGCTAATGCCAATGAGAAGAGCCTTGCGTTTGCCGTTGCCGTTGCCGGTCATCTGGGGGGTACTTAGGTCAGAGGAATCCCATCGAAATCTCCTGCAACGCTCACTTTATATGTGGATCAATAGAGTAGACGCTTGAGGGACCACATGAGCCCCTTATTTCAGAGAGCAGGCATTGATCAAGGCAATAAACCCTAACATGGCAACGACAAGCACCCTTTTCTCAGGCAGATACCAATCATACTGGGATAGAACGGTTGTTAAAGGTTCTAGAGCTTGGCTCGGAAGGAAAGCGCTAGAAAATAGATGCTTCCTGATTTCTGGTCGAGGAGAAAGCGAGTGCAAAGCACAACCTTTGATAATGGAGAAGTAGGTAGGAACCTTACAGTCGGAGAGCAGTTACACCCTTGGAGCTAGGAGGCGTAGCGGCAAACCTCACGACATGTTACCTTCATGATCATGAAAAGTATGTTCTAAGTATAAACAGTGAGAACAGCCACTACATCGTGGTAAGACATTCGGCACTTACAGTCGAAGGATCAATCATGCGGTGCTCCACTAAATTGAATGTGTGACAAAAATAGAGGGTCGACCGCCATGCACAAGGTCATGAACGGGACAAGCGGCTCAATTGGAACCGAAAACACACTCCACCGTACTGTCTTACCGCGTATGCTGGTAGAGTTGAATAGCTCAATGTCAGGTATCAGGGAAGTGCTGAGTAGCTATTGCAACTTTGCCGACGGTCGACGCTGCATGGTTCGTGGAGGAGCAGAATCTAGATGGTGCAGTGAGAGCGCGCGTGGCGGGTATCACTCAATAGAGCTAGCCGAGACAGATTCTAAAACACCCCGCAGTCGCGTCCGTCGACACCTACTGAATATGTTGAAGAAGTATAGTGGATTGAAGCTATCATGGTGTGACTCCGTCACAGGCTGAGTATCACGCCCGCCAGGCTAGTGCTGTGACTGGTCCTCGTACTAGCACTGACTTACAGCTACCACTGGACTGCCGTGGATCTACTAGATTAGTGTTTTACTCAATTAACTATGTTGATCTCACAAACCCATGATTCTGTCCGAAGACCGTCTCCCGACAGCTTGTATGTCGAGTGCGCGAACCTTTACCTCGAGGTATCAAGTTCCAAATTTATCACCAATACCCGCTTGCCAGTGTTGAGCCAGAGAGCCACGCGTGTCTTCTAACTTTGATGAATGCTGGGTGAGTCACATCTAGAATAACGGACTTCTTTCAGCACTGATGTCGCAAAGCATATGTTTGAAGGTGAATCCACCGTACCGCGAACATACCGATTGTTCATTTTGAGATGCGCTTTACCAGGCTGGTGTCTTAGGAGAGATCAGTTTTCAAGCCCGATCTTCAGCCTGCCCTCCCTATGGTCACCTGGTGCTCAACTCAATTCACGCCTTCCAACTATCTATAACGTGTTACGCCCTAGTGCAGGTGACTTACAGGTGTTCTTCGAATCCTATTTCCGCAAATGTGGCAGTGCCGTCGTTGCAGCAACTGTTGTCGCGCACGCGTTCAGCCATCGGGTATGTCGATTGAAGCATCCATTCAGCCCCGCTAACATACGCTAATAATAGGGTCATATTGACCTCGATGTGGGGATCCCAGCCTGCAGGTTATATGATAATCAGCGTTGTTTCACTGGTGGAACTACAGACCCACTTCCCCGGTTCCCGCCACCGTCTGATTGGCTATCGGTTTCGGCCTCCCTTTTTCCGGAACTTCACCCAAAAAAGAGGACTACACGTTTGAAGCACCGAGAGCGATATATTGATCAAATGGAGATCGTTCCAGCATCTTTCAAACGTGGCATTGGAGGAGCATGTGGAAATCACAACATATACGTCGACGCATAGAAGAATGTCTATAGGCTTACCACTTTTGTCGGCACACACTTCCTACAGTCGCATGGCACGCAAAGAGATAAGCTAATATCTTCAGAGCAGACCACGCGTACTGTCTTCCCTCTTGATGGCAGAGCTCCAATATTCCGGCCATATATGAAGAGACGTTCCTTTGGCATAGCTAGGCATCCGCTGGATCCCATATCACTCTGCCATGGTTTCAGGTCTGACGGTTGGCTTGTTGTTGCTCTTGCCCGCAGTGCTCGCGGCGCCTGTGCAACGCTCCCTTCCAACACCTATATCTGCTGCTTCCGCCAGAACGGCCTTAGCTTCTCGTAAGTTTCTCATCACCCGTTTTACACCTTTCCTTACTATGTTTCTCTCAGTGACCGTCTCTGCTGAAGTGAACACTCCAGCTTACGACCGAGACCTATTCAAGACGTGGGACATCATATCCGGGACGTGTGATACCAGAGAAAGTACGATACCCATTTCAGCACGCTAAGCTCATTGAAGCAACTTGCTGGCTCTAGCTGTCCTCAAGCGTGATGGAACAAACGTCGTGACGAGTACTGCATGTGCGGTAAGACTCGACGTACTGTATCTCCTGCTCGTCTTCGCTGAGACGCTGTTAAAGGCTACTTCCGGGACATGGGTATCTCCCTACGACGGGATCTCTTTCACGGTCTCAAGCCAACTGGACATCGTCAGTCCATCCCCCTCAGGCAGCTGAGCACTATTGATCTGACCACTTGTTTGTCTGACATCAGGATCATGTTGTCCCATTGAAAGAGGTAATATCCTATAATCGTGGTACACCCGTTATGCTTACATTCGCTCTTAGGCTTGGGTTTCTGGTGCACGTAATTGGACCCCAGCACAACGCGAAGCATTTGCCAACGACTTAACCCGGCCTCAACTCGTCGCAGTGTCAGCAAGTTCGAACCGATCCAAGGGTGAGTACAAGCCTGAATCTTTCCCGAAGGTTGCTGGCTGACATGTTATTACCTGCAGGCGACAGAGGTATATTGACTTTGAATGTCTCTCAGGGTGACGCTGCCTGACGATTATTATTCACTTAGATCCTGCATTATGGGTGCCACCCCTCGCTAGTTTCAGATGCACGTACGCTCGTGCGTGGGTGCAGGTTAAACAATTCTACAGCCTCACGATCGATAGCGCAGAGAAAGCTGCACTTACCAGCCTGCTTGCGAGCTGCTGAACGTGATTGTAGACTCTAATTCTAATACAAAGCTGTAACTATACTGTAAGTAACAAGTGCAACCCCTTACGACCCGAACTCCATTCAGAATTTACTTGCGGAAGCGGAAGAAAGCAGCGTTGACGGGATAAGCGTGATATTGGGGACCAACGCGGACCTCCCCTCCGCGAGACATAGGAAAGGAAGTCGAATCGAGGGTGGAAGACTACCCCGTTTTCGCTTTCAACTGCTTCCACAACGTGAAGTGCAAGAGTTTCCCGATGCCAACAATTGCAATTTGTAGCCCAATAAAGTTCTTCATCCCCACCTGCACACCAGCGCCACCCCAAACGGCACCCGTAACCCGTCCCGTATAGTTGCTATACTGAATGGCCATGCTAATCCAGCCATTCCACGACGGTGGTAGCTGTTTAGACAGTAGGCTCAAAGTACAAGTAGTAGCGAGGTTGAATCCTAATGCGACCAAGAACCAGCAGACGCACAGACTGGCGGGAACCACTTTATCGAGGTGGAGTGTTGCGAGCATGATCAAGAGCCCAAGAAGACCTATGAATGAGCCTAGGGCAAGCACCGTGCGATCCTGGAACCTTTTGGCATAGATTACGTTGAGGATCAGGAAGGGCAGGGCGGCAACCCCGCCGATGGCGATGAGGTTCCCTGATGCGTAGGGCGAATATCCGAAGCGAACACCAGCGAAAACGGGTATGTTGGCCTCCCAAGCACCGAGGATAAAGAAACATGTCATGGCATACCAACACATGGCGATGATCGGTCCCCATTGCTGACGCGTCGGTCGCCGTTGCTCTTGGGCGGGCGCATCGGCATGTGGTTGCGACGAAATGTCGCTGAGCTGGGTGGCACGTTGCGGTCGAATGGGGCCATGTACATCCTCGAACAGGAAGTGTGCTGCGACACCGAACGCAGCCCATATGACGGCCATAATCCATCCCGGACTCGTATATCCGTTAAAAACGCTGTTGCTGAATCCGATTTTGTAGAGGAGACCACTGAAGAACGGGCCGGCACTGAACCCAAAGCCTGCTCCGATTACTAGCCAGCTAGCAAGCATCGTGCGACGACGCACGCCAACAATCCGTGGGTCGGAGCAGTAACGTTTAGAGTACATAAACGCCGTAAAACCGAAGCCAGTGACGATGCGACCAATGAGGATGAGGTAAAGGAAATTTGCGCGGTACGCCAGGGCATACAGGATGCTTCCCAGGCCCATGGACGCGTACGAAAACATAAGGGGACGAGCGTATTTTCCTGTGATGTCTGTCAGGAAATGTATTACGCATGCAAAATTTAACCGCACCTTTATCTGTCTTGGTCATAGGCAACAAGGCAATTCCAGAAAACAAAGTAGGAATTCCGATGACGAGCCCAGAGAAAGTCGCAGTTCCTCCTAGATGCTCAGCATACGCGCTGGCCGATGAAACGATGCTAAAGAAGGATAACTGTTGATTCGATAGTCAAAACATGCATTGAGACCGTAACACAGAAAAGATTGACATGCCTGAAGCAAGCAGTTGCCCAAAACAACGATGATCAAAGACGTCAACTTCGGTAGCTTGAGTTCCGAGTCTTCGACTTCGACGTCCTGGTTGTCGACCACGGCATCCTCGATACTTTGTCGACGTGAGGTATCGCGAGGAGAAGGGCTAGCGGATTCGTCTGCCTGAACAGTGACAGGTGTGGTGAAGGTCGACCAAACATTTTTTGAACTCTCAGTAACTTTCCGGTCGTGGAAAGTGGCGACAGTTGAGATCATGATTGCTCGCTGGAGGTGAAATCAGCCAGAAAATAGGGGGTCGATAATCAGCCACCAGTTTCGCTTTCCTGGTATTGCCGGACTTAAAGAGGCTTGCGCAAGCTGTGATGTTCTTATAGCCTGCGTTAAAGTGAGTCATTGCCATCAAAATTATAGGCGGCCATCCGAAGGATCCCCGCTAAACGCCATGATGATGTTACCGCAACTTTGACGCAGCCGGGACAAAAGGAGATCATTGAAATACATACACCCATACGGAATACATACACAACCGAATATTGTCATTATGTTCAATACTCGCTGACGGCTTTCGCATTGTCGGTGAGAATTCGATTGAGGCCGTCGCGATGAAGACAGGCGTCGAATTTGAAGCTCGCGGCGATGGAGTCGAGCTCTTCTTCGCTCTTGCCGACAAAATGAGATGCCCACTCCTTCACCAAAAACTCGCTGACCAGGAGATTTCTCGCCAGCCGACCAACGCGACCGCTAAGTGTCCATACTGGATAAGGGTAGAGGTTCCTGAATTCCTGGGGGACCTCTTCGATGATGTGGTCAATAAGAGGCTGGTAAATACGCCGAACGTGTTGGTCATCTGCTCCCCAAGCGTCGACAGCGAGGCGATGTTTCTTCGCGAGGAACTTGGAGAATAAGGTCATATACGGGGTGTCAAGGGACGTATGCACCATCCCCTGGAACCCGATATCTTTGTATAACCAAATTGACCAGCTAAGGCGGTCCTGATCGCGAGTCAGTCGCCCAATTGTTCAGGATGAAGTAACTCCTTACATGATTGTATATCTCTAATTGATCCTTGAGGACCTTGTATCTGATTTCGTTTATCTGGTCAGTGGCCTCGCCCTCATACTGCTTGCGAGCATAAACCGGCCCCCACTCTCCATTCCAAACGCACAGACCTCGTTGGTCCATCCATTCCCTCTTCTTCTCGTAACTGCGCTTCAGTCGCCGTTTCTGCTCCGAACTGCCGATGTATTGCTCTGGCGCTGCAGGGAATCCAAACAACGAATAATCGTGAATGGAATACGCAGTATTGCTCCACTTCTTATTGATATCTCCGAAGTGGGAGAAGTCAGACGCAAACGTATTGCCGTCAAAAAAGATAACATGTTCTGGGTCGATAGCACGGATAGCTTGGTATACGCGGTCATAAAACGCCACGACGCGGGTCTGGGTAGGATCCGTGGGCTCGTTAAGTGGGTTGTAGCCAGCGATCCAATTATTTCCAGCGTAATGCTTCGCAAGTTCCTCCCAAAGCCAAATCGAACGGTCCTGGAAGTCTTTGTGGATCCAAAACGCTGCCTGGTGGGTACCAGAATCGCAATGCCAGTCGGTGTTCTGGCCTCCAGGCGCGGTGTGCATGTCGAGGATCGTATATATACCGTGCTGAGCGCAGATATCAATGACGCGGTCTAGATGCTTGAAACCAGATGTCTTCAGGACGCGAGGGTTGAGATCATCTGGATGAAACGCGAGTCTCAGTAAGCTGTATCTTCACAGCCGCCGAGTCAACAAACCTTCGAAATGACGGTAATTGAAGGGGAGTCGAATGCAGTTGAGGCCCAACCCTTTGAAGAATTTGGCGTCGTCTTCCAAAAAGAAATATTCTAAAAACTATACACGAACATTCATGATGCAGTTTGGAGCAACGAAGGAGTTTTGCGATACCTTGTCGAAGAAGAATTCTGATTTCTCCTGTCCGATAGTGTCTGCAAGAGCCTCACGAATCTGGTACTCGCAGCCAGGATACCCTGCGTCGCAAGAAAGCCTGTTAGGCGCAAGAAGCTTGTGTATTAAGGCCAAACGGGCTGACCCGAAATGAAATTCTCCATGCTACAGCGACGAATTAGCACGGTGATAAAATCCATAATAATATGATCCACGACGTACTTCATCCATCCACCCAAACCTGCCCCGCGAAGAATTACTTCTTTTCCGTCTTCATCGACGATCTTGCTGCCCAAAACTTTCAGCAGCGACATAGTTTAGATAGTGGGGATTTCGTGGGTGAAGAAGTATTGTTGCATAGTTAGTGCTTCCTGCTTTATATACCGCGAGTACTCGTGACGCTATCTTGTTCATCATCAGATTACCCACTGTGTCATAACCGAAGTTTCCCCGCGATCGGCACTGAAAAGTGGAGAACGAACGTCTGTGCAAGGATATCCGAGAATAGGAACCAGTTGACAGAGGTAGAAATCAGGGCGAATTGAAGGGGTCGCGCGCTTGAATCAGGCCAGCTGGCTACCATAGCTTGATGTACAATTGAGGTTTTAAGTTTGGACTTCAAATGATGGGAGTGTCCAGATGTCGACCCTTGTTAAACAACGTATATCAGCGTATCCTCGTTCCCGGCTGGTCGATGACTGGCGTCTGAGCCGTAACCAAGTAACCTCTGCGGTGGGCACATTGTGCCTGCAGTACGCCTTGGACGGCTGAAAAAGCAATAGTGGCCAGCTCCAGTTGCAAATTGAGTACTATATGAAGCCTTCGTAAGGGTGGTTCAATCTACCAGAAGATCGTACCGCGTGGAATATCTGTGGGGAAGTGTGGCCTTCGTGAGTAGTCATACATACTAGTATCAGCGACTTGCATCATTGCCACATACCTCTGCTCAAGACAAATTTTTGCAATGAAGAGAAGACAGAAGGTTAGTAGAGACTCACAACTCCGTATATAGCTAGCCGTTCACCCAAGTCGTCGTTACGATGCCCGTCCTTGCGTTCGAAGCACAGAAGCAAGCAGCACTTTCTTGAATGTAGTATTTCGCTATGTCCGAAATCTTGGAGCCGTGAAATCAGTGAGTCCGTGGCACAAGTTCTTCATTAATATGTTACCTTGCTTATATACCTTATTACTTGCTATATTGCTTTACATCCTCTGGAACGACGAGCGCTTGGCCGGAGAGTCGTGTCTTCTGGGCTGCTCCTAACTGGCTTTGACAGTCAATCCAGTAGACAGTGACCGTGGGAACATACTTACTTACATAAATACAGTAATAACTATAACTTGCATTGTCGATTAAGTAGTAGCTGCGTTATATGTTTGGCAGCCATCTCCTTAGACATAGGACTGACACATGCCCGCTCGCGATTCGCCAAGTCGCGATGGAAATCAAGTCCCCGATAATCACAATCAGGGACGCTAATGGGCTGGTCTCGACTTGCCCCTTTCCCCGCACTCTCACGTCTCCGTGATGGAATGTTCGCCGAGGGCCCGAAAAACACACCTCAGGCGCGATGGATATAGCTGGAATACAGATAAAGCCCACCGAGCTGGCAACTCTATCAGTCCCTCTTTTCAGCGTACAACTCACCTCCAAGGCAGGCATACTGCAGCCTGACCGATTCGATAACTGGATTCCGTCCTGCACAATATGGACTTGAACATACCGTTACCCGAGCGTGCGCAGTGTACGGCCGCGGCAAACAGCTCCGGAGACATCGCACTCAAATTCCCCTATCTTCCGGAAGATATCGAGCGTCTCATCGTCGAGATGACCGCTGAACTCCATCTTCAGACTGGACTTCAGCTAGTCCTTGTTTGTCACTTGTATCGCGAATGGTCAGTCATCTCCCACCGACATGATACGCATACCGACCTTCCATTCCGCAGGGTTTCTCCCATCATCTATAGAAGAGCAACATTGAAGTCCACTGCGAAGGCTGAGAAGTTCGCCGCAACGCTATCCCTCACCTCCGGCGCTCCCGCTTTGCCGCCCCTTGGCCTTGCACACCGAGTCCGAGTCCTCAACTTCGCTAACGACGTAGACACACAGGTCGTCGGGCAAGTCATATCCCTTTGTGCGAATGTCGTCAGCGTCGCGTATTGGAAGAGTCGCTCGAAGACTATACCGACACCTTTCATTGATCTATCAGGCTGCGTGTCTTTGCGCCGGCTGTCTATGGACTTAAACCATATCATTCCACAGGCCGCCCTTGACCAGCAGCTCCCCCCTGCACACCCTCTCCTACAAGTCACCCATCTAGACGTTTGCAGCCCAGACATAACGGAGCTATACTCCATCCTCTCGCAACTCACCAACCTCACCCACCTCTTTTTCTGTGAAGACCATTACTTATCTATCCCAACACGAGCTCATGATATCCCTGCCTACCTTCCGCCTAATTTACGCGCCTGCGTAATCCATGACGCGTCCTCCCTCAACCAAGGCAGAAACCTGCCTTTGATCTCGAGTCTATCGAACCAGGAGATTGATCCGAGAGTCGTGATAGGCGCAGAGTCGTGCAAGGAAGAGTTACTAGGTTCCGTGCCTTATCTGCTTGTGCGGTCCTTCTCGAAGCTCTTGTTAGATTGGAGTGGTGCTTCTCCGGCTGGTACGGATGTTTGGGCAGAGGCGGAAAACATTGTCACTGCTCGGCGTTTGCAACATGCGGGATCACTCGAGGTCTACAGCGCGTCGGCATCGACTACCCTCCACACGTAAACGCTGATATCCTATAGATTTTGATCTTGATCGTCCTGTAGATTAATATATAGAGTAGAAGTCAACTTTCATAATAATAATTATATCCCATACATATTATCCAGCATTACACCATGTATTACCCCACCGATCCTGCGAAGTACCTGTGACGCCAGTGCCTTGCTTACCATCATGATCGCCCGTGTCTATGTATCCAACGCCATATGTTGCGGCTGCGTTGAACCTTCTTAATGGACACCGGAATCCCAAAAAGTTGGGACATGCCCGGTCGACCGCGTAGCATGTCTCCAAACAGGGGAGCAGCATCGTCCATTCGCGGCCCAAGGATGGGAAGTTTGGGTTCCGAGGAGTAGCTGATGTAGGTTGCGGGAGGAGTGCAGAAAATACCTGCTGGGGCCCTCCTAGGGTTGGACGAGCTCCCAGGCCCGTGGCACCCGGTGAGGCGGGCACACGCGTGAACGAGGCTGGGTCCTCTGGGTTCGGCTCGCTACAACGAGGGAAACTGATGGTGCACAACCATTTGCGGTATTCACGCTGGCAGTCCGCACACGAGGCGAGAGGCGAGTAATAGTCCTTGCCACAGGCGAAAGTGAGCAGTGAGGCAGTAAAGTTCGCTAAACCTGATATGAGAGGCGTTGATACGGCGTCGGGGATTGTCGAAGCGTCGTAGAACGATGCAGCAGCAGGTGGCGGCGGCAGGGGAACGGAGTAGGCGATACTAGGGCAAAAGGGCAGGGATGCGACAAGAGGGCAGGAGAACGATGCTGGACTACATGTCAGACGTCGAGATGAATCAAAGATATGGGTACTGACCCGATTTTGTGGCAAACATAATTGGACCACTCACACGAGTGCCTTCCTGTATTACATAGGCGGTGTAATTGGTAGACGGTGTAAGTCCGGTGAGAAACCATTGCTGTCTCCAGCCCCCGTCATCCTTCAACCATGGAACCTCTCTATCAATCCGTCCGGCCGATGTTTGCGTACGCAATGCGCATCCTGTCTTGGGTATGTCAGGTAGAGTAGATGTCGGCGACAAGAACATCGTGAAGTTAAATTTCGTGGTATCGGGCGGAGTGGGCGCAGATGCGTTCGCTGAAGGAAGGGTGTAGTTGGGGTAGGATGGTTCGTCAACAGAGACATTGCGAAAAACATGAGAAAAAAGGATGGCCTGATTGGACGTCGTATCCCCCAGTATCGGCGACGACGATATTCGTTCATGGAGAGTCCCTAGAGGATCGTCAGAGTAGATTCCGGAGACGGGGTCGTGCTTACCATTATCTGACAGGCCTACTTCAAACGAAGCGAGCCCTACGTTCTCAACACTGAGCACGCCTCCGTTCGGAAACCCTCCCGTCCAGCTACCCTGCCCCTCGTCCAGCGGTATCTCGAATACATTCGGCCCTCCTGAAGACCCCGGACTATCAGAGGTCGAGCTGTTACTTACGAAGAAGCGAGGGGACAATCCGGCGGCGCATAAAGCTACGGACACCGTCGCCTGCGTTGCGACACTCGGAATCACGAAGAAGGGTTGATTGAGAGTCGAGATTCGAGCAACATTGTTGAGCAAAAGCTGCTGCCTGAATTGTGCATAGACGATGCCGGAATGAAGCAGCAAAAGCAGCGCTTCGGGGAGCATGGAGTCAAATTGGGTTAAAGAACGAAGATAACGGTGAAAAGATGGCAAGACACGAGCGCGACCGTAGTAACCTCGTGACCCCGGAAGCCTGCCCTGCGCCGCCCTCTTACTAAATATGGAAATTGAGGCGGCTCCACTTGGAAGCTTGATCAGAGTTAATAATGTTCATATTACGGAGTAGCACAAGGATAAACGGGGAATGAGTTACAGGGAAATGGCTAGCTAGATCTTATCTTACATCAGAAAGTACATGTATGTAGCAAATTCAGAAAGTGATTTTGTAGTCTGGATTCTGAAGGAGAGATCAGTTGGAGATTCTTGGGCGGAGAACACAGCACCTTACCAGACGTTGGAGGCTCGAGATCTAAGTAGAGTATGTAAGTATAGGTGACGCATCTGATGGATGCTTGACGTACCGATAGCTGTTGATATGCGTTGGGAAAACCGCCTCCATTCTGATGGACATATTTGTTCCATTCATCAGACTTGACTCGGTCAAAGGCAGGTTTGAATAATTTGAAGCTGCGTGAGATGTCAGTAGGTGAGATTACACAGAACGAACTGACAACTACCTGACACCATTGAAAAGCCGATTCAGTGAATGGTCTGGGTTGGCGTCTACGAAGGAGACAGGTCAGATTGTTGTTAATTGATGTAAAAGATAGGCTTACTTAGGTAGTCGCATAAGGCCTACGTGAACGTGGAGAAGCATGGAAGCTTTGTCACCCAAGTATAGGAAATGCACGCACCACGGTCATCCCGTTCCCTCGTTCATCCTCGTAAGAGACCTGAGAATCTTTGCATGCTGAAATGGCAAGCTAAAGTCGGCACCCACAGAGAAATGTGGATTCGATTAGTCCGATTCGAATCTCAATACTACGGACGTGACGAACCACTCGCGGTAGGTCGGACCCTGATACGTTATCCTTCCGAGGAAGAGGGCAATTGTAGCAGTGGTGTCCGTAGAAGGCCACACTGGATATGTCGTCTTCTTTGGCCTTCCCATCAGTGGATAGATACCTTAGGCCTGCTGGTGTAGGGAACATCTCAGTCTTATCGGGTGGGATAGACGTCATAGAGGTGGATATTGCTGTGGGCCTCGGAAAAGATGTGTCCAAGGTAAGATGGGGCTTTTTCAATGAGAAAGTGGCACCCCGGACCCTCCCAGTAGGTAGATTTGTGCGTTGCCCGACTTATGTATAAATATGAGCTCCTTTTAATGGAGCAATCACTGGTACACTCACAGATGATTGTAGGGGTAGGAACTCGTACATCTTCCTCAAGAATTTCGTTCGCATTGAACCCGTGGCATCCAACATGAGGAAGATCTGATTACGACGTGCGTAGTCAGTACGGAAGAATGGTGTTCAACAATTGCAAATGAGAATTCATACCTAATAATGTTGCCGAATGACAGGCATCAAATACAGCCTACTCTCAAACTGAGCTATGTCAAACATGATTGCGACCGAAAGAGGCTTACAATAAGCTGGCTCCCGGGGCACAGTTTATCGACGAGTTCAGTCTTTAACTCCTACGATCGAAAAATTAGCCTGCGGGCTATAGAAAGAGAAGGAAACCTACGTCGTCAAGGATTGGGCCGGTCGCGGTCTCCAGACGTTCATCCCATCCGTCTAATTCTGAGTCATCGAGGTTCTTCTGCTGGCCAGCGTGACCAGAATCTGTTAACGACTTACTATCAACATGAGAGTGTATCTGAACTATATAACGGACGTACAATGAAAGACGAAATGATCTCCTGGCTGACAGTCTTTCACAAGGTTTTTTATTTCGTGTAGCTGAGGGACGTACGCTGTGGTGAAGGATGTTCGACTGGTGGGGGAAAGAAAAACATACAATATTTTCCCTTGTAGGAGCGAGGTACGGTCGGGTTTCCTCCTGACTGTCACACATGAGCACTATATCGGCGTCTTCGTACTGGTACTTGTCTTGAATGTCATTGTTAATGAAGATCCAAAGGTTCAAAGCACTAACATACCAAGGAGTAGGTGTTGCATTCGAAATACATCGTTCTTCGGGCCATCAGGCAAAGGCTGGCCGCTGCCATCGTCGCTGATTCCGATGAGAAGAGCTTTGCGCTTAACACGAGGTTCGCACATGGTGGAAGTAGATAGGTGTGAGAGGGGGTGTTTTGGTCCAGAAAGCCGCTCGTATGCTCGACTTATAATGCGTTCCAGCACGGGCGTGACGCTCGACCTGCTTCGACCTGCTTCGATCCCTGAAACGGATAGGATGTGAGTGATGGTAAATGTTAGTTCAGGCGCCCCCGCCTTCAACTCCAGGCTTCTATGTACTGCGTTACGGGGGGCATTGAATGGTCCGAGACATAATCATAACTAGAGTAGTCTCTCCAGGGGTGCCCTAGAGCCAGGCTAAGTTTCGTGGAGGCAAAGATTAGGAATCGAGACAACTATACCTGTACGAAAATAGACGATGCCTCGCACATGGTGCATTCCCTTCCCAGGCAGATCTTCATCTGACGGGACAGAACGGATATCATATCATACAAGTTTGATGGCGCTTTTGAACGAAACAAACCTCTATGATGGGATAGCTGTACAAAATGATAGAATTTTCGAAACGTGAACGAAGCCGGTGAAGATGCTGGACTTGCCAAACCAAAGAGATTAGTGCCATGAGCGTTTAAGGTGTTCGTAGGTTACATACATAAGAGGACAAATTCCTTAACAGCTATGAGCGTTTGTTGGTTTGATGAATACCTTTTCCGCTGCTAAGGTTCTCATCGATCATCAGCCTCCATCCCAACTACGGCCACGCACTTAACACTTACGTGGGTCTACCGAAGGTTCCAAGGCCGAAAGGCGTCGTCTGTTAGATAGGCATCCTTTTGCTATCAAAGAGGAAAGAAATGAAGGTTAGAAGACGGCGAAGGTTCCTCACAGAATTGTAAGTTGATTGCCACAGCGGGCCATGACAGACGCTCAGACCGGCACACGCCGAAAAGGTATTCATTTAAACTGCCTACACTTCTGAGACCTCTTGTATGATATTCGAGAAGGATGATCTTCGCTATCCGCAAGAACAGCCTGTCGTGCTATATAGCTTAGCAAGCGCCGACTGAGGACTGCGAATATTGGCAAGCGCTTTGCGAGTCACCACTACGAAGGCCTGGTCAACGACTTGCGTATGTTTCAATCAAAAAGAGCTTACCATCCAATCTTAGGAGGCTCCGAGCCTTTCGCCACGCCTTTGTAGGCACAGCACACATTAGCAGCGGATGGCTTGCTGCTGGTCTTGATGTTGGTGAGGATGGCAGTATCTCCCCAGTTACTGTTGATACCCGTGCCCTCCTTTCCGTCCTTGAGACAAACCTGCAAAGGAGAAACACAAGTGAAGCTGAGCTTCTTATCGGTATCTACGTCACATATTCACTCACGTTATCGACTTGGACATGCCTCTCATGAGACGTGGCACAGTTCCCACATGCACGGTAGAGTTTACCTAGTATTGTTATCAGTAGAATCCCCGGATAAATTGACATCGAGATAGAAAAGTACCGAAATCAGAGGCAAAGAAATTCGAAATCTTCACCAACCCTGCGCCGTTGTGCTGAACTAGGAAGGAGCAGCGTCCTTTAAGTGGAGGACTTGCATATTTTGAGTTGTGTCAACATACCGATTTTATCTTCGGCGTGGAAGGCGCCGCCACCGTTGATGGTGGAAACATCGCCGGCACCCGTTTGCTTGATCTATAAACTGGGTCAGTATGAAAGTTTTGAGCATTGACTGTCCTGTTTGGCACGGACCGTAATAGCGTCTATGAACAATGCGATCAGAGGTGGGATCGCAGGGAAATCCAAGTAATCGTACCTTCACAGACATCTTCCCACCACACATTTGTCACAGTGCAAGGTCCTCGGCAATGTATACCTAGATTAGGCCAGTAAATGAGGATGACTACTTGTGAACCGTTGAATATTACCTTCTGCTTGGGCTTTTCCGATGATCACGTTGGAGATTGATGCACCAGATTCGAGGATGAAGACTGCATCCTCTTCACCTGTTTCGGTCTGTTCTTCACAATCGCCGCCTAAATTAAGAAGGGGATGATAAGTAAATAACCGAGGGATATAGAAGATTGAACATACTGCTTCCTTTGCGATCAAATTTAACCATGTGCCCGTCGAAAGAGCCAGTGATGATGCTAGCTGTAGGGAGCGCGGTGTATCCCTGGCAAGATCTGGTGTGTTAGTGCCATGGTGAATGAGAAAAAATAGTGGCGTACGGCGGATGCGGGGAGTGTAGTAGTGATCCCTGCGGGCGGAGCGGCAGTGTTCGAAGGTGCAGCCGTAGTCGAGGGTTTCGCGGTTGAAGTCGTAGCCCTAGTAGACGAGGCAGTAGTAGCGGTCGAAGATGGTGCAGCCGCTCCTGGAATGCATTGAGAGTACCATTCGTTCTGTCCAGGAGTCAAACTGTGACGAGGCTTGGTACACGCGGGTAGACGTACTTGGAATATACAACTCGAGCCAGAAGCGCTGGATGGCTCGACCGTAAGGATCGAAAGAAAGAAGGTTCAGCGTGGAGCGTACCAGCTGGTTTCACCTAGGTAAGACATGTCAGCGAAAGCCCATTGTCTGAAGTTGTTAGACAGATGCAGACCTGTCCAACCACTTCCACCGCATTGGCCGTAAGCGGGTACTACCGCGACTGCGGTCATCGCTGCAGAAAGAGATAGGACTACAGAGAGTTTCAAAGAGAACATATTGAGTTATTCAAGTTGCTGAGGATGATTTGTCCGTCCTCCCAACCATCCATTTTATACCTCCAGAATGCATCGGTATGTCGGCTTTCATTTGTATGTTACTCCGAAGTGTTAGGAACCCAACCTCACCCCAACCTCCCGACAGCGTGCATGGAGCCCTTGGCGGGCCGGTCGTTGAATTGCTCTCTCATATGACACGCGTTCGTCGTATGAGATCAACAATACGCGAAGCTTAACAGCTTGCGGAGAAACCGCATCCGTCCTTCATTTAACAGCTTTCGAAAGGAGGAGAAAGGCTTTGTGGAGATGGCCTCAAAGAAAGCGGCCCGGTTTCGACGCCTGTTTCTTTGATTTGGAGCGGCTACCATCTCGTTGTGATTGTCCCCGTCGGCGCGGAATGAGAGACCTAGATTACCACTGGGAGGTTGAACGCGTTCAGCGTATCAGACGCTACCCTGACACCCGATGAAGAGCCGAGACATAACCACTTCCCGTATGTTACGCGACTCAGGAGCGTATACTGGTCCATCACCATTAATTTTTGCGTTGGGAACTGGTCCAAACTTCCGAGTTTAAAGATTTTTTGGGCCTTCGACGAGCCGGTGACCGTTGAACGTTGAACTCCGGCGCGGAATAACTCAATGGGTATGAGTGGGAGGGAGCAGTAGGAAGCAAAGGCCAATCATTGCACTGTAGGCGTTGATTTCGAGTCGCCATTGTCGTAGTCGTCGTGATACCCTGCCAAGTGCACTGAACCTGGCAGTAAAGTCAAAATTTGCCGTGAGAAAGGAGCACATCATTGAGAACAAGCTAACTAGTGGCTGGGAGGAGAGCTAGAAGGAGAGGTGAGATAAGCGAGAGATCAGTGGATAGGTAATCTGCAATTCAATGTTTCATTCGAGTTTCGTGGGGCGGGGGTGGTCTGCGAAGCTTCCAGTCACGTGATTAAGGCACGTGAGAGGTCAGGGGATTATGGACAGGGGTTCTGGATGAAAGGAGTCAAAACCGAACCCCTGACTCCGAGACTGAGACGGAAGCAGGACCAAAAGTTCTCAGGCAGACTGCCTGTGACCCCGTGCCCAGCCGTGCCCCAGGTCACCTGTGGCGGTGCAGGCCTCCCGTTTCCGCCCTCGCCTCTGGCTGGCGATCGCCTTCCGTCATGCTCCAGGTCACCACTCGCTGCTCGCTTTCTCGCTCTGCCTGCCAGTCCCTAGGTCACCGCTCGAGAGGACGGAAACGGCGAAGGTTTCCATTTTCGGTCTCCCTCCCAGTTGCGCATCATCACACTGACTCACGCCGATGCTCCATGCTCTCTCCTCTGTTGCACGCTCACTGCACACCTTGTGCCCACAATGTGGCCGTTTCAATGCTCAAATACTCACGAATATTCTCAATACACATTATATTACAATACCTGAAATCCTGCCTTCGTTACGATAATACAAATGGGGTGGTCTGCAATACATATTCAGTCCGAGTCCGAGTCAAGTGTGAGGTCTATGGCGGCGGTGTCAACACTGTCCAGGGTGAGGTCAACGAGAGCTGGTGTCGAGTGGTTACGAGTGCGGAGTGATGGGGGCTGGAAGCCAGCAGCGGACATCACCATGTCGTAGAGACATGCAGGCACTGAAAGTTTCATTGAGCCTGCTGTGGGGACGACATGGGGGATGCAGGTCAGGCTGACAAAATTGTCAGTCGTTACTGTGATACACCGCACTGGTAAGTCAGGCGACTCTGGGAAAGCTCGGCCCCGATTGCTTGTGAGAATCTCGAAGTTAGTGTAAGGTGTTGCTAGCTTCCCGAGAGTGTGGCTTTTGGGGGCGTAACAGAGTAGGGGCTGTTGCTGAAATGAATGCGGAATCAATTTGACATAGAATGAACATGGACGTACCGAGCAGAAAGCGTTTAGTACGACACCTGGCCAAACATTCTCATGAAGTACCATGACCAGCTTTGCAGGATCGCTCCATCCTAGCATGTTAGTGCTGAAATATGTGATGCTTGGGATTAGTGGAGCCTTTGCGTGCCACATGTTGGCAATGGGTGGGGGGAATAGAGGAGAAGGGAGGGTCCAGGATGTGGTTGGGTGGTAGTAAAGGGGCAGGGCGTTGTGTGGTAAATGAATGTTGTCAGAGTTCTCGATTACATCACTGAAGTAGACTTCGCAGCATTGATGCATCTCGCGAACAGTCGAGCTGCGTTTTGAGCTGTCAATGATCCTCGGGCATATCTACGACCAAACTTACTTCTGGATCATGCAGGTTGCTCCAAAGACAAGGGCGTCGCTATCCTCCGTCAGAACAGCATCAATAATATTAAGCCTGTTCATCATTGCTAGCTCTGCCACTGCTGAGCTGGGTGCCTATTTTGCTGCCTTGTTGAGTCCAAGTTAACCGCCGACAGCTGTAAGGGGACACTCCTATTTTCTCCTATTCCCCCATCCCTCTCCCTTCCTCCTCGTTCCTTTCTCCTTTCCTTCGCCCCACGGACTCTTACCTACATCCCCTTCGTTCCCTTTCGTTCCCTTTCCTTTCCACTTCCTTTCCGCCCACTCCTTTCGTATCCGAGTCACGTCCGGTGACTCCGGAGTCTTCCCACACTTCGGACTCGCTCAGACTCGCTCGGACTTGTATATACACTTCGGGGCTCGTCCAGGCTACTTCTATCCTCTTTCCCCACTTCATCTCCCTTCGCCCTTACTTCCCCAAGTCGCTGGCACGACTCCTGTGCATTTACCTCCCACTTCATTATCACATGTTTCCTCATACCTTGTGATATTCATTCGGACTTGTGGCTGGTGTACTGTACAGTTATCCTGCATTCCTCTCACACTACTACAGTATATACTTCACTTCCTAGCATGGAGAATCCTTATCCTGTTCTCTTTGGATTCTCCCTCTGCTAGGTGAGCAGCTCTCTCATGTATTGTAGTTAGCCTTATTCATTATCTTTGGATTCTCCCTCTGCTAGGCCTGCACTGTCGGCCATCTTGAGGTTGCCCTTACAACAGCGGCTAGAACAGTCTTACCTGATGATGATAGACTCCGAAGGCCTTGATGAGTTCCTTTATGTGTCCATCCATCAAACCCATGCTCTGCAAGCCATTGAAGATGAATACTAGGGTTAACGGAGCCTTCAGGTAGTCGCACAGCCAGAAGAACATCTTCTGCAGTAGGTGAACCCCATCTGGCCCATTGACCCCCTCATGTACATGGTCAATCCATCCACTAGGTGACACACAGTAAGTATGACACTAGCAACAGTGATTAGAAGCAGACCTTGTGTCTACACCAATGATAAGGTGTTGGTGATTGATGGCAAATCCCTGTTTGGTAGCCAGAGTAAGGGGTGATATCAACGTTGCGGCAGGCTCGATAACCTATAGAATAGGATAAACTGCAGCCCAAGAGCTTATTGCAGAACATCAATTGAAACACACTGGCCAAGGTAGACGCTGCAATGCCATGCTCAGTGACAATGAAGGTAGGAAGAGAGGGGCCAGTAAGCAGGGAACCCCTGTGGACGGTGGACAATATTGACACAGTTGCCACTACTACCTTCCTCATTTGAATACCCACCCCATATGTCACAGTTTTCTATGTGCTCTTTGCAACAAGAAAGTGAGTACAAAACAAGGTGTATTATTCATGTATGTAAGCTACAGTACAGGGATGTTGTCTACACACGAGCCTTCTTTGCGAGACGTCGAGGCAGTACAGACATGGGACAACACTTATTACCAGCCAGAGTCGATGGACAGCTGGAAGGATGAGGTGGAGCTGGTTTGTCTGGCTTGCTTGAGATGGGAGGAACGGCGGTGTGGCTTTGTTGAGCGCTGATCAGTTTTGCGAGTGCATTAGTTCCCAGATTGGACTTCCCAGTTACTTTGTGTCTTGCTTCCAGCAAAGCAATGGTTGGTGTCGGCGATGTATCACTGTTTTCAATGTACTCTGGCAGTTCCCTTAGCCGCTGCCATGCCTTGCGTTGCTATTGATCAATATTAGATGATTTAACTTTATGGTTTATAACAGGGCTGCGTACGGCAGGAGTCTTTCTCCACAAAGCACGGAAGTGCTGCTCGACTAGGTGTAGTGTGTTATGGTTCGGTTCTTTTCTCCCTTACTCCTATTTATCACATGATGAACACGTAGGTATTTACAAGACGTAGCTTACGCCCGCGGGCCGTATTTATAAGCACCTTAGTCAGAACCTCGCCGTAGACACATGGGCGCAGTCCATGACATCACGCCTCAAGGTGATGACCTAAACATTCCATGGAAAGCCGACAGGCTACAGCGTGTATGTAGACATGAGGGATACACATGTATAGTAGTATATGAGGTCCAATACCATACCCAGAGATGTTAACTCGTTCTCTTGGCATTCCCACTAATACTAGTGCCTAAGTCAGCGTCTTCAACGACTTTCCTCTTTCATCTTTACTTACTTGACTCGCCATCTTGCGGGGTCTGCATACACATTTATTGTGTATTAGTGTCACCCTGACAGAAGAACGAGTTCCAACCTGTACGCCCACCCTTGCAGCGTTATCTGCGAAGACCGTCAAAAACCGACTTCGACGCAGGTTACGTTTCACCACTACCTTTCTCTAAATTCTTTACTTCTTTCAATTTTCTTCGATAGCGCCATTTGCGCTTGATTGTTTTCTTCATACCCCTATAGTCGCATACCCCATTCGGACAACCAGTCCTACACTCTAGCATGGTAACATTTAGACGACCCCCTGAGTGGACCTTTAGGCGTTGACTGATCACTAACCTTCGGGGAGGGGTCAATGCGCAGAGTGCTAGGCAGAGAAAGAAGGCCTTACTCTGTTTGTTCAGCAAACGGGTGTGCCACTTCGATTTAGTTGCCGACGAACCCTACCTCGTCACTATTGTCTGCTCAGGTGCCGGCACGCACTAGTTTGAAATTCAATAGTGGTTGACAGGAACCCTTTAATGCCCCAAGCCTGTTCTCATCTCACCTGCATGCACGTCTACACCGTCTTCCCATACCTCCTCATCCCAGACCCCACCCTCAACCGCCGAAACCAAAGGCTTGCCAGCCAAATCTTAAGAAGCACCCCACAGCTTTTTGAGACAATCATTATCCCCATCACGCCTGCCAACCCCCGCCGAACACCCAGACAAACCCCCGCCCGACATTTCATAAATGGCAACAATGTCATTCTCGACTGTCAGGCCAATCACGCACCATCCCTACAGCAGGCAAGGCAGGCAGAGAGGTCCTGACAGCGATATGTCATCAGTAGCAGGACCTAGTACCCCAGGTATGGGAGGAAGGGTCGACTGCGCCACTTCTGTCTCAAGCGGGAACACCGCAACCGCAACCAGCAGACAACAACATGCTGGAAGCGATGAGACAAATGATGGCAGACATGGAGGCAAGGATGGAGCAACGAATACAACAAGCACTGTACCAGCCAAGCCGCCCAACCAGTGTGGCAAGTCGCTCCAGCCGAGCACTACCACAGATACCCAGGGGAGCACCCCCACCTCCACCTCCGCCCAGCCCACCAACACCACCACTGCCTCCCGCACCACTAGTCGAACTACCCCCAATGCCTCAAGCCAGAAATGGCCCGAAAATGGCACGACCGGAGGTGTTTGATGGAGAAAGGACCAAGTGCCGTGGATTCATAAGAAACATCGAGGTGTATATTTTGTTAACGCCTACCAGTTTCCAAATGAAGCCACGAAGGTTCTTTACCTCCTCTCCTATGTCCAGGGAAAGAAGGTGGACAACTGGAAAAACACGATGACGACCAAGGTCCTGGAGTGGACAAGGACAAGGGTGCACGACGAGCAGGTCTCGAGCTTCTGGAGGATCTGTTGTAGCCTGCAGGAAGCTTTCGGAAAGCCGAACCCCAGAGACACAGCGGTCACAGCCCTGACCCATCTGCACCAAGGATCGGATACGGCGGAGGACTATGTCATGAAGTTCAACGCGCACAAGGACGACACAGGCTACAATGATGTAGCCTTGGTCGAGTTGTTCAAGAGGGGTTTAAACGCCGGGTTGCTAACTCGGATATATGGTAGGAGGCCCCTACCCACGGATTGCGAGGGATGGCAAGACGAGGCCATCACCCTGGATTGACAATGGAGGGAGGCGCAAGCCTATGCCAAGTCGGCACCGGCTAAACCGGCGGCCAGAACAACAACGATGACAGCGACACAAAACCAGTGGTGTCCGTATTACCGGAGGCAAACACCGCCTCAACAAAATCAACAACAACAGCAGCAGCAACCAGCGAGGCCAACACCTCCTGCCCCGCAGATTGCAGCTAGAGATCCGAACACAATGGACGTGGACAGGTCGCAGAGAGCGCCCATCCATTGCTACAAGTGTGGAGGATTGGAGCACATGGCCCGAGATTGCAAGAGGAGGCTCGACATGAGACAGATGACATATGAAGATCAGCAGGAGTACTGGCGAGAAGAGCTGACTTGCCAGGGTTTTTCCGAAGGAACCCAGGAGGCGTCAACCTGAGTTCCAAGAACATGTTTTCAGTACTCGTCTCGGAGCCGGACTCCTCTTTTGTTTCCGAACCACCTGTACCATTAGCTACTCAGAATATATCTATCACTTCCTCATCAGACAAGACACAAAAGACGCAAAAAAAAAAAAACAATAACTAAGGATATCTATGTGCAAAGATCGTTCTCAGACAGAAACTATATACCCGTCTCCATCACCCTGAAAACACATGACACGCTCGTGTCCTTAACACCAGAGTCAATGCTGGACTGTGGAGCATCAGACTCGTTTATCGACCAAGAGTTCGTCAAGAAAAACAATGTAAAAACAAAAAAAACTAGCCAACCCGGTGGTCATCAGGAATGCTGATGGGACAGCCAACAACACAGGGAGGGTAACGGAGAAGGTAGAGACAAGGATGAGGTACAAGGGTCACATAGAAGTCATGACCTTCTACGTGACCAACCTAGGAAATGTCGACGTGATCTTAGGGCTGACATGGCTAAAGAAGCACAACCCAGAGATCAACTGGAAGACAGGAGAGGTGGTCATGTCGCGATGCCCAAGGCAATGCCTGAATTTGCAAGTCAAGGAGGTGTGGGACATACAAAACGAACCATACCCAGGAGAGGAGGACACCAAGGAGGACATGGAGGAGGTAGAAGAAGTAGCAAAACACAAGCTGGGCTTGAGGAACATTTCAGTAGCAGGGGTTAGGCAGTGGAACAGGCTGCGAAGCAGATACTTGCGAAATTTGGACGACCTGACTAACTAATACCACGAGTCAGTCGCCCGGATGTACGTCAACCGGATGTGGAAGACACACATGCAGGTAGAAATAGAAGAGGAAGAAGAGATGCACCTGAGGGCGATAGGAAAGTACGGTTATATTATTGAACACAACAAGGAGGAGATCAATGAAAAAAAGAAAAAACGGAAGAAGAGATGGTACCGGACTACTATCACGACTTCATGAAAGTATTTAGAAAACGAGACTCAGAGAGGATGCCGGTGGAAAGACCATGGGACCACGCCATTGAACTCACCCCGGACTTCGAACCAAAAGCCTCAAAGGTCTACCCGCTGTCACCGGTTGAACAGCAGGAGCTAAGCGACTTCCTTGATGGAAACCTAAAAAAGGGGTACATTAGACCCTCGAAGTCTCCGCAGACGTCGCCGGTTTTCTTTGTCCAGAAAAAAGACGGAAAAAAACGATTGGTGCAGGACTACCGATATTTAAATAAGCATACTGTACGAAACACATATCCTCTGCCATTAATCTCACAATTAGTGGACAAGGTAGCGAAGGCGCGGTTGTTCACAAAGATGGACCTCCGATGGGGGTATAATAATGTACGGATCAAGGAAGGGGACCAATGGAAGGCCGCATTCCAGATGCCAAGGGGGGCGTTCGAACCTATGGTTATGTATTTTGGACTTAGTAATTCCCCTTCCACTTTCCAAACCATGATGAACGAACTTTTTGAAGACTTGATTGATGAAGGACTTGTAGTTATTTACTTGGACGATTTACTTATATTTACAGATGGTAATGTAGAAAAACACAGAAAAGTAGTACGAAGAGCTCTAAAGATTATGGAGGACAACGATTTATATATAAAACCAGAAAAATGTTTGTTTGAGGTGGAAGAGGTGGAGTTCCTAGGAGTTGTGGTAAAAGACGGGAAGGTACAGATGGAGGAGGCAAAAATAGAAGTGGTAAAAAACTGGCCGGTTCCGAAGAATGTGCAACAAGTACAGCAATTCTTAGGATTTAGCAACTACTACCGACGGTTCATAAAAGACTTCGCCACCATCGCCAAACCATTGCACGAGCTTACCAAAAAAGATGAGGAATTCATGTGGAATGAAAAGAGGCAGGAAGCTTTTGAGAAGCTTAACAGATTGTTTACGGAGGAGCCGATCCTAGTGCTACCAGACACAGATCAAGAAATGAAGATTGAGGCAGACTCATCAAACTATGCGTCAGGAGCGGTGCTCTCCATGCTATGCGAGGATGAGAAATGGAGACCCTGCGCTTTTCTTTCAAAGGGCTTCACAGAAACGGAAAGAAATTATGATATTCACGGCAAAGAAATGCTGGCCATCATTCAAGCCCTGGAGGCATGGCAACACTACCTGGAAGGCAATAGTCGTCAGTTTACCATCTGGACGGATCACAAGAACCTGGAGTACTTCATGACGACCAAGAAACTCAACAGACGCCAGGCGCGCTGGGCTCTGTATTTATCAAGATTTAACTTCATCCTAAAACACAAGCCAGGGGCTTCGAATATGAAAGTGGATGTCCTGTCGAGACGACCGGATCTAGACAGGGGGGAGGACGACAATACAATGGTGCTTTTGAAACCCAAGTACTTTCGAATCAAGGCTATGCAACAAGGGCATGTCTTAACCGATGGGGCAGAATCGCCAATCTTGTCAAAAATCAGGAAATCAAAAAACTATGATGAATCAGTCGTAAAGGCGGTAGCGGAACTGAAGAGATCACCTACCAAGTTGTTGAGAGAAGCGGAGTGGTCAGAGGAGCAGGACCTCGTATTATATCACGGGAAGGTGTACGTACCTAAGGACGTAGACGTTCGAAGGGAAATTGTAAAGCTACACCATGACTCGACCATTGCAGGACACCCAGGAAGGTGGAAGACCATCGAACTGGTCTCACATAACTATTGGTGGCCAGGGATGAACAGGTTCATCGCAGAATATGTCAAGGGGTGTGACCAGTGCCAACGAAGCAAGGCCTATTCCTGACAACCACAGGGCAAGCTTCAGCCAAACCCCATTCCATCCGAGCCATGGACAGACATCTCTGCAGACTTTATCGTCAAGCTCCCCAAGTCGGCAGGATATGACGTGATCTTAGTGGTTGTTGACCGATTCACCAAGATGGTTCGCCTTGTACCAACAACAGAGGAACTATCAGCCCTCGGACTCACTAAACTATACCGAGATCACGTCTGGAAAATCCACGGACTCCCTAACTCTATTATACCGGACCGAGGACCTCAATTCGCATCACAGGTGATGAGGGAGTTAAATACATTATTGGGAATCCAAACTAGGTTGTCGACAGCCTTTCACCCTCAGACAGATGGACAAACAGAGCGAGCAAATCAAGAGATCGAGACCTACCTCCGAATGTTCATCAATCATAGACAGGATGACTGGGCAGAGTGGCTAGCTATCTGCGAGTTTTCCCTAAACAATAAAAACCAAACGAGCTCCAGGCAGAGCCTGTTCTATCTAAATCATGGAAGACACCCCCAGATGGGAGTAGAACCGCGAAAAGAGTCCAAGGTGGAGGCTGTGGACGACTTCGCAAGGAGAATGAAGCAGATGTGGGAAGAGGCTGTGGACGACTTCGCAAGGAGAATGAAGCAGACGTGGGAAGAGGCTAGGTCGGCTTTAGTAAAAGCGGGAGAAGAAATGAAAAAATACGCGGATCGTCAAGTAGAAGAAATGCCGGACTACTGGGTAGGGGATAAGGTGTTTATTTTCACCGATAATTTAAACACAACCAGACCCTCACGAAAACTCGAGCAAAAGAAAATTGGACCCTATGAAGTAGTAGGGGTGCCAACAAAAAAGCCGTAACCCTAAAACTACCCAAATCTCTTCAGATCTGCCCCACCATCTCCACCCACCGCACCGAAAAGGCCAACCAACCCACTATCCCAGGCCAACAGGTGTCCCCACCCCCGGTGCGAGTACGAGGAGAAGAGGAATTTGAGGTCGAGACGATCCTAGATAGTCGGCTGAGGAGAGGACGACTGGAGTATTTAGTTAGATGGAAGGGCTACACCCCCGAGCATGATTCATGGGAACCTGAACAGAATCTGGAGAACACCCCGGAGCAAATCACGGCATTCCGCTCTCGACACTCCGGAGCTCCACGTCGAGTCTCTCGAGCGCTCTTCGAACAGCTCGCCTGGAAGCCCAAGTATGTATTTAAGTCACCCACATACACCACGAAAACAAAAATTTACGAACTGAGTATGGAGCTGGAGGAGACCCAGAGCGACCCCGCTGGCAATCACGACGACAGACATAACGATGATGCCATCTCGAGCACCAACGGAAAGTCTGTCCCAGGTGGTGAAGTAGGAAAGCTCGGTGGTCATGATGAAGGAGTATTAAGCACAGCATCAATCGGAGTTGACAAGTCGTAAGAGGGGGGTGATGTTATGGTTCGGTTCTTTTCTCCCTTACTCCTATTTATCACATGATGAACATGTAGGTATTTACAAGACGTAGCTTACGCCCGCGGGCCGTATTTATAAGCACCTTAGTCAGAACCTCGCCGTAGACACATGGGCGCAGTCCATGACATCACGCCTCAAGGTGATGACCTAAACATTCCATGGAAAGCCGACAGGCTACAGCGTGTATGTAGACATGAGGGATACACATGTATAGTAGTATATGAGGTCCAATACCATACCCAGAGATGTTAACTCGTTCTCTTGGCATTCCCACTAATACTAGTGCCTAAGTCAGCGTCTTCAACGACTTTCCTCTTTCATCTTTACTTACTTGACTCGCCATCTTGCGGGGTCTGCATACACATTTATTGTGTATTAGTGTCGCCCTGACATAGTGGTGGCTTCATTGCCACAAGGTCACCTTCGGTGTTCACAACCTTCTCACCATGGGTGTAGACATTCCAGACTTCTTGAACCGACATAAGACCAAGGGACTTCAATGGTTTCCAGGTCTCCCATAGTATTTGTGGCTGCTTGATAGCATCAAAGACCGACTGCCACGCAACCGGTTCTCGTCCAAAGGATGGAGGAGCTATAGGCATCCCGGGAGCAGTGAAGGCAATGAATGGGGGTAGAAGTAGATCAATAGCGGTGCATTGGCGAGGAGAGGCAGATGACGGTGGCAGCAATGGAAGGGCATACCCACGCAAAGTGAGGTCAGGGGCAGCATATACTCCCAAGTCCTCAAGTGTTTGTGATTCAGCACCGATAATTGGGGCAGGTGCGAGCGCAGGAGGAGACAACGACAAAGATACAGTTGACGGCTAGGGCTGAAATCAAGACAACGAGATGTAATTGGAAGATGAGGCATAATCACAACTGTGGGAACTGGAAGTGGAATTCCTAAAGTGTCAACCAGACATGCCTTTGGCGGTGTCCACTGTGCAGTTTGATGCTGGAGGGTCTCGGTGAGGGCAGTTATTTGCTGTGATTGAGCTTCAATCATTCGAGATTGCTGGGTGATCAAGCATCGCACTTCCTCAAGTGCTGAACGTAGTGTCTCGTTTTCAAGCTGCACAAGGTCTATCTGATTGACTGGTGCATTGGCGAGTCGGGAGAAAGCCTCAGTGAATGTAGTCTTCATCCATTTGTCATATACTGATCCTGAGCCTCTTAGGGGTACCCCCTTAAGCCCCTTTTTCGGACACTCGGACACTCGGAACCCTCAGGCTCTGCCCTCGAGGCTTATGCATGGTGCACAGTACTAGGATTACTCTGTTACATGTTTCACCTACATGTGTTGCTTACTACTAGCCTCACTCTGTACACATGTTAGTTAGTATTTATAGTAGCACTAGTACACATGTATTCTTCACTCTGAATCTTAGTTCCATCTTGTCACCTCTTGCCTTCTAAGTCTTCGCTGCAGGCTCCTCCGCGGAGCCCACCTCTCACCTTGCTCCTACCGAAATCGGGACACTGCAGGGCTAGGAGGGCGCAGCATCAAAGCTGAAGCCAAGTCCCGTATGCTCCGCTCATCCGTGCGTCCGCGCTTCCGCGCTCCCCGCGCGTTCTCACGCCCCCTACAGACGAGTTAGGAGGCCCCTTGACATGGTTCTTAACACCATTCTACAACCTCAGGGTGCGAGAGAGCTGGTAGACAGAAGAGTGCTGAGCTTGGCATGGTCTGATAAATAGACGTGGCACACTGGAAGAGAATGGGCTGCAGCTGTATTGCCATCATCCAAAATCGCACAGCACCAACAAGGTTGGTCTTCCCATCAACCTTCGCTAGATTCTCCTCCACCATCGGAAAGGCATACTTTAGAAATTTGGTGGGAACAGGAATCTCCTGCCAAAATGGATGGTACTCCTCATGTACTTTATATCCATGTGCGCCAAGGATAGCCTGTCGGCGTTAAGCTCAAATCATGGTCGGTGGTACAATCAGGCTTGTACCTGCTTTGGAAACGAGGGAGCGTACACATCATTGTATGTATCCCACGACCAGCCCATCTTTGAGGTCTCTAGCTTTTCGACACTGTATACTGGGTATCAGAATATCATCACCTCGTTCTGCTGTTCACTTACCCCATTTGTTCCTGTTTGTACACTAGCATGTGGTGCGTGAGATGCTGCTTGAGCCGTGAATTGATGCCGCCTCACTTGTATGCTTGCGCAAACAAGTTGATGAGACTTGTCTCATTGTATGGGGTGTTGGCAGCAGTGCCGTGAATGAGGTATAGCTTACGCCAGCTTTTATTGCGCTCATAATCGATCTCATACTTGGTGTCAAGGTCAACAACATCTCAGATGTAATGGAGATAGAGCGCAACAGCACCCAATGGACACATCTCAGGGTTCCGATGGCTGACAAATGTGGTATACACAGGGTTGATGGTCTACGCATCTGCAAGTAAGCACGCAAGCAAGCAAGCCCATATGGATGAACTCACAGTTTTCATTGACCTTTTCTGAGCCTTATGCTGTGATTGTACCCCAACAATAGCAAAGATTGGAGTTTGCTGAGCCGGATGCACCATTTCGTGGGGTTGAAGCTCACATAGCTTTAGAGCACGTAAGTCATCACCTCGACAACCAGCCGCATTCATGAGGACCCAGGACAAGTGCCCCATCAGTGTGCTCTTCAATAATTTCAATCAATTAGTTATAATGTCTACTTGCTCAACTCTGTTTGCTTACGTTCTCGATGCTGTAGGAATGCAGTTCCAATCTTTGCCAGCATCTCATTGGTTATATGGTCTAGAAATGTATTTGCAACAACATCGGGTGCATCCTCCCCTTCAATGAGGCCTCTGTTACAATTCATAAGTTTATATACTGGTTGGTTTGGTTCTGTTGCCGTTGACTTGACTCATATTTGTTGCGAAGTGCTTTGTCCATGAGGGTCCGAAAGGCATCGTAGATATAGACAGTTGCGGAAGGCCGGGTAGTCTTCAAGCTAGGGTCCTTTGCCTCTTGGATTTTGCGCAGGCGTATCACGCCAAACGTTTCCTTCTTTATCTGCGGCTACAGTAACAAAGAATGAGAATCACAAATGCAGGTATGTCATCAGATAACATACTGCTCCTACTGTTAAGGACCATGTCAAGGGGCCTCCTAACTCGTCCGTAGGAGGCGTGGGAATGCGCGGGGAGCGTGGGAGCACGGACGCACGGACGAGCGGAGCATACGGGACTTGGCTTCAGCTTTGATGCTGCGCCCTCCTAGCCCTGCAGTGTCCCGATTTCGGTAGGAGCAAGGTGAGAGGTGGGCTCCGCGGAGGAGCCTGCAGCGAAGACTTAGAAGGCAAGAGGTGACAAGATGGAACTAAGATTCAGAGTGAAGAATACATGTGTACTAGTGCTACTATAAATACTAACTAACATGTGTACAGAGTGAGGCTAGTAGTAAGCAACACATGTAGGTGAAACATGTAACAGAGTAATCCTAGTACTGTGCACCATGCATAAGCCTCGAGGGCAGAGCCTGAGGGTTCCGAGTGTCCGAGTGTCCGAAAAAGGGGCTTAAGGGGTACCCCTAAGGGGCTCAGGATCAGTATATGACACCTACACATGTGTTGGGAATGCCTTCACCCCTACGGTCACGCTGACAACAATTGCCTGTGAAGAATGTGTACATGACCATTGAATGCTTGTCTATGATGTTTACGAATGTCTGTAGCGATCAGTTAGCAACTCAACAGATTTTTTCAACCGTTCGAAAGCCTACATTCCAGCATTTAAGGTTCGCTTTCTGGGCCTTCTTTCCACCTGCCCTGTGATTGGATTTGGTGCGCTGCGCAGCAGCCATACATATTGTTGTCTGCAAGTTCTTGAAATGTGCTAGTTACACTTGGGTAAGTGCTGTGAATGCCACCGGGAATGCGGAACAGCTCACCATCATCGTCAATATACAGGGCCTCTTCATCTTCATCGTCATCTGGGTTGGCGTCAAACCCGCCGAACATTGTGTTCAGCTGTAAGGCTATTGGAGTTTCGTCAACATCAACATCAATGTCCTCAAAGTGTATCGGCTTGTAGCTGTCAAGTGGCTGAACCTGTAAGGGCAACCTCAAGATGGCCGACAGCACAGGCCTAGCAGAGGGAGAATCCAAAGATATGAATAAGACTAACTACAATACATGAGAGAGCTGCTCACCTAGCAGAGGGAGAATCCAAAGAGAATAGGATAAGGATTCTCCATGCTAGGAAGCGAAGTATATACTGTAGTAGTGTGAGAGGAATGCAGGATAACTGTAGCCACAAGTCCAAACGGATATCACAAGGTACGAGGAAACATGTGATAATGAAGTGGCAGGGGAATGTACAGAAGTCGTGCCAGCGACCTGGGGAAGGAAAGGTGAAGAGTAATAAAGTGGGGAGAGAGGATAGAAGTAGCCCGGACGAGCCCTGAAGTGTATATACAAGTCCGAGCGAGTCCGAAGTGCGGGAAGACTCCGGAGTCACCGGACATGACTCGGATGCGAAAGGAGTGGGTGGAAAGGAAGTGGCAAGGAAGGGGAACAAAAGGGAACAAAGGGGATGTAGGTAAGAGTCTGTGGGACGAAGGAAAGGAGAAAGGAACGAGGAGGAAGGGAGAGGGACGGGGGGAATAGGAGAAAATAGGAGTGTCCCCTTACACTTTCATCATCAACCGCTCACTTCAGTTTCAGGTTTACTTTGCCTTGTCATCACATACTGCATTCACAAGGAACTCTCATGCCCTCGACATTACTACCTTCTACAACAGCATGGTTGGCTATCTACGAGACCCTGAGAACACCTCAGACATGAAGGAAATATTACAGTGGTGGGACAAGTAAGCTGATGATTATGCTGTTTGCCCCAAACCCATACAGATTGCTAGGCACATCTTCCACTCAGACAATGTCAGTGCCCAGGCCAGCGGAAACGGCTCCCGAAACACTATCAAGGCGGTGCGAGCAGCCCACCATGAAGTCGCCACCTGATGATTCTCCTGTTCAATTCCAGGTCTATACTGTACCATGTATCCGTCTTATTAGTGGTGTACTGTAGCTGATCCTATTGTTATATGATATTGTGAATCCAGTATTTCATTGCATGTTCTGAATGATTGTGATATCACTGAAGTGTGACATTGAGCTGAGTTTGGATCACTAGAGACACATCATTGATACAGGAGCTCGTATCTAATATCAGTTGTTATAGTAGTATACTGTGTCGAAGTCAGTCTTGTAACGGAATACTAGGCCTCTACTCGACGCAATACAAATTGTAGATTTTGACTACACTAGTTTAACTTCACTATAAGTCCTTGACCTATTAAGGCCTTACAAACACCCCCTGCTTGTTGCGGACATTATATGTATTGTAAGGCGTTACCATTGCCTTGTGAGGTGTTGTAATAGTTCGGCTGATTCCCTGATGGTGTAGCAAGCGCAAGCAGTGTGAATTACGTAAACTAATTCACACAGTCAAGGAGCTCTCTGCCACTGCATTGAGCCCGTCCTTAGATATGCCTGAGCCGTTCGCAGGCTCACGTCAGGGCATATCACGCATCAACGTTCTCTGCGGTTGACTCTATATCATATTGTATATAGGCTGGTTCGCGTTTGACGACATGTCCGAACCACAAACAGACGTTTCCCGTCCCTCAGCACTCCCAACCGCCAACCTACTCCAACGCCAACGAAACATCGCTGCTCAGGCTTCCCTGGATCAGAATTCCGACGAATACCTCGATACCATCGAAGAAGAATGGAACAAGAAGATCGACAACGAAGTGGAGACACTCGTGGACGGCATGGTGGACTTGGTCGGCTTAGCATCGGTGCGCTACTCCTCCTCTTTCAGCCTGGGATATCCCCCTCAATGAACTAACCATAGATTGGAGACAAAGACAAGTTCAAGGTCGCGCAAGAATCGTTCCAGGCTGAGAGCCGTGCCGAATCTATGGTAACGGAATGCCGCTTCGTGAACACGCTGGGCTAGTTGACTGATGGCTTGTAGGTCAGAGCGGCCAATTCACTACTTGCAGTGACCCATTCGATGAAGTTGCTGCTCCTCGTCTCGGACGAAGCGCAGATAGCTCACCGCCGCGACGCGGAGCTCCGGGATTTACAAGAAGAAGCGAAAGAAACGAAGGCGAACATTGCGAAGCTCCTCGATGAGCTCTTCGGACGTTCCTAGATGTAACCTTCATGATAACATTCCTTTTCATGTCCCCTTCCTTTCCGAGCAGCTTGTCTTGGAGATAACCAGCCGTCAGCGTCTCTACCATCTTCAAGCAATGTCTCATGCTCGCGACGGTAACGCAATCTCGAATTCCAACGGTCAATTTATTTATCATACTCTATTTACTGTCTATAAAGGAACCCAAGCCAGCTAGCTGGAGGCAGCCACTCTCGCACATCGTTCCCGCTACCACCACCATCAGTATCACGACACTACCCACCCAGCACTCTTCACATTGCTAACCAGACGCATGGTCAATGACTTTGCGTATACACCAGTAACGCCAGACACTGGCTATGGAGGGGAGGGGAGGGGGGCAGTTGTTGATTCTGGCTAGTGCCAACACAATGGCATCACTTCTCCGGTCTCTGCATGCTGCGATCTGAGATGCAGGTATCACCAGGCATCGGAATGCCTCAGCTCTGCTGATCGCAGGAGGACGATCAGACTGTTGTCGGAAGTAGCTGGCGGCTAGTTGGGTCACGAATCAGTACATTTTTATCATCGTATTGATTCCATTCCATGGCGTGAGCACAAATTTGAAGTTGTCAGCGTGGAGCACATCACCAGCGCAAACTGACATGTTGCCGCGATGCACCTTCCATCCTTTTAATACTGTCAGTTTCGTAGTGAGCACACCTCACTTGGTCGATATGGCAGATTCAATGCAGCAGGTAGTCAGGGTGTACTTACAAGATGCAATCATGTGTGAACGGCCCCCGGGATGGGCCAAGCACGCCGTCGACTTTTTCTACGTGGCCCCTGCATCTCATTTTCTTTCCACGAACCCGCTACGTACTGGCTTAGCCGACGCTAGTAATGCCGCCAGCATCTAATGAACTCCGGGCCTCTGTCTTGGACGCTGCTCTCCAGCTCGGCCTCATGCGTGACGACCGCTTTGCGGAATGGATCTTCGATGACCGGATCGTGACTCCAGATCCCGGGTCGGGGGAGGTTGACAAACGGAGGGGCGAAGAAGGTTTACAAGAGGATTCGATTCTAGGAAGAGGGGACAGGATGGCAGGCGACATGAGCTCTGCAAACAGCTCGTCGGCGTCGCTGGATTTGCAGGTCAAGCAACTCGAGGAGGCGTACACGGCTCTTGCATCAACGCGCCTGACCCGTGCAGCGACTCGCAAGGGGGGACGCACCGGTCCATCTCACCAGGCGTCACAGAGCGAGGTTCTGTCGTTCTCCCGGCAGGACGCCGTAGCGGGATCATCGAGCACGCTTGCCCGAAGCGCGACATTCTCTTCCCGCTCACCGACGACGCTGCAGATCGATGCCGCAAAGTCCAATGCGCCATTTATCACCGTGACACACGACGACGAGGACGACCGAGAGGTCTCCTACGTTTCGACAATCTGGGGGAAAGAGCTGCTGCAGTCTTATGATATCGAGCTGACGAGTGCGCCTCCCACACCGGTCTCAAATTCGCCATTGTCGAGGGGACCTCCGCTTCCTTCTGCTTCGTCGTCGCAGAGCTCCTTGCACAACCCCGCGCGGATGCCGCCTCTTCTCTCCGCCTCTCCCACAAACGTTTCATTCACGTCTTCGGACAATTCTTTGCTGCACACTCCAGCTGAAGTGCCTATTCCCCCTGCACGCAGGGTCCCCCCTCCTGCAATTAATATTCCCTCCGAAGACACGACGCCTAAGCTCCCTCCTACGCCTCCGTTGGTCGTGAAGAAACACCACCCCATCTCACCTGGGTCTGGACACTTCGTTCCAATCACTCCGAGTTCGTCGATATCACAGTTGTCATCCCCTCCCCCAACTCCCTATTCCGCAGCGTCGCCTGACTCGCCGACATTACCTTGGACGAAAGATAGAACACCGGATCAACTAGGCGACAGAAGCTCATCTCGCAACAATCCGTTCCCCTCGAAACCTTTGCCCACTCCTAATAGCACACCGCCGTCCCCTTCTCAGTCGCCCTACACCTCTCTTTTCAGCCGGCTGTCTTTCAGACGCAAGTCGAAGAACTCCGTAGCATCATCTGGTTCGGGGAAGGACCTGCCGCCGATTCCACCGTCCTCACAACCATCCCCTTCGTATCCGCCACCCTCTCCATACGCATCTCGCACATCTAACGCCAAGGCGTTGTCTTCACCGCCTCCAAAGACGACGACCCGCGTCCCTATTACGATAAGTCATGTCTCTATGGATGCGTTGAAATCATCTACACTATCCCCGTCTCCAATAACACCTTCGCCTAAACAACAGATACGAGGTCGTATTTCGCCGTTTCCCGTCCGGCCCATAAGAAAGCAACCTCTTTCTCCGTCTTCCAGTACTCTACCTTCTCCAGCATCTCCAGCACCACCTTCGTAGCCCATAGTCACCTATCTTGCATGTTTCTCGTTATCGCTCCTTTATGATCGCTGTGGCAACCTGCCCGTCGTGCATTCGTTATAAGATATATCTTACTACCACCTAAATGTTCCTCACAATGCGTAGATCCGACACATTATGTTCATTATTGTTTCCAATCCAGTTGTATATTGCGGGTATGGTCTAAAAGAATGGTATTCGATTGGCAATCGATAAAATAACCCATCATTGAGTAAATAATGTATCTAGATATGCGAGCGAAGCCAATATGGAGTCCATGGGATGAAGGACGATAAACGTCTACATCATCATGAGAGGAAGAGTGCGGAGAAGACGACGCCCATTATCGAGACGAAGCTTGAAATTGCTACTACGCTTGCATCGTTGGATGTTGATTCTGCGTTGGCGGTGGTGCCAGTGCCAGTTCCGCTGCGGCTGGCGTTAGAAGCACCTTTGGCAGCGGAGCCAGTCCCAGTGGCAGCTGCTGCTGAACCGGACACACTGCCGGTTGGTGCCCATGTGCCGGAAGGGGCGGGGAGGGAGACGGTCGCAATGGCGGCGAAGAGGTTCGCGCTCTCGTATGTGACGCACTGGCTCTTGGCGGGGACTCTGGCGGTGTAAGGCATGGTGGTGATGGGGCCGAGCGACTCGGGGGGCTGCGTGTATGTCATCGTGACGCCATTCTCGACATAGATACCAGGGAAGTCCTGGTTGTCACCTTGGCAGTACTCGAAGACATTGGGCTGCGCGTCGTGCGGGGCATTGAAGGCGCACCCGATACGATCAAGAATGTGCTCGCAGTATCGCGCCGCGTTGGGCTTGGACGGGTCGCAGACTTTCATGCAGAACTGGTCACCACCCATGAAGCTATTCACATGAGATTCGCGAGCCGAATTCGACGGAGGGCTGCAACTTACTTGTGCCACTCGATAACCTGGACATAGCTATCGTTGTTGCCGTTGGACCAACCGTTGGAGTACATCAGCCCTCCAAGAGGGTTGCCACGCTGTAACAACGGAGTTAGCTCGGAGCAAAAATTTGGAGACGCGGTAGATCCTCACCAAGTCAGCACCGTGGGGGTCGAGCTCTCCTCCCCAGTCGCCGGCCTTGATGTTGATTCGTGTTTGGTCAATGAAGCCGACGACTTGGAGGTAGTCGGGGGTGCGGATGAACTGCACGCCCTTGATAGCACCCTCGGGGATGAGGCGCGTGCCATGGCCAGGCTTCGTGCACCACGCGACTGACTCGCCCTCAGTATCACCAACTACAGAGTCGGGCTTGTTTCCGGCCCACAGGCAGAAGTCTAATGGAAACCGCTCGTGACCAAGCGCGCGCAGAGAAGCGGGAGTCTGGACTTACCATCGACAGCGTTCACAAAAGCCGTCTGGCAGAGGGAGTCCTGGTTTTCAGTCGTAGAGTTGCACTGGTTGTAACCAGTCTGTCTGCCACGAATGAGGTTTTCTGTGTCCGCTTGATAGGGCTACGCGAGCGTTCCAGGGAGATTAGCACATAACGCAAGCATTCTGTCCAGCGAAGATACTTACGATGCCAGAAGGATACGGAAAATGCTTCTCGGCCAACGGGGTGGTGGGGAATGTTGCAATGGCAGCGGGTGGAGCAACTGGGTCCTGTGCCTTCACGAGAGCAACGGAAGCGAGAGCGAGAGCAGCAAAACGAGCGTGGGGGAACATTATTAGAAGGGAAAGAGAAAGAATGCAGTTGGTTGGTGTGCGTGCACTCTTAAAAAGAGAGAAGAAGATTGGAGGTGGGACAGCAACATTTCGGGCTTAAAACCAGGGACTTCTGGCTTGGTACTTCTTGGTACTTGGCATTCGCCCACATCAAATAACATGACAGGGTTGCCCGATACACGTACTGCGCTTAGCATGTTCCTTTCAAGCGCAAAACACCAGAATGAGCATAATGTGTGTGGTGTGGCCATTGCCATTGGTAGTGCGTACCTAAGATGAATTTTGCTCCTGCGGTGGCAGAGCACGGGGAGGAAGGCTCCTTAAGCTTCAAGCGCCCGTATGAATTTCGGCGCCAATCTCCTCTTGGACTTGGTAATTGTTACGTTCATCAGAAGCCATATATATTTCAAACCTGAAGCTAAGCCGCCGATTATTGCTTTTTTACTCTCTTCGCTTGGATGGCAACCCTCGACGTTGGCGGTGAATGTGTCGATCAGTGTCACCAATGTCGGCCTACTTCCTACGTGCACCGCGCGATAGCGAAGCAATTGTCAATGTACGTTTCCGGTTGGTTTCCGGGACCAAATGCAAGTTCTCGGATATGAAACGGTAGAGACACGCGTGCACGATGGACATACGAGAAGCTGACGGCTCGAGAGTGGTCCGCACTTTGGGCGTGTCGCTTCAGACCTTGACTTCCCCGACGATCAATGTGAAGATGGAGTGAAGTAGCGTGCCCAGCCCAGGCACCTCCGGGTCCGTTATCGTTGGTCAAGACTACACGTAATGGAGCGCCTTCCTTAGACGCGATCAAGGGCAAGGTCGAAGCCCATTTGCAAGTCGTCGGCGGTTCCATGTCTTCGTCACTGGTGCGGTTTCGCGGCCTGAACAATTCTCTGCAATCTCAACGCCAAACACGCCTGACTGATCACGAAGCGATATCATCTCCTCAAATTCGCCTGGCATGGGCTGAGGACAAGCCGAGGATGTATTTTATCATACCCTTGCGTTGGAAGCCAGTTATTTCGATCGCCGTAACTTTAGGCAATCAGGCGATTCTGTTGAGCCGCTGCACGACATTACAGTCAAAGTGTGAGTTATTGTCATTACCATCTAAACCGGGCTTGTCCACGGACTCATTGGATCACTACAGGTTATATATTTATATACAAGCTTCAGACCCGTGACTTCGTCACGCATAGGCTCAGGCTTCAATCATAAACATATTGAATGCACGAAGTCAGAATTGAAGCTACAGCATTGAAATACATCTGCAAGTTTCATTGACTGTATTTTAGAGTCTTATTAATGCCACACACCTTCAGTGTATTTCAAAGGTTCAAGTTTTCAGTTTCCCCCTGTCTCCCTGTTCACTGGATCAGGGGGTGGATATTATCCACTTGACTCATCATATAGTTTGCTTCAGGTTTACAGTCAGGGTACCAACCATGCAACACTCAGGTCAGTCTGGGACACACAGTTGAAGATGCCAGACTGAGCCCCTGGGCCCATATTAGGAAAGGCAAGTAGTTCAGTGATGGTTGAGGGCTCTGGAGAGTGTAGAGACTGTAAGAGTTGTACCCTTTCATTGTGTGTACTCCGGCTCACTCCTATCTCTTATCAACCCCTTTCCAACCTGTCAGACTCATTCCCATTGTCACAGACCTGTCTTGGACACACATGTTAACGGATCATCACACTTGGACTGAGACAACACATTATTTATTTGTTTCATACTTGATCTTATTACATTTGATTATCCTCTCATCTCCTTATACTCATGTACTTATAGGAGTAAAACTCAGCTTGCTTTCCCCCACATTGAGTCTGAATGTAAGAAAACATGTCTGACAGTTTTGTTCTCCTCCATTGTCAGAGTTCACTGTCATCTGAGTCCAAGTTGTGTTCTCCTGCCGTCCTTACCATTCTCCTGCCATCCTTGTCACATATACTGAGCCTGAGTCTCTCTGAAGCTGCATATTATCTGTTTGTTCCTTTAAGCTCATTTATTGACCCATTATATCACACATGGACTTGTCCTGCCAGAAGCGGATCCTCACATTTTAGTCTGATCTACTTACAGATATTCACTACTACAGCACCCTGCCAGCACTCCATCTCCCATAACAGCTAAGTGCGGATCACACAGTGGAAGGTGCCAAGGTGAGTGCCTTGATCCCACATTAATATTGAGAAAGGCATGAGGCTCAGAAACATGTACAGAGTGAGGTTCCAGAAGCCATACATGTGACCATGGAGAGGCCAGAAACCTTTAACATATAGTGTAAGGTATGGAATACACCCCTGCCTGAGCTGAAGTGGCTGAAGTAAATACATAGAGGTAGAAAATAAAATTGTGGGAACACCTTTTGCATGTATTACATAGAAGCCTGAGCTAAATACTAATTATACAATTGTATTCTGCTGGCTGTTAATCATACCATCCATCTACTCAGTAACACCATCTACATTCCCCTGCCTCCTGTCCCCTGTCCCCCTGTATCTTGTCTCTATTATAGGATGCATTCAGTTGATTGATCATGATCCTGAAGCTGCAATAGGGTGAATTAGTATCTAGATACACATGTATTAGGCTTTTAATTCTTGCTTATGTACCATACTCCATTTATTTTGGAGTAGCTCAAATGTTTTGATGATAATTCTATGTATTTGCTTGCTTAACTTGAGTACTCAAAGGCTATAAGTAGTATATAACCTCGGAATTCATGGTACTCATACCGTAGATTGGAAGGTATCCACATCTCAGAGCTCAGTCTGGTGGCTCCTTCCCCCAGTTCCTATTCCCTGTTTGTCCCCTGCTCCCCTATATGTCACTATTTGCTCATATTTTCATCACAGCCTGCGCTCTTTCTTGCTTAGTAATGATTAGTAATCTACAGGTAGATTACGTAACATTATGGGTCGTTGTGTTTTAATAATATAGACAATCATGCTGAAATCATGCTATCGAGCGTGCCGACTAGTTTGCACTTAGCATTGTGATCCATGTGCGGATTTCAGGAATTTGGTTCCTTCGCATCACAAATAGTCGGATGCATAACGCGACGACCACAGTAGACAACTTTCCAAGAAATGGCTGAGCGTGATAGTGGCGGTCGTCTCATGGGATATACCTCTCGCGGAAAGTGCCCAGGTGATATCCCAAACCAACGCTCATCGAACGGAATCTTTTACACGGGCCGTTGCTTGGGTATATAAGTGTAGGCGTAGGATCCGAGAGAACTGAGTAGGTTCTTGCTTCAGTATTGACCCGATGCTTGCACTCTCTTTCGCTTTATTGTTACCAGCATTGTGCTATGGGGTCCCAGTCGTCGAGGTCGATGGAACGGCCATCATGGGAAGAACCCTTGAGCATACCGGACAGGAGGTCTTTAGAGGTGAGGATGTTTCTTTATCTTCCCATGCAGAGGCTCAGATCTTCGCCCGTAAAGGTATCCCTTACGCAGAGGCGCCCGTTGGGGAACTGCGATTCCAACCTCCCAGACCCAAGAAGCTACCTACCTTGATAAACGCCACTGAGTTCGGCGTAGCTTGCCTTCAACCGGTAAATAACCCTCACTCTACAAACCAATAGCAGCCGTATTGAGGTAGTCTAGTTCGCAAAACCGGATACGCATATGTCTGAAGATTGCCTAACTGTAAATATCCAGCGTCCTCCGGGGACCAATGAGACGAATTCGTATCCTGTAATGGTTTGGATTCACGGAGGCGGGTTCTATGGTGCGTATCTTTACAAATGTATCCGTGTTACCTTAACGAAGTACCCTCCAGGTGGACGATCCTCAGACTCTGATTTAAACGCAACCAACTTGATCTCGTATAGCGTCACAAGAGTAAGCACCCTTTGTTGATTTTTTTAAATGATCAATGCTAATTGACATCATTTGCTCATCAGGGGACGCCTATTATCTATGTCAACTTGAACTATAGATTGGGGGGCCTTGGCTTTCCCCAAGGTGCGAGGGCAGTCGATAGAGGCTCCCTCAATCTTGGCTTGAAAGACCAGCTACTGGCAATACAATGGGTCCACGACCATATCGCCGCATTTGGTGGAGATCCCAACAAAGTAAACCCCATTCCTTTCCATATCTACGCGTCTTAACGAGCAACTGCGGACAGGTTACCCTCTTCGGCGAAAGTGCTGGTGCATTCTCAACTGCCACTCATCTGTTCAACCCGGCCATTGAGAAGCTGATCGCCGGCGTCGTGCGTAATTTCCAAGGATAGATGTCGTTCTAGGAATTAATGTGTACTGGATAGATCCTAGAATCCGGTACCGCAGCTGCGTCACGCGCTGAGCTGCGCGAGGGTTTCTGGCAAACATTTGCCGCAGCCGCTGGTTGCGACGAACAGGATCCATGGGATTGCTTGATGGCAGCAGATTCGGATGAGCTGTTGAAGGCCACCAAGGCGGTGACCGTCTGGGACGCTCCGATCAACTTTGTTCCAGTGATCGACGGCGACGATGGCCTCATCCCGGACTACCCATCTCGTCTTTATGAAACAGGTCGATTCGTCAAAGTGCCTGTACTCTCAGGAGTCAATCTTGACGAAGGTTAGTGCCCTAAGTTGTAGGACTTTGGCGATTAACCGACCATTCATCACAGGTGCAGTGTTCGCTCCTGAGAGCACCTCCTCGAGCGAAGAGATCAGGACTCGCCTTCTCGGGACGTATCCAAGCTCTGGAGCCGAGTCCCAGGCCCAGATTGAGGAAGTCGTGGACAAGTTGATGGAGCTTTATCCGGATATCCCTGCCCTTGGATCTCCATATAATACTGGAAACGAGACGTTCGGACTCAGCAGTCAATATAAACGCTTGGGCTCCTTATGTACGCATGCCATCGTCATTTTGTCGTGTCTGAACTAATGGTATGGGCAGTGGGCGACCTGACGTTCGTTGCGCCAGTCCGATTGCACTTCAAGGCGCTGGCGAAGGCGGATGTGCAGCTTTACAGTTACTTGTTCACAGAAGATTCGGGAGCACGTCCACCTCAGGAAGGGAGTATGTGAGCCTGTCCGTAGATCATCGCAGACTGTTGATGGCATTCATTCTATATAGTTGCTCATACCGACGAAATTGCCTACGTCTATGGGCAACCACCTGCACCGGTCTCCCCCTCGTCAGAGCGACTTACACGTCTGATCATGGATTATTGGCTCTCTTTCGCCTATGAACAACATCCTAACGATGGGCGCGGTCACAATCGTTAGTCTACAATCATCAATCATCCAACTCCATACTAATCGTACTAGGGCAAGAGTGGCTCCCTTACACAGAGGAATCTCCGGTAGGCACTATTTTACCTCGATACTCCTGTGGAATCTGACGTCCTTCTCTCACAGGTTCTCATGCAACTTAATGGCGTAGACCTCAGGATGATCCCAGATAGTTACCGGGAAGAACAGATAAACTTCATCATCTCGAAGGCAGACGTCTTAGGACTATAATGGATAGTCCACTGAAAACGTACACCTCTTCTCCTTTCTTGCCCCTCGCCAGACCCCCTCCACTACAGTGGAAAGTAACTTACACCACGATTCCTTTCATGGCCACTTGGTCTCATGATGACGGCCTATTTATCCCCAACATGATACGAGCATCAATTGAATTACAGTTCTTTTGTGGCGCTTCCTTTCATCCGAACCATCGTCAGTCGACACCGCAATGTGGTCATCTACATGCGGATCGCGTAACAGTCAGTAGCTAAATCGTTCATATCCATTCCAGAACAGATTTGAACGAAGAGATATCTAGAGGGAATAGAACCCATGACCGTCTCCGTATCCCCAAGCCATTTGTCACCCGCTGGATTGACAATCATGCTAAGTACCGGCTTCAAATCACGTTGCGTCTACATGCATAATCAACAAATTTAGTCGGACGGTCGCAAACATACAAACTCGGCCTTGCAACGCAGGAGCACGCTCTTCGAGGTGAGCGTGATCCTGATTCCTTCGAACTCATGGCACAACCCTCATGGTGTGTCCAGGTGATATCGCGAACTTGAAGGACCGTCGAACGGAATCTTTACACAAGCTTGAGCCGCTACACTTATAATCGGGAAGATTCTCGTTATGCCCCCCAACACTGATGCTAGCGTTTGTCCTCGCTACATTGCTGCCAGGCCTGTGCTGTGCGCTCCCATCCGTTGTTATCAACGGTACCTCGATCCTGGGAAGAGCGCTCGAGTACGCTAACCAGGAGGCTTTTAGAGGTTCCGATGACCATGTGTTCTTTTGTTAATCGATTGTTGACTGGACCACCTCATTCATAGGTATCCCATACGCTGAGACGCCCCTAGGGAAACTTCGCTTTCAACCACCGCAACCAAAGATTTGGTCAAAGTTATCTCATACGTTCGATGCTACTGAATTTGGATCAGCTTGTCTCCAACCAGTGGGTGCCCTCTATCCGTTCTGATATCTAAGTGAGGGCTGACCGCTGGCCTAGTTTGCTCCCCCAGGCATTCGGATATCTGAGGATTGTTTGACTCTAAATATTCAACGTCCTGCAGGTACTAGTAATGCTTCTGCATACCCAGCAATGGTTTGGCTTCACGGCGGGGGATTTTTTGGTGCGTGATTACTCAGAAACCATTATCTCATCGTCTAATACAGATTTCAGCCGGGCGGTCATCAAGTCCAGAATTCAATGCAACCAACCTGGTTTCATACAGCATCGCTAGAGTGAGTACCCCTTCGCAAGTTGATTCTCCACACTCACTGCGGGCATTAGGGGACTCCTATCATCTATGTCAATCTGAACTATAGACTGGGACCACTTGGCTTCCCTCAAGGTGCTCAAGTAGATAATGGGAGGCTCAATCTCGGTTTGAAAGACCAGTTGTTCGCGCTCCAGTGGATACACGACCATATCGCTGCATTTGGAGGAGATCCTAACAAAGTAAAGCTCAATTCAAAATCAATCCTTCACGTTCATTGTGTTCAGATCGCTCATAGGTTACCCTGTTCGGCGAAAGTGCTGGTGCATTCTCAACGTCCATCCATTTATTCAACCCCGCTATTGAGGACTTGATCAGCGGCGTTGTGGGTACTAGCGAAGCTGGTCTGGCTTCATTCTGAATCATTATTATGGTAGATCCTGCAATCTGGTGCCCCATCGGGAGGCCGTGCTGAATCGCGGGACGCAATTTGGCAGAAATTTGTCACAGCCGCTGGTTGCAAAGTGGAGGACTCGTGGACTTGCTTACAGGTGGTCGACTCTACCACGGCGTTGAAGGCGATTGAGGCCGTCATTGAGTGGGACAATCCCATTAGTTTTGCCCCAGCGCTTGACGGACCTACTGGTCTCATCCCGGATCATCCTTCCCGCCTCTACGACGAGGGCAGGTTCGCCAAAATCCCTGTACTTTCCGGTCTCAATCTTGACGAAGGTTTATTCTACCAATAGGAATTTCCCGCCAGTATCTAATAATATTCTGTAGGCACGATGTTCCCCCCTGAGAAGGTCGCTTCCTCGCAAGAGATTAGAGAATACCTTCGCAAATCATACCCGAGCTCTGGAAGCGATTCAGAAACTCTGGACAAAGTTTTGGACACATTGATGAGCCTTTATCCAGATATCCCTGCCCTTGGATCGCCGTACAACACAGGAAACGAAACGTTTGGGCTAAGCAGTCAATTCAAACGTATGGCCGCTTTGTGTGCGTAGGAGCATTGCATTTCGTCGTCGCACTTTGTTGAACTCATGGTCCCGACAGTGGGCGATTTGATGTTTGTTGCCCCAGGCAGGCTACATCTAAAGGCGCTGGCACTGGCGAACGTACCAATATACAGTTACCTGTTTACGGAGAAGCCAGGATCAGCTCCCCCTCATTGGGGTGGTGCGTACATCTGTCCGAAAAGCTCTGACGCGCTCTGAAGTTCTTCATGATGATCAGTCGCTCATAGTGCCAACATAGCTTACGTCTATGGGCAGCCACCCGCGCCAGCCTCGGCCTCATCGCAGCAACTCGCCCCAATTATGATGGATTATTGGTTATCGTTCGCGTATGAACGCAACCCTAACGATGGCTATGGTCACAACAGTAAGTCTTATCAGTATTGGATCATACCTCAGAATAAATTCAGGCAACTTGACCAGGGCGAGAGTGGCTCCCTTACACGTTGGAATCTCCAGTACGTGTGGCTGTGATTCTAAACCGCATCATACCTGATCATCTGTTCACGTAGATCATCCTGCATCTCAATGGCGAGGACCTCAGGATGATCCCCGGCGATTATAGGAAAGATAAGATAGACTATATCATATCTCAGGCAGACATACTGGGAATGTAGTGAACGCTCAAGCTAAATACATGTGCACATCGCTATCATATATATATCTGCATTTATATACCGCAACAAGTATGCTACGCTACTCAGACGCGGCGGAGGTGGATACATACATGTAGCTACAATCCCTGGGGCAGAGCCCAACCAGGCATTGGCGGCGAGGGTGCATTGAAAACCCCATTGGTAAAACCCTATGCGAAAAGGCCGTTGGGGAAGAGCTACCTGCCGTCCCCGTTTGCAACGAGTTATGGAGCTATTTAGGGCGAGGCCATTTTGGAGTGGTTCCAGGGTCGTTCGGGGAACATGTGCACGTCTCATCAACGTTGGATCCTATCTACGTCCTCGTTCACAGCCCACATTCCTTTGCAGAACAGCCATGAAAGCAATGAGAACGCTGTCGTCAACAAACCATCCAAGAGCAACCAAGCAGCCGTTACTTTGTAGCAGTAGACTATTGCCTCTCGTTTGTGTTATATTTGTGGATGGAGAGGAAGTATGGCCTTTTGAATATGAGATACAATATCATAACACCTAGCTATATATCATCCTCGGGGCCGTCCTCAATAAGCTTCGCGTAGTCTTCGTAGCTCGCGAATGTCGGCAGACTCTTCAGCTTCTTCCGCCGAGATTGCTTGTCATCCGTTCGTTTTCGCTTCTTGGTGTCCAAAACCCCACCCCATTCATCCTCCTGACCCTCTTCATCTTCGCCTCCGGAGTCTGACCCATCATACTCAATCAGACCATTAGGTACTTCGTCGAGAGGGATGAGGTCATCGGCATCAGAGTCCTCTGCCAAATCCAAGTCGTCAGCATCACTATCTTCGCCACCCAAGTCACTGCTTTCAGAATCAGAGTCGTTGATGTTGGAATCGAGATCGAGAGGACTATCGATATCACTATCGTCGAGGTCTTCGTCTTCATCACCAGCCACGTTGGGCATGGACGCCTTCATGGCCTAGGAGCACCATGGTCAGCTGCGCCATTTCGCACACTATATACAATGAAACGAACCTTCCATATTTCCGCCTCTTCTTCATCGTCGGTCCCCTCTTCGGAAGGTGGTGCCCCCTCGGCAGTGCCATCTACCCTATCACTTGAATCCTTCGAGCCTTGGCTTGCGTCTGAATCGACATCTGTGTCGTCGTCTTCTGCATCTTTAGGCCTTGAAGCGGCTTTGGTCTGTTCATGTTTGCGGACGAAGTATTTGTGGAAGAAAAGCTGTAGGCGGAGTCAACATGAGCGATTTATATATGGAGTGGGAATGAGCAGACCTGGTCGACAGGGATATCTTGAGGCCTTCTCCTCAAGAAGCTTTCCTCATTGACCAAACCGCCAGGGTCTCCCACTTCACCCTTCATCAATTTGACACCACTAGCCCCGTCGATGGCAGTCGCCGCAGGTTGCATTACGCTTGATCCCTTCGGCTTTGCACCTACGATGCGGAATCAGTCGCAGTTCGCCGTTTACAAAACGTGAATCTACCATTTGTGCTTAGTATGTTTACGCCATCATTGTCGCCTTTGACCTTCTTGGGATTTTTATAAACAAATCTATCAAGGAAGTGGGAGAGCGTGTTCAACGAGAGGTCAGCAGAGGCAGTAATGGGTTGCGATGATAGGATCTGTCGTGCGTGCAAGGTTATGGCAGGGTGGTAGTGGTTCAGGAGGGGCGTCTAGGCAAGACAAGTCAGAAGAAGCAGGCTATACAAGCTTAGACACGTACAAGTTCCCATAGAGGAGAAGACGAAGCATGGGCGTACTGCGGGTCCCGCTTTCGTGGATCGTAGACTTCGTCAGTTTTGCTGGGGGTATTCACCATGCTCCTCAAACCGGGAACAGAAGAAAACAACTATCAATAATTAAGGTGAGATTGGACTAGGCAAGCGGAAAGGGAAAGAGCATACTTCACCAAGGAGATACAAACCACCTGCAACGAATTCAGTTGCACCGCTGCCGCCGCTAACAAGGACTTGGACGAATCGTCTGATGAGAGCTTTGACGCGCTCTAGGTCGTGGTCGGCTTTCACAGACTTGAAGAAGAGATTTAGGTACATCGCTTGTTTAGACGAATGTGGAAGGCGAGGATCGTGAAGCGAGGCATATAGGGAACGGTAATAACGATCCACGATTGATTTGTATATCTGAGAGGGAGCCAGTTTTGACGAAGACGTTGCGGATGACGGATCAACTGTAGTAGACAGAGATGAAGCAATCTGTTGTATTAGAACCAGCGCCTGCAAAGATATGTTGAACGTCGATTTGTGAGTGACCATAAAGAGCGTGTCGATGTGCTTTTGCAATCTAAGGCGCATTGTCAGGGCTGGATAAATGACACGACGGCACTACGAACCCCACATCTTCGGAGGTGATCTTAGCGAACGGGAGAGCACGGTTGATGCCAGTAAGAATGGCTGAGATCATCTTGGATTGACTATCTTCGACTTCCATGAATCCAGCAGCGCCCTGGACTTGCTTTGTGTGTTTTCCCTTTCGCTTCTTGTCGTCACTGAATATCCTTCCCTTTTTGTCTTTGCGAACCTCCTTTTCGGCTTCTTCATCCTGATTCTTCGCCGGCGCGTCTTCATCTTTCGCAAGGGAGCCATCGCCGAGCAACTCCTTGAACATTTCGAAGTATACGTCAAGCAGTTGGATAGCAACGGCCTTGTCACTGCCTGCTAGGATAACCTGATTCAACGTGATGGCGGCATAATATCTGGCATGAGGGTTTCCAACTTCCTTCTTTTCGGGGGCCATAGATTTGGGTTTGGGGGCCTCGTCGGTAAACCTAATATGTTTGTTGGGCACCGCGGCTGAGGGGTTGGTTAGCGTCTGGGCGGCAGGTTTGAAGACGAGAGCAGCGATTTCTCGAATGACGATAGACTTCATAGATGGATGTGCTTGGAGGAGCTGGAGCAAATGATATGAAGCCCGCGAGGAGATGGATTTTTCGTGGTCGCCCTACAACGGTGGATGAGAGGACGAACTATTCTACGTTGAATAACGTAGGCCTACAAGTTTATTGACTAGCAACCGTAAGAGATTCTGCTCTTGCTCTGGCTTCGAGCGAAGTAGAGTTGAGATGAGGTTAAGAGATTGTGTTCGTACGTACGGCAACGTATCTGCGCAAAGTGCCTAGGATGACGGTTAGGATCGAATAGGCATTACAATCACACCAGCACACCTCAAGAATTTGCAGAATCGAGAAAAAGTACTTCTTGAGCCAGTCTTCGAAATACCATATTACTAAATGTTCATCGGTCACATTGGGATGCAGGAGGGCTTGGTCTCGGAAGTATCTACATTTCAGAAAGTCATTGAGAGATATACAGGATTCGTGGACGTTATCTTCGTACTTCAGTTTGCGGTCAGGTGCTCCACCACCAACCCACCAATCGACAATACATCGCAAAGCCTTCAAGCTCTCCTCTCGTCCTCCTTTTCCCTTGCCGCGTTCAGCCATAGATTTCAGGGTGTCCAGAGATTTCGTGTTGTGTAGTGGGCTGCTTTGAACGAGAAGCGTAAGGGCACTCAGTCGATCCGACAAGGTGCCAGATGATATGATTTTAGTAAGAAAACTGGCTTCGGACGTCGACGAAGAAGAGGATTGATAAGTGGTTATATCCTTGTTGTGAATGTCTTGCGCGCGAGACGCCAGGGTAGATAGTTGATCAGGGGTTATTGAACTAGAAGGAACCACTGGACTTGGTAGCGGTGTTATTGAGCTATACCATAGAGCATCAGGCGTAATCAAGAACCGTGATCCCGGTTTCAACGACACTCTTGAAGGCAGTTTCACTGGTTCTGTGCTTTTAATCGTAGACGTAGTTGCAGGAACAGCCGTTTCCTTCGTGTTGTGCGTCCTAGCTGATGTCTCGACAGAACTTTGTGGCTTCTTCTTCTGTTTCGATACATTGTTGATTTTCAGAGGCGTTTCGACCACCTTCGGAGAGGGTTTGGCGTTCGATGGTTGTTTCAGACCGAGACCTTTGACGAATTTATGTAGATCTCCAACTAAAGTTGGCTGCTGTGGATCAGTCACAGAGTGGCGTTGAGAAATTCGCCGCTCACATCAACCACGCCATCTCCAGAGTCAATGCCAGAGTGCTCTGTGTCTTTTACAAGCTCGAAGTCCTCTTCGTTTCCACCCAGTGCAATGATTTGCGACTTCAGTTCTTGATCGTCATGGTTCGATGATTTCTTGACTTTCCCCCGAGACACCTCTGATATCTTGGATACAGCGTCCTTGCCCTTTCGGAGACGCGCCATAGGATCTGCACAGGAAAACGCCTTGGGACTTGCAACAAAATTTGCAGCAAGCGTGAGAACAATAGGGTCACGTGAAAAACAAGCCTGGCACGTCGAACTTTGAATAGAGTACTGGTTTACGAGTTACGAGCCTAGTTCCACCCGAACACCATGATTTCTCTTTCGAAAGCCGAAAAGTCCTACATCCAGGCCGGCATACTTGGAGACCCTCCCCATCGGTCTGACGGACGCGCTTTACACGATTTTCGGACCGTTGCTCTCGAAACTGGAGTCGCACCACTCTCGAACGGGAGCGCGCGTCTCACAATCGGCAGAGTTCTTCGCGGAGGAGGGGGGACCGAGGTTCTCGCCGCGACAAAGCTGGAGGTTGAAGATACGAAGGTTGGTGGCGTTGACGGAGGACGCATCGTTTGCTCGGTGACTTGGTACGCGATATCCATTGACTCGCGATCCTAACGCACTGAGCTATTTGAAGACAGTTCGCCTGCAGCGTATCCCCATCTGTCCTCAGGCGCACTCGAAGACCTGCAATACGACATGACCACGATCGTCAATCAAACCCTCTCGCACCCCTCCCTGCACCCCTCGAACCTCAGCATCGTCAAGGGCCAGAAGTCCTGGCTACTCAACCTCGATCTCGTCGTCTTATCCGATACGGGAAACGTGCACGATGCACTGTTCATGGCTGCCAGAGCCGCACTGTGGGACACCAAGGTGCCACGGACGCGCAGCATCGAATACAAGGCGGCTGCTGCCAATCGCAGCGCGGGGGGCATGGAGATCGACGACGCAAGCGGTTTGGACACGCGGCAGCAGCCTTCGATCGCAGACTTCGAGCTGCATGATTTCTGGGACGAGGGGGAGCCTCTCGAGGGCCGTGAAGCGTGGCCGGTTTCCGTTACGCTGAATCTGATCTCGCCCATGCACTATCTCGACGCTTCGGCGCAAGAAGAGGCCGCGACTCCGTTGAGGCTTCTGCTAGCATTCTCCTTCTCGCCTTCAGGTACGTCTTTGCAGGGCATGCGAGTGCTTGGTGTCGGCGAGCTGGACGCGAAGACGGTGAAGCAGGGGATCGAGGTGCGCAAACAACTGTTCTTGGGGTTATTTCGTGCTTATGTCTATGCTAGGACGGAGAGAAGTATGCTCGGGAGATCTATACAGCTTTGAATGCCAAACTCAAAGACGAAGATGTCCGGCGTAACCAAAAGGCTAGCCACCGCTTTGCCCGACGATGAATTACATATTTTTCTAGCCATTGCGGGAATCTGAGTTATGTGTGATCGACGTCGGTCCGACCTTCCGCCGATTCCCCACACCGACTGTCATCACTAATGCCACTGCTCACTGTTCGAGGAGCGAAGATCGTTGATGATGAAGGTAATGAGATTATACTTCGCGGTGCTGGTCTCGGTGGGTGGATGACGTGAGTCTCACTTGGACTCTCCAGCCAGCTATTCACATTGCTCGATCAGAATGGAGAACTTCATTTCAGGTAAGTAGTCTGTGACGTGGACGAGTATTGCACAGTGCACAGCGCCTCGCTCTTAGGATTTCCTGGGTGTGAGTATCAAATACGTGAAAGCCTAGCGGACACGATCGGCAAAGAAAAAGCAGAATTCTTCTTTCAAAAGGTTCATTTCATTTAAGTCTCCCAGTTCCACCACGGCAGCTCAAGTTCGTCTTCCAGTTTCTCGACTATTTCTTCGCTGAGGACGATGCCCAATTCTTCCACTCCCTCGGCCTGAACTGCATCCGCATCGCCATCAGCTATCGGCACTTCGAAGACGACATGGCGCCCCGCGTGCTCAAGCCCAATTGCTTCGCGCAGCTAGACCGCGTCATCGACGTGTGCGCCAAATACGGGATATACACCATCATCGACATGCACACTGCGCCCGGCGGGCAGAACGGGGGCTGGCACTCTGACCACGGGTCCCCCCTCGCGCGGTTCTGGATCCATAAAGATTTTCAGGATCGCCTGATATGGCTGTGGGAGCAGGTGGCCGCGCATTACAAAACCCACCAGTGGATTGCGGGGTACAACGTCCTCAACGAGCCCGCCGATCCGCACCCGCAGCACGCGCGGCTGCTCGGCTTCTACGACCGGGCGTACAACGCTATCAGAGCCATCGACACCAACCATATCATCTTCCTCGACGGGAACACGTATGCTACTGATTTCACGAAGTTTCCAGACGATGCGGGCGCGAAGTGGGAGAATACGGCGTTTTCGATACATGATTACTCGGTTTATGGGTTTCCTAAGAGTCCGGAGCCGTATGACAGGACAGAAGGACAGAGAGATGTGATGAGGTGCAGCTACGAGCGTAAGAGGGCTTGGATGGACGCGAGGGGGTTGTGTGTTTGGAATGGAGAGTGGGGACCTGTGTACGCTAGGCCTCCATATGACGGTGACGCGACCGACGCTATCAACCAGCGAAGGTACAACGTCCTTGAAGATCAACTAGAAATATATAACAAGGCAAGTTTTCGTATATTGATGGTATTCCAGGGCTACATTAAGGTCGGGTTTGTAGGATCGGCTTAGTTGGTCTATCTGGCTTTACAAAGACATAGGCTTCCAAGGGATGGTCTATGTATCCCAAGACACCCCCTATATGACGCGCTTCCGTGACTTTCTCGCCAAGAAGTATCGAATGGCCGTCGACTCCTGGGGTGCCGACGATAGATATGTGAAGAAGATTTACGAGCCGATCGTCGGATTGATCAAAGAAGCTTGTCCAGACGCCGATACGAAGAGGTTGTACCCACCTATCTGGAGCCTGGAAGAGAGGGTGGCTCGATACTCCAGGCAGACGCTGGTGGCTGAGTACCTTGTGGGTGAATGGGCGAGTATCATGAAGGGGCTAGATGAAGAGGGTTTAGAGGAGTTGGCGAAGTCGTTTGCGTTTGAGAACTGCGTGAAAAGGGAAGGGCTGAATGATGTCCTGAGGAAGTACGCCCCCGAAGCGAGATAGGTTAAACAAGTGGTTCACATCACTTCATTGATGATTTGTAACAACAACAAAGATGAGTGATGATAGTAAACATGGAGTCCAACGAGAGAAATATCTTTTTACGAAAGAGCATGCATACATGATTTCCATCTTATCTTGTCTTGCGTATTCCGGGAGGCGATTTAACATGTCCCAACAGCTGACTCCGAGAACTGGCAAGCAGCTTGAGAGTCGCCACTAATGATTCCACAATTAACGCTGACGCTCTAGTTTTCAAAGGACAGAGCATCACTCACCACCCTATCTTCGAGGGCTCGGATCCCTTGGCAACGCCCTTGTACGCGCAGCACACATTCTTGGCGGTGGGCTTGTTGTTCGTCTTGACGTTCGAGAGGATGGCGGTGTCGCCCCAGTTGGCGTTGATGCCAACACCTTCCTTCCCGTCCTTGAAGCAGACATTGTTGACCTCGACGTGGCGCTCATGCGAGGTGGCGCAGTTTCCGCAGCCACGGTAGAGTTTACCTGAGAGGGGACGGCCAGCATCAGCAAGGCGAAGGTTCTAATTTGTGGAAAAGGATATACCGAAATCGGAGGCGAAGAAGTTGTTGATCTTTACTGTCCCGGCACCGTTGTGTTGGACTAGGATGGTTGGTCAGAGGCATCGTAGGAGCAGTGGCAGAAGATCAGACGGACAGATTTTGTCGGAAGCGTGGAAGGCACCACCCCCGTTGATAGTAGTGACATCGTTGGCACCGGTTTGTTTGATCTGGAAAGCGGGGATTATTTAACGATAGTTATTGGTATTTGAGGTTACTTACAGTGGCGGCATCTGTGCGAATGTATTATGAGCCTTTTGTTATCGCTAGGCCACTGGACGTAGTACATACCTTCGCAAACATCTTCCCACCAAACATTGGTGATAGTGCATGGGCCACGGCAATGAATGCCTGTACATAACGATGAGAATACCGCTGAAGTAGTGGCGGGGGAGAAAGGCTAACCTTCCGCTTGATCTTTGCCAATGATGACGTTTGAGATGGACGCTCCGGATTCCAAGATAAAGACAGCATCTTCTTCTCCAGTTTCGTTTTGACCCTGACATTCGCCGCCTAAACACAAAAGTCAATCAGACGACCACGCGCTGGTATTGAGCGGCGACAAACTTACTGCTTCCGGCACGGTCGAATCGCACCATGCCTCCATCAAAGGAGCTAGATATGACTCTAGCGGTAGGGAGGGCGGTGTAGCCCTATATGTAATAAATCAACAAGGGGTGCTCATTGAGGCGTGGTCTGGTAATACGCACAGCAGAGGCAGGCAGAGTAGTGGTGATACCGGAAGGAGGTTGCACAGTCGTAGGTGGCTGCGTAGTCGCGGGTGCGGTGGTGCTTACGCGAGTAGAGCTAGTCGCTCGTGTTGAGCTCGTTGCACTAGTCGCTCCGCCGCCGCTTCCGGGAAGGCATTGCGAATACCATTCATTCTACAATGCTGATTAGAACGAGACGTAAAGCCACAGACAATCCTCCTCACCTGGAACACGCATGAGGCACCGGAGACGCTACAATGATGTCATTAGTTAGGTAGAACGATCAAGCGTACGGAAGGAGAGATAATACCATGATGTCTCGCCTGTACGTATACCCATAATGAATTGTTGTGAAAACGGAGGAGGATGAACTACTAACCCGACCAGTTACTTCCACCGCATTGTCCGTACAACGGGACGGCTGCAAGGACGCTTGCTGAAGCAGCAAGAGATAAAACGACTGAGACTTTCAGAGAGAACATCAATGTTGTAGGACACTGAAGGAGTTTGGGATGGTTTCTTTCTGGTCATCGTAGCCACCTTTATACTCCAGCAAAGTACCCCTGGTGACCGCTGGTGATGAGTAGAAATACTCCGAAAATTTCTAGCAATACGGGTTGTAATGCACGTCGAAAGGATTGAGGAGACAAGGCGGTCCCCGACGGTCCGGCTACGGTACCAAGAGGACGAGCTGGGATGCGGTAGGCCTGAGTTATTCCACAGCTTTGAGCCTTGCGCCTCTATGTGAAAAGTTGCTTGGAGGACCAAAGGGCCCGCAAAACGGCCAAGACATCCAGGGCGGCGTGATCGACATTGCGAGAAATCCACCGACGAAGTCCCGTTCCACTCGTCCTCTACATTCAGCCCCGGGTGCGGATAAATTGAAGAACTCACTTGACCTCTAACGGGGACATACGAGCGAGTGACGCGCAGATAGCTCCAGGAGAATATGACATATGTTGGCCCGGCAATCCTGGACTGGGAGGTTTGACAACAAACATGGATACTCGACCTTGCCAGCTCACCAGTACGCGATGGTAACCGCTCGGAGGGTCAAGGGTCCATATTGAGTCCACCGTACATATCAACCAGAAAAGCCGCACCATCCAAATTCCGCCCTTGTCATATTTGTCAGTTTGGATGGCCATTGAAATGCCAAAGGGGCGCACCAGCATCGTACGGTGTCCTCATATCAAGAATTTGGTGGTTCCAACAAAGCCAGCGAGTGTATACAAGGCAGCTATGTACTACGCCAGGTTCATTTCATTCACCAGCAAGTTAAGGATGTTACCTAAGAGAAGGCGAAGCTAATCGACTGCAAGCGCCTCTCCTGGTCTACATATAAGCCATCATCCATGTCGCTGAACTCTGCCACCTGCGTAGTCAAGTTAGGAATCTTCGGTGGTGATGCACAGTTGCTCCATAAAAGAAGACACAAGGTGACTGCCGTTACATCCCGCTGAAAATCTTCACTTTCATTCAACTCCACTTTGCCAGGAACAATTACCGCTATGTCCAAGCTTTAGCATTAGCCACCGAACTTGAGGACCCAGCTCTTGTTTGTCGTCAGTAAGCCTCCGATGAGGGTGCATGAGACAGTTGAGGCTGACCGCGATATGTCATGTCCTGTCGAACCTCAATTTGTGGTTAGGGTTTGATCATGTTTCTTTTTATAGATCTCCCGAACCCACATTGTCGCGGCTTGGGGCCCAATGCGCAGGCGACAAATGTTGTCCATTTTTAAACATGGGAACCGAGTGCCTCAGCGAGCCCGGTCAGCCCCCCAATCATCTCGACCGTGGTCAGCCACCACCACCACGACTCCTTGGCTACATCCGTCAAGGCGGCTGGGGGCTCCATCCAACATCCTTGGCTACTTGGCAAGCAAATTATATCACACCCACAGTCGCGGTGGTTCAGTCTTTTCCCTCATTACTTGTCTCTTACCGTTCACGAAATCCCCCTTCCTTGACTCTCTCCTCGATATTCATGCCCTCATCGATACGAACTACGCTTATCAGGGCCCTGTGCCTAACCCTGTACATGGATGTCGTCATTGGCCAAAATCTTGCGGATGACCGATTATCTTTGGTGAGGACAAGGCTCCAGGAGTCGGCGAACAGAAGGTGAGGCCCTGTGTATCCTCGGTTACACTGAATCTAATGTCTGATTCTCTGGAAGTTGGGAACTCGGAACAGCTGCGCAGGCACTACTAGAAGTTGATGCTCCCAGTTGGTCGGTCTTCTCTCGTAATTCACTGCCGCCACCCCAGCAAGTCTCCTCCGACGCGCAATCAAGTGTTGCCCCTGTATTCACGTTGGCCCAAGAAATTGTCGGGAATCGCTCTCGACTGAATAGCAATGCTGAGGGGCCTCAGCCGCTGATGCCCGATGCAAGCGCCGCTGATCCTGCGGCCAACGGCGTTAGCGTCCTCCTCGCCAACTGGACCGGTCAGGGCGGACAGGATTACGCTGGGGCGGCAAGAGATCAGCTTGACTTTCTCTTGGAACGCGTGCCGAGGACGGATGACGGCGCGATATCGCATCGTGAGGCAGAGGTTCAACTATGGTACGTAAGACTGGTGCTCGCGGCCGAATGTTACTCACTGGATATGACAGGAGCGATTATGTCTACATGGTCCCGCCATTCCTCGCGTATTACGGCGTCCTCACGAGAAACCAGTCCCTCGTCACTGAGGCGTACAATCAAATACGACTATATCGGCAATACCTCCGGGATGATGATAATTTATGGAAACATATTGCCATGGGAGGCGAAGTAGCGGAAGATAATGGTCACTGGACGACAGGTGCGTTTAATCGCATTGATATACTCAGTGGTGGCACTAACCCCGCTTTGGACTAGGCAACGGTTGGGCGGCCGCCGGGATGCTGCGCGTACTTGCCACCATCCAGAACTCTGAGTACGACAAAAATATGGCACATCAACAAGCCGATCTCGCACACTGGGTCGGCGAAATCCACGGAGCCATATACCCACTCCTTGACGACACGAATATCTTCCCAAACTACGCCTCGCGGGTGGTGAACGACAGCGGGAACTTCTATGATGCTGCAGGGACTGCCTTGCTTGCTGCAACGGTATACCGGGTGTCGCTCTACTGGGGCGATCATTCGCATATCTCGTTTGCGCAGCGGTGTCGGGAGACGCTGTACGCGGACAATGGGAATCAGAGCCATATCAATGCACAGGGATGGCTGCAGCCTGTGGTGAATCCGCACTCTTTTGGGGTGGAGGGATCAAGGAGCCCGGAGGCCCAGGCTTTCGTTCTTGAGCTAGAGGCTGCGTATAGAGACTGGGTGAATGAGGGATCTAATGGTTCGACGCGTTTGATGACTTCTAGTTTGTGGGTATGGGCAGGCGCGGTTTTGAGCTTGCTTTTGTGGATCTAGGGATTGCATTTCAGGACTTGTTACTTATTCGTTTTCTTGCATGGACGTGTTTATTTTGCTTGTGAACGCTATGTTATCCCTTCCGTCTGTCTTGCATATACGTAGAAGGATTAGGCTATGGAGGCTATTTCACGAACACTTATATAGTCGGATATGGTGTAACGGCTAACATTGCCGCCTCTCACCTGTGGTAGATCGCGGCAGCTCGGGGTTCGATTCCCCGTATCCGAATTTTTGCTCATTGTCTGCCCTCTTACACGCGTATGAGGGTTGAAGTTACCCTTGTTATCGTTTTGCTTACTTCCAAGTCAGAGCCTCGCGTATCCTCGCGATGGGCACCAGCTCTCACCGAGAGTAGGTCTCTGGTACCTGGTAACCCAAATCAATCAACAACATATCCTCGCACAAAATAATGGACATGTCCTGAGTTGTCCTCCCTTCCCGTCCACGCACAAGACGAACAAAAATTCGGATACGGGGAATCGAACCCCGAGCTGCCGCGATCTACCACAGGTGAGAGGCGGCAATGTTAGCCGTTACACCATATCCGAGTTGCCTGATGGCACCCTTTGTTTGTACTTTGGCTATGTTGTCTCGAGACTGATTTTGCAATGATGGCGATCGGCGCACTGAAAGGTCGTCGACGAAACCTCATGAAATGATAGCATATGTACCTCAGAGTCGAATGCTCACTTTTTCTATTAAATCAACGTTCTGTTCGCGTGTCATGTAATTAACTAACTGTGCTTGTCCTGAAACATATGAAAGTGAGAGGTTACATTGAGCGACTAGTAGCTAATTGCCTCATTATTTTGCTTCCTGCTCCATGTGAACGTCGGCGTAGATGGTAGAGGGAGCGTGCTAGCTCTGCATATGCATATGTAGCTCCAATAGATTTGATCTCTTTGCAAATTGTGCGAAACGAGCTCGATTATTTCTTGGTTGCGCCGGGAGCTGGGGCCTCATCACGAGCCCTCGCAGCGTACATTCGTATTCAAGTTTCCGCGCGAGCCATCATGCAATCTCATGTTCGGCCAGAAGCTGGTTTGATATGTCAATGACAATCTATCATTCCATCTCTGGGGAGACGTACCATGTTCGGAATACCGTTAGAGATGGGATATACATGGTTGCAATTTGGACATATCATCTGTCCTTCTTCGACATGTATCTGTCACAACCATGTTCAGAGATCCAACATCAATCCACCCCGTTAAATTATGAAGAACCAACCTCAAGAAGTACATGGTGCAGCGTTTTCAGTAGTTCATCATCCATCATCTCGGGCTGTTCATCAGGCAACGATGTATCGCCAAGCTACCAGCAACTTCATGAGATCAAGGCTAATAAATTCATCCGGTGATGCTCACCTCCTTCACGGTATCCACCAGGGCCTTCCACTTAATCTTCGGTAGCAATCCCCTGATGAATTCGGGATTGAAATCTGCCTCGCGATGCTCAATCTCAGCATCTTTGAATTGTAGAGGGAAATTGTTGGTCGTGCATCCTTTTGCGTGGCAAGATAGAAGATTATGGGTGATAAGTCGCACCATGGTCGAGTTGAGATGCTTGGGGCGACAACTTTGATAATTTTGATTATTTAAACTTATCCAAGAAAAGAATTGATCAGTACATTAAGCGCTCAGCCGATCACTCTAAGGCGCCTATTATCGCACTAGGTGAATTCCAATGTTTTTCTCATGTTGCGCTGTTATTTCTACCCTGGCTCGTTGGCTCCCGTCGCTCGGATATCATGGCCATCCTGAGCCCCAGTCTCCAGCGCCGCCGCTCGCAGCCTCTGTCTTCGCTTGCTGACCCCGACATCAAGCAGCAGCCCCAGGAGCCAACGAAAACCAGAGCTGATGGATCTCCCCGACAACCCTTCGTTTCCTCTGGCTTGCTGATTCGCAAGGTGTCCAGTATCTTCAGCGGGCGAAGCAAACGGTCGAAGGAGAAAAATGGGAAGTCGGACTCAAAATTGAAGCACGCACCAATTGGTCACATCGCTGTAGGGCGCCCGGGACTTGGGGGCTACGAGTCGACAACGCCGTCCCCTTCGACTGAGTCCTTTGAATCAGATATCAGGCAGCCGAGTGGACTAGGCCGTCTGCGAACTGGCTCGCTGTCGTCAAACGGGGATACAGAGACAGCCCCATACGAACGCGTCCGGGCGCTGAGCACACCAACGTTGTTGCGCCCAACAGGCCTCGGCGGTGGAACGGGGGGTTTAGGGCGGCGCGTTGCAGGTGTTGGTCGGAGTGTCCCCCGTGTCCCCCAACCAATCCTCAATCTCATCGTGTCGTTTCTACCTCGACAACATGTCCCCCGCGTTTCGCTTGTCTCAGGAGCATTCTGTGAGGCTGCGAGGGCTACAATGTTCGCCCATCTTGACGGACGGTTCATCCGCCCGGTTCGCTTCGTAAAGCTGATGAGCCTGCTGGCTTTGCGCCATGATTTGGCGTTGTTGGTCGAGGCCCTCACCATCCATGTATGGCCGCCGTCTTTCTACCTCGACGGAGAGACACAGATCTCAATGCTAGCTCCCTCAACGCCGTCATTCGCACAATCGCTACTCAATATGCATCGACTGAAAACGCTCACACTCCCCTCGTTCGAATATACCCTCATGCGGTATTTCTCACCGTTGATGTTGACGAAGGCGACGTTTCTCAATCATACAATGTCTGTGGGAGACCAGCTGCAGCTGCGAACATGGCTCGAATGCCAGGAGGAAATTCGGCACCTTTCCTTTCCTGTACTCATAGAACGGTCCAGCGAGAACCCGTGTTCGCCACTAGCTCAGTCAATGAGCTTACGACCAACACCCGAAAACACTCCTTTACTGACACCAGTCTCTCCGACGCTTTCGTTCCTTTCTTCAATGCCATCCACTCCAACCACCCCTCAATTATCAGCGCGTCCTCGGACATCGCCCCAGTCTTCCCCACTATCTTCCCCTCTTCCTTCCCCACGAATCCCTTTCCCTTCAGGAAAAACTCTAAGTCCGATTCTCCCCCATCTGGAGACGCTAAACGCCACACCGAACCTGACTACTTCTCTTCTCATCCAATCGTCTACAAATACTTCCACGGCTAAACTATCCTTCCCTCCTCTAGAACACATCAATTTACGCATCCATAAGTCCCTGTACTCTGGCCTCCGACCATCGACTGTCATGCAGGCCATCTCGTTCAGGCGCACCCGTATATTCAACTTACGCTTCAGCGAAGATATCGACGCACGCACGATGGAGAAGGTGCTGGCAGCTGCGGGAGCGATATTGGGACGCGCCTCCGATGGTTTGGTGACGCTGAGTGTGACTGTCGAAGGATCGACGCCGAACGACGAGGTCAGTTGCTTCTGAATTCCGAATTCCGGACTTTATGTACTTATAATAGTATTACAGGAGCTCTGCAGGATGATGAGTACCGTCCTTGTCCGTTTCACGCACTTGCAATCGCTGGCGATGCATCGCACTGATATCCCAGTCCCCCAAAAATCGCGCTCGCTCTCTGACTCGGAGCAGAGCTACGTTGTCAGCTGGGCGAGGGCGTGTTCGAGATTACGAGCGGTCACCTTCTCCTCGGGGGCGCATTGGGAGGATGTTCATTTATGATGAACTTCGCGCGACGGTTTTGAGTATCGAGCACTGAAGTCCCCATCCTCTGCCCTGTCTGGGTTGTATACATATATTCTTTTCGATCGTGACATATAGATCTATATACCTTATGCTACAATACGTTCTTTCGATATCGCTGTGCAGCTTTACGGATTATATTTTCAATGGTATTTCTTAATGGCCTGTTCAACGAGTTTGTGGGCGCTTGTTGCCATTGACCCAAGTCAGACTCAACACCTTTCCCGGGCGCGCCGAGTCTACATCGTTAAAAGGGATTCGTGTGGCATGAAATGCGGTGAGGTAGTATTCGCGTTTCTAGTGGTTCTCATCCATCTTATAGCACCTGCTAATGCTATGTTTCAATGAAGCGTTTGCCGGCTGCTAACGGGGAATCGTGGCCTCCGTCACTCAAGCTTACTCAAGCCGGCAAGCCTGGCTGTGCTGTATTCGATTCCAAGAGGTACTGCATTCGAACAGTCAAAATGATCCCTCCGGTCCTCGCAAGAACTGTTTGGGTCGGTCAGGATGTTATCAGCAAGCGTCCAGTATGCTAACCGAAGGCTACATTGCGGTACACAGGGATTTGGAATATTTCGATCCCATGTTGGCCCGGCAACCCAACAGACTCGGGATTGAGTTCATTCAAGCGATATGTTTAGCGTCGTGGCACAGTCGATTTGTGATACCGAGGTACAAAGCAGTGTATTGCGTATGAGCTCTCTTCTCCAGTCTTCTCTCAAAAGGCTACAACAAGGACTAACACGCCATCTTCCCATGACCTCCATTCGAGCGCTTCGTGTTCGTTCCGTGCCGTCGCGATCGAGGTGCCTTGGATGTTGACAGTAAGCAGAAACATGTGCCTTGGCTCAGTTCCTATCTCAGGCTTTCACTTACATACTCACTGCCTTCATATCGTATTAGCATCCATCAATATCTATTCTTCCTACCGCAGAGCCCAGGGCGATAATACGGTGAAGCGGCAGATGGGGCTAATTTTATGGTTAATTTGGCTTCAACAGGACCCCGCATTACTGTCGACCCTGCTCGTATTCCGGGAAAGATGCCGAGGGTCCAACATGAGATTGTCTGTTTCGGAAAATTACCTTTTATAGACGATCTTTTCTACAGGCATTGCAGGGATCAAGCCACGAAACGCAGATTGCCGCTGTTCAAAAAATGGGAGACCTTGGGCTATCCAGCCATCATGATGAAGGACGTCCAACTTCAAGACCTTCCCATGGTTCCGCTTTGACTGGGTATCCATCGACGTCGCACCGCCGCTCTCACTCCACTGTACCACCTCCCTTTCTCTCTGCACATATCCCTCACCTCCTAAATGATTCACAACTTCAGGCAACGACATCGCTTGCAATCTCTCAACATGAAGGAAGACGCGTTCGCTAGCCAACAGACACTTTCTATCAAATCGACGTCAACGTCTCGTTCAACCGGGATTATGCGTCATGTATCCGATTTACTGTCGGGCAACAAGAAATCGAGCCAGAAACTTAGCAATTCCTCACCGACAAGTTCCGTGTTCAAGATACCGAGGTCACTGACCAGCCGACCTTCAAAGTCGAGCTTGGTTTCAACGTCGTATTCGCCTTCGGTAGATTATGGAAAGTCCTCGAGCAACTCGCACGCCAACGTCTTACACTCAGAGTTGCCCTCGATTTCGACTCGGAGAGTCGTCCCAGCTGCAACAGCCACACGAGTCGCGGTAGTAGGACCTCTCCCGCAGGACATCGTGACCATAATTGTATCTCACACTCCCCGACGCTCCCTCCCCTCTATCGCCCGCACTTCTCGTGCGTTCTGTAAAGCTGCTCGGGTAGCTCTCTACAGCAACATTGACGTTCGTTTCATCCGTTCCGCTCGCTTCGAGCAACTCTGTATACTCCTCGCGTCCCACACCGACCTCGCTAACCTAGTCGAAAAGTTCACGTACCACACATGGCATCCCTCGTTCTTCCAGCGTGCGGGGAAGAGCGTGTCGCGTGCAAGGGATACTCGAATCTCGTTGTCATCCTCAGCCACCGCAACGTTGGCGAGCGCGCTGAAGAACATGCAGAACCTACAGCACCTCACGTTACCCTCTTTCAACGCCTCCCTTATGCAAGATGTACTATCACCCGTCCTCAAGAAACTTACGTTGTTCAATCATTCGCTCTCACCTGAAGAGCAGCACGAACTGAAGGTTTGGCTGAGGACACAGCCGGGTTTGCAATCCCTCTCCCTTCCTAACCTCTTCGAGAAGCAGATCAACGCAGACTCCACGCTGTTACCATCATCTCCCAGCCCTTCTGCTCCCGCTACGCCAGAACTCAGCCCACCTTCTACGCCGCCACTAGTTTCCTTGTCTGGGAACCCTTCGTCGCTGCGTTCCCAACGTCTCCACACGCTTTCTCCGACACTCACATCACCTAGCATTCTCTCAACAATCAGCGAGCAATCGGGTGCATTTCTCCCCCTCCTCCATTCCATCCATGCTCCTCCCAACCTCGTCACGTTCATTCTTAGTGACCAGACAGCATTGCCCACACCTCCGCCTTCGTCGCACTCCTTGTCAGTCGACATCCCCCGCGGATCTTCTTCTCAGTCATCTCACACCATTCCACTAAAACATACGACTCTACGTATCCATTCGACCCTGTATACCGGGTTACGACCATTGAGTCTCATGCAAAGCCTTGCTTCGCGAGGAACATCGGTCCTAACCCTCTGCTTCAGTAGCGACATGGACAAGCGCACTGTGGAGAAAGTCTTGGGTGCAGCCGGATCTATGCTCGGCCAGATTCAAACGAAGAGAAAGCGCCTTGCCGCCTTGGAGATATTGGAGGTAGAAGTCAGCAACGCGGGTGTGTGGTGTGATGATGATGTAAGTACATACTCTATTCTCTATTGCTGTGATCTATACGCGGCGCGCGTGGTCGTTGGCATCAACCCGTCGAAACGTCTAATTGATAACCATTCATTGACAGGTGCTCAACAGAATCGTATCATCGATTATCTCCCGTTTTCGCTCGTTGCGTACGCTCCGCCTTCGTTACACCCCATCCAGGAGTCGTCCTCCCGTGTCGTTCTCATCATCATCAGCCGCCAACAGCACAGACTCACTACCGTTATCAATCCGTTCAATGAATACTACCACATCACGTCCTACCATCAACTCCGGGTTTCCTTCAGACTATACCCTCGATGACGACGAATACCCCAGTTCAGCACCTACAGATGCCGAGAATTCCTTTATCTCGTCCTGGGTGAGATCATGTCCTACACTATCTTCTGTATTTCTGCTCTCGGGTGCTGAATGGAAGGCTGGCCAAAGCTTCTAGCGGCACTGTTTCACTCTAATGTTATTCACATGAATACTCTAATCGTTGTCCAACACCAGACTCACGTTTTATGCATAATTATATTTGTTGTTTTTTAGATAAGATACGCTGGACATCGTCGGCATATACAGTATACTAGCTAATATGATACTATTATACATTACAAGTATTTCGTACTGAGTATATACGATATAAGCTGAAAGGTAACTAGCTAATGGATACAAACAGAAATATGGTAAGGTGCACCTATGTGGAATACATGTACAACATGGAAGGGGATACAATCATCAAGAACACAAAAGAACTAGGTGTCGTGACGTAACAGGTGTTTCTGGCATGAGCCTTCAGTGAAATCTTCCCTGTGAGCGTTCCCAAGAAGGCTTCCGCTTCATATCACGGGCTGGTTGAAGGCCAGCCGTGTTACCAGTCGGGCGCTGGGTACTTCCTGGCTCGACTATGAATGTGCGTGACGAGTATGAGTTGCGGAAGTCGCTCTCACTACTACTGGCACTGTGCGCTGGAGACCGGTGCTGCTCCCACAAAATAGAAGGGTCCAACCCTGGGGTGGGCATGGGGAGGCGAGCCCCAGCGGGAAAGTCGCGAGGTTGTAAACGAGGGGGAGGCTAACAAGATTCCATTACTCTCTCGAAGTGCACGACAACGCAATATCATCACTGACCTGGGAGGCGTTGAGGGTCATGTGCTGCTGCGTAGTAGGAACTGAGGTTGGCGCCTCGCTTCGCACTGTGTCGGCTGACGAAGGTCTGTAGGGCGTTGGCAGAGTAGCCTTATCGCTGTATTGAGGTATCGTCGGGCTCCGGCGTACATGTGGTATAGGCGATGTAGATGGGGAGAAGTAGTCTGTGTCCTGCATGCGCTGCAATAGATCAGACATCGGGGTCATAATGACTGTCGAAGACAATTCAGATTTACCCATTGGCGTGGGTATTTGTATCGGAGGCGGGACTCGACGACGCGGATCTGTCGTAGCTTGCAGCCTTGGAGCACTTGCAGAAGATACCGAATCTGGGATTCGCGGTGGATGGGTGCTGGGAATGGTAGTAGGCGAGGCGGATTGTCCATGTAATAAACCGGGTAGCATGCTGCTGGTAGCAGAGGCGACGTTAGCAGAGGCCTGGTCCCTGTTCCTACGAACTCGGTCGAGTCTCCCTGGTGCCGTTGGGACAGGGGAATTGGAGCCACGGAGAAGGACCTGTGGCATCCTCGCGTCGATGGAGGGGCTCCGTCTCGCGTTTGATTCAGATACACAAACAGAACTAAGTGCGAGAGGAGTCGTAGGTCGGAGAGCTGGAGGGGTGGTGGACGAAGGGTGAGTCGTAGATGGAAGGGAAGGCGTAGATGTAGTTCTTAGGGGATGATGCCGGGGGGCGATTGGGGGCTGGGGTTGTGCTGGTGAAGATGCCTTCAAGGAAGGCAGATCCTGAAGCAGGGAGGGTTGAGACGCAGATGGTTTTGGGCTGTTCGCAGTAGCTGTTGTTGTGTGATGGATGGGGGGTGGACGGGCAGCTGGGAGTTGAGGAGAAGGGGCAGGGCTTTTAGGCGTGTCAGAGTATTTGGGGATTTTCATGAGGCTCAAGGACGCGGGGCGACCTGTCCTCGGAATAGCGGGCGGGAGCTCCGGTCCAGTCGACGCTTTGGCTTTCGCCTTAGATCTCGTCGCAGCCGCGGACTTCGTCCCAGAGCGCCGCCCAGCCTGACGTTTCAGTACGGTGGTGATAGTTGATGAGCCAGCAGCCTGGACTTTCTCAGATGTTGTCTGCGCCGATGGGAGCAGCGTACGTGATTCCGTGACTGTAGTCTTTGAGTTTAGGCTCGCCTGAAACGAGTTCGTGGTGCCCTCGTCTCCTGTTCGTGGATGTTTAGGCATAGGGGCATCACCATCGTCACCCGGGAACAAGGGATCTTCCTCCCCATCGCTTTCGATGCGATTATGTTTGCGCTTGGGCGGACGCTGGTTGGTAGGGGCGATCGAAGGCGGGCCATTTGCGATTTCGACAGTGCTTGCGGCCTTGGATGTAGCGACTTCCTTCGATCGTCCTCCTGCCGCGGCCGTACGTCCACGTTTCTTTGGGGATTCATTGTCGGCGAGACTCTTGGGAACAGAATCCGTCGATCCGCTGGCGTCTGATTGCGCGCCCAGCTTGCGTTTAACTCGCGACGCTGTTGTCCTAGCTGCTGGCGGAGCGGCCAGGGTTGAATTTTCGGCGACATTGGTGGCGGGCGCAGGTGTGAGGACAGGAGCCGCAACCAAATCACTGGTAGGTTTCGGTATGATCGCCTTTCTAGCTGACATGCCGCTGTCAAGCTCCCCAACTTCTTTCTTCCAGGAGTTGTTATCCCTAAGGTACTTCCAAATGGCTCGTTTCGAACCCACCTCACGCCTCACCTTGCCTACGCCGCGTGCCAGTTGGTCTATAGTCATATTGTCCATCCAATAGTAGATGAAACAGGCGATGGAACCAAACTCCCTGCACCCGAAAAGTTTCTTTGCCTTGAAAAAGATCTTCTTCCATTCGGATGAAGTAGCAAGGAACATGAGGATATCGACGGCGGCGTTGATCGGTTCAATGAGTTCCGTAGGTATTGAGGATTCCTCGTTCCTCAACCAGGGTTCCAGGCGTTTTGGCGAAGGTTCGAAGTCTTTCGCTGGTAATTTGTTGTAGTACATACTGATCATATAGACGACACATGCCGTGTGTTGGAAAGCGAGACCCCGGTCAACGTCCCATTTGGTCGGACATGTTGCGTGGAACCCGGCCGACTGAAATATCCGCTCCTTGAGGGTGTGGACGAATCGAGCGCGCGGCGTTCCTATAGCTTGTAGGGTTTCTAATCGGTCACAATATGTTGATGTGTTGTCTCATATGAACGAAATCACAAACCTGGCCATGTCAATGGCATGCCCATTTGCACACGCTAAAACAGAGTCATTCAGGCCGATTTGGGAGTATAAGGAGTGAACTGACCTGGAATAGTTCCCGCTGTTGTGCGTCCGACAGGTTTTCGTACTCTGAGCACCATACCTGCTTCTCATTCCATGTGATCCTGGATTCATCATCAAGTACTTTGCGGGTGCGCTGGGAAGGATCGTTCGGATCGGCTTTGTACCAGATGGATTCCATGGTTTTCCTGTATCGCATATCAATATCAGCCGCGAAATGATCGACGGAAAATTCTGCCGTACGGGTCTTTGCAGTCGAGTTCGCCTTTCATGAATCTATACGGACTGAGGCAGCGGCTCTTCGTTAGGTGGAGGGACTCACAAGACTATCGAGGTGAGACGCTGCTTTCCGTCGATGCATGTTTTCACTACAACCCATTGATTGCCCCTCCACACCTTGTCGACAGCTAATCGTATAAACTTGTAAACGAGATCTCTAGATAAGATAGCCGACGACGTACCGAATAGTATTTGACCACTTCCGTAGTTGTGCATCAGAGAATGGATGAAATAACTTTGCTGTAACCTGGTCCAAACAATGTCTGCGGGTATCAAAGACGTCAAGAACAGTGCCCGAAATCCAGGTGACATACACTGTACCTCGTTGATAAGGAGGGTCAAGGTCTATCCTCTTGTTCAATTCGGCCGCTTGATGATTTTTAGTATTGACGATCGGGGGCCAAAGCGTCAGACTCACTAAGGATGGATTCTGTCGGGAACCTCTTTTGACGGGGTTCTGGAAGGTCGGATGACACCGTGCGCAATAAGATCTTTGGCCTTGCCCTTTGATCCTCATTCTCTGAGTCCTCGATTGGGGTAAGCTCAGAGTCTGAATCATCGAAGTCCTCGCCGTGTCCCATTGGGAGCGGGGAACAGGGAATGTGAGTGAGTGAGAAGGTGTCGCTTTGATGATGGTGGTAGGGAACGAGGGCGGGAGTCGGGGCAGCTAGCATTTTGATATTGCGAGGGCGGGGTCCCTGTCGGCACTCAGATTTTACTGGATTAAAATAATATGACATATCCTATATATTTAGAGTCGAAATGTAGACCTACTGACCATCGCAACACCAAAACGTGAGCAGAAATGAGGCTGGTCCTTTGTCTGTCGCTGCAGGGTGGGCGCAAATGCACCATCGCGTCAAAACGTAAGATTAACGGACGCTTTAGATGCGCTCATCAGTCTCATGATGCCGTCGGCAATCTATCTTATGTAATACCATCCATCTCCGATATACTGTTTAGCGTTTAGCGCCTGGCCAGTGTCCTGTGTTAAATACTTGCGTCCAGAATATACTCTAAGTGGGTGATGAAGCGTTTGGAAGTCCGATCAGCAGAGTGCACCAAGTGGATGGTGGATATTTCCAATTCACCGTGGTCCTCGAAAAACAAGTTTATTACAAAAAGTTCAGAGGTGTTCGGGGTCTCAATTTTACTCTGTCACGTGCTAACGTTTGTCTTTGATTCCTTTGTTCAACGCGAACCACGCGACTTGCCATCAACTCCTCCTTCCAGTCCGACAACGAGCGCGATGAGGATTGAGGAACTCATTCTCGAAGGCCAGTTGTCTCCTCACTCAGCTGTTTTCTCACTGAACGTCGTTATCAGGCTTCAAGTCGTACCCCGTACGCACTCAAATCACCGGATGGGATCCTTCTTTCAATGCGATAACCGGCCTCAATGGTTCTGGCAAGTCGAATATACTCGACGCGATATGCTTCGTATTAGGAATGACCAATATGTCCCAGGTTAGTCTCCTAAATTATCACCCCAAAACGCGTCGATACACGCGTAATTCACGTTTTGTCGAATATAGATGCGCGCGCAGAACCAGCCGGACCTAATCTACAAACGAGGGCAGGCTGGCATTGCTAAAGCTAGCGTTACAATTGTCTTTGACAACTCGGACCGCGAGAAGAGTCCGGTAGGATATGAGCAATTCAAGCAGATCACCGTTACCCGTCAAATCGCCCTCCCCAACGTCACGAAATACCTACTGAATGGCCATAAAGCCCAGCAGCAGGCCATCCACACCCTATTCCAGGCCGTCCAACTCAATATCAACAACCCGAACTTCCTTATCATGCAGGGGAAGATCACAAAGGTACGTGCCACTATCATCGCGCTCTCCCAATCTGTCCCCTAAACGTGTATCCCTCGTGCCGTGTATCCTGCATTGCGTAGGTTTTGAACATGCGACCGCAAGAGATTCTCGGTATGGTTGAAGAAGCCGCTGGTACCCGTATGTTCGAAGAGCGCAAGGACAAAGCACAGCGAACCATGGCCAAAAAGGAAAAGCGCGTCCAGGAGATCACGTCCTTGCTAGCCGAGGAAATTTCGCCCAAACTCGAGAAACTTCGGCACGAGAAGCGGTCCTTTATCCAATACCAGAAGGCGTGCGATCAGTTAGAACATCTAGGGCGTGTGCTAAGGGCCTGGGAGTGGGTCACTGGGAATGAGAGGATCGAGAGCAAGAGTCGGGAAATCGCTGAGAAAGAAGCGTCGGGGAAAGAAATTGAACGGGACAAGAAGAAGTATGCTAAAGAATGCGCGGAAGCGGACAAGGCGATGCAGAACGTGGCCAAGAAGAGGGACGAAGAGATGAAGAAAGGTGGTAAGCTGAAGAAGCAGGAGGAAGAGGTCGCGGAGCTGGACAAACTCCTCGTCAAGTTAAAGACGAATGTAGACATTCAGAATGGGAATGTAAAGGACGAAGAGGAGCGCATCAGCACCCTCGAGGGTGAACTCAAAGAAGCATGTTATCTATCTGCTAACACATTGGCTACGTCACTCATTTGAGTTTCTAGCTTGAAAATTCCCTAGTCGAAAAGCGGAAGGAGGTCGAATCTATCACGGCTGCCTTCAAGATTGTCGACGACGAGCATAAATCGCGTCAAACCAAACTCACAAGCGCCGAGGAACTCCTTCAATCACTCCTAACAGGGCTCTCTTCATCCAACCGAAATGGTGGTGGTGGTGGATATATGGGGCAACTCGCTGACGCGAAGGCGCGTATCGCTCAGGCAGCCGCCGAGGAGGAACAGTGCCGCGTGAAGTTGGTTATGCACGAGAAAGAGCTCAAAACTTTGGAGGCACGATGGAAGAGTATGGAGAAGGAGGCGAAGGATGGCGAGAAGCAGCTCGAGAAGAAGAGGCGAGAGGTCGAGGAGGTAGCGACGAAATTGGCGGCGTGTGGGTGGGACGCGGATAAAGAAAACGAGGGCGAGGCGAATTTGAGAAGGATCCAAGGGGAGTTGAGGGGATTAAAAGATGTAGGTATTTCTTTTTCGTTCCTGCACGTCCGAAGCTAATCTTGTTTCCCTTAGCATCACGATCGTCTTCTTTCCAACTTATCTCAGCTTGCATTCAACTACACCCCACCTTACCCCAATTTCCCCACCTCAGCCGTCCTCGGCCCCGTCGCATCCCTGATATCGCTCCCACCCGAGCAGCACAAGAAAGCCTTCGCGCTAGAGATCTGCGCTGGGGGTAAGCTATGGCAAGTCGTGGTGGAAGACGAACGCGTAGGCAAGGAGGTCTTGGAGAAAGGGAACTTAAGAAAGCGCGTGACGATGATCCCGCTGAACAGAGTTCGGCCAATGAGGCTGTCCGCTCAGGTGAGTAGCCCCAATTTCTCTCTTGTTGGCAGCGCGTTAATTAGACTATGTGAAAGAAACTACAAGCCGCCAATCGCCTTACTCCGGGTAAGGTCGATGCGGCACTGTCCCTCGTCAATTACTCCGAACGCGTCGAGCCGGCCATTGCACACGTCTTCTCCGATAATCTGATCTGTTCCGACACGGCGACTGCCAAGGCCCTGACCTTCAACAACGCCGTCGGCGTACGTTCAGTCACTCTTGACGGAGACGTCTACGACCCTTCGGGGACGCTAACTGGGGGTTCAGCCCCCGCTTCAAGCAACAATATACTAATCCGAGCCGGGGAATTGGCGGAGTGCAAGAGGAAGATGGAAGCGAAGGAGGAAGAGTTCAGAGTGGCCAGGAATGCGTGGGATGGAGACGCCGGCCGGAGGAAGAGAGATGCGTGGAAGGCGCTGGCCCGGGAGAGGGAAATGAAGGAGCATGAGATGAAGTTGTTAGTGGAGCAAGTCGAGAGCAGCAACGCGGCGAGGGTGAGTCTACGCAACATCCCCTTTACGATCGAACCTGGCACTGATGCCTAATCGCCACACCCGTATAGCTTGGAACCCAGATCGAAGAGCTAAAGCAAACCATCCTCGATCTCCAAAAGGCCCTTCAATCTGCCAACAACATCCAGAAGGAAGCGAAGGAAGAGTGCAAGAAGCTCGAAAGAGACATGGCAGAGTTCAAGGACAACAAGGAAGGGAAGATCGATGAGCTCAAGGTACGATTTGCTATAAGCGGGGAGGCGTACTTGATCGAGACTATCGGGGTCTTCAGGCCGATATAGCCAAGCAGAAAAGCGCTTTGCAAAAGCACTCTGTGGCATTGAAGACCCAGCAAAAGGATCTCCAGACGGCAAAATTGGAGCTCGGTAAGCGGACTTGGACTCCAGCCTTTTTGCTCAAGCTAATACCAAGGTGGTCATAGAACAGATAGAGGGCGACATAGAAGCTGCTCAAGCAGGGATAGTGGAGGCACGAGCGGGTGTCGAGAAGATTCAGAAGGAGATAGGTAAACTCGACAAGGAGTACAAGAAGACCGCTGTGAGTGCTACCTACTGCTTGCATATACAAACCCCCATCGTTCAACCTCATGTTTAGGCCCTCCACGCTGCTGCCGAAGAGAAATTACTTGAAGAGCGCGCTACCCTTTCCCGCTTCGACAACGAATTGAAGGAGCTGGATCAAGTCATCAGGTCGAAGAAGGAGGCCATTTCAGAGGCTGACCTCCAGCTAAAGAAAACCGAGCATGAACTTCAGGCGCTGGCTAAGGAGAAGGCCGCGGCCACCAATAAAGTCGCCGATCTAGAGCAGCAGCACCCATGGATCGAGGAAGATAAAGAGTGAGTCGTGTGAGTGTTCACACCGCTGTCTATTGACTCGTCGTGTGTGCAGAACGTTCGGCAAGCCAGGTTCCCCATATGACTTCAAGTCCATGGATATGAAACAACAACGCGAAGAAGCGCGGAAGTTGGAAGAGGCACAAAAGGGTATGAAGAAGAAAGTAAACCCCAAGGTTCTCAACATGATCGATAGGTGTGTGTGGAGAGGTCCATATTGCCTGCGACTGACGTCTATGCAGTGTCGAGAAGCGGGAGACATCGCTTAAGAAGAATCTGGCGACCGTCATGAAGGACAAAGAGAAGATCGAAGCCACCATCGCGGAACTTGACAGATACAAGCGTGACGCCTTACAGAAGACGTGGGAGAAAGTAGACGGGTGAGTCGCTGTCCCACTTTAGGCGTGTGTTGTGGCTGAAATACGCATGGTGCAGTGATTTCGGGGGGATATTCGCCGAGCTACTTCCAGGCAACTTCGCTAAATTGCAGCCACCGGACGGTCAAGACCTCATGGACGGACTCGAGGTCAAAGTAAGGCTCGGGAGTGTCTGGAAGCAGAGCCTGACGGAGCTGAGCGGCGGGCAACGGTCGCTCATCGCGCTCTCCCTCATTATGGCCCTGCTCCAATTCAAGCCCGCTCCCATGTATATCCTCGACGAAATCGACGCCGCCCTCGATCTCTCCCACACCCAACACATTGGCCAGCTCTTCCGCACTCGCTTCAAGGGCTCGCAGTTCATAGTCGTGTCGCTGAAGGAAGGGCTGTTCACGAATGCGAACGTGCTGTTTAGAACCAGATTCAACGACGGGATTTCGATCGTCGAGAGGACCGCGAATCGGTCAACGTCGGCGTTGTACAATAATGGGCATGAAGACGACGAGAACGCGGGCAACGGAAGACGAAGGAGAATAGCGACAGCCTCATGATGTGCTTGTTTTCCCGTCTAATTTATTTCAGCGCACCTATGTTGTGATATTAGAGTATTGTATAATCATCCCTAGTCTTATTCCGATCGGTCTGAGGTCCAATCAATTAAGAACTCCCAACTCTAACCGAGCAACGCGAAATAGTAATGAGGCGGGTACTTACTCATAGCAATTGAATTATTGACCTAGTCAACTCGGTGATTCGTCTAATTGATAAACGGAAGCCCTTGGTCAATCTTCATTTTAGATTGCGTAGTGATATTGTTGCATAATCCTTAATCATTTGGAGGGGTGTCAGCTCCCCACTCGGAAAACAGGCGGCTGTCCAGTTTTCCATCATAAAACTTGATCGCATGTCGCGTTACATATATTCCCACGGTCACTAACGTATCTTTCAACGTGGTTGGTCGTACTCATCATTTCGAACCTGTTCTGAACCGCTGAACTCTGGCAAGACGGCCGGTACCTTGCTAAATGGTAAGTGGTCAACTCGGTCATGCGATGCCTGAGCTGAAGCCTGACCTTAGTCTGCACTTTTCAACTTTCAATCGCTACTTCTCGTAATTCTGCTTGTCATTTGCACTTGCACGTATGTGCGCGGCGTGGCGCCTCGATTGATTGACAGAAACAAGCAAGGGTGCGTTGCAGCTCGTTATCTGGTTACTTATGATTCTCACCCATGGCCAGTTTCCTTGGGTTGTTCTTCATGGCTGCGCGGATAGGTACGTGTCTGGTCCATAGCGCATATGACAAACATTGATTAGGGATTCCAGGCGAACGCCTGTCGCCGTATGTAGCGCTTGCGTGTATTGCGATGGCCGTTACGATACTTATCAAGTGAAGGGACGGGTCTGGAGCTTGGGGGAACTTTCGTAGTGAGTAATCTCCGATGCGAGTACCGTTCGTACGCTTACACTGGGCAGTTTTGTGGTAGCAGAGAAGTTCTTGCTCGTGCTTGATCCACAACGCGTCAGCATCGAGCGGGTTCGGAGCGGATTCGCGGCGTAGCTTGGAAGTCGAGGAAGGACACTGTAATTTATTCAATTCTACTGTTGCGTACAGGCTAATATACCATAGACCCTTGCTGTCTACGAGAAACTGGAGGGGCACAGGTCAGTCCTAGGGAACTACAGCACGCTGCGTAGAAAGCAAAGTTCAAATTCAAATTTCAAACCTCTTTCTGGCCTCGTCTCCCTCTCACCCGCCTTGAGTCGAACGCCAGGTGTAATTGATCCGGAGATCTATCTGGCCCTCGTACCGGCAAACTATTTGGCTACCTCAAACGCCCTTGAGCTCTCGACAGTGACTCGTATTCATGCTTACAACTTGGCCAGCGACGAGGGTATCGGCTAGCAGGTGGAGTGACTTAGATTTAATCATTGATTTGGCTAAGAGGAGATTCAGGTGTCCCACTTCGCCTCATTGCATACGCACTGCGCTCAAACCCTTCTAGACGTATCACGCCCGACACTCTGAGCGTTGCTTTTGCTGGAACCGAAAGTTGCCAAGGCCAGCAGGTTGCCCATGTTATGCGCCAGATTAGCCTCAGGAATACGAGTCTGCCTGCGGTCTGCCAGATATTATCAATGAGCCATGACTGGGGTGTCTGAAAATGTGACTATCACTACGCAGCGGTGAGAAGAAGTACCAGGAGTCGGTGGGAGTCGCAGCTAGGTGCGGATTCCCAATTTCTTCGCATTATTTTCGCCTAGATCCTTTGGAAGAGCAAACATCCCCGATTGTGCACTAAGGATCATGGGTGATGCGGCCATTCGGACGTCCTTCCAGCGCTGTGCTTCAGCGCCTTTCGTATAAACAGAGCTTAGTTGCGTGCTAAAATGCATTCCTTCAGATCGCGCCGGTTGCCATCATACGCAAACTTACGTCGTGTGCACTTATCTTGGGTGGCTATGATGCGGCCAGGATGCGGCGACCTGAAGTGTTCTGGATGCTGCCATATGCGCCATCATTTCCTCACGGCAAGCTAGACACATCCCGCCTTGGCCTGCCTTGGCGTGGCCGTGGCCGTTTCGTTCTCAGACTTATTTTTGGGACGCAGGCGCAATGTGAGCACTCATGTGGTACATTTGTCTCCCTGAATCGTTGGTTGTTCTATCTGCGACCTCTATCAATCGTGTTCTGCGCGTGCAGCCGGAGATCTCGCATGCGCAGGGTGTAGAGATGACCGTGTCATCCCATTATTGACCACAATCGAGTCACTCGTCGCAATCATCTATTACTCTCTCGGTCTCCAATATTGTACGCCTAACATATCGCTCTGAGATACCGCCCACTTTGATAGGACCTGCCTATCACTCGCATACGATTGGCTTACAATTCCATTCCTGACTGGCGTTTACTTTTGAATGCTTCATATTGATGGGCTTTGGCAGGCCTTCAGCCGTGCGACCGTCTATGGTTTGTGGTTGTTCGTCTCATGCACACGATCTGTTATTAACGATGGCCAGATCAGGCGCAAGCACTTCCGTGCCAATACCATCTAGTCGCTACTACCAAGATCTGAGCGCCGGAATCATCCCCTTAATCCTTCTTCCGATCTAAATTGCGCTTTCCTCGGTGGCACTGGTCAATTGGTGGTGGAATTTTGAAACCCTAACCTTAATGACTTCTAGAAGTGACAAGTCCCCACGGTGCGCCATATGCTCGAATCCTAAACATGGCTTCGTATGATCTAATTTTACCTCATGTTGCACAAGTTACGACGCCCCGACGCCGTCCATTCCCCTTCAGACGTGACACCTGGTGGAATATCTACGTGCCACAGCCGCATACCCATCTGGCGGAAATCTAATCATGTTATCGAGTATTCCGAGGGTTGGCCCCAAGTGCAGCTTCTCTCACTTCCGTTACAGTGAAAGATCGACGCGTTCTCAGCATTAGGTCACTAGGTCACTTCGATACTCACTCACTAGGTCGGTAACGTCGGAGACTCGGAGACCCGGTCAGCGAGCGGAAGTAATTCAGCCTCGACAGAATCTTCCCCACGTGCTGTGCTGGCTAACTAATAGAATCTCCGAAAATGACTTTGAGAAGCATCGCGAGTGCATGTGCCCGTTAGCATGTCTACTCCCAGCCAAGAGATAACAGTGGGTCCTTTCCTGGAGTTAGACCCATTTTGAGAACGGTTTCCCTGGACCTTATCTGAAATCCCCTTCCTTAATTTGGTTCTCTGGTTGGGTACAAGTAGGCTGCAGAAGTCTGAAATTGCCAGGCCCCGGCTTCCAGCTTACCAGCATGTCTTTCCAGCAGGATGACAAGCGCAGCGCCTCCTCTGGTGACGCAGAGAAGGGTATCGACATCCGTATGTTCCAGCCTTGTCCTTGCCAAGACATCGTATGTTTGCTCAAAAGCTTACTTCTAGACGATGTTGAGGCTATCGCCCTTCCTGAGTTCGACGACCCGAACATCGACAAAGATGCTGCCATCGCAGGTATTTTGGGTGAGTACCGTTAGCCACCCCAGTCATGGACAATATCTGAGCCCACCCGCCCTATTATCTTCCCCGCAGAGGACGACTCGCCCTACCCAGAGGTACGATCAGCCGTCGCTAACACCGATGACCCGGACATCCCTGTCTCGACCCTCCGTTCGTGGACTCTTGGCATTATTTGGGCTATCCTCATTCCCGTTAGTATAACTCTACCTCATGGTCGAGCGATTTAGCTTACTCGCCTCTTCCTTTCCTAGGGTCTCAATCAGTTCTTCTTTTTTCGGTATCCCTCCGTCACCGTCACTGGAGTACGTTGCCTCTTCTAAGGATAATTGACTCAGGATGCTCGATGCTGATGCCATTATCTTCTCCAGGTAGTAGCTCAGCTGCTCTCTTTCCCTCTCGGTCGGGCATGGGCACGGCTTCTCCCAAATGTGAAGATCTTTGGCATTTCCCTAAACCCTGGTCCATTCTCAATCAAGGAGCACGTAAGAGGCTATGCTTTCCTTGTTTTCTTTTCGGATGCTGAGATAATTCTATTAGGTGCTGATTACAATCATGGTACTAACAAGCGATCATTTCATTCGACAGGCATCTAACTTTTTTTCTTTCTTCTTCGAAAGGCAACTGTCGGCGCCTTTTCTGCCTATGCTACGGACATTGTTGCCGTCCAAAGAGTGTACTACGGCCAAATTTACAATTTTGGCTGTGAGCTGGCTTCTTTCGCAACTTCTATATTGATGCTAACGAATCTCCGTTCTCCAAGATCAATGGATGCTTGTTATGTCCACGCAGCTTATCGGCTTCTCCATTGGCGGCATCGCCCGACGCTTCTTGGTTCAGCCACCTTCTATGAGTATGTTCCCATCGTGTCATGTCATGGGAGCTTCTTTCATTCTGATACGTGTCGGCGCTAGTTTGGCCGCTCAACTTGGTGACTTGCGCATTATTCAACACGCTCCATGCGCAAACCTATGCTGGTATGGGAAATCGTGGGGGTATTTCCCGTGAACGATTCTTCCTCTACGCATTCTTGGCTTCTGCCATCTGGTACATCTTCCCGGCATACCTCTTCCAAGCGTTGTCATACTTCTCATGGGTCTGCTGGATCGCGCCAGACAATGTCCCCGTCAACCAGATGTTCGGCTATGTCCACGGCATGGGTATGAGCTTGGTCACCTTCGACTGGGCCCAGATCGCATACATTGGTTCCCCGTTGGCAACACCATGGTGGGCTGAAGCGAATGTCACTGCTGGCTTCGTATTTTTCTTCTGTAAGTGTTCATGTGCTCTGTATCTGATATACTAACTAATGATTGTCTGTCCCCAGGGTTCTTGACACCGGTCCTCTACGTGAGTCCCATCGTCTATCGTTTCTATGGATATGGTAGTAATACATACGATCTCCGCCTAGTACACCAACGCTTGGGACAGCAAGTACATGCCGTGAGTTGACTTGGGAGTCTCAAATGATATCCAAACTCATTGTATTGTTCAGTATCTCCTCTCGTGGATCATTCGACAACACCGGTGCAGAGTACGATGTGACCAAGATCCTGAACGCAGATTCGACTTTCAACGAGGATGCTTACAAGGCGTATAGCCCGCTCTTCCTCTCCACGACATTCGCGCTCTCATACGGGTTGTCGTTCGCTTCCATCACATCTACTCTTACCCACGCATTCTTATTCTTCCGAAAGCAAATCTGGAAGCAATCACGACGCTCCATTGGCGAGCAGCCTGACATCCACGCTCGTCTCATGTCTCGCTACCCACAAGTTCCCGAGTGGTGGTACGCAGTCATCTTCTGTAAGAGTCACCCACTCCTTGAGGTTCCATTCTAAACTCATGCTCGTCGATAGTGGTCATGTTTGGATTCGGTCTGGCCGTCATCCTTGGATGGCCCACCGCGTTCCCCGTCGGATACTTTATCCTGGCGTTGGTCATCTGTTCGTATACTTCTGTTTGGTAGCTCGGCTGTCATTCTCAAACAATTGAACTAGCGTTCGCCTATGTCATCCCTATTGGTATGATTCAAGCCATCACCAATCAACAGGTTGGCCTCAACGTCATCACCGAGTTGATCATCGGTTACGCCCTCCCCGGACGACCCGTAGCGATGATGATGTTCAAGACCTGGGGATACATTACCATGGCACAGGGTATTCGCGTTTTTTATGTCGTTCGATACCACGTAATCATCTTCCTTTAGCATTGCAATTCACGTCGGACTTCAAGCTTGGCCATTACATGAAGATTCCTCCTCGTCACATGTTCTGGGCTCAAGTACTCGCTGCCGTCATTGCTGGAACAGTCCAGCTCGGCGTCCAAGCCTGGATGTTCACCAACATTCCCAACATGTGCGACCCACACCAGAAGGATGGATTCATTTGCCCAAGCACAGAAGTGTTCGGCACCGCAAGTATCATCTGGGGTGTTATTGGACCTGCTCGACAATTCTCCAAAGGTCAGGTGTACTACGGTATGTTTGGTCGTTCGATGCATATGCTACGGACTTACGTATATCTTTTCAGCGCTCTCGTTCTTCTTCTTGGTTGGCTTCATCTGCCCCGTCATCACCTACTTGATCTCCTTGAAATGGCCCAACAGTTGGGTCCGCTACGTCAAGTATGTCTATTTAGGTCTCTACAGCGAACTATGCTAACCCCGATGGATAGCTTCCCAGTCATCTTCTCTGGAACTGGGCTTATTCCACCCGCAAGCGCTGTCAACTACGTCCCATGGGCTATTGTCGGATTTATCTTCCAATATATCATGCGCCGTAGACACTTCTCCTGGTGGACGAAGTACAACTACGTCCTCTCCGCCGCTTTAGATGCTGGAGTAGCCATCTCTGCCGTCCTCATTTTCTTTATCCTTCAGTACCCCGCCAACGGCACTATTGGCATCAATAACATCCAGACATGGTGGGGAAATAAGTACGTACGCAGTGCCTCCGTCCACGAACGACATCACTAACCGAATTACAGTGTCTTCCTTAACACCGCTGACGCCGCTGGCACGCCCATGCTGACCGTTGCTGACGGGGACTTCTTTGGGTGCGTGGTTTTGCAGCTTAAAACTTGGGTTGTGCTCATGTCCCCTTTCCTGTAGCCCCAGAACGTGGGCGTAGACGACATTCATGGCTTGATGATTCTGATGTTTACATCATTGTAGTTATGTTTTCTTGTACAACTTCTGTATCTATGATATTATTCATTTGGATTTCGACGATCGTAGGTGCAAGATATGAAAACACTTTTGTTAGATGGGTCTCCGGAGACTCTCCGAGCGGAGTGTGAGGCTGAGTCAGAATTTGTCTTGAAAACGGTTGTTGAGCTCTCACACCCAGTGAGAATGGGAGCGATTGGGAACGAGACGAATCGTGTGAATCTGCCGGAGTAGAACTGACAATGTTTTCTACCCATATACAATGTTTGCCTTTTCTGAGATCGTGTACCGTAGACTAGACAAAGATTATAATCATTTTCAACAGATATCCCAATATGAGAAGATGTTGAAATCAATCATGAGCAAGTAAGTAATAGATTTAGCCATGCGCTAGCGGTTCCCTCAGATTATTTCAAACAATTGTTCATGTTGGTATCGTTTGTGCTCGTCTACAGTTTATGCCCATATCTAGCTCGTCTAATTCTATTCATCCCGCTTCGTAACCAATTGTAGCTTGCATCCACGACTTGCCGCTCCGGAACGTCAGCACAATGCGCATGGACACACCGTTGGAGGGAATTGGTGCCCTGGTGGCTGTCAAGTCAATGCGAGATGGGTTTGGTGACTGAAACAGGTTCTTTGTCGCCAGGAAAATTGGACAGAAGCTCGAGATTACGGAGTTCCTGTGTGTAGGCGGTTGGGGACAGTCGTAGGCAAGGCTAAAATGGTGAGTATGTTACATCAAATACTACTCACCATTACAAAAGATCCATCCTGTTGACTTGGGCTCAATTTGCGGTAGAAAGGTAATATTTTGTTGAGAGTTCTGGACGAGTTGGTTAGAGTGATGTTCGGGACATTGCATGGGGTGGGGGTAGCTATCACACTAGTAGGCACATTCAAGGCATGGTTGACGTGGCCAAGCATGCATACAACATGGGAAACTCACCAGTAATGAAAACCGCTCCGAGGTGTAACACATACTCAATGCCACGGGTTGTGCAGCGGCACACATATATCTCATCAGTAGTGATAGCTGTCTACCATGGTCACATACAGTAGTGACTGCCTTTAACGTGCGAAGATCGGGATCCTCCTTCAAGTTGTGTCGATGGAAGTGGTCCAAGTACTGACATGAAATCCAAGTCAAGTCAGCAGGTTGGACGTGCATATATGCACCCTCATTGATGTTGGCTTCGGTGGAAATCTAGTTACCTACCTTGTGGTCAACTCTACTGTATCACCGATGTCTTGCCAAGGTCCTTGAGAGTCACAGTAAATGACACTGGACTTCATACTTCCTTAAGGCCATGACCACTCCGAATCACCCTATCAACGGTCCATGTCGCATGAGTGTCTTGATACAATCAAAGATGAAAGCATACCAATGCTACCTTGAGAGCACAAAGCAAGGTCATTTCGTCGCGCCATGACTGCAGGGAAGTGCAGAGATGGTAGCAAGATGCAAGCACGCCAGTGACTTACCATGGGACAGCGGACTTGTGCTTACGCTCGTGACACTGGCAAAGTTGCGGCAAAGTCAAAGTTGAATCTATCTTGAAATGGCCAAGGTGAAAGGTTGTAAGCAAACTTATGATTTGACCGCTGTTTGGATGTAATGAATGTTACGATTTGTTAGCTTGCTCGCACGTCACAAGAATCAATAATTGATGATACAACATTTCAATCGGCAGCACACGATTCACACAATCCGTCTCGTTCTCACTCACTCCCAATCGACGGACTTCTCACTGGGTCTCACATGTCAGCCTGACAACTGGTGTAGCCTGGTGTAGCTCGGTAGGAAGGGGGCGGTGAAGGTCACAATATCACAGCGGGATACCAAATTAGGGTATTAGTAATACAGGAGATGACGGGATTGAGTGCACCCCTGTTAATACACCTATGAACAATTTCTACGTTGCGGACGCGCTTGAAAACGACGAAAATCAAACATATGAGCCTTCCATTCACTCCGATGATGAACCAGATGACTGTGCGAATGATCTCTTAGATGACGAAGTTACAGAACCTTCCCTTCCTTCAGTTCCGCCTTCCCTCCGCCACCAAAAAACTGCTGAGCTGTGCTCGAAAATCCCAACAACAAGTTTACTCCCGCCGTTCTGGTGACTTCAGAGCTCTGGGCCTCGCTAGGAATAGACTTACCCATCTTCCTTGATGCACTGAGCTGGGGAGATCTGGCCTGCTGCCAAAATAGGGCCCTCCCTTCCATTTTGACCCCATTGTATGTGTTCAATGCTGACTTCCTCATTTCTAGGCAACTGATGATGTACGCCGAGTCTGAATGTCATGGATGTCAACAGATACAGTACTAGGTGAGATGGTGTCGAGAGTGTCCTGGGTGCACAATGACGGGATATCCATGAGCCAAAAACCGGTGCTCATGTGTGGATGGATGTCGTGCAGGACGGGATCGTGAAGCTGCTCACAGTGGACCTCCACTCCTCGTTCAACTGCACTTTTAGTATCCCCTGATGGATGCACATGCAGATTTGGGGAGTAGGAATCTGGGAGGTCCGGAGCGGGCACTCAGCGGACGTAAGCAGACACTGGAGTGGGTAATCACTTCTACTAGTAGATAAATATGTTCTGCCTCCAAGCTGTTTTACCGGTATTTAGATTTATTTCAATCTGCTGGATGAATCTCTATTGTTTTTTCAACTTTACCCAGTCGTTTCATCAGCCGCTAGCTTTTGTATTTTTATCAGGAGTTGGCATTTGAAATGCTTCCAAACAATCAACGAGCAGATGAGGCATAATATTCAACATCTTGTTATACCAGCTGGTCGAACTCAAAATTTACCATTCAATGCCAACTGGTGGTAAATCGAGGAATTGTCCCAGTCATTCTACCAACTGAAAAAAGCCATTGCCACTGGGGGAAGTGGCGGCGTTGATGAACAACGTGGGTTTAGTTGCTATTCAATGTTGTACGACACTGAAAGGAAAGACTTTTGACATTGACTGTGTGGGGATACCATTTGGGTTCCTGCCAAGATCAATGTCCAAAGACATTGCATGGGCAATTCATACAGTTTCCCATTGTTTATCAGTGTCGGGCACATTTCCTTGGGAGCAATTAGCTGGGCCCTGGGGAATCCATTTCCCCACCATTAGCGACCATAGGCATGCAATGCAGACATAGATAGTGTATTTTATCAGTGAATACATGGAATTTATTGTCTATATAAGTAGGCAACCTCAGGTGATTTCGCAACAATGCCCGGTGTGAGATCTACATACACTGGCACCAAAGCAAGTCCATCTGTCAAATTCTAAAGAAGATGTAGGACAAACATACCACATTCAAGGCCCACACGGCCAAACAAACGGGTGTGTATAAGGGCAACCTCAAGATGGCCAACAGTGCAGGCCTAGCAGAGGGAGAATCCAAAGAGATGAATAAGACTAACTACAATACATGAGAGAGCTGCTCACCTAGCAGAGGGAGAATCCAAAGAGAACAGGATAAGGATTCTCCATGCTAGGAAGTGAAGTATATACTGTAGTAGCGTGGGAGGAATGCAGGATAACTGTACAGTACACTAGCCACAAGTCCAAACAAATATCACAAGGTATGAGGAAACATGTGATAATGAAGTGGAGGGTAAATGCACAGGAGTCGTGCCAGCGACTTGGGAAAGTAAGGGCGAAGAGAGATGAAGTGGGGAAAGAGGATAGAAGTAGCCCAGACAAGCCCCGAAGGGTATATATAAGTCCGAGCGAGTCTGAGTGAGTCCGAAGTGCGGGAAGACACCGGAGTCACCGGACGTGACTCGGGTGCGAAAGGAGTGGGCGGAAAGAAAGTGGAAATGAAAGGGAACGAAAGGGAACGAAAGGGAACGAAAGGGATGTAGGTAAGAGTCCGTGGAATGAAGGAAAGGAGAAAGGAACGAGGAGGAAGGGAGAGGGACAGGGGGGATAGGAGAAAATAGGAGTGTCCCCTTACAGTGTGGCGGCGCTTTGGTCGCCGTAGTCGCAGCACAATCATCGATCCCAGCCTCAGCAGGTTCAGGCAATTGTCAGTCGGTCAAACGGGATGGCATCGTTGGTGCATGCTGTTATATTTCATAGTAACATGCCACCGCTGCTCGGAGAGTTGAAACAAGGTTCTTTGGATGCCAAGTGCTTTGTGATATGTACACTGCCATCCCTCCTCGAGAGACTGAGTATGCGAGTTCGATGGAACTGTATTTAACACGTACCTAAAGTCCTAAATGGAACACATACAAGATCGTCGGTGATTGTCCTCAATTTCGATTGGTGGTCTGCAGACGGTCAATTTCATAGCCCACAATTTGATGCAGCAAGTGAAGCGAAGTCTGAGACTCGCGATGTCAGAGGAGAGGGGGCAGTATAGAGTGGTGAGGAACCTAACACCTTTCTGGCCCATGCATGTAGGTCGGACGGTATAATATGCCACATTCAGGTAGCATATATATAGGTGTCAATGGAAAGGATGTCTCACCAATGGCCGATATCAAGCGCAGAGATGCAATCACCCTCAGGTGGTACACATATGTATATTAACCGCAGTTGGAGTTAGGCAATCTGACATTTAGACCACTTCTGACAACACTAGAACTTGAGTTTTCAGCAAACCGCAATTATATAGGTAGATTCGGCCTCACCGTTGATGTGGCCTCAGGCATGAGGTGCGATGTAAGGGGACACTCCTATTTTCTCCTATTCCCCTGTCCCTCTCCCTTCCTCCTCGTTCCTTTCTCCTTTCCTTCATCCCACGGACTCTTACTTATATCCCTTTCGTTCCCCTTTGTTCCCTTTCCTTTCCACCTCCCTTCTGCCCACTCCTTTCGCATCCGAGCCACGTCCGGTGACTCCGGAGTCTTCCCGCACTTCGGACTCGCTCAGACTCGCTCAGACTCGTCTATACACTTTGGGGCTCGTCCGGGCTACCATTACCTCCTTCCCCCACTTCATTACTCTTCACCTTTCCTTCCCCAGGTCGCTGGCACGACTCTGGTACATTCCCCTTCCACTTCATTATCACATGCCACCTCGTACCTTGTGATATTCGTTCGGACTTGTGGCTGGTGTACTGTACAGTTATCCTTTCATTCCTCCCACGCTACTACAGTTTATACTTCACTTCCTAGCATGGAGAATCCCTATCCTGTTCTCTTTGGATTCTCCCTCTGCTAGGTGAGCAGCTCTCTCATGTATTGTAGTTAGCCTTATTCATTATCTTTGGATTCTCCCTCTGCTAGGCTCGTGCTGTCGGCCATCTTGAGGTTGCCCTTACATGCGAGGCCATAGTATCATTTGTAGCTCATGAATAGAGACCCTGCACTACTGTACAGTCTTTTTCTTCAGGAGAGGGTGGGCATGGTGAGGAAGAACATGGTGGGAGGGAAGGAGGAAGTGGTGGGAGGGAAGCAAGGCAGGGGTGGAAAGCATCGGACCAAGCAATGACAAATCTACTTGTCACGTGATTGCGTTGAACGAGATTTCGCTAAGTCCAAAAAATGAAGGCAGGATTCCTACTCACTTCCCTGCGGAATATACGGCTTGAGATTGTTAACACACACATATGTGTACAACGGACGGGGTCACATGTCATATACCAGTCCTCACGCCCCCTTAGGGGTCCCCCCTACGCCCCTTTCGGATACTCGGACCTTCGGAATCCCTCGGGCTCCGCCCTCGCGGCCTATGCATGGTGCGCAGCACTATGTTTTAGTTGTTACATGTTTCAGTAGCACATGTACTTACATACTAGCCTCACTTGTTACACATGTTAGCTAGTATTTATAGTAGCATTACTACACATGTATTCTCCACTCTGAATCTTAGTTCCTTCTTCGCCATCTTGCCTTCTAAGTCTTCGCTGCGGGCTCCTCCGCGGAGCCCGCCTCTCACCTTGCTCTCTCTCCGAAATCGGAACACCACAGGGCTAGGAGGGCGCAGCATCAAAGCTGAAGCCAAGTCCCGTGTGCTCCGCTCGTCCGCGCGTCCGCGCTCCCGCGCTCCCCGCGCGTTCCCGCGCCCCTTACGGACGAGTCAGGAGGCCCCTTGACACAGTCCTTAACATCACAAGCCTAAATACTGGATTCCTCATGGATGGGACATTGATGCAACCAGCACCATAAGCATTGATCCTATGGCCTTGTTAGGAGCAACACGCTAGGCACTGGATTGATCAATGTCGGCAGCATGTCCGAATGAAGGCAATGTCCGGCTGAATAGAAATGTCGACATCTTCAATGTCGATGATGCTGTCATTTTGACAGTGAGCATCAATGATGCTGCTTCCTAATGCCTGCACTTCCCACAGTGTTGTGACAGTTCAAACTCTACTTCCCATTCTCTTTACTGCTTGAAGACTATATTTATTGCCTATCTAAATGTCTAGTTTCATTTATAATATAGCCGATCATTTAATCTTGTGGTAAACCTTCTAGGTAAAGGGCTTCAAAGCCGCCAGGAGGGGGAGGGGAGTGGTGCGCTGTAAGGGGACACTCCTATTTTCTCCTATTCCCCCTGTCCCTCTCCCTTCCTCCTCGTTCCTTTCTCTTTTCCTTCATCCCACGGACTCTTACTTATATCCCCTTCGTTCCCTTTCGTTCCCTTTCCTTTCCGCTTCCCTTCCGCCCACTCCTTTCGCATCCGAGCCACGTCCGGTGACTCCGAAGTCTTCCCGCACTTCGGACTCGCTCGGACTCGCTCGGACTCGTCTACACACCTCGGGGCTCGCCCGGGCTACCATTACCTCTTTCCCCCACTTCGTTACTCTTCACCTTTCCTTCCCCAGGTCGCTGGCACGACTCTGGTACATTCCCCTTCCACTTCATTATCACATGCCCCCTCGTACCTTGTGATATTCGTTCGGACTTGTGGCTGGTGTACTGTACAGTTGTCCCTTCATTCCTCCCACGCTACTACAGTATATACTTCGCTTCCTAGCATGGAGAATCCCTATCCTGTTCTCTTTGGATTCTCCCTCTGCTAGGTGAGCAGCTCTCTCATGTATTGTAGCTAGTCTTATTCATATCTTTGGATTCTCCCTCTGCTAGGCTTGCGCTGTCAGCCATCTTGAGGTTGCCCTTACAGCAGAACAGGATCTCCCATCCTGGCACCAGAGCCCTACGGAAAACGTCCTGCGCCACTCCGGACTCGTTCCCGACGTCTCTCCGGTTTTGCGGACATTCCGGACGCTCTCCTGCTACTCCCACCCACCTCTGAGGACCCAAGGAACTCCATCCCTCGCTCCCCTGACGACTCCGAAATGACGGGCGCTTCCAGCCAGATCCCGCCATCCGAGCCAGTCGCTTCAGGACTGGACTCCGAGACTTTGCAGACCTTGTGGGCTCAGACGTACGAACACCAAACCCAAATCAGTTCCATCCACGATACACTCGCCCGAATCGAAGAACTCCTCTTAACACCCCGTCCGATCACTCCGAAAACGACTCCGGACTCCGAGCCGAGGGGCACTGAAGCCTCCCAGCACGCCCCGAGTCGATCCGAAAACACTCCGCGTTCCCGTTTGAAGCCTGCCTCTCCCCCAATCTTCGACGGAAACCGCAAGGATGGTCGCGCATTCTACAACGCGTGCTCCATCTACTTCCAGCTCTGTCCGGACCACTTTCCGACGGAGCAGGCCAAAATCCTCTGGTGTCTCTCCTTCTTCCAGAAGGATCGAGCTAAGGAGTACGCGGACATGGTACTCCGGAGTCCGAAGGATCCGTACTTCGAGTCCTGGGCTGCCTTCGCAACCGAATTCCGGACTCGCTTCCTTCCGGATCGGGAACGTGAAGCCGCCATGCTCAAGCTGGAGTCCTCCCGGTACCACCAAGGCCGTCGGACTTTCCAGGAGTACCTCGACGAGTTCCGGGACCTTGTAGACCAGTCCGGATACTCCGAGGGATCCAACATCACGATGAAGTTCCGCCGCGGATTGGACTCCATCATCCAGAGCCGCGTTGCCGAGTCCGCAGACTGTCCTGACGAGGACGACTTCGAGGAATGGTACAGGGCAGCGCAGCAGGTTGCTGACAATTGTGCCGCTAACCAGTCCTTCCACTTTGGCGTGCACTCCGGACACTCCGGACCCCTCGTCCGACCTGTAGCCAACTCCGGAGTCGCTCGGACTCCTGCGGGCGTACTCCCCGCGCCTCGGACTCAGCTCCCGCCTCTCCAACCTCGTTTCCAACCCCCGCCTCCTCCGAAGGCTCTCTCACCCGGCGTCCCCATGGACGTTGACCACACCCGCTCCCGACCCGCCACTTCGCAGCTCTGCTACCGATGCGGCAAGCCTGGCCACATGTCCCGCAAGTGCCCACTCCGGTACGATGTCCAGTTCATGACCACCGAGGAGCGGATGTCCGCCATCGAAGATCTCTTGACCGCGGCCGACGTTGTAGAAAGTACGGGGACTTCAGAAGGAATAGACGATGAGGGAATGGCCCCGGTTGAGGAATCGGACACGGCGGATTTTGTCTGGACCAACGAGTGATCAGTGCGACCTCGTTGGTGAATAACCGATTTGCTTGTCTTAGCGTAGACGAAATAGACGATTCCAATCACTCCGGTGATTCGTCCGACGTTAAGCAAACGACTCCGGTTACAATCCGCACACTCCGAAGGTTTCGCCCGCAGTGGGAACGGCGGCTACCCAGTAGCTATAAGATCTCCGCACTGCCCGGCAAGCTTTCGTTAGATATACCCGTTGAAGTGCAGAGCACGGATACACAACACAGATGCACCCTGCAGGCCCTGGTGGACTGCGGAGCCACCGGAGTCTTCATGCATCCACGCTTTGCTGATACCCATGGTTTCACCCGACGCAAGCTGTCCGCTCCGATTCCGGTCTTCAACGTCGACGGATCGCCAAACGAAAACGGATCCATCTCCGAAGTCGTCGACCTTGTACTCCGGTTCAAGGACCACACGGAACGGATGCTTTTCGCAGTCACTAACACCGGACGGCAGGACATCATCCTCGGATACACCTGGCTTCGGAAGCACAACCCCGAGATCGACTGGCAGACGAAGGAGGTGACCATGAGCCGTTGTCCGTCCGGATGCGACACCTGTCGGAAGGAGTTCCGCCATGACAAGCTGACCCGACGCAAGGAGTCCGTGCGACTCCGGGAGTGTCGTACGGGTCCGATGCCAAGGGTTGAGGAACTGCACTCGGATGATCTCCCGCAGCTTCAGGACTGCGAGGATGATGATGAGGACGATGAGGCTACAACTCCGGATGACTCCGGACTTGAGAAGGGTGACCGTATCTTCGCAGCCATTCCTCCTCCGACTCCGGAGTACCTTCGGACTCTTCGGGAAGAACACATCCGGGCTTCGGAGACAGTCTCACAGCGCCTCGCATTGGCTTTCCAGCGCAACAAACCCCACGATCCTCGGAACAGCACAGTCCCAGACTTCCTTCAGGAATTCGAGGACGTCTTCGCAAAGGAGTCCTTTGATGAACTGCCCATGCCGCGTCCGTGGGACCATGCCATCGAGCTACTGGACGGAGCGGAACCGACCTCTACCAAGTGCTACCCGCTGTCCCCGGCGGAGCAGAAACAGCTGGACGAGTTTCTGGAAGAAAATCTCCGGACTGGCCGGATCCGCCCCAGCAAGTCGCCCATGGCCGCCCCGGTGTTCTTTGTCAAGAAGAAGGATGGATCGCTCCGCTTGGTTCAGGACTATCGGAAGCTCAACAACATGACGGTCAAGAATCGGTACCCGCTCCCACTCATCTCGGACTTGGTGGACAAACTCCGGAACGCTCGCTACTTCTCCAAGCTCGACGTCCGGTGGGGTTTCAACAACGTCCGGATCAAGGAAGGTGACGAGTGGAAGGCCGCGTTTCGGACTACGCGCGGGCTCTTCGAACCCTTGGTGATGTTCTTCGGACTGACCAACAGCCCGTCTACCTTCCAGACCATGATGAACGACCTCTTCCGGGAGCTCATTACGGAAGGTGTGGTCATTATCTATCTGGATGACATTCTGATCTACACCAAGACGCGCGAAGAGCATCGCCGGGTTCTCAAGCGAGTCCTAGAGATCCTCCAGCGGAACAAGCTCTTCCTCCGAGCAGACAAGTGCGATTTCGAGCAGACCAAGGTGGAGTATCTCGGAGTCGTCATCTCCGAGGGTAAGATCGAGATGGACCCCGTAAAGGTTTCCGGAGTCGCGGACTGGCCGACCCCTCGGACTCGGACTGAACTCCAATCCTTCCTCGGGTTCGTCAACTTCTACCGCCGCTTCATCAAGGACTACTCGCACATCGCTCGGCCTCTCTTCGACCTTACCTGCGCAAAGGAATGGCAGTGGAACGACTCCGCTCAATCCGCATTCCTTCGGATCAAGGAGCTGATCACTTTGGAACCCGTTCTGGTCTTTCCGAAGGAGGATCGGCCGTACCGGGTTGAAGCGGACTCGTCGGACTACGCTACGGGTGCTGTCTTGTCGCAGCTGGATCCGGATGATGGTAAATGGCATCCTGTCGCATTCTACTCTAAAAGTCTACAGGCTGCGGAGCGGAACTACGAAATACACGACAAGGAGATGCTTTTGATCATCCGGGCACTCGAAGAATGGCGGCACTACCTTGAAGGCGCAGAGACTCCGTTTGAGATCTGGACGGACCACAAGAACCTGGAGTACTTCATCAAGGCCCAGAAGCTCAACCGTCGTCAGGCCCGCTGGTCCCTATACCTCTCCCGCTTCGACTTCACTCTCCAGCACCGTCCGGGTCGGACTATGGGTAAGCCGGATGCTCTCTCGCGATGCTCGGATCACTCGGATGGTAAGGACGACAACAAGGATGTGGTTTTACTTAAGCCGTCCTACTTTGCCGTCCGTGCCACAGGTGTCACTCTTGAAGGGGAGGAGAAGGATATCCTCACGGCTATCCGGACTGGAGTGCGAGATGCGAAGTTCGAAGATGCAGTGGCAAAGGCGGCAGAAGAGTTGAAGAAGGCGCAGGGCAGTCGCAAGACAGTCCGGAGTGCGGAATGGTCTCAATCGGACGGACTCCTGATGTTCCGGGGTAAGATCTACGTTCCGGACTCACCGGACTTGCGTCGGACTATTGTAGCCCAGCACCACGACACCAAGGTCGCAGGACACGCTGGCAGATGGAAGACCCTTGAGCTCGTTTCGCGCAGTTACTGGTGGCCCAACATGTCCCGGTACGTCGGATCCTACACCCGCCATTGCGACCTCTGCCTCCGGACGAAGGCCCAGAGGCATCCGCCCATGGGTGAACTCCATCCGCTTCCTATTCCGGATGAACGCTGGGATCGCCTGAGTGTCGACTTCATTGTCGAGCTTCCGGAGTCCGATGGATTTGACGCTGTCATGAATGTGGTCGACTCCGTAAGCAAACGCGCCCACTTCATTCCGACTCACACCACAGTGTCCGCCCTCGGATCCGCGAACTTGTACCTGCAGAACGTCTGGAAGCTGCACGGACTCCCTCGGTCCGTCGTGTCCGACCGGGGTCCACAGTTCGTCGCAGAGTTCACCCGAGAAGTCTATCGGATGCTCGGAATCAAGCTGGCTGCATCCACTGCGTACCACCCTCAATCCGACGGACAGACGGAGCGGACTAACCAAGAACTCGAGTCCTATCTCCGGATCTTCGTCGGAGAGCGTCAGGACGACTGGGCCCGACTCCTACCTATGGTGGAGTTCGCGTACAACAACCGGGTCCATGCCTCCACTCAGCAGTCGCCCTTCCTTCTAGATACCGGCCGACATCCTTGTCTCGGGTTCGAACCTCATCAGCCACCGTCTCGGATGGAGTCTGTAAACGAGTTTGTAGACCGGATGAAGTCCGCAGTCGATGAAGCTCAGTCTGCTTTGGTCAAGGCTCAGGACGACATGAAGCGTTACTACAATCAGCGTCGGACTCCTGCTCCGGAGTACCAACCGGGTGACAAGGTTTGGCTGGACTCGTCGGACATCAACCTCGCCCGACCTTCCCGGAAACTCGGACACGCACGACTCGGTCCTTACAAGGTCGTCCGGAAGGTTGGCAAGGCAGCGTACCGACTCCAGCTCCCTCCGGGCTTATCCCGTCTCCATCCCGTCTTCCCTGTGGTCAAACTCTCTCCCTTCGTACTGGACCCCATCCCGGGTAGACGCCCTGTCACTCCGCCACCTCCGCAGCTCGTTGACGGAGAAGAGGAACATGAGGTAGAAGAGGTCCGGAACAGCAGACGGTTTGGTCGGGTCCTGAAGTATCTGGTGCGCTGGCGAGGCTATGGTATCGAGCACGACTCCTGGGAGCCCGCGAGCAACCTCCAGCATGCTGCCCAGAAGGTCAAGGACTTCCACAACCGTCATCCGGATGCAGTGCGCGCACTCCGGACGACTCCAATGACTCCGACGACTCCTGCACCACTCCGGATGACTCCTACGGCACTGGACCAGTCCTGGGAGCGTTGGCGCAGTCGGAAGGCTCCGGGCTCTGTGCAATCGTACTTCGACATCTTCTCGCAGCAATCCGGGGTTTCGGGGTTGGTGAATTCATGGCGTGGCAGGCAGGAATCTTCGCGTCGGGTCGCCGCAACCTTGAAGGGGGGGTGATGTAAGGGGACACTCCTATTTTCTCCTATTCCCCCTGTCCCTCTCCCTTCCTCCTCGTTCCTTTCTCTTTTCCTTCATCCCACGGACTCTTACTTATATCCCCTTCGTTCCCTTTCGTTCCCTTTCCTTTCCGCTTCCCTTCCGCCCACTCCTTTCGCATCCGAGCCACGTCCGGTGACTCCGAAGTCTTCCCGCACTTCGGACTCGCTCGGACTCGCTCGGACTCGTCTACACACCTCGGGGCTCGCCCGGGCTACCATTACCTCTTTCCCCCACTTCGTTACTCTTCACCTTTCCTTCCCCAGGTCGCTGGCACGACTCTGGTACATTCCCCTTCCACTTCATTATCACATGCCCCCTCGTACCTTGTGATATTCGTTCGGACTTGTGGCTGGTGTACTGTACAGTTGTCCCTTCATTCCTCCCATGCTACTACAGTATATACTTCGCTTCCTAGCATGGAGAATCCCTATCCTGTTCTCTTTGGATTCTCCCTCTGCTAGGTGAGCAGCTCTCTCATGTATTGTAGCTAGTCTTATTCATATCTTTGGATTCTCCCTCTGCTAGGCTTGCGCTGTCAGCCATCTTGAGGTTGCCCTTACATGCGCACCCACAAGCAGGACCCCGGAATATGGTAGGAGAGGCTGTTGGGGGAAGCGGACAAAAGTGAAGAAATTTTGGTGTTTTGGCTACTTGAGAATCGGACAAATTGACCAGAAATTGGCCAAACAGCTGCTTGAGATTTGTGGACAAAAATCCTTGGATGCTTGATGGGCTCTGATATACTCAGACAAAAGTGAAAGAATTCTATGTCGCCTATAGCGTAACGGTTTGAGTTGTCGGGTGAAGCACTTTTTTTCTTCAAATACAGAAGAAGTTGGTTCGAAACACGGAGATGTCATTTTACACGAAGGGGCACTTGAGGGCTGAAGCGCTGACAGCTCGCAGCAGCTCTCCTGGTCAACCCCCTATACATCATAACTCAGTCTGAGATCTCCAGTACGCTGTGCATACCGACATTGATTTAACTACACCGTTCATTGCATCGGAATGGATTGGGATCAAAAGAAAATATCCAGAAGAGCCCCCACCACACGTTCATTGGGTCAAACGAAGAGCATTCGAAATGCCGCCAAATTTATCCCATCTTCTTCCAACGTCGCATCTACCGGTTTATGACCTCCTCTGTGCATCACTTCCCAAGCAATCCTCCCGGTTCATCATCAAGCCCGCCAAAACTTGGTTCAGTCTTGATACCCCGACCACAGATCCGTCATGTATTTTGGAGCGAACCATTCCACCGAAGTCCGGCCTCTCATTACCGACTCCGATAATGCCAACCCTCTCAGGCCCGAACACTACCGCCAACGCCTGGCGCCCTTAGCTAAGGTACGAGCATGCTCTCTGCGTAGCCCCCTCTGATGACCTATGTCACTCCCTCCCACTCCCACCACCATATCAGCAACACCCTCGTGCTTCATGCGACCTTGAAAGGTTGACACACCACTGACCTAGTAAGTACTTATGCTACCCACCATGTTATTTTTTAGCTTAATCTGTCGGCAGTATATCATATCTCTCACATTCCTTCGTTTCATCCAAGTATACTAACTAAGATCTCGTTGGATAATACTCAAGTATAGTACTTAACCCTTTTCTGGATAAGACGGCGATGAAGATAACACAACAGGGGCAGGGCTCGGGGGCGAATCCTGTACGGCGACCATGCGGGAAGTCAGCTAATCGAGCATCGCAAAGTTGTAAATAGGTCCGAACTCAAGAAGATACTCACAGACGAAATGCCCACGAAGGGATAGGCTCCCTGGAGTTTCCTGGCATCATCGGTGGATCTTCGCCGAGCGAGAGGTGCCGCCTGGGGCTGCTGATGCTGTATATTTCCATACGCACTGCTAGGATAATGCGGCGTTCCTGATGGTCCCGCAAACATCATATGCTCTGGTCCCAGCGTTGCGCCACCCTCGACTGAGTGGTGAGCCATACCATATGGCGAGGCACTATATGGAACACTAGCCTCCCGGGGGGAATATGCCTGCGTCATAACACTTATGTTTGGCACGGGGGAATGGTACGTCGTTTCTGGCGGCCCATGGATCTGACTTGGTTCCATTTCGGATACGAACGCATCAAGTTCCTTTTGACGGCGCTTTCTGACGAGAAAATAGACAAGAAGGCCAATTCCGGCGAGAAGAACTGGAAAATTGGAATCAAGTTACATTAATCGGGCATCGGTGATGTGAAAGGAGGGAGATAGAACGTACGGATTCCGCCAATAATCCCCAATTTGACGTACACACTTGTGGGCGTACGGCAGGTTGTCACTCCGAATCTAAATCCGACAATAAGATAACGGTCTCGCCCGCATACTCAGGGCCATACCGTGTCGTACATATCTTGTCCTCCGCGCGAACAGCGTAGGGCAGAGACAACACAGCGACAGAGAGCACCAGACGGAGATGTGGGCAAGCTAGTCCGCATAATTGTCAGCAAGCATCATTCGGCACCGATGCGAAATTGACTCACGGGTTACAGGTCTCATTTTATGCACAAATGTTATTTCGGTCCAGCCGGTTTAACGAAGTGACCAGCACTGTGAGGGGTTCAAGTTGCTCCGGGAAGGGGGGTATCGAAGCCCCATGTCAGGTATTTAACTCTAGGATACTACTATCTCGAACTGTTTCATATGCTGGGGACCGATGGCGATGCTGCATGCAACCAAACTGATGAATGTTGAGAGTGTGCGTCGTTGAAACACATTCGTATCTCAGCTCGAGTCGGAAAGGGCCGCGATGGTCATGTGTGTGGCGCCAGGTGCGTCACGCCTCCTTTACTTCCTAGATGTCCTCAACTGCGTGCTTCATTAACGGCTCGGAGTGCCAGAGATACTGACAGCGCACCGATGTCCTCAAAATCAATGTCTCTGGACCTGTAGAGGTAAGTGATGCGTGGGCACAGTATTAGCGTGAGCTGGAGATCGTTTTCTATTGGACCGTCATTATACGTACAACGTGCGGGGCCAGCAACAAACTAGCATGTAAGTACGGCTAGGCGGGTAATGTAGAGTATCCCATGTTAAGGTTATGTCCAAACTCCAGAGAGGGAGAACGTGGGCCCTGGGACGACATGGGCGTCAAGAATATCTAGAACGTCCAGAAGACCACTGGTGCCTTTACCGAGGGGGACACAACGAATCTATCCCTCGAACACGCTGCTGCTCACCTCAATGCCAAAATTACTCTTCGCCACGCCCTGCATCATCCGCTCCAGCTCATCCTCAAAGTTCTCCGTCTTCAGCCCGAACACCTGGCGCACCCTTTGCACCGCCATTTGCCAGTAGAACATTCCATCGAGCAAGAACATCGTGCTCCTGAAAATGAAGTGGAACCAGGACTCTTGGAGGCGGTCTCCGAGCGAAGCGTAATGATCAACCGTGGTGAGAGAGCGGGAGGCCCAGTATCCTGTTATTCTGATGCGGTTAACTGGGGATCCAAAGGCTTGGTTGTTGCCTGTACGGGCATATTCCTTCAGATCTATCATATAGCCTTGAAGTGAGCTTACCTTGGACGATGCTATCAATAAACAAGGACAAGATAGTGAGAAAGACCAGCGCGTTCCGTCAGAATCATTTAACCCACCGCATGTTCCGACCGAGAAACACCAAAGGCTTGGGCATCTTATCAGTGTCGGCCAAGAAGCCTCTTAACCTCTCTTTCATCAAGACACTCTGATCGTATTCGCTCAACTTCGCCAGCTCGTCTATCTGCTTTTGCTTCTCCCTGCCCCCGCCGAGTTTCACGGGTTTCAAGAGCGTGGCGCTCGCAAATATGTCAGGCGCCCCAATCCCCCACTGCTCCGTCACGTCTTTCAGTGTGGCGAAATCCCCTGCTAGCAGCGCTCGCCACAAATCGGCGTATTGTCTCCTGAACTCTTCAGAGAGCCGGACGTACAATCCGTGGTCGAGGAGGACAAGCTGGGGTTTGTTGTTGCCGGATGGATGGGGGCGGATAATGATGTTGCCGGGATGGGGATCGCAGTGCACCCAGCCCCAGCTGAATATCTGCGCGCTGAACAGCTCGACCATCGTTTGCATGACGGCCTTCGTCCCGCCTTTGAGAGGCGGCGGCGCGTCGACCGCTAGAGATGGTTCTTCGCCCATAAGCTGACGGACGGCTTGCCTGTTGCTGAGCCGGACGCCGTCGATCCATTCGGCGGTCATGATGCGTTTGGTGGAAAATTCGGGGTACACCTTGGGGATATAGACGCTCTCGCTGAGCCGTGGCTCCGACGCGACGAAGCGTGTCGTCTCCTGCGAACTAGCCGCTTCCTGCACAAAGTCCAGCTCGCGGCGCAAGTGATCGTTAATGAAGTCTGTTACATGGTCAGAAATGCCAAGACGATCCGCTGAATGCTCACCGACGACGAAATACACCGGCAGGTCAAACGCCACGTTCTCAAAGAACCACATCGCCACACGGTACGCGCCCAGGTCCCACTCCATCTGCTGCCCAACGTCCGGTTTCTGGATCTTCACCGCAACCCATTTCTCCTCCGTATCGCCTTCCGACGGCCATAATTTCGCCCGGTGAACCTGTGCAATGCTCGCAGCCGCGACGGACTGCTCTTCGAATATTTCAAACACGCCGCCAGGTCCGCTCGGTGGTCGGCCGAACTCTGACTGGAATACGGAGAGCACGGTCGAGTATGGCACTTGCGGCGCGTCATCGAAAAGCTTTGCGAATTTGGCTTGCATGGGCTCGGGAAGCAGTGCTGCGTTTGCGCCAATTGCTTGACCTAGAATACAGTGAGCACCGTAGTAAATAGAGCCACTTGCGACGCACCAAATTTAATGTACAACCCGCCATTTGAAGTGAGCAAGTTGTACATTCGATCTGCAACGCGTTCATGCAAGAGGTGTATCTGATCACTCTTTTCCTTCGTAAAGTTGAGCTTGTAGTCTACGGTGATGGCTGCACACTAGGTTCAATCCGTCAACAAAACTCTCTGTCCCGCTGGGCAGTAAGCAAGGCCGCAGAAATGCCGCTTAGAGTACACTCACAGTCCATAGCGTTCTGAAGCTTCGGGCTACTGCCGACGCGTTGAATTCCTTATCAGCAGCCCAAATTCCTCCCAATCCTAAAGCTGTATATCCAGCGCGACGGACGAACTTTCTTGATCTTGAACGAGGCTGGGGCGTGGAACGAGTGGCAAATGAACGGGCGAGCGTAGGTGCCCTCGACAGATGAGGTGAAGGTGGCATACGCGACCGTTTGTGGGCAAACGTCCTTAAACCATCGCGTCGCGAAGAGAGCTCTGCCGAAATGCACCTCCCGACGCGCACTAGCACTTGATGACTCAGCGCGCCGGCCCGACGCGTAGGGGCCGGGCATACAGCCAACAAAAGCTGAGAATCGCTGTAGACCGTTTTACCTGTTCGCTGGGGTGGCTTAACACACGAACATGTTCGGTGCATCAGTTCGTTTATTTCGCGAGGCAACTCGGATGCCTGCGAGGACAATATGCACTCGGCGCGCCTTCTCATCAACATTCCGTCCCAGAAATCAGTATGTGCGATTTGGTGATTCAGGATCAGGGCCCAAGTCGCCTCGCAGAAGGACACAGTGGGACGGGACTTTGAAGGTTGTCGTCGTGGGCCTCGGACTGTCCACTGCGTATTATGTTGCTCAGTGAGTTCCCCACCCTATCGTATAACCTCAACTAAAACGTCGTAGCCTGGAACAAGTACCAGAGACAGGTCGATGGAGATTCATCGACGTTGGCCCCGACCTGGAAGCAAGTGTATGCGCCTGAAATCCAATTATTGTTTTACGCGTGCTCAAGTCTGCATACTCAACGGCAGGTTGGTCGGGCTGCGAGTGCAGAGCTCCACGCGGAGTACCAAGCCAAGATTCTACCACCGAACCACCGGCTGACCCTACAGGTGCAAGGCATCGTACAACGTATCCTAACAGCCTCCAATCTCGGGACGGTCAAAACATCTCACCCGCAAGCTCAATTCACTCCTCATACCGACCAAAGTAGCGATGATATATGGTCTCTCAACGACGACGCGTACGGTGTTGTAGCGAGCGAGGGACGTGACGTTGGTAGAGTGGCGCAGCGCGATTGGGAGGTCCTTGTTATTAACGACCAAAAGATTGTCAACGCGGCGGCTAGCCCTGGTGCGTAACCCAATCCTCACCACATTCCCCTCATCACATCGAAATGTCTAGGACTCGTATATGTTTTCACTGGGATGCTACCGATATCCCAGGATGAGAGTGGTCTGGCTGCTGTGCTCTCGCATGGTATGTTTCCTCCCTGATCCCTTTTCCTCTAGCACATTCAATCCCTCTGCAGAGATAGGTCACGTAGGTCAGCGTCGCTGCGTGATTCGTGGACCGAGCACTCAAACTGATTCCGTTCTAGTCGCACGACACGTCCCCGAACGCATCTCATCACAGAAAGTGTTGTTCGTCATCGCGTCCCTTCTCCAATACCTAGGTGCCGACTTTGGCATATCTCGGCTGTTCACCACCTTCCTTGTCGATCTACCAAATACGCGGGCTCAGGAAAAAGAAGGTTGAAACATCCCTTGTAACACTTACCTACCTTGCTAAACTCCAAGCATCGGACAGCGGATGTTATCGGTCTCAGACTCATGTCCAAAGCGTGTTATGACCCAAGTGCGGCCCCGAGGTCAGTTTCGTCTCTTCGCTGGTCACCTGGAACTCACGATGTGCGCGCAGGGTATTCTCGAGACTCGCAGAGTTTGAGAGTAAATCCCAGAGAGTCAGGCTAGAGTTCCTCCAAACCCACCCTCTCACTGAACGACGCGTCGAGGTGCGTATTAATAGCATCTGTCTTTGGGTAAGTGTTGACCTCGTGTCCTACTCAGTATCTCGAAGCGATGCTACCAGAAGCATATGCAATCATTGCTGGGAATCCAGAGTGCTCTATCATGCAGCAACGATTAGACGAGTTCCGATCGGCCTCTGCCTTTAGAGTCCCTTTGTAGAATGGATGTCTAATGCGATGCCACTAAGAAAGGTTGTGACTGATCGAGTTGACAGATAAATTGCCACAAGTCACTCGGATATGGTGTAACGGCTAACATTGCCGCCTCTCACCTCTTGGTAGATCGCGGCAGCTCGGGGTTCGATTCCCCGTATCCGAATCCACTTTTTGCTGCGAATTAGTACTACTGACCACAGGACCGTTCCTGCTGGAGACTTCTCGAGGACCCTTCTGTACAGACATAGATCGACTGAAAGTCGACGTACCGCTAACGTCCCCCCCACCCTCAGAAACGAAAAGAACCTCGTCAAACTCGAGTTGCCTCCACTCAAGTCCTCCCTTGCAATCCTGCGCAGTCCATCCATCGCCCATCCTATTCCCCAGCCGTCCCTCTCCCGCCCTACCATCTCCAACCCTCCTATTGCCTTCATCATGCGCTCCCCCCGTACTTCAATCTCACACTTACGATAAGCGCTGTTTGGCTCCCGTCGACGACCACCACGCCAACCATTCATCTCATCTAATCCTACGACTGCGAACGAGCTAGTCCGTCGTAAATGGAACGAGTAAAACAACTGACGCCAATACAAATGCGTAGCGAGGGAAGTAAGCCTCTGTGGCAATGGGACTGTATCAGGTACGTCTTCGAGCGTATCAATGGGAAATACTCACCTCCATTGACGCATACAGCGCCCTACACCCCTTTGCATCTGCGGGCGAGCAGTCAGCCGGCTCGTTTGGTCCATGCGTTAGTTCGCTATTGCGATGAGTCCCAGGTTCATGTTCGTCCTCGCGTACGGGCTTACGACGCGGGTCTAGATGCGATCGCGGCGGGCGGGCGGACGGGCTTCACATAGTCGCTTTGGCTGATAAACGAGGACACACATAGATAAATCCGATTGGAGGCTAGTCATCGGGAGTGGTGAAGTTCTGAAGAAACATTCGCGGTATAAGGACATAGTGCTGGAGAGGGCGTATAAAGATGTCCTGAAGGACTGGTGCTACTCTCCAGGCGAGGAAGATATGTGAACGATAGGGAAAGCGATTATCTCCCGTCGATGGCAGAGATGAGCAGGGAGTAAAGTTGATGCTTTCTCCCATGCAGCACCGATATCAATCACCCATTGGTGTATCATTTTGAATGTTGATGATGAAAGCGTCTTGTTGGCCTTTATCACCAGTTCAGGTCGTGCTGCTTGTGCATGATAATCGATAATCGGTGTCGGGGCATTGCGGCCGGTTGTCGTGAGCCGCGCACGTGTACGTGAGCCGCGCCCCGGAATAACCGAGGCCGGAGTACTTATAGGCCTACTGCCATATCCTCCGCCTGACCTATAATGTTGAGCCGGTTGAAAACAGCAAGGACAATCACAATGGCTCGTCGCTCTCTCTCTTCTGCACCACCACCACCACCGACCGCGCCTGTCGATCCCGCCGCGCCCCCGATGTTGCGCTTTCAGGCGGGCCTCCCAACCCTCCCGGTGCCCTCACTATCAAGCACACTCTCAAAATATGTCGAAACTCTCGAACCCGTCACCTCCCCATCAAATATGGATGAATCCGTGTCTCGAATCTCTGAGTTCCGCTCTTCGGCCATCGCTCAAACCCTTCAAGAACGTCTAATAGCACGCGCAAGCAAGTGCGACAACTGGCTCTCTGAATGGTGGAACGAGGCTGCTTATATGGGATATCGGGATCCTGTCGTCGTGTTCGTATCCTATTTTTTCGTCCATGTGGATGATCCCGTGCGCACCAACCCCACGGAACGCGCAGCAGCAATCATCAAAGCGACACTTGCTTTCCGTGCCATGGTTGAATCGCAAACTCTCGAGCCCGAGCGCGCGAAAACTCCTCTATGCATGGCTTCCTACAAATGGATGTTCCACGCCTCGAGATACCCAGCAATCCCTAGTGACACCGCGCACAAGTTTGGCTATAAACTCGGAGGGAAGGAGTATAACCATTTCATAGTCATGAGGGATAATAGATTCTTCGTTGTACCGTTGGCTGATGCACAAGGTACTTTAGTCTCTGTTCGCTCATTGACATTGTGACTAACCCTTTGGCAGGCAACGAGCTTTCGGCCGCCTCAATCCAAGCTCATCTCGACGCCATAGTTAAACATGTCGCTTCATCGCCCTCCCAGGCGTCGGGGGTCCCAATTGGTGCCTTTACCTCGGATAACAGAGATAACTGGGCACACAACCGCGAAAAGCTCATCGCTGCCTCCCCTAAGTGAATCATTCGTTTCCCCATGCCGCAGAGGGGTTGCTAATGTTCCCCCCACCCTCAGAAACGAAAAGAACCTCGTCAAACTCGAGTCCTCGCTATTGACACTGTGCTTAGATTCCTCAGCTCCGAATACCCGCGAAGACATCTCCTGGCAAACTTGGGTGGGTAACGGCCGCAACCGTTGGTACGACAAGCATCAATGTGCGGACCATTTCGCCTCCCCTCCTCTACCCCGCACTAACCCGTTTTTCCTCTTCCTTTTTCTCATCAGTCATTGTTTACGAAAACGGTCGTTCTGGCTTCCTTGGCGAACACTCATGTATGGACGGAACCCCGACCCTCCGTCTCAACGAATTCGTTCTTGCCTCTCTAGCACGCAACAAGATCGACCTCGGCCCATCTACACCATCCATCCCATCCACCGAAATTAAAGTCGAGGAACTGGTGTTCAAAGTCAACAAGGACATCAAAACGAGCGTCAAAGAAGCAGAAGCGAGGTTTGACAAACTCGTAGATGACCATGAGATGGCTGTGCGTCTCTGTTTACGCTTTGCGTCATTAGCCATTAGCGCTAATCCACTCTTCACAGGTCCTCCACAACGACTCCTACGGCAAATCCCTGATCAAGTCCCACAAAGTCTCCCCTGACGCCTGGGCCCAACTAGTCAAACAACTCGCCTTCTTCAAGCTTACAGGCCGCGCCTCCGCCGTAACCTACGAGTCCTGCCAAACGCGTAAATTCAAACTCGGCCGAACGGAGGTCATCCGCAGCGCCAGCAAAGAGGCGAAGAACTGGGTCAAGTCTATGGACGAACTTGTTTCCGTGAGTGATCCTGATCCGCTGCTCCGCTTGACCCGCGAGTTCATATTGATACATTGATTCCGCGGATAGTCCGTGAGACGCGCCGCCTTGTTCCGGAAGGCCGCTGCGCGACATCTACAATATGCGGCATGGGCAGCGGACGGGGAAGGCGTCGATCGCCATCTCTTCGGGCTCCGTAAATCACTCCTCCCTGACGAACCCGTTCCGTCCATCTTCACGGACCCAGCCTTTGCGCACTCATGCCACTGGGAATTATCCACCTCGCAGCTATCCTCCCCATACATCGACGGCTGGGGCTACGGCGAAGTCGTGCCTGATGGCTACGGTTTGAGCTATGCTATTGGAGACGATTATATCCGGTGGACGATTACGTGTCTGAAGAGCAATAAGAAGGGGAGTGCGGAGGAGTTGAAACGGTGTTTGGCGGAAGCGGCTAATGATGTCAAAATGATGATGGAGGAGGAGGCCAGGGAGAAGAGCAGCAAGCTGTGAGGAACGAGCAAGGGCACGATGATAACTTGGAGGAATGTAATGGGAATGTACTACTTACTAGAGAGGCACACATGGAGATACCTGACGATAGACTCATTATCTGCTTGGGCAACAGATTCTTCTAGATAGGTGAAATAGATTCCAGCTGGGGGTTCAATTTTCAACGACGTGACTGATTTTCTTCGAGTAATATGAGTAGAGATGTGCCTACATCCTGTCCCGAGTACGTAGAGTAATGAATAGTCCTTTCTACTAGTATGTTATACTGATGGTCCCTGCCATAAAGTGCCTGTTCCGAATGATGAAAGTGTCTGTTTCTAAATAATGATAATGATGATGGGAATAACTATAATTAAATTATCACGGCGGGGGAAGGTCGTTTGATGCGGTGACGGTGTGGGCCCTCAGCACCTGGCTGATGGGGGGCATCTACTGGCCAACGGACGCGAGATGCGTCGGACCTAGACCGTCTCAGAGCGTCGTGAGTGACACGGGATCCGTGTCCTTCGTGGCTTCGAGGATACTGGCGATGGTGATTTTGGTGATGATCGTGGCATTGGGGGTGATTTGCATGATGTGGGTACGGCGATATCGTCGAAGGAGGTGGTGAGAACTGCACGCGGGCGTGAGTGCGCAGTGAAGGGCTGCTTGCGACTTTTCTCGCCTGGTGCCTGGATAAGGACGGGTGCGAGGGAGGGGGTGAGGCGACGCCATGTGATGACTGGCTGTGGTTGGAATAGCTGAATGAGGACTTGTGCGACAAAGTCCGAGTGGTGGGAGAATGAACGAGAGGTAGTTCGGATACCATGTCGGGGGAACAGAGATATGGGTCTGGGATGAGCTGTCTATCTTTGGCCGCTTCCTTGGGGGAGTTCTTCTGGCGTCTCCACCAGATAACCATGCAGACCATGACGAGGACTAATACAGAGATCACGGATACTCCAGCAATCAAGGGTGTTCTGCCACGCGAGAATTCTCGTTGAGGATACACTTCGACAGCAATCACATTGCAGAAAACTCACTTTGTTGCGTGCCCTTCTGATCGCTTGTTCAGAAAACTACTCGGCGATTCCTCCGGAACGAATGCCTGATGCTCTAAGACGATCTGAAAACCATGCATTAGCAATGTGGACTAGACAGGAACGGTGCACTTACATAGTCCAGATCAAGCACTTGGCCGTTCTCACCGAGGTTGGTGAGCTCAAAGGTGTGCATCTGCGACTCGTCGAGGTCCCTACGTCCGAAGAGAAGAATGTTTCCGTGTGGGGTGCTCCCTTGTATATACCCAGGGAATATCTCCACTTCGCCGTCTAGGGCGATCTGGTATGACCCCAATCGTTCCCGATATCCGCCATATATCCTGTTGAAACTTAGCTATGAAACAAAGGCCCAGAATGAATCCTGCACATACCATATGGAGGCCCCTTTCCAGGTAAACGAAACTGTACCCTTCCCAGCCGAAGAATTTGTGGCACGATAACTGCGTGTATAGTACTCATCCTATCCCTTCGTCAGCCTAGATCACAACGATAGGCTCGAGAACAACTCACCAACAAGGGGTCGTCAAGTAGAGCATCACTCCACGCCGATGGTGGCGAATATTGTAGACATGGACTAGTATTCGTGAGGGTTTCGTTAAGGGGCATGTTCGTCGAGGAAGATCAGAAAGCAATTGAATCAATTATCACATATATAACCCCAGCCAGCCAGCTATTGTAGATGCTTGAACACGATGCCACCTACCTTAGCGCATGAGGTCAGATCAACGATGTCCTGATACAGTGATGCAGACAGATTCTGGTGTTTCATCAAATCAAGCTGTGCGTATGTTGTGATCGAAGAGATGGCGGTGAGAAAGATTGAGAGTTAAGCGCGCTTCATGTCAATTCCAAACCCTACGGAAGTATCTCCAGGTGAGATTTCTAATCGCAGCAAAGCATCACCGTATGCAACGGACGTACATGAACTTACAGCGCTCAGATCGTCCGACTATGCAGGCGGGAACCTTCTTCGCCGTGGGATCAAAGCAAAATAAAAACCCAAAATGTACATTGAAACTTCGGATACGGGGAATCGAACCCCGAGCTGCCGCGATCTTCCAAGAGGTGAGAGGCGGCAATGTTAGCCGTTACACCATATCCGAATTGTAGGAAGAAGCAGCCCTGACAAAGATGTTTGTTAACAATAGCCACCGACCTATTTTTGCGTTTAGTCAAGGTTCATAAGTATAATTATGTACATTCAAATATATCCTCAAGGATCTAGGATTCTAGGTCGTCTAGATGGTCGCGAGCATGCGTAACTGGAGGCTAGGTGGTTCTTGATTCTTTAATCGACGCGAGCGCGCTTCTTGGCAGCACCATTGGTATGTCCGTTGGTAGGGGCGGCATCGCTGACGGTGGAGAAATACTCAAGCGAGTCCTTGGGGTCGGCTTTGATGGTTTTCTCTCCCTCAGTCCAGTTGGCGGGGCAAACTTCACCGTGCTTGTCCTACCACATATCTTCGAGTTAGGCTCGAATTCCTCACGACGCAAAACCACTTACCGTGAACTGGAAGGCCTTGATAAGACGAAGAGTCTCGTCAACCGAACGGCCGACTGGGAGATCGTTCACGGTAATTTGACTAAACGTTCTTCAGTCAGTTGTACAGCAGCATCACAGTCTTCAGCGCACCGAAGAGTACCCTTAGGGTCAATCAAGAATAGACCACGGAGGGCAATGCCCTCCTCCTCGATAAGTACGCCATAATCACGAGATATCTGCATATTCCGGTCGGCTACGAGTGGCAGCCTAAGGTCAGGGCCTAGGCCACCTTGCTTGCGTGGCTGCTGCGACCAAGCAAAATGAGAGAACTGCGAGTCCGTAGATACACCTATGATTCACTGTTCATCAGTAAAAAATAGACAGAGTACGAGTAAGGATACTTACCGAGCACAGTGGTTTGGAGCTGTTTGAATTGCTCAAGAGCGTCGTTGAACGCCAAAATCTCGGTTGGGCAGACAAACGTGAAATCCCTACGATACGACGCCCGTCAGCCATGTACTTAGTTAGGAGATTGTACCGCTCCTGGTGATACCTACATGGGATAGAAAAGCAATACGACCCTTCTCGTGCATCAGCCAGCGCCTCTAATTTATCGGTGCGTGGTGGACGTACCATTGTCCAAGGAAGTCCGACAAAGAGATGTCTTTGAACTGACCCTCTGCTACAGCAGTGGCCTTGAAAGCAGGAGCGGGGCGTTGAACGAGGGCAACCATTTGAGCGCGCGCAAATGAGTGGGTCGAGGAAAGAAAGGAGATGCCGCCAAGATGATTTTGCAAAGGACGCGTTATTTGCTGCTATTTGTCTCCCCTATATTTCTCCTATTTCGCCAATTCTGAGGGAAAAGATCACATATGTGTCCGATATGCGCACCCATATACACTCTGTTGCAATCGCCATAGATACGAGTAGTATTACAGATTAAATCTGTGTACCCACGTCACAGTCTGACATACTGTTGCACCGCATAAAATCGAAAGAATGTAGTTGCTAGTCAAGAGTTAAGATCCAAGAGACTACCTTCAATAGAAGCATCGCCTCCATGCATAGTATCTAATGCATGCTCTCAGCTGAGTTCACAGCATATACAACTGTCCGTTGTCAGCGGCTGCAGAGATTTCTGGCATTAAGGACTGAGCATTTCGAGCTAGAAACGACGCAGCCACGCTCTCTCTCAAAGCGTCTGAAGGCTTGGGTCACTTCGTTAATGTTAGTTTCCGCAACCTTTACACTTAATAGGTGAGCGTGTAGTGCTAGTCAAACATTGCGATGTAAACACATCAGTATGGATTCAGTCGAATGAGCTCTAATCACTACAGCATAACCAGGGACGGTGGGTTGCAATTTAGCGAGGGAACAATGAAATGTAATTGCACAGCCAGAAAACCTAGGAGATACTCATAATAGTCAATATTCACTACTCCTGACTCAAGTTAAGTAGTGCCAGTACAGGCTAGTAGTTACCGGCAAGACTCCACCAACCATCATGTCATATTTGCGGGTACTCGGTACTCAGTATTTAACTAGTATTTGACCGGGGTAGCTCCAAAGAACTACCCTAGGCTTAAAATCATTGTGTGAGGGGTGGTGATTGGTTGATGTGACCGCTACTGGGCCGCGGTTGGAAAACAGACCTAACGTCAGTAGGAATCGTACGAACGTCACCCTTAGGTCTCCGTATGTCTTCTTTCGACGCCGAAAGTTACTGTAGCCTGGACAGAAAGCAAAGTGTGTGCTTGGTTCTTAGAAGGCCCGACCCAACCACTGCCACCACTGGCAATCCAAGATGGAATACCCCTGCAGCAGTGATTCATGGGAAACACGCAAGCCAAGAAGCAAGAAGAAGCAGGCACAGACCTATTTTAGGTAATAGTGTCTCGGATTTCTGTGGGTACGAGAATTTCGACTCGCACTGATGTGTGTGTTTGTTTCGGCCTTCTCCTCGCGGCAGTGCATTCGAAAGTCAAATCACATATCCGGCGGGCCTATCAGAGTTGGTTCTATTCTCAGGACCGGCGTTGATCTCCTCGACCAGGGGTTGGAACGCAACGTGCACGGGAAGCTGCAACAGTTCGCCCATTCAGAATAGTAAAAAAGTGGCCTCCTGGACGGTGTTGATATTGATGTACAGTGATCGTATCGTTCCTGCGGGGACGATGAGCCCGTGGGCCACTCAATGGTACCAAACAAACCGACAAACGCCCGTGGAAGTGCTCGTACCAGACCGGCCTTGGATGCACGCGGTTGAAGTACGGAATAAACCCGTGGCGATAGCACTCGTAGACCGGGCGGGCAGCCGGTCGCAGAAATCTACGCATATGCAGCTCAAGTCAGTCATCATCGGGGCATGTGAAGATGCTTCGTTTTACCGTTTTTCAGCTTCTCATCAAAGCCGTCCATGAATCCATCAAAGTATCGCCTTGGAATGGGGGTGAGATGGGTTTTGCGTGGAAGATAGACCGCATGGAACCGTCTTGATTTGGAAAGGAGGTCCGACAGCGAGCCTTGCGTGCCTATGTACAAGTTTCCCATGGTCTTGCTGCTATTCAGGACCTGATTTATTCCTTTGACTTCTGTGGGACAATCTAATGTCAGAGAAGGATGAGGAAAGAGAGAATATACCGAGCTTGACGCAAGTCACCGTCGTCGCTTTGGATTGGCTGGACCGTCACACACCTAGACATTAAAACTCGAACATGCCCCCCGCTCATGGGACCTGGTCTCAGCAAAGTTGCACCCCGTGGATTTGTAACACGGTGCAGCAATGGGAATGGGTCGCCTTGCATTGACATCGAAGGAATGGGCGTCTTGAGGCGGGGTTAATTCCGGGAGGACAGAAGGGCCCCGAGACATTTTGATGCGGATACGTGCCCTTGTACCATGCACCACGTCGGCCAATATTGCTGAGATGCGAAGAGGTATGGACCTGGCTCTGTCTCGGACATTCGACATGGCTACAATAATGTCAATATGAAGGAGAAATGCGCGCGTTGTAAGCGTAAAATGAAGGCATTAGCTGCATCAAGGCACACATGGGACAAGCCCTTTGGGGTCGTCGGATGCCTGCAAGAGAGATGCGGGAGCAGGAAAACATCCTAACGCGATACATATGAAGCCTCCCTGAACGCGGAAAACCATTAGGACAGAGGTCAACTAAAGTAAGGGGGTTTTATGCAGATTTTTCACTACATTATCATCGCTTCTGAGATGGCACCGTTAGATCCATGGACTATCCCGTTTGATTTCCTTGAACTTACTTTGTGATTCATCTACCTAAACTCAACACGCCTCCCGGACCAGTCTACCTTCAGTTTGTCGTCGACAAGTCGATCGAGTTCCTTCGCCCGAGCGACTGCAATCTCAACAAGCTTCAGGATGCTATCAGGCGCTAATGGAACGCCCCCGAGCTTCTGCAAGACACAAATTTCGCGCTGAGCGTTCAACGCGATAGATACAAGCCCTGCGCTGAGTCGCTGCTCCAGATGCGATGGATCAAGGATCGGCGGTATTGACGTATCGGCGAAGAAGGCGAAAGTAAAGCAAAATGGGGAATGGTGAATTGCGAGGGGGATCGGGGCTCGTTCTGTTGGATCATGCTGGTTTGTGGTTTAGATAACGATGAACGATTGAATGGCAGTACCCTACTATTGTGACTTCGTCGCCGACAACTTCGATTTCAGGTCTTCTAAAGTGCCGGAGAGCTACGATTCCAGCGAGACATGCGCAATCCAGCATGTTCCCCTCGTCAGATAAACAGTGGATTGCCAGTCGAACATGCCAAACCTAGAACCTTTGCTATGGCGCTAGGAACAGGAGGATAGATCGGACTCACGCGTTGGCCAGCTATCACACATAACGACTCTTTATCGATCGTATCACTTCTCCTCAGGACCTTGTCCAACATTCGCGTCATGGTCACTTCTTCCTCCGATGCTCTATTGAAAGTAAGAAAGTATCCTCAGAAGGATCCACGCGCGACGCACCTACCAAACTCGTACTCCGGGGAGGCCATGGGGGATATCTCAGAGTGAATAGAGACCATCCCCTCAAACGGTCGTTCTGGGGGAGGCTTGACCATTTTTGCATCAACCTGCGCGAGTACCCGAGTTTTACCAAGGGCGCATTCGACCCATCCAAGTTCGGGTCCGAAGGTGAGTTCCGGGGTGCGTATCTGTAACGGCTGTCGTCCGTCAAGCCTAAGTGATGCCTTCAAGGACGCGAAGAGGAACTCTTTCTCAGGGATCGACGGCGACGGGGGACGCATTCTTATGCAGGAGGACACTACACTGAAAGGGTAAAAGGGGCGGGGTCACACGGTCACTGATACAGAAATTAGTACGCGTCGGCGCTTATTTAACAGGTTTCCATCTGACCGCGACCTATTCGTCGCCTGGCTCCCGCTCGTACTGAGAGTAATCGTCTCCAAAGTCCCCCGACGCCGTACTCGCGTTCTCGAAACTCGTCTCGAAACATCCCTTCCCCTCCGATGTCGCGCCACCGAACTTCTCATGCACTTGCCATTCTCGGCCCCGAGCTGCACAATAAATTACCGGAAACGAAAGTCTTACTGGTCGGAGCCGGCGGGATTGGTTGCGAACTATGTGAGCGATGCTTATTGCGTCTTTTTGGCTCCCTCAAGAACGCGCTTTTCCAGTAAAGAACATCGTTTTGACCGGATTCGGACACATTACCCTCCTTGACTTGGATACCATCGACCTCTCGAATCTCAATCGCCAATTTCTCTTCAGGAAAAAGGATGTAAAGCAGAGCAAAGCCATGGTAAGCTCTCCTCTCACAGCCAGCTGCACCCTTGGAACTAATTTCCGGTCAGATAGCAGCGCAGACAGCGGCAGGCTTCAACCCTAATGTCCACATACATCCGATTCACGCGAATATAAAAGAACCCCAATTTGATGTCAGATGGTTCCAGGGCTTTGATATAGTGCTCAATGCTCTCGATAACCTGGGTGACTCTCACCTTCCTGCTCAATCCATGCCAACACTACTAAGCTTTGTCTAAAGACGCTCGGCGGCACGTAAATAAAATGTGCATGGCAGCGGGCGTGCCGCTCGTGGAATCAGGCACTGCTGGTTATCTCGGACAAGTTCAGCCATTGTTGAAGGTCAGTCAATCGCATCAATCACGACTTGAGCTTATAACAGTCCTCGTTCTATTTATAGGACCGGACAGAGTGCTTCGATTGCCTACCCAAGCCAACCCCCAAAACTTTCCCGGTCTGCACAATTCGCTCAACTCCTAGTCAAGCGATACACTGTATTGTATGGAGTAAAAGCTACTTGCTGAGGTATGTCGATTCTGTATGTACCACGACCATCACACGTCTAATGTTTCATTTCTTGATAAAACTAGCCAGTTGTTTGGGGAAGACGAGGACTCGTCAGGAGAGCTTGACGATGCAGAAAAGCAAGGCGAGAACGGTATGCCCTCCCTTCGTCCTTGCATTGATCAATCCCTGACCCGACATTAGCGCAAGAGATAGCTACGCTCCGGAAGGAAGCCCAGGCCTTCAAGGCTGTTCGGTTGGCATTACGCTCCCCTCAGTCTTCATCTTCATACGCGGGCGACGCTGCTAGGATGGCCTTTCAGAAGGTTAGTTATATGAACCCTCATCGTCCCGTTGTTAACGGCAGATTAACTCTAGGTCTTCAACTCTGACATTCGAAACCTGTTATCAATGGCAGATATGTGGCGATCTCGAGCGCCCCCTACTCCACTTGATTTCGACGCTATCATGGACGGGTCGTTTTCCCATAAAAAGACCACCGCGAATGGCGTAAATGGTAAGGAACACGCTGTGAATGGGAAGGGAAATGCACATGCGAGCGGCAGCAAAGCGGTGGAAGAATTATTGCACTCGTCTCCCGACGGTGATGCTCCTAATACGAATACGAAAGGGCTAAAGGACCAGCAAGTATTATCGTTGAAAGACAATTTAGAGTTGTTCGCTTCAAGGTAAGTCGATGTCTATTTCGCCTGTAGGTCTTTCGATCTTGAAGGATACAATGTTTTAGTATCAATCGTCTCGCCGCTCGACTACAAGCTGGCGAAGACACCATCTCCTTCGATAAAGATGATGACGATACTCTGGACTTTGTCACAGCTGCGTCGAATCTACGGTCCGTTGCTTACGGCATTGAAGAAAAGACAAGGTGGGAGGTGAAAGGTATGGACTATCAAGCTCTCCTTTCGTAGCTCATATTTATTAACGTCCCTAGAAATGGCGGGGAACATCATCCCAGCGATTGCCACAACCAATGCGATTGTTTCAGGCCTAATCGTCCTCCAAGCTCTTCATTTCTTGCGAAAATCGTATAAGCGGCTGAAAAATGTGCACATACAACTCAAGCCCTCCGTCCCTCTGAGTTCCATATCACTTTCCCCTCCCAACTCACTATGTGGAATCTGTCGTGATACATATACTATTCTGGCTTGTGATCCCGAGCGCACGACACTTGGAGATGTTGTCAGTGGCATTTTAGGTGGGGTGGAGAGGGACGTTAGCATATACGAGGACAAGAGGGTCCTCAGCGATCCCGACTGGGATGATAATAATGAACGCACATTAGCGAGCTTGAACGTCACCAAGGGCAAGTTTTTGACTATTGTCGATGAAGACGGCGAGCTCGGGACTATTGCCGTTGCGATTTGTGACCTACCGTACGCTGTCACTTGCTCGTTGATATGATATGTTTCTGACCAGCTTCCAGACCGAATCATCCTATCGATTATTTGCCCTATATACTGCCATCTCCACTGCCGAGTCCTCCGCAAATCGTCAAACCCCCTCCTGCCCCAACTACTCCGCCCCATCAAACCCTCAAACGTCGGGCACCACACGATGACGATGAAATCACCGAAATTGAGCCTAATGCGAAGCGCGCCAAAATTACCAATGGCAATACAAAGATTCGCCCTGCCGAGACACCGCTATCCAGTCCAAGCAAGCGGCGCAAACTAGAAGAAGATGGACTAGTGTTGATGGAGAGTGCAACCGATAAACTCGACGACGATGTTATTGAAATAGATTAGGTTCAATGTGGTACAATGTATTCGTGCCCATATATTACGTGTATGTCCTTGCTTGATACTTATTCATATTTCTTGTCGGGATGTGCAGCACTATATATCTTTGCTCTGGTGACTCCGATCTTGAAGACGGCTGAATATCGCAAAAATAATGGGAGAAACCTGTAGTCAGCCCGACTCGTGCTAAACCATCTGGGGAATTCCGGCACAAGCGCCTGATAAGCGCTCTTGAGGATCCCCATACGCTCTAACTTCAACCCATACATTTTGGTGTTCCACCAAGGCTACTATCACTTAGACAGATTTGCAAAATTTTGGACAATTCGACGTGGTGCTCCAGATTGGATGTCCTTACAACTCCCGGCATGCTACGAGGGGTTGTCGCGCATCTTGGCTAAATACCTATCAACTTTCTGAGTGAATCCCTTTCCGAGTAGTAGAGCAATAACGATGCCGGTACGACGGGTACCCAAAAACATAGAATTGCAAACTTTTCGTCACAGTGTGTCACGCGTCATTCAGACCCAGCAGCGCAGCCGTGTGTGCCGCCGTATGCATTCGGCCGCTCGGCAACACATGGATCTGCAAAACAAGGGGCAAATAGGAGCTTCTTTGTCACGCAAAATGTTGCTGATTTTCCTGTGCATGAACCAGTAGGTACGAGTGCAAGGGGCTCTAGATGCAGACTCTAGCACTACTATACTAGCTAAGAAAAAAATCAGAAGTCTGTAGGATTGTTATTACTTCCACAGAATTCAAGTCAAATTTGAAATGACTATTTGCACGTCACATTTTGCCTGCGGAAATGGACTTGCAACTTCTCAAATGCCTTGAGGATTTTACAGCAGCTCAATGAAGTCTATTTCTCAAGCATACTTCATGTCCGAGCATAAGACACGGAATCTACAACAACTTAAAATTGGTTTTGCACATCTATGTGTGTTTGCACTACAGTACACGTGATAGTATAGGTTCATCTCGCGTCTGTCGTGGCTGTGATGTCCTAGGGCCCCATGCTTGAAACCTAAAAGGCCTTACGCTTTGCTTTGATACCATCGGCGAAATCGTCCTGCCAGACGCAGCCATCCCATTTTCCCACCTCGATATCAATGTCTCCATTTCCTCCATATAACAGTCTTTCGAGCCGCATCTTCACTCCAACGTGTTCCTTGTGCTTTAAAGGATAGGATCTGGTTGAGCAGCTGATTAGCGCATCCATGGAGTTCGAAACGATACCCTCTGGGCTCCCTATACATGGCCACTGATTCGGACAAGACGGCTTCTCTTGGTGCAAGAGGCTCGCGAAACCTTCTGGCAGTTGCCCACACCTCCTCGCGTCTACCAAAGCAGCATTCCATCCCGCCATTCTTTCGCGGTCTCTTCATCAAATTAATGTCCGCATTAAATCGCACCATCGCCATAATGTCAATTTTCCGAAGTGCACGGATTGTTATTGGGGGTATAGGCCTTTGGCCCGCATCCAGGACACATTTGTTTCCGGTAGATGCGCTGGGTCTCCGTCATTGCTGGCGCATGGTTCTGGCCTCTGCCGCTTTCGCCCATCGATGGTCCGCCTAGCCGATGAGAACAACAGAACAAGCGGAGCCAAAGCGTTTATTCTTCCTGCCTTTTCACTCATACTCTCTGCGCTTTTCTATTTGCTACTTCCCCCTGCGATAAAGCTATGGCTTCATTCCAAGAATACTCTTATGCTCGCACCAGCTCCCCTGTGGTTATCGATGCCCTCTTTAACGACTACTGGGCGCTATGATCTCATCACCCATAAATATAACTTGACGCCTGACGCCATCCCTGGATAATACGACGATTAGTGAATCAGGTTTTGTAAAGTCTGTCCTAAATCCGGATCGCTCCGACTCCGAAGCGGTGTCCTTCTCGTTCTTCCCAAGTGCTTTAGTTTTGCCAATGATGTGGTTAGGTATACTCGCTCGCCCTTCATCTACGTTGCTAGCGAACATCATTGGCAATGTTTATCTCAATCGAACCCTGGGTAGTTCATCTCGCCGAGCTGTATTACGACCCAATGACCAACCAACTTACCGCCCGCCCCATGGACATAAGGAGACCGGGGAATTCCCTACTCCATGTTCTTAACGACGGCACAAGAAACCAACATGAAATTGTGGGCGACTTTTCGGCCACCCCACCCGGTGGTGAGAACCCTGCGTAGTACGAAGAGATCGCAGCGACGCAGTCTTGCTCGCTAATCATGAATCGCTGACCGAGCCGCTTACTTCTCTGAGGGATATCTATTGTAATCCAGTATGTCTGGTCAGTATATAAAAGCTTTCAGCGGCCTTAACAAGTCTGTATAAGCCATGTTTTCTTTCGGTCACCGGACAAATACTGCCACAATTTTAGGATTCGTTGTCGGTGTAGCCCATGGAGCTGCGCCACCTTCGCTACCTCCCCAGTCCGTTGTAAGTCGACAGTATCTATTGTCGCTCCTTATATCACGATGTCCCACTGACGCTCGTCTAGTTTATAGACCCTCTTTCGTTTGCCGTACTTGGCCAAAACGCGACGTTCCGCGATTCTGCGTTTGATTCGGGGTTCAATCCCTCCTCTACTCCTACGCCATTCTTTCAAATAATCAATGAAGGATTCCTTGATATTCTTGGCCAAGAACCTTCCTTCCACGAAATTGCTTCAAACCCAGACTTCGGGTTTGCGAATGAAGCACCTGTATACTTCCCGGACACAGATGAGATATTCTTCTCGGGCTCGGCATTCCCTGGAAATACGAATGTGTCCAATCAAGTCAACAGGGTTAGTATGTCTGAAGTTGAGGACGCGCTGAGGACTAGTAATGGATCCGCCGTAAATGTGACTGTTACTCCGGTTCGTTTGTTAGGGTTTCCTCACTGATTCACGCTACTGATCAACATTGACATTGCAGATTGACCTTCCAAGTACCGTAATATCGACGAACGGAGGGACAGGACCGTTTCGGGGTTCCCTGTTGTTTGTGGGCGACGGCCTTGGTGCTCGACCTCCAGCTGTCACTCTCGTGAACCCACGACCGCCTCACAATGCGACCGTTCTTCTGGATAACTTCTTCGGCCGTCAATTCAACTCTCTGAATGACGTCAAGATCCATCCAACGAGCGGCAAGATCTTCTTCTCTGATGTCCCGCAAGTAGATGCCTATTTTTCCCCGCGTCTGCAGCTAATTCATATTGGTGTTTCCTCGGTAGATATGGATTCGCACTGAACATTCGGCCTGCACCTTTGATGCCGAACCAAGTTTACAGATTTGACCCAGACACCAGGGTTGTTCAAGTGGTCCTAGATGGGCTTGTTCGACCCAACGGGATAGCCTTCACCCAAGATGGACGTACGGTCTATGTGTAAGTCCCTACCTATTTATCCTATCCAACTCACTCATTATTTGCACCGTACGACCAGGTCTGACTCTGGTTCGCTCCAAGATCTCACAGGAACGACGGCCTTCCAAACTCAACCCGCTACCATGTAAGCATAGAAATCGTGGAAGAGATTGTCATTTGCCAATTATCCTACCGCAATCACAGCTACGCCTTCGACGTAGACCCTGTTACTGAAAGATTCCTCAATCGACGTGTCTTGGCTTACATCGATGCAGGGATTCCCGATGGACTACAGGTCGATACCAATGGGAATATATACGCAGCCACTGGGGATGGTGTCCAGGTGCGCCCTCCGTACCACTCCGCCATTGATTGCGGCCCTGACCAGTATCGCTCCCATAGGTCTGGACCCCAGCGGGCACGCTGCTGGGGAAATTCTTTGTTGGAACGCGCACGGCCAATATGGTGTTTGCAGGCTTCGGGAGGCTTGTCCTTTTATCAGAGACAAGATTGTTTCTGGCGAAGATCAATGCGGGAAACGTCAACCTGGAGGGCAGATGATTCTCGAAAGAATCATTCCAAAGCCTCACTTTGGCTCGCACGATTATGTAGGGCCATCTTCGTTGTATTCATGGCGCCAATCTTCTCTCCGAAGTCTGTTTATCAACGCAAATAATGTCTGTTTGATCACTTTGCAGCACTAATTCACCGCGCGAACGTCAGCCCCCAGCTCAGCTGAGACCCAACAGATGAAATACATAATAATTAAAGTACTAAGTATGATGGAACCACCCGATCGAAGCATGCCATGACTGGTTCGCTGGAGTCACCGTTCACCAGACTCCTAGATCTGATGCTAATGGAGCCATGTACGAGGTCCATCTCGCCTTCCATTCCGTTCACGAACCCGATTTTCATCCCCCAAGCCGATCCGAAGCCATTGATACAGAGGATTCATCTGCATGGTACGTGGTCTTCCTGCCTTCAATCTGCTGTCAAGAACACTTGCTTAGTACGAGCTAGCCGCCTTGGTCATGAATCGGGGTGTCGTTCGCTGAACCAAGAATAGCGTGCGTACCCAATGCATACCATCTATATAAAGGCTCTTCGTGGCACTTCGAAGTCCATGCGAAAGACATCTTGAGCCAGCGAGCAAGCACTGCTGTAGCCGTTGCTCTCGTTTCGAATGTAGTCTCTGGCGCTGCCTCACCTTCGCTGCCACCCCAGTCAGTGGTAAGTTGGTGTTTTTGTTACTTTTCAGGACATTCGGTCGTCGCACTCACATTGAAGCCCTAGTTTATAAATCCCCTTTCATTCGCCGTACTCGGCCAGAACGCTACGTTCCGTGACTCTGCGTTTAAATCGAGTTTCAATCCCACTTCTATGCCCCCGCCGTTCTTCCAGATATTCAACAAAGGATTCCTCAACATTCTTGGCCAAGATCCTTCGCTGATTCCTCAACGTGGAACTCAAGACCCTGGGGCCAGACGCGCACCCAAGATATCCCTTCCATCTTCCTAACGTCTTCCAGAGCAACGCTAACAGAGGATAATCCCCTCGCTCATCGACTACGGCATCCAATAGCTGCACGAACACCTGCGTGGAGGCGGGCAGACGATCCGGCGCTACGAGGAAGAACAACCAAGCGTAGCCGACTCGTCGGAGGGATGGGAAAAGATGATATCGAGAACAGTGCGAATATAAGGGCCGCGCAGGACCAGGTTTGATCCACGAGCCATGTGAGTTATCCCGTTCGAACACCATGGAATCGGCTTATGAGTTATAATCACGCAGCTCCTAAGATATCCCCTACGTTTTCCTAACGTCTTCCAGGGCGATGCTAACAGCGCAGGATAACAGCGCTCATCCCATGTGAGTTATCTATTCGAACCTGCCGCAATTAGTTTATAACTCGTTACCACGATCTATGATCCCCGCTCGTTCAATGCCCTAGCCGCGACCCCACACTGAGTTAGCAATCCCTCGCTCATGCACACACACTGCGGCTAAATCAGCACACATCCCACACGACCACCGGTGCACGCATCATGCGACGTGTCCCGGCACACTCGCGTCCCCGGGTTCCGTGCAGGTGAGTTATCTTGCGTGCGACTCGCGGGAATAGAGTCGCAAATAGCTGACAGTCTGACTTATCCAGCTCGCGCACGGCGAACGGGGAAGCTTCGTCACATACGGCACTGAGTGGAACAGCCGGCCGCTTATGCCGAATGGTCGAGGATCGTGCTGGATCGTGTAGACGAGGCTGTTGGGACGACCCGCGATTGTGCTTGGTCGTAGACTTAGCATGTGGGTAAGTCTTCGTGAATAACTCAACGGCTTTCTATCACCTAGTGTGCACACTGTGTCAATATAAATCAATTAATTACATGTAAGTCTAGATGTTCGAGCCCGCGAACACTCGATACTGACCTCGCACTTCGCAGGCTTCAACGTTATCTCAATCTCGCCGTATCGCTGATTTAGCTCGAACCGACGCAGCGTGGAGTCACGAATAAGTAATTATGAATCAGAATAAGACGTGCAGCCACGCCAGACGAAATGTCTAGTAAGTCGCGCGGCTATCTCACATTCTAACTTACTGACACGCTCGCATCGTTAGACGTTATCTACTTACCATACTCGACACCATTCACGAAATATTAAATGTACGCTACGTCGATCCACGCACTTAACCTCCGCGAACTGACCTGATTCACCCATTGAATCCACAGACGCGTACACCGTAATCGAATAACTAAACCAATTTATTCATTCGCGAACCGAAAAGGATAAGTACAGGTGCAGACCGCGAACGAACGAACAAAGCCGCCGTCTGACTGGGTGCGCGCTAGCTAGATACTGACTACACCGCCGCCACACTCTCTCCTTTCTACTAACGAGCTGCTCGTGTCCGTGTACGCCTCAAATGTTGATGATGATGCGCGCATCATACTGGGCCCTTGAGAGTGCGGCCCGCTGCCTTGAGCTCGACGTGTCGCACCAGACGCCGTGATTCCCGCCATATTCGTAGTACCGTAGCCCGTAGCACGTTCGCGCGTCTGAGTGAGTGAGTGCCTAAGTGAGCCAGTCTGAGTTCCTGTGAAGCCCGTCCGCCCGCCCGCCCGCCCGCCGCGATCCCATCTAGACCCGCGTCGTAAGCCCGTACGCGAGGACGAACATGAACCTGGGACTCATCGCAATAGCGAACTAACGCATGGACCAAACGAGCCGGCTGACTGCTCGCCCGCACGTTTGCCTGCCCGTGATCCCCTACCGTCGAAGCGCGAACTCGAGCCGTTGGCCCAGTGATCCAGAGGTGCGCCACGCCCCCAGCTCGCACCCATCCGTTCGACTGAGCTGATCATCGCGTCTCTAGGGGACGTCGGCGTTCGTTGCGCGCATCGATGGCGTTTGTGCGTGGCAAATGGGTACGTGGCGCAGCCTCGCGCGCGCGATGCTCAGGTTCGCCCCCGTTCTCTTGTTCGTCTTCGCTTTCGTGCTCGTTTTTGTTTGCATGTTCATTTCCTCGTTTCGTCGCTTCCAGTTCCCCGTTATGATGTATGCGCCCCCTTCGCAACGCTGCCGCTGACCTCGACGTGTCTCTTTGTTTTTTAGGTGCCTTTGAACTGGAACGGAGGTCACGAGGGCGTGTCGACGCGTGAGGGTATGATCGTCAAGATCTGCAGGAGGGCGCGAGTACGCCCTGTTGTGTGGGGTTCGGTTGGGCGTGGAGGGGAGATGCAAAGGGGTGTAGGGCGCTGTATGCGTCAATGGAGGTGAGTATATCCCATTGATACGCTCGAAGACGTACCTGATACAGTCCCATTGCCACAGAGGCTTACTTCCCTCGCTACGCATTTGTATTGGCGTCAGTTGTTTTACTCGTTCCATTTACGACAGACTAGTTCGTTCGCAGTCGTAGGATTAGATGAGATGGATGGTTGGCGTGGTGGTCGTCGACGGGAGCCAAACAGCGCTTATCGTAAGTGTGAGATTGAAGTACGGGGGGAGCGCATGTTGAAGGCGATAGGAGGGTTGGAGATGGTAGGGCGGGAGAGGGACGGCTGGGGAATAGGATGGGCGATGGATGGACTGCGCAGGATTGCAAGGGAGGACTTGAGTGGAGGGAACTCGAGTTTGACGAGGTTCTTTTCGTTTCTGAGGGTGGGGGGGACGTTAGTGGTACGTCGACTTTCAGTCGATCTATGTCTGTCCAGAAGGGTCCTCGAGAAGTCTCCAGCAGGAACGGTCCTGTGGTCAGTAGTACTAATTCGCAGCAAAAAGTGGATTCGGATACGGGGAATCGAACCCCGAGCTGCCGCGATCTACCAAGAGGTGAGAGGCGGCAATGTTAGCCGTTACACCATATCCGAGTAACTTGTGGCAATTTATCTGTCAACTCGATCAGTCACAACCTTTCTTAGTGGCATCGCATTAGACATCCATTCTACAAAGGGACTCTAAAGGCAGAGGCCGATCGGAACTCGTCTAATCGTTGCTGCATGATAGAGCACTCTGGATTCCCAGCAATGATCGCATATGCTTCTGGTAGCATCGCTTCGAGATACTGAGTAGGACACGAGGTCAACACTTACCCAAAGACAGATGCTATTAATCCGAGGAAGTACGCACCTCGACGCGTCGTTCAGTGAGAGGGTGGGTTTGGAGGAACTCTAGCCTGACTCTCTGGGATTTACTCTCAAACTCTGCGAGTCTCGAGAATACCCTGCGCGCACATCGTGAGTTCCAGGTGACCAGCGAAGAGACGAAACTGACCTCGGGGCCGCACTTGGGTCATAACACGCTTTGGACATGAGTCTGAGACCGATAACATCCGCTGTCCGATGCTTGGAGTTTAGCAAGGTAGGTAAGTGTTACAAGGGATGTTTCAACCTTCTTTTTCCTGAGCCCGCGTATTTGGTAGATCGACAAGGAAGGTGGTGAACAGCCGAGATATGCCAAAGTCGGCACCTAGGTATTGGAGAAGGGACGCGATGACGAACAACACTTTCTGTGATGAGATGCGTTCGGGGACGTGTCGTGCGACTAGAACGGAATCAGTTTGAGTGCTCGGTCCACGAATCACGCAGCGACGCTGACCTACGTGACCTATCTCTGCAGAGGGATTGAATGTGCTAGAGGAAAAGGGATCAGGGAGGAAACATACCATGCGAGAGCACAGCAGCCAGACCACTCTCATCCTGGGATATCGGTAGCATCCCAGTGAAAACATATACGAGTCCTAGACATTTCGATGTGATGAGGGGAATGTGGTGAGGATTGGGTTACGCACCAGGGCTAGCCGCCGCGTTGACAATCTTTTGGTCGTTAATAACAAGGACCTCCCAATCGCGCTGCGCCACTCTACCAACGTCACGTCCCTCGCTCGCTACAACACCGTACGCGTCGTCGTTGAGAGACCATATATCATCGCTACTTTGGTCGGTATGAGGAGTGAATTGAGCTTGCGGGTGAGATGTTTTGACTGTCCCGAGATTGGAGGCTGTTAGGATACGTTGTACGATGCCTTGGACCTGTAGGGTCAGCCGGTGGTTCGGTGGTAGAATCTTGGCTTGGTACTCCGCGTGGAGCTCTGCACTCGCAGCCCGACCAACCTGCCGTTGAGTATGCAGACTTGAGCACGCGTAAAACAATAATTGGATTTCAGGCGCATACACTTGCTTCCAGGTCGGGGCCAACGTCGATGAATCTCCATCGACCTGTCTCTGGTACTTGTTCCAGGCTACGACGTTTTAGTTGAGGTTATACGATAGGGTGGGGAACTCACTGAGCAACATAATACGCAGTGGACAGTCCGAGGCCCACGACGACAACCTTCAAAGTCCCGTCCCACTGTGTCCTTCTGCGAGGCGACTTGGGCCCTGATCCTGAATCACCAAATCGCACATACTGATTTCTGGGACGGAATGTTGATGAGAAGGCGCGCCGAGTGCATATTGTCCTCGCAGGCATCCGAGTTGCCTCGCGAAATAAACGAACTGATGCACCGAACATGTTCGTGTGTTAAGCCACCCCAGCGAACAGGTAAAACGGTCTACAGCGATTCTCAGCTTTTGTTGGCTGTATGCCCGTACCACGACGAGCAAATGAGGGTCTGTAGCCCGGCCCCTACGCGTCGGGCCGGCGCGCTGAGTCATCAAGTGCTAGTGCGCGTCGGGAGGTGCATTTCGGCAGAGCTCTCTTCGCGACGCGATGGTTTAAGGACGTTTGCCCACAAACGGTCGCGTATGCCACCTTCACCTCATCTGTCGAGGGCACCTACGCTCGCCCGTTCATTTGCCACTCGTTCCACGCCCCAGCCTCGTTCAAGATCAAGAAAGTTCGTCCGTCGCGCTGGATATACAGCTTTAGGATTGGGAGGAATTTGGGCTGCTGATAAGGAATTCAACGCGTCGGCAGTAGCCCGAAGCTTCAGAACGCTATGGACTGTGAGTGTACTCTAAGCGGCATTTCTGCGGCCTTGCTTACTGCCCAGCGGGACAGAGAGTTTTGTTGACGGATTGAACCTAGTGTGCAGCCATCACCGTAGACTACAAGCTCAACTTTACGAAGGAAAAGAGCGATCAGATACTCCTCTTGCATGAACGCGTTGCAGATCGAATGTACAACTTGCTCACTTCAAATGGCGGGTTGTACATTAAATTTGGTGCGTCGCAAGTGGCTCTATCAAGCTCGGTGCTAATTGTATTCTAGGTCAAGCAATCGGCGCAAACGCAGCACTACTTCCCGAGCCCATGCAAGCCAAATTCGCACAGCTTTTCGATGACGCGCCGCAAGTGCCATACTCGACCGTGCTCTCCGTATTCCAGTCAGAGTTCGGCCGACCACCGAGCGGCCCTGGCGGTGTGTTTGAAATATTCGAAGAGCAGTCCGTCGCGGCTGCGAGCATTGCACAGGTTCACCGGGCGAAATTATGGCCGTCGGAAGGCGATACGGAGGAGAAATGGGTTGCGGTGAAGATCCAGAAACCGGACGTTGGGCAGCAGATGGAGTGGGACCTGGGCGCGTACCGTGTGGCGATGTGGTTCTTTGAGAACGTGGCGTTTGATCTGCCGGTGTATTTCGTCGTCGGTGAGCATTCAGCGGATCGTCTTGGCATTTCTGACCATGTAACAGACTTCATTAACGATCACTTGCGCCGCGAGCTGGACTTTGTGCAGGAAGCGGCTAGTTCGCAGGAGACGGCACGCTTCGTCGCGTCGGAGCCACGGCTCAGCGAGAGCGTCTATATCCCCAAGGTGTACCCCGAATTTTCCACCAAACGCATCATGACCGCCGAATGGATCGACGGCGTCCGGCTCAGCAACAGGCAAGCCGTCCGTCAGCTTATGGGCGAAGAACCATCTCTAGCGGTCGACGCGCCGCCGCCTCTCAAAGGCGGGACGAAGGCCGTCATGCAAACGATGGTCGAGCTGTTCAGCGCGCAGATATTCAGCTGGGGCTGGGTGCACTGCGATCCCCATCCCGGCAACATCATTATCCGCCCCCATCCATCCGGCAACAACAAACCCCAGCTTGTCCTCCTCGACCACGGATTGTACGTCCGGCTCTCTGAAGAGTTCAGGAGACAATACGCCGATTTGTGGCGAGCGCTGCTAGCAGGGGATTTCGCCACACTGAAAGACGTGACGGAGCAGTGGGGGATTGGGGCGCCTGATATCTTTGCGAGCGCTACACTCTTGAAACCTGTAAAACTCGGCGGGGGCAAGGAGAAACAGAAGCAGATAGATGAGCTGGCGAAGTTAAGCGAGTACGATCAGAGTATCTTGATGAAAGAGAGGCTAAGAGGATTCTTGGTCGACACCGATAAAATGCCCAAGGCTCTGGTGTTTCTCGGTCGGAATATGCGGTAAGTTGTTTTGAGGGGAAAATGCTAGCCTTTCTGACCATTCCGTCTTTCTCGATTTATAGCATCGTGCAAGGTAAGCTCGATCCAACGCTATATGCTGAAAACTAGAGGAATGTGTTCTTAACACCACTTCCTTGCATAGGGAACAATCAAGCCTTCGGGTCCCCCGTTAACCGCATCAGGATAACAGGCTACTGGGCCTCCCGCTCTCTCACCACCGTCGACCACCACGCTTCGCTCCGAGACCGCCTCCGAGAATCCTGGTTCCACTTTGTATTCAGGAGCACCATGCTCATACTCGATGGAATGTTCTACTGGCAAATGGCTGTGCAGAGCGTGCGCCAGGTGTTCGGGCTGAAGACGGAGAACTTTGAGGATGAGCTGGAGCGGATGATGCAGGGCGTGGCGAAGAGTAATTTTGGCATTGAGGTGAGCAGCAGCGTGTTCGAGGGATAGATTCGTTGTGTCCCCCTCGGTAAAGGCACCAGTGGTCTTCTGGACGTTCTAGATATTCTTGACGCCCATGTCGTCCCAGGGCCCACGTTCTCCCTCTCTAGAGTTTAGACATAATCATACCACGGGCACGGGCTACTCTACGTTACCCCCCTAGTCGTACTTGCATGCTGACGGACAATATTTGTTGTTGGCCTCGTGCGTTGTACGTATAATACAATAAGAAACGATCCTCAGTTCACGCTAGTGTCAACGCTGTACCAACGCCTTACTTCGACAGTTCAAGAGGCATTGACTCTGATTGACATTAGAGGAAATCGGCGCGCTGTCAATCCGCAGTTGAGAGCATCCAGGAAGTAAAGGAGGCGTGGCGCGTCTGGCGCCACTCTACACACATGATCATCGCGGCCCCTTCCGACTGAACGAATGTGTTTCAACTCGGACGAACACTCAACATTCATCAGTTTGGTTGCACGCAGCATCGCCATCGATGACCAGGATATGAAACAGGTTAGGATAGTTTCCGGGTGTTAAATACTTGACATGGGGCTTCGATACTGCCCCTTCCCCGGAGCAACTTGAACCCCTCGCAGTGCTGGTCACTTCGCTGGACCGAAATACCCAGAAGTCCGCCATCGTGTCTAAAATGAAAATGAGTTCTGTCATCCGTGAGCCACTTTTGCATCGATTACAAATGAGGCATATGGACAACTAGCTGCCCCACATCTCCGTCTGGCGCTCTCTGTCGCTGTGTTGTCTCTGCCCTACGCTGTTCGCGCGGAGGACAAGATATGTACGACACGGTACGGCCCTGAATAGTGGGCGAGACCGATATCTTACGGTCGAATTTAGATTCGGAGTGACAACCTGTCGTACGCCCACAAGTGTGTACATCAAGTTGGGAATTATTGGCGGAATCCGTACGTGCTATCTACCTCGTTCCATATCACCGATGCCCGACAATCTGTAAATTGATTCCAATTTTCCAGTCCTTCTCGCCGGAATTGGCCTTCTTGTCTATTTTCTCGTCAGAAAGCGCCGTCAAAAGGAACTTGATGCCTTCGTATCCGAAATGGAACCAATTCAGATCCATGGGCCGCCAGAAACGACGTACCATTCCCCCGTGCCAAACATAAGTGTTATGACGCAGGCATATTCCCCCCGGGAGGCTAGTGTTCCATATAGTGCCTTGTCATATGGTATGGCTCACCACACAGTCGAGGGTGGCGCAACGCTGGGACCAGAGCATATGATGTTTGCGGGACCATCAGGAACGCCGCATTATCCTAGCAGTGCGTATGGAAATATACAGCATCAGCAGCCCCAGGCGGCACCTCTGGCTCGGCGAAGATCCACCGATGATGCCAGGAAACTCCAGGGAGCCTATCCCTTCGTGGGCATTTCGTCTGTGAGTATCTTCTTGAGTTCGGACCTATTTACAACTTTGCGATGCTCGATTAGCTGACTTCCCGCATGGTCGCCATACAGGATTCGCCCCCGAGCCCTGCCCCTGTTGTGTTATCTTCATCGCCGTCTTATCCAGAAAAGGGTTAAGTACTATACTTGAGTATTATCCAACGAGATCTTAGTTAGTATACTTGGATGAAACGAAGGAATGTGAGAGATATGATATACTGCCGACAGATTAAGCTAAAAAATAACATGGTGGGTAGCATAATTACTTACTAGGTCAGTGGTGTGTCAACCTTTCAAGGTCGCATGAAGCACGAGGGTGTTGCTGATATGGTGGTGGGAGTGGGAGGAAGTGACATAGGTCATCAGAGGGGGCTACGCAGAGAGCATGCTCGTACCTTAGCTAAGGGCGCCAGGCGTTGGCGGTAGTGTTCGGGCCTGAGAGGGTTGGCATTATCGGAGTCGGTAATGAGAGGCCTTGAGGGGGAAGTTGTTGGAGAGACATTGGGAACGTCGAAGACAACAACCCAGAAAACTGTGGAGGCCGACCGTTGTGGGAGATGTACCATTGGAGGGTGACGAGATCATAGACGTCAGTTTCTATTTGGATTCTCCTTGAGAAGGGAGCTGTCGCATACAAGGTACAATGTTTGAGAGAGGGATTACTCAATGTCGATTCTACCATCAGTATGCCTGCCTTGACTGCAGGGTTGGAAACGTAAGGTTCGTCAATCCGAGTTCTCTTTCTCCCGGTATCTTTGTTTACCAGTTCAACGAGTGTTCCTTTATCCGAACATCCCTGCGTGGACAACCGGAGCAGGTTGGGATCATTTAGGCCATTCTACCAATGACGGTCGCTTTCCGGGAGTATCTACCTTAAGCTTCTTCGCAATCGCCTCGAGCGTTGTGTTCGTTTGTCGTAGCCGGCCAAGAATGTACAGAATAACGGCGCCGCATGACCATCGGTCAGCCTTGATTGGACTGTAAGTCGGCAACCTCATCTCGATCTCGGGCGCTACCCAACCCTCGGTACCGCAATGGTCGTCGACTTCCTCGTCGTCGTCGCGTACTTGGACAGCAACATCAAAGTCTATGATCTTCAAACAGAACTTGTCGTCGACAAGAAGGTTTTCAGGCTTGATATCCCTGTGGGCGATGTGGTGCTTGTGAAGATACGCCAGACCCTCGATGAGGCCCCAGCAGACTGGTGAAAAGTGCGGTGAAAACGGCTTGAGATCATACCATAGCCAATCTGCCACATTGTTCATTATCTTAGGGAGGATGACCCACGACGAGCTCTGCCCATGGAAAGAGTCGAGTAATGTGATGATGTGTTCCGACTGAGGTTGAATGAGATGGATGAGCCTGAGAATCTCAAGCTCGTTCGACTCCTTCCGGATTTTCTTCGCGACGAGCATTGTATCGGGGTCTGATGGACGAAAAACGGTCAGAAGATTAGATGGCAGCTGAAGAAGAGACGTCAGTACGATATAGCTAAGCTACGATACGATGCGTAACCACCAACTTTTCGAAGCGATTCAAATATGCCGTCTTCAGTCTCGATGCGGTCTGGTTCCACAATGTAACCATGGGCTTCAAGCTCCGTGGGGTCGTCCCCTCGTGGCCGCGTCCTGGGACGGGCATTGCCTTCGCCACTGTCGGTGGCGTCGCGCTTCGTGCCTCGACCAGTGTAAAATGACTTCAGCTTGGGCATATGAGAGTAAACTTGGTATTTGTATGTCGCAATTTCGGAGTTCGCATTGCTCTCGCCTTCGATGGCAAAATAAAAGTTGTAGAGCCGGAGTGCAAATTTAATGCGACCGATCGGTTCGTTGAAGTCGAATTCTTCTGTCTTGTAACGAACCTACAATGCTTTAGCATACATATAGAATTGTTTATAGAATGGAGTAGCCACCTTTGGTTCATTTCTATTTTGGTACAAAGTGTGCCACTGGACGCTGCCAGTTTGCCCGATGTAGATAGCGGCTAAGACGAAGTTCTTTTGCTGCTTGAAGGGGTCTATGAAGCCATTTGCAAAGCGGACGACGGAAGCGCCACACAAAAGCATGCGCACAAGATCGCGTGGCCATGGATCGGTCAACGACGGCGTCGAATCAACTTCTACGAGCACTCGAGGAAGATCTTGATATGAGAGGCGGAAGTCGCTCCTAGGCAAGTACGAGCGGATTTCTGTGCGACCAGAGGTCAAAGTTTTCCTTGTAATAAGCGGGAAAGGCCAATTGGAAGTGCCTCTGTAAGCGTAAGTTTCAATTTGGGTGTGAACGCCGGAAAGGAAAACCAAACGTACAATGTGGCAGTCACTTCATACTGAGGGTCGGAGCATGTTAAAAAAAAAGGAAAGAAGCACATGGCATTCGCCAACGGTTCCGTCAGTGGTGAAATGGAACGTTGCCATACGCTTTGCCACGGCATCGACGCCAATGAGTCAATGTGCAGCACCTCCCGTAATTTGGCCTCACGACCTTCCGTTCCCTGGATTGTAACAGGCAATCCGTCCGTGGTCACGAAATAAGTCGTTCGCCACTCAGGATACATAGCGTCAAAGCGCTTACGAGCCTTGAATCAACTTGTTAGAAATCAGCGGGGGCATAAGAGAGCGTGAATGAACCTCTGGAGATAGACCAGCTTTTTTATCCAAATTAACAAGGTAGTCTTTGACAAAAGTTGGACTTGATCCTGGGCGCTCTTTCTCGATGGTATTCAGAGAAATGTCAACGTCGGTGAGATGGTGTTTGTCAGCCCCCCATTCTGCTACATTGACGAAGATTGCCTCATATTGGTTGATTTCGACTGAGTTGAGTGCATCTCCGGCGCTGGTAGCGGGAGAAAGACTACTTGCTATAACATAGGTTAGTATACATTTACCGCACAAGTGGGTTACGTGCGTACCTGAGGCTTCAAAGCGCATGCAAGGACAAGCCTCAGTCTAGCGTGCGGATATCAATAGCGAGGAGAAGCTTACATGGTGGTAGCACAATGACATGGACTTTTCCGGCGTCCAAATCATCGAAGACATCTGAGACCTTGACTAGCGGCTGCAAGAGCCTGACAGCGCTCTCGATCTCGAGGGGATCTGAGGTGAGATTCAACTCCTCAGGTGCGAGTGAAACTTTGAAGAGTTCGAGGTCTGTAGCGTCTATAGCCAAAAGAGCAATATGTAGCGCCTCCTTGATCTTTTTCTTGAGGTCGCTGATATTCGTGTTCGAGGCGATGTCGACCACGAATACCTTGGTTGAGGCATCACCGGCCATCAGACAGTTGATAGTGATAATGTCGGTCGAGGACATTATGGATCTGAGAGAAGTAGTTTTCCGATACCAGGAAACTTCGTGTAATATCAATCAAAGCTTCAGTGCAGACCGGCGTGTTGCATGAAGATGGCAAGTCGTTGGATGAGCGCTGATGCAGAGTTGTGAACCAACGTTTCAGTGAGCATGCCGTGGATGCCGGTGGACCCACGGTCAATACACTATTCCCACAATCACAACGGACAGCCTTCGCAAACAGCCGACCGCCGCAACACAGGTTTAACAGGTTTAACTTATCCCAAAGGTTATCGAACATCCAACTCCAAGTCCTCCAGCTTTAGTCCCACCACCGGCACCCTGTATCCATAGCTCTCCTATAAATTATCTGTTCGCTCCCTCTTCAGCAACTCTCACCACCAAGACATGGCCAACTGGTATGTGCTTCATGCGCCTGCAAAGCTCTCACTCACTGACGGAACGGACATCTAGGATTGACTTGTTCTCGCTTTTCGCCGTATGTTTTGTATGAACCGCCTGCAAGTGGATGTTCCTGACATCCCCTCTTTACCAGACCATCGCCGTGTTCGGCGGAGTCATCTACGGCGTACTGTACCTCGTAAACTCGGTTTCGCAAGGGGTCGCATCAACCAAAGAAGCGTACGTCGTGCGCAGCTCGTTCTACGCTCTTGGGGACCGTGATTGACGTGGCTTTTCAGTCTGGCCAACAAAGGGCTCCACATATCAGATAAGGGCGTATCCGTAAAGACGTCGAAACGGTTTGACAGGGAGGATTATGTTGACGCGACGCAAAGGTATGTGCTGTCGCCTTCCGCGAAGCATCCTCTGACTTCGGCACCCGACAGGGGATTCATCAAAGCGATGAACGCCGCATCATTTGGACATGCATCCTCTTCACCACAGAGTATCGGACGATCAGAATCCAACTCAAGCCTGAAGAAAAAGAACAGACACGATTAGCTTGCATGTACTACTATATACGCTCGGACCGGTCGCTTGTACGTAGTAAAATTTCTTCTTCATGGTTGCTTCGAATGCACTTCGCTTGGCTTTCATTCGCGCCGGAGTCGTTGAACTAAGCGACCGCTGCAAGACGACTTGGGACGAGCCACGTCCTTCGCAATCCAAAGGGATTGATGATCCCAACGCGCGCATGCCGATACGCCCATCATTGCAATCCCCTTTGGTGTCTACGGGGGACATACATCCCGGAACCTGGAACACGACTCGGCGTCCATCTGTTGATCTGCGAAATGATCTCGTGCTTATCTTTCTCTTCTTGTCGTGTTTGCGGAGTGTTGGCCGGGTGCGCCAGAGAAACCATCGGGGCCACGAACGCGCGACGCGACTGCCTACCCCTTTGGTGGCATCATTTACGGTCACCGGATATATCGATCAGCGCTCCGTCGGCTTCATGGCAAAATTCTTTGAGCACTGTCTCCTTTGCGGAACGCGACGAGACCGTACGAGCAATACGAGGCGGGGCTCCGCTCAAGCTCTGCTTGCTGGCCCCGAGTTTTTAGGGCTGCTATATGTCATTTCCAGACGTTTAGCGATTTCCCTTGTCCATCACGGTGAGTTCGCCTCCTGACGTACTTGGGGGGACAATGACTCCCATAAAGATACGGTTGCGAGCATTATCGACGTCGGTATGGTAGTTTCTCTCGGAGGATCATCACAACAAAGTTGCGGCCTCGCCGCTAGTCGAACTCGTATGACAACTGGCCATTCTTCTACTTGACTGCCTTGGAAGTGGGTTACCGTGCATGAGGTGAGTGTAAGAAGACTAGCGACTGTCAGGCATATTCAGGTATTGCGAGAAGAATCTAGAAGTATGGTTTTCGACGAAGAGGGCCAATGCGAACGCAGTTAACTCCCAGCGATTCGCAGAAACCCGAGCCCCCCAAGGCCTCAGCTTCGACCCTTCCGAGCTTCCGCAGTCAGTATCCTATCCCATTGACACGTCCAAAATCACCGACCGACCTCCTTAATTGTCCAGGGGTATTCTCCTGCTGGCACCGCCCTGGTAACCGACTTGACGTCAAGAACAAGAACAAGGTGAACTTGGAGGCCGAGTAAGTCGAGCTTTTCTAATGCTAGCGGAGTGCTGTGGCCGACGACACCGTGTCAAGATGTAGTGCAACTACACAGATACGTCGACATGTTATCATCAACCTGGTGAGAACGCGATGCCCGTCGTGCCATAGAGCTAGATTAGCGACAGGATTTATCAACAGCCAACAATTCGAGACCTATGTTTTCTTCGATGGCACACGGGACCACAGGCAAACACGACGTTTTTTATTTCCTCCGTGATATGTGATAACTCCCTCCGCAGCTTCGGCGTTTCAGGCGACGACTGTGTCTCGCCACTAGGCAATATGTCACTGCGGCATTCATATCATGAACACTAGCAGGTGAGCTCTACGTATAAAAGATGGCGAGTATGCATCCAAATTCTTCAGCAGCTGGTCTCTCACCCCCTTCTCTCCTTCATACCTCTGCCGTGGCTGGTCCATAGTTTCCCTCAACCTCCTCACCTCCTTTCTTACGAGCAACTCCCTCACGACCCTTCAACGTTACAATCATGCAGTTTCGACAACTGACCTGCACATCTGTCCTCCTGGCCTGCGCCATCGCCGTCTTCGCAGCCCCCGCCCCGGTGCGCATGATCGAGCGAGACGTCGACCAAGACGTCGAAGTCCGCAACTGGGATCCGTCGAATGCACACGATGTAGCGGGTATTGTACGTTCGCATTCGTACTGATATTTGCTAGTGCACGCTTGCTGACCATGTACATACCAGTATCGCGCCGCTGTCCTTGAAGCGAGGACTCCGCAGAGATCAAGAGCACGGCCAGCAGCGAGGCCAGCAGCTGCTCCCAGGCCTAACGCTGCACCTGCCCCGCGGCCTATTGCACCGGCTCCAAGACCCAACGCACCCCCCGCACAAAGACCAAACACGCCACCTGCGCAAAGACCCAACACTCCCCCTCCCCCTGCTCAGAGGCCGAATACACCTCCTGCTCCAAGACCCAACACGCCTGCCCCGAAGCCAAATACGCCTGCCCCGAAACCCAGCACAACTGCTGGAGCACAACCTACCCAGAAGCCTGCAGCCGGCCAGTGTGGCGCCAGGTCGAATGAGAAGAGCAAGCGCGCCTTCTCGACCACATGTGGTAAGTCTTTGCTGTGTCGAACGCGCCCTTTGAACATTACTAACTGATTCGTGATTGTAGACACGAATTCGCTGACAATTGGCCGTGTCACACGACCAATCACCAAGGTCGCAGACCAAGGGAATTCGGCTATAACATACAGAGTCGACGGTGGTTGGCCTGATCCATCCACTGGATCATTGGTGACGGCCTATGCCAAGACCGGTCCAAGTAAGTCCAACGTTGGCCTCAGAGGACCTACCGCTTACGATGCTCGTCAAATAGGACCCAGTTCAACGTTCACAGACGAGGCCAAGTGGTTGCGGAAGACGGATCAACTGCTAGCTGAAGGCAGCTACGACGGAAACAACTTCATCGTATTCCGTGGAGTCACGGGCAAGACAGATCTTACGGGGACGACGTTCTTCGCGACACAATTGGCGCCAGTGATGATGGGGCAGGCCAACCGTGCGAGATGTGAAGCATTGATCAGGGAGAAACTTGTATTGGTCGTCCGACAAGTCAGGGCCTATGTGTATGTCTCTTCGTGCCCGCAGTCCACAGTTGCTGATTTGTTGTGCTTCTCTAGGGACAACTACGGGATCCTGCATACTGATGTCCAGCCGGGAAACATCTTGTGGGATTCTGCTGCCAACAGCCCTACTCTGATTGACTGGGGAAGAGCGAGGGACGTCGGTGTCAACAACGTACGTTTTCTCGGTCTCACTACGTTTGCGGCTAATGTTCATGCTTTGTAGTGGTCTGCGGAGCTAGAAGCCAGTGTCACGGCACAAGCTGAGTTCTCGCACTTGAGGGGAGGGGAGAAGCTTTGTGGTTTGTGATGGTTCGTGTCATATCAAGTCAAGCCCAATATCTGTCATGTACCTCGCCTTACTGAAGAGAGTATGGATATTGCACTCACTTCGTTTGCATTTTAACATCTCACCCGAGAAACGAAGTAATGTAGGGTTCAATAACTAGTGCTCGTAGTTCGCTACGCACAGACTCCTACAGCCATTCTCACCAAAAAATAATGGGCGTCAACTACTACATGTTGGCCATCCCTACACTACGACTGGCACTGTGAACATCCATCTCTCCATGCCACCAAATCATTTACCTTCCAGATTGACATTACCTATGTGAATATGCCACCTGCGCAGGGACCTAACACTCCCTCCTCCTGCTCCGAGGCCGAATACTCCTCTTGCTGCAAGACCAAACACACCCGGCCGAAACCTAGTATAACGTCTGCTTCCTCCGGCACGCAGCCTACACAGAAGCCTGCAGGCGGCCAACGCAGCGCGAAGTCGAATGGAAAGAACAAACGCGTCTTCTCGACCACATGTAGTACGTCGCTGCTGCGTGGTCCACACCTTATTGAACTAATTGGGCTTGCAGACACCGACTCCTTGACGCTGGGTCGTGTCACGCGTCCAATTACGGAAGTCGTAGACTAGGGAAATTCGGCGATAACATACATGGTCGACGGTGGCTGGCCTGATCCTTCCACTGCATCACTGGTAACCGCCTATGTAAAGACTGGTCTAAGTAAGTCCTCACTGAGCTCTGGAGAACCAGCGGCTGACCGTGCACATCAAACAGGGCCTGGTTCGACCTTCATGGATGAAGCCATGTGGCTGCGGAGAACGGGCCAACTGCTAGCTGAGGGCAGGTATGACGGGAACAACTTCATCGTATTCCGTGGCGTCACGGGTAAGACGGAACTCGTGGCGACGACGTTCTTCAGAGACCAGCTGAGTGCGGTCGCGATGGGAGAGACCGACCGTACAAGATGTGAAGCATTGCTGAGGCCGAAGCTCGCATTGATCGTCCATAAGGTCAAGGCCTACGTATATGGCCCGCTCTTCGCGTCCAAAGCTCCCAGTTGCTGATTGCTTGTGTTCCTCCAGGGACCGTTATGGATCCTGCATACTGACATCCAGTCCGGAAACATCCTTTGGGACTCGCCCCACTCTAATTGACTGGGGAAGAGCCAGGGACGTCGGTGTTGGCCAGGTATGTTGTGCATCATGTTGTCTTTGTTACTAACAGTTGCACTTTGCAGTGGTCTGCCCAGGTCGAGGCCAGTGTCACGCAGCAAGCGGAGTTCTCGCACTTGAGGAGCGTTGAAGCTTTGTGGTATTCCAGAATAATACTCCTTTGATACTCCTTGCTATCAAGGCTCTTCCATCGAAATTCTGTGATGCATCGCAAACCCTCCTGCTTTCATCTTGATCTTATAATACCAAGTCTATATTATTGAGCGCAAATGTCATTGTTGTTGCTATTGTCAGGCTCTGGAACCGTTTCCAGTCGCAGTCTCAAGCTCCCGGTTGCTTTTGGCACCATCCTGTATTCCCTCGCGTTACTTTCGGCACTTCATTCGTTCACGTTCGCGATGATCGTGCGTCTGATTTGCGACCTCGCCACGACGGCACATTTATCTCATTGCACTGAGGTGACTATTTTCCGACCTCAAGGACCGTGAGGCGCAGACCGAGCTTTGATACCTTCCTGGTGCTAAGCCCTTTGACTTACTCTCGCTTTTCCATGCTACGTCACATCTCAATCCTCGCTACTATGGAGCTCTTTGCTTCAAGCCCATTTGCCAGCCTTGATATCCCATATGTTCCGTACTTTCCAATATCGTCGGTATGATTACTAGAGTACCAGTTCTGCATAGTACTGTGGCTCTGAAGCACGCTCGAGTGCACTCATCCTACCACGAAGTTTAGCGAAATTTCGTGTACTTCAATATATGAATATTTGCCTCGACCCCTGTACCCCTAACGGGGCCAGTACAAGCGCCCAGCGCCTGGCAGCGCCGCGCTCAACGTTGAACGCTAACTTGAACATCAACCTCAGCGCTCACGTTGGCTGTCCTTCTGACCAGTGCTATGGGCGATGCCCAACACTTTGGGCTCTTCAAGGACTGCTTGGCGAGGCGAATATTGTCTCGCCAGGACTACACCCCAACTGATAGCACGGAATCCGATCTCGACGACTTCGTGACTTTTCTCGCCACCGAAAGCTGGTCCGCACTCCCTCAGTCTATCAGGGAGGTCACGTACGATACGAAGGATTCCCTGCCTGAAATTGATACCTTGCCGCTGGATTCAACGCCTGCGTCATTCTCAGACACACTCACAGCTTACGGACTTTCTGAAGACACGGAGTCTGCGCTTGATTTTCTAAAGCGGACCATCGAAGTCTATATCTCTGACGCATCTGCACCCCCACCCGTTTGGTCGTCGACGCGCACGACGGAATGCGAGATTTGTGAACGGCAGGTCCCTTTGACGTACCATCATCTCATACCTCGCGCGACACACGCCAAGGTATTGAAGAGGAAATGGCACCCTGAATCCATGTTGAATTCGGTTGCTTGGATATGTCGGTGAGTAGGCCTATGCTCTTGTATTTGCGCAATTACTCAACGATATGTCAGACCTTGCCATAATGTTGTTCACTCAGTTGCACGAGGGGAAGACCTTGCGCAAAACTACTACACTGTCGAACTCTTATTAGCACGCGAGGACATACAAAAATGGAGGCGATATGCGGCTAAGCAGAGATATGGCGTTCGCCGAGGATGATGTAATATAATGTTTCTCATCAGAATTTTGTCGCTGAATATCAAGGTCATGGTCTGCATTTCGTCAATCTGTGTTAGATCCGAGTTAGACCCCCACTTTCACCCCTTCATCGTCATATCTGATGTTGATCTGCTGTCTCGTACCCTCGTACTCGTGTTGTTGTTCGCTGACTACCGTTCTAGGTACTCTCAACTGAAAGACGCCTATATCTACTCAAGTGCTATTTTTCAGCCATCCGTGCAGCACCGTCGCTACGGTTGACTTACGAAAATCAGTTATGCTATTACTTGACACGCAGCTTGTCGTGAAATCTGACTCGGTGAGTTTGCAAAATCGAGAGTACATTATCAACAGCCTGGTTTAACAATACAATATGTTGCTTAAAAATATAGAATGGATCCAATAATACCAACAAACGAATCCCAGCTTCGTCCTTCTTGCTCGATTTCCTCCTTACCAGATACTCCCCATTCGCCCGGCATATTTCTTGCAGGAATGGATGTGCTTCAAGACAGCCACCGGGGCCGTGCATTGGTAGGCACAGAGGGGGCATCGAGCCACGAGCTTACGATGAGCCTTGAGAAGGTGCCCCTCCATGTCCGCGATTGTCAGAGTAGCCCCACAAGTCCCTCCCTCGCTGTCTATCTGACGGCATCTCACCCTCCCGTCAACCTCGTGGACCTCGTGAGATATGCTGTAATGCTGGAACAGGCCCTCCCTGGTGACCGCGCGGCCGCACTGACGGCCCCTCCCCATATCCCAACAACAGTTCAGTGCCTCGGTCTCCTGCAGCAACACCGGAGCCATCATGGCAAACGCAGCACCCACAGCTTCTGCAAGCTTTCGCTGCTCTTCGCGGAGATGCCCCTGCCTAAACCTGCACTCACGTCAGCTAATCCACCGCCGGCCATTACGGAGATTCTGCAACTCACCAGTGTCTATCCTCAGGCCAGTCCTCCGGTTTCGCCAGTCTGGAGTCTGACGACCCATCCCTATATGCCCGGATCTTCTCGCTCCGCACGGGCCCCGCGGCACTAGCAACATGGCCTCCAAAGAATAGGTAGACATTGCTGGTGAAGGTCTCCGCTGGTGAAATGACGAACTCGGGGTTGAGGCTATGGGTCCAGGTGAGCGACCCTCCAGGAGAGGCACCACGGAAAGCGGACTGAGGCGATCTTTCGAGCGCTTCGGGAGCCATCTGATCCTCTCCTACGGGTTCCCAAACGAATTGCCCTTCGCTCCCACGGACCAGGGCGTTGTATTCTTCTTGAACTATCGCATCGATACCATGGACGTCCAGCTCCTCCAGAGGCAGGCTTGGGACTTCGAAGTCGAAAGTAACTTGGTGCGACCCCGCGGTTTGGAAGTTCTGATGCCGCCCCGCCGGGTGTTGTTGCTGAGAGACGTCAGCCATAGGATCACTTGTACCGTCATTGAATAGTCGGTGATCCTCGAAAGTCGATCCAGCAACGTGTGACACCGAGTGGACATCTTGAAGTGGGTCTACTCCGACTTCCTCTATTCCTTGTTCAACAAAGATGTTGGCAGCTGCCTCTTGGATCGCGTCCTGCGCTTGTTCCCTCGGTAGCCCCCCGACAGCTTCCCATATTTCAGGCGATGCTAAGCTCACGTTTTCTCTTGCAAACCACGCCACGGCTTCCGCGAAATTTGTGTACGTTGCATCGCGCGTCAACCTTAATTCAACATCAGTTAACACGACTTCCATTCCAGGTATGTTTGGAGTGAGGTGGACGTACATGTTCGTCGACCCACCATCCATTGCGGGGGCTACGCTTGGTGGTTGTTCCATGGTCGATGGCGTTGATGAAGGGAGAGTAGAGGGCGCAGGAACCACAACTTGTGTACGTCGTGACCAAACAAACAGATTCGATCCACACATGCGCGTCAGGTTGGCCACCGGGCCCAAGCAGAGGCCTCCTCGTGACCGTTCTTTCTTTCCTCCCTGCCACAACGACAAAGAGTTCCTACCCGGATATCCTCGCTCTGCCTGGCAATGATCTGCTGAGATCGAGGCAGACGTTTGGAGCTCGCTTCTTAAGAAACCAGCTGCAGGTCAAGTTGGTTCTTCGCGAAAGTCACGTCACGTTCTACTCCTGCCGAATCCACTACTAAAACATGAAACCCCAACTGCTCATTGATAATTACCAAAGCGTTGGTTCATCGGGGGAACATAGCGTCACTAGCCTTCTGCTAAAATACCAAGGACAGTAGTGAGTACAGTCACAGCTCCAACTATACGGGAATTCATGCGTACGAGTAGTGCTTATCATGTAGATTCGTGTAAGTATTAAACTAAGTCCTGAGGCGCCTGCCAAACAACCAACCAGGAGGTATATTCACAGGTTGCTCTATTTGAGCGGAGCTTCAGCACGACGCCACGTGTTGCGCGCTCTCAGTTGAAAGTTCAACGATGCCTTCCAACCATTAGCTTGCATACAACGCGCGATGCCGGTGCATTCCGACAGCGAGATTAATATAGGAAAGATATCCGACATTTTCACATGATATGTGTTCCTCCCAGTTTTGTTCTATTTTCTCCCAGCCTTTCTTTGTACTCACGTTCGTGTAGTTCTAGTTTACCCAAGGGTGGCGGCCTTGAACTTGCGAGTAGTTGAATCTACCTACCGTCCTTACCGCTGATATAAGTCAATTATCCAGGAAGGATAGCCTCGTTGTTCAATGTAGGGACTAGTATCTCCTCCTCGAAAACGTGCCAATAAAGCAACACCCCCAAATTTGCTAGCAGCTGTTCTTGTGATCCAACCGGATGATAATAACCCCGTCGTGCGACGAGGTCCTTGCTTGCTAACGGAATAATCGACCCAGGTTCGTGATCTCCTAAGAAGTGCCTATACATAAATGGGACTATATAAAGGCCTCCATCGTCTCCATGCCTGTGTGACTCGTGAGGGATGTTCCTCTCAAGCCAATGGGTCAGCGTTGCTGCCATGGCTTCTCTTACTCTACCTACGATACGTGGTGTCGCGCCGCCCTCGCCACCACAGACAGTGGTAAATCAGTATCTGCAAAGGCCATGATGTACTACTGACTTCGAATGCCCGCTTGAGTTTTTAGATCCTGTTTCGTTCGCAGTACTAGGCCAGAATGCTACATTTCGCGCGTCTGCATTCGATACGTCCTTTAATCCCACTTCCACTCCTCCCCCATTCTTTCAAATCGTTGACCTCAGATTCCTCGACATCCTCGGTCGTAATCCTTCGTTCCACGAAATCGCGTCGAATCCGAACCTTCCTTTCGCAAATGAGGCGCCGGTCTATGTCTCAGCCTTAGATGAACTATTCTTCTCCAGCTTTTCGTCGCCTGGAAATGCCAGTGTGAACAATAAAGTAAACAGGGTGAGAATGTCTGAGGTCGAGGAAGCGCTGAAAGCTAGCAAGGGATCCACGGTCAATGTTACTGTCACTCCCGTTCGTTCTTGCTATTCTTCTCGGTTATATCCATTTGACCCTCATGATCATTAGCTTGATCTACCAGAGACTGTTCTGTCGACAAACGGAGGGTCTGGGCCGTTCCGGGGTTCCTTGTTATTTGTAGGAAATGGACTCGGCCCTCTTCCTCCAGCTGTAACCCTTGTGAACCCACGACACCCTCACAATGTAACCGTATTACTGAATAACTTCTTCGGCCGTCAATTCAACTCGATAGATGATGTGAAGATCCATCCCAAGAGCGGCAAGATCTTCTTTACCGACGTCCAGTAAGCATTACACCATCCACACCATCAATCCAATGTGCATTAATGTCAAGTTTTACAAAGATATGGATTCTCACTTGGAATACGCCCTGCGCCTTTGATGCCCAACCAAGTTTATAGATTTGATCCAGACACTGGGGGAGTTCGAATGGTCGCCGATGGGTTCGTGCGACCCAACGGAATAGCATTCACCAACGATGGGAAGACGGCCTATATGTGAGTCCTCTCACCCCATCCTCTGAAATTAACTCATTTCTTCGCATCATATTAGCTCTGACACAGGTTCGCTTCAAAATCCCATGAGAACATCTGATTTCCAAACCCAACCCGCTACTATGTGAGCACTAACCATTAAACGGCAGTAGGAGAATTGACTGTTACTCCCTTCCCTCGCTGTAGCTATGCTTTCGATGTCGACTCCGTTTCTCAAAGATTTGTTAATCGACGCGTTTTGGCATTTACGGATGCAGGTATTCCTGATGGATTGCAAGTCGACATGAGTGGGAACGTATATGCGGGCACTGGAGATGGCGTTCAGGTTATCTTTCTACCATAGTTACTGCCTCTAGCTACACTGAAGCGTGAAATAGGTTTGGGGCGCGGACGGGACACTACTAGGGAAATTCTTCGTCGGTACACGAACCGCAAATATGGCATTCGCTGGCTTCGGGAGGCTAGTAATTTTGTCGCAGACGAAGTTGTTCCTGGCTCGTATCAACGCGGGAAATGTCAACTTGGAAGGGTAGTGGTACTCTGAACTCGAATACATGATGTGGCTTGCTCTCCTTCGCATGTAAGCGGACTTCCCCAAAATAGCCCCTGAATCCCCCCTTGCCGCGTTGTGCGTCAACAAAGTCTCCCATTCACGGCGATATTGGCAGACAACCCCTAGAGCTGAAGGCGCGAATAACTGCATAACAAGCCCTAGCGTCCAATACGAGCCAAACAAGATCTCTAAACAAACAACGATAATACGGAACGACTCTACTAAGTCCGGAAGTACTATATATTATACTTGTCAACTGATTCAATCATGCCACTCTAAAGATCAACAACAACACCGAAAACCCAACGCACATAACCCACAGAACATCCGCTATATCTTGTCTGCTCGTTCGCAGCGAGACGCCGCTATTCGGGTACCCCGAAATACCGTAATATGGATCGTAAGGGCCGCCAACACCTGTCCAACTGTATTGGTAGGGGATGCTTCGTTTGAAGTCGTTACTTGATGTGTTGACAGCGGCGCCGACAGGGAGAATGTGCTGCATGGGTGACGTATCAGACTTGGCTCCATGAGATATAGGGAAGGACTCTCACATCAAATACCCGCTTGAAGTCGGGGTAATGCTCTATTGCTTTCGACATCGTGAACGTACTTAGCTCGTGCATAAGCACGATCGCCCCCACCTGTAATACCGAAACCGTAACAATCAACCCCCATTCCGATCGCAAGTTCGCAGCCAGGCTGACTTACGCTGTCAAATGCACCATTCTCAGCTAAGGAGACTATGTCAGCGTAATTCTTGTCGACTTCAGCGTCTGCTTGCGCGTCGCCTCGGCCTCCCTTCCAGTCAAAGGTGTCGTATTGCCAAAGGATGGTGACGAGATCGAGGCTGTGCGCAATGAAGCGGATTCGGTCGTCGGTGTCGCCGAAAGGTGGCTTGGGGTGCGGTAAGAAAAGTTGTACTATGCAAAGAGATTTAATCCTACCCGCCAGCAAGTTGGAGTTACCCCTGTAATAAACTGGACTGCCTTTCTCTGAGCCCCAGAAAATGTTAGTTGAATGGATCCCGTCAATGAAGGGCGAGAGACATACAGCTAAAGTTGCGAGTCAGTATGACGGAGGTATGGTAGCACACAGCCAACACACCGTAATATAACTCTGCAAATGCCTCCTCGTTGGAAAGCGTAGTCACTAGGAGGAATAAGTTTATCATGTTTGATGAACCAACAACCCAAAGACGGGCTTACTGTACTTGTGCGACCATCCGTCTGGACAAAGGAGTGTCAACAGAGACAGCGGTGAGCCAAGTATAAAGACTCACGAAGGCAGATCTCATGGCCTTCAGTTTGCGGTAAGTTAAGCTACGAAGATATTGGTGAAATCTCCTGTACTCACCGTCCGAAACGGCTCGCCGAGCTTCCCTCGGCCAATCTATAACGTTGCTACCCACGAAATACATCGCTGTTCAGAATGTAAGCCATCGCTAGCACGATGGGCTCGAATTTGGCTTACTGGCAAGTTGCTTCTGCGATGCCAGATAGTCGTAGAAAGTGTTATGTGCACAGTTGGGTCCGTCATCAAATCCATATCCTAGAGTTTTCGGCTGTATTGATCAACCATCATTGTTCAATGTATGATGTAGATAACCTACTTCGGGCACGAACGATATGTCGTCTGGTACACCTGGATACTTTGCATCGGTGCATTGGTTAAACGACCACCAACAATCTGGGTCGCTGTCCGGGTAGTTTTTTAATGCTTCAGAAATGGCTGACGCTCCACTACCCTAGTGGGAAGTCAGTGACATTGTCGATTTCACGGCTTCGACAAAAATACCTTAACAGATATATTGGGAATCTTGCCCTTTAGGGCAGAGAAAGTTGCCTGCGCGTCCTTGTCGCCGTCTACAATGGCGGCCTTCTCCCATATCGGGGGAAAAGAAGACAAGTTGGCCTCTACGAGATCCTCCTCGTAGGGGACGCATTCCGCGGTAGAACCTGATAACTGTTAGTGTACTCCTTCGCATTCAAGACAGGGTACCTACCGCTTGCGACCTTTGTGCTCGGCTGCTGAGGCGTCCCGGACACACTCAGAGAAAGCGCCAAGACCAGCGATATAAGAGTGCCATGCATCAGGAAAAGAGCAGCGAAGAATGCGGATTTGTGAGCCCAAAAGTGATGCTAGCTCGGGTGGTTGAAGAGGGGGCTGGGCTGCTGGTACCATCGGACGTGCTGTTTTACTACAATTCCCTTGTGGCAACAAGGTACCGAAATCAGAGAGACGTATCGAGCATACTGTCAGTCTGGCTTTCAGCGTTTCCACTCGATGAATTCGAGGTGCTCGTAAGATTCTGGCACGAGTTATGTTAGCCTCGATGGTACCGCGCGGCTCACTGTGGGACACGTACCAGATACTGACTCTACTCAAACTCCCTCCCAGTCAGATGTGTAGGCGCCCAAAAATGCAGTACAGAAGGAACGATCGACCTCTCGTTAGGAAGAAGACTCAGGTGAAGGTCACTGCCGTTTCTGGCACTTAGTACCAAATCAGGACATACGCAGGCCCTCCCCTCCTTTGTCCGCTTCCCGAGACACTCTCACTTCAAAAAGGAAGAGTGGCAATTCTGTAGAGCACGTGCGTTTCCTGTGGCCACTTTCGCGACTGAAATTCCGTCAGTGGCACAGTGGCACACACTCCTCCTTTTCATTCCCTACCACCACCTAAGACATGGACATTTCACAAATGGCTGGTTCAGACCTCGAGACTCGTGAGCGCTACGCGACTTGGACCTGGCGCCGTCGGTCTGGCGAGGTGCTCCCCCGGCCTACTTGTCGCGGCAAGCGTCCCCCGAATGGTTTTATGTGGGCTCCGACACCATCGCAGTTCTACTGGATATCCCGCATCCCAGAAGTCGGATACATGACCATCTGGTCGAAAAGCATGATCGTGGAGTTCGAAGAAACGTCTGCCGAGCTGGCGGCGAAAGGGATCGCGCTAGAGAGGCTGGAAGATCAGGAAGCACCGAAGAAGTGCGAGCCCTGGCCCCTGCTGAGCCTCCCAGTGGCTGCGTGCTCAGATCGTGGCGAAGATAGCAATGCCTCCAGGCGTTTGATAAGGGGTGGACGCATCGGACCTATGTTGCCACTGGACCTCGGAGACAAGGGTGCGAAAGCGGCCGGAAGGGTAAGCCATCTCATCTTCTACAGAACTTTGAAAGGCATGAACTCAATATTTTCGCTTAGTCCCTGTTCGGAAACACTTACGGCTTCGAGAGCAAGCTAGAAGAGCTCATTCCTGCTTCTTTCTATCCGGATGTCCTCATAGTCAACGACCCACGAGGAATCACGGAAGGTAAACGTGTGCTGGACCCAGCTGAGGGTGCTGACGCTCTGGAATCTCTCCCTCGGCACTACAAACGCGTCTGGCCTGATGTCGACCGCTTGAAGTATCCTGCTCTTCCTGCGCCAGGGAACGTCGCGTACCTCAACTTTGCTGGCGCTCCACACCTCGGACACGGATCCCACTCGTCCGTGCATCGCGCGTCCCTGCGGCTCCCGGGCGTGCTCGCTGGGATGACGACCGACGGCTCAGTCTCTGTGGCGGCGAAGATTGCTTTCCCTATTACTGGCGCGCGTGCGATGCTGGATCACGAAGCAGAAATGTACACGAGAGTCTACGGCCCTGCGGACAACGACGACGTGGTCCTTGGCCATTCCTCTGTTCTAGGTACGAAGCATGAAGAGCATGAGAAAGACAGCGAAGCCGAAGACAAAGAGGAACTTGATCCTGCTCGCCACCGCCACTTAATGGAGCACTTCACTGGCTTCAACATAATGACTCCACATCTGGCGCATCCGGTCCCCGTTGGCGCTGTTCTTCCCAAGCTCTATGGCTATTACATCCCTTGCGAAGAATCTGAAGCCTTTGTGAGAGCACGGAAGACCGACAAGGACCCAGAAGACTACTGGCGTACACGGGACTACGGGAGCGTGGAAAAGAACAAACCACCGAAGAGCCTCCTAAGTCCCATTCTCCTGATGGAGGACTGCGGCACGCCCATCAACCCCCGTGCGATGTCAATCGACGACAGGTGAGGCTCTGAATAACTTCCATTCATGGTTCCAGCATCTTGAACCTAACAAACACATCGTGTAGGACCGAATGCTATTCCTTCCTCCTTCGCCTTCAGAATGCCGAGTTCAACCACAACTCCTTCTGGATACGCAATATCCTGACGCAGCCAGGGCCTCTCCACCTGCCACCGCGCGAGCGCACCAACGATGTGCAGAGTTACCGCCTAATCGATGCCGGGCGCATGATCCACTGGTACGAATACATGGAGGGCAGGGTCGGCATGCTGCCCGAGCCTACGAATGAGAAAGAAGCCAGGGAGTACGTGGAGAAGGTGGAAAATGCGGAAACTGCTTGGGAAAGGTGCAAGGCGCAGGATACGGATTATGGTCTGAAAGAGCTCCTGCTCGAAGGCCGGGTGAGGGGTAAGCCAGCGGATATGCTATCGCAGAGCGATATGGGGGTGAGGCCGTGAATACTCAAGTTGAATTGTAATCTACTCTCATAATAACTGTATGGCTCGCGTTCTATGTACCGAGACTCTTTACCGCTTCATGATATATTGCTTGATGTCAGAATTCAATGGACTTCGTTATTCTGTTTCTTAGTACAGCAGAGAATCGGGCAGGCACCCCAGCAGTCAAATGGCTCCGAGTTTCTCCTTTTCCCCGCTCTCGCGTTCCAGCGTCTCAGGCTCGTAATAGCCGTTAACTTGGTCACGACGGTCGACACAGGCACAGGGTACACGGCACGAGCAAGTTGTACCCCGCCCATTCTTCCATAAGTGATTGAGATATGTTGCCGCGACTGTGAAGTAAGAACCTGATACTGTCAAGTTAATCGCGGCGCCAGTTGAAGTTGGACATTGAGCTGCAGCAAATCCCCAAACTTGTGACAGTCGAATTTCTTGACATAGGGGAAGGATTATGGAAGAAGACAACATTGTAAAGACTTGTATTAAATCTAACCCCACATTTCCATCAATAATTGCTCTCTAGCACGACCAATCTCCCGTTGCTTGGCTTGCGCCCATTTCAATGCAATCGTCTTCCACTCCCGCTGCTCCGGGGTGTAATCTACATCGTCTCTGATGTACCCATCCGGTCCAATCTGCAGGCGTTCTTCAGGTAAATCCATGCCGTGCTTTCTCTTGTATTCCTCTGTTTCTCGTTTCGTGTGCATCTTCCAGTGGTCCGCTCGTCCTAAATCTATGAGGCGGAAGCTCGGATGTTGCATCGTTCGGTCTTTCGGCGCTTTGGAGAGAGGCCCAGGCTGAACCATGATATTGCGAGGGTAGAAAGAGCTATGGCTGATGTCCTCCAAATACAGGCGCACGAGGAACGACAAACATTCCGTTCTAACACCAAGCTAGGTGAATCATTTGTACTTTGTTACGAAGCAAGACTCACCGATCGTCTATGTTCATTTCGTGTGGTCTGATAGGCTTACCACAGTCCTCGAGAAGGAGGATCGGACTGAGGATCGTCTCCGGGGGTAAGTTAAGCTCTTCTTCATCATACGAGGAGTATTCCCAGTAACCACCTCCATCTGACTTCCCTTCTTTGGTGAGCTTGGCACGAGTTGCTGCGCGTTTGGTAGCTGCCTCTGCTTCATCGGTGGGAACGTAGTATCCAAAGAATTTCGGAACCACAGCTCCAACGGGCACCGGATGAGTGATGTCAGGCGTAAGGAGGTTAACCCCAGTCCAATGTTCCATTAGATGTCTCTGACGACCCCCCGCGCCCACCTCGTTGTTCCCCTCGGTGCTGTCATATCCGACATCGTTTGCTTCGCCGTGGATCTCGTTGTACACACCCGCTTCGTGCGCCAGTAAGGACCTAGCCCCACGAGTTGGGAAGCCCATCTTCACTGCCACGGCTGCAGAACCGTCCGGGGTATAGGCCTCGATGCCCGATGGTAAACGGAGAGCACCGCGATGCACGACAGAGTGGTTGCCCCTCCCGAGAAGAGGCGCGCTGGCGAGGTTGAGGAACGATATCTTGTCGCCGTCAGATGATTCGCCAGATGCATCAGGATGCACGACTGGCCAAACGCGTTTGTACTTTCTGGGGGCGGGTTCGAGGTCCAGCCCCCCCTCCTTCGCGATCTTTCCCTCGGTGGCACCTTGAGGATCATTCACCATTAGGATATCGGGGAAGAAAGAAGCAGGTATAAACTCCTCAAGCTTGTATTTGGTGTCGAAGGAATTCCCGAATGGTGAAGTGGCTACCTCGACGTCTCGCGGTATCGCTGGCAGCACTCCCCTGGTGGCCCCTTGAATCGAGCGACGAGCAGAGTACCATATGGTACCGTCTGGCTGGCAGATCTCTACAGGCAGAGTTAGTAGTGGATATGACAATACCCTCTGTGGATCTGGCTCTGGGTAGATTTCGTCGGCAACCTCCCAATAGTTTTCGTTGAATTCCGCCACCATGCTAATTGACCACCCCGTCATGACATTGATATTCGGGTAGCGTTGGATGCGATAGATGCGATCGACCGATGAGGCCCATATGAGTCCGTTTGGGGTACGCTTGCCGTTCGGGGGCGGTCGAGGGAGCGGTCCTCCGTCAGGATTGCGCAGCCAGGTATGCCCAATGACTCGCTTTCGTTCCTCTTTCTCGGAATCTGGCTCGGGCATTTTACTTGTCGTGAAGGTTAAAGAATAACAGACCATTGTGCCACTCGCGAAGCATTTAGCAAATGCGACACGGTGGGTCACATCACCTGAGCGAGAGTCACATCCATTGTTCCTTTGGCCACCGGAGGACGCCGCGATTGTCTGGGACGGACAGTCCGCCCCAGTCGGTTGGGATTTATGGGCCACCGTTTCTCGACGTGTCGGGATAGCAAATACTCACTGGTATGGGGGTAGCTTGCTTGAGCATCCATGAATGATTTGCAGCGGAAATGAATAATGCCACGAGAATATTATAATACACTTTGTCCGGAAGCTATTGTAAGAACGCGCACTAGTCGAACCATATGCCTCCATCAATAGTAATGGTTTGGCCTGGGTGAAGCATTAGTGCAAGCAAGATCCACAGATTCAATGAACCTAACGCACCTGTCATGTAACTGGACTTCTCTGATGCAAGCATAGAAACAAAGCTAGCTATTTCCTCTGGCTCGCCAACTCTTCCGAGCGGCGTGGCAGCTTTGAACTACATTCGGAGGGAAATATAAATCTCGCACGAGGGATGTGGCAACATTTCACATACCTGGTCAATGATGCTGGCGCCTGACGGCGTTAGAACAGCGCCCGCAGCTTCGCGTACTATGAGTAGTCTTGTGAGCAATATGACAGTCTCAATAGAGGGGAATACCGACACATGGGAGTGTCTATTGTGCCAGGCGCGTACGCGTTAACCGTGATACCGTGTACACCCCATTCGCAGGCTAGACGGAAGAGACGAAATAAGCGAATCTCGAGCAGAGCCAGAGCAGAGACGTCATACCGGCCGTTTGAGTTAGCGATCGGATGGCAAATTTGCTGGCGGAATATGCACCTATCATCGCGCTGCCTTTCTTTCCAGCAATTGAGGAAGCACCTATAGCGAGAGGTAAGTACGGGAAAGTGAAAATACACAACGGAAAGTATTGACCAATTATCCGACCACCGCGTTTTTGCTCGATCATTAATCTTGCCGCAGCTTGATAGCAAAGCAGCACTCCGCGAACGTTGATGGCGAATAGTTTCTCCCATTCTTCGACGGTAACTTTTGTCCAATGTGTATAAAATGATTAGATGTACGAGCCTCCAGATACGCACCATCGAGTATAGAATTCGACCAGCAAACGCCAGCATTAGCGACCATCTGCGCAATTGAATCAATATGGCTGCGACGCAGATGACAGTAGGGAGTGATCTCACAACATCCAGACCACCAAAGGTTTCCTTGGTTTTGGCTACGAGATTGTTGACGTCGCTCGCCGATGAAACATCCGCTGGTACGACCAAGGTTTGAGTGTCCGGATTCTTCGCTTTTATTTCTGCGGCAACATCGTCCATCAGACTTTGCTTGGCTGCGATATCGCTTATGACAACGGAGAACCCATCGTTAGCAAGTTGGATGGCGATCGCTTTGCCAATTCCCTGTGCTGCGCCGGTGACTATAGCAGTTTTGGGTTGCGTGTTAGGAGACATAGTAATTGTTGAATAGGAAGATCTTCGGGTGAAAGGGGGGTAGATGGAATATGATGAGGAGCTCGCATGGTGCCATGGTTTTATGGACGGACGGCCCCTAGATAGCGATGCGAAGGTAAGGGGTCGACCGTGGCCTGCGATTCGGCCTGCCTGTTTCTAGGCATATTAGTGGTGGAATGGCTTGGGCCTAATCCGGGCCTGGATCCCATACCATTCCAAGCATGCCCCTTTTCATCCCAGGCTGGGCGCTTCTCACTGCCACTGCGATCTGGGTCATTTTGAGGGCGATGTATTATGTGGAACTTGGAAGAGGGAGAGCGGGGAAATAATGTTTACTGGGCTATTTGGTAGGCGTTCTTAAGAGCGTATACGCCGAGCAGGGGTGATCAAAACCCAGACCACATCGGGTGCAATCACGGAAGGTGGGGCGGGTCGTTGCAAGTCGTCCAAGCCGGTCGTCTAACGCAAAATGACAAGTAACGGCCTGCAGTTGGCTCAGGTGATGGCGGTCTGGAATACCAAGCCTGCGTCCTCCTGCTGCCACCTCTCTGACTGGTTCTGGGCCTCCTAATCGGTGCGTAGTAGGATGCCGAACATCCATAACATGCCTGCAAATAAAATCTGAAAGCGTACTCAAACTGAGCAACAATATAATTAAGCAATATATAAAAGTAGGCACTATAGCTCTAAGGTATGCGTATGCTGGTCTATTTCTTTGAAGATGGCAGAGTCTTGCGATAAGCCTCTTCGAGTTCCTTTTGTAGGTTGGGAAGGACGGGCATATGGTTCTATGGAAGGGGATCAATATAGGAGCTCGGGAGAAAAGGCCAGGGAGGCGTACCTTGTATTCCATGCTGAATTCACCTATCAAGTCACTCGAGTCAGTGATGTGCTTGCATTGAGGGCAGAAATCCTGTTACCTTTTCCTTGAGTTGAGCCGCGAAGTTGGTTCGAATAACCAAACATATCATTCAGAGCAACTTCCGCGGTACAAACGAATTCCTCATCACGGACTTCGCTGTCCATAATCGTGCCTCTGCGTCCATTGAGACCGCCGATAACCGCACCTACATACATGTAAGTTGAGAATCATAATTGACAGGCACGTGGGTAAAAGAACTCACTCTGGAATTCAACAGGGGCGACAACCTCGACCGTCATGATGGGTTCCAGAATCACTGGTTTCGCACTGTTGTAGACCTCGCGGAAGGCACCAATGGTCGCAAGACGGAAAGCCAATTCAGAGGAATCCACAACGTGGAAACCACCATCCTGCAGCACCAATCGACAGCCACTGATAGCATTCCCTGACAGCGATCCCTTTTCCAACGCTGTGTAGAAACCCTAATGAATCAAACAACGACAGTTAGCGAGGGGGACTCTGCAGAATTTCATGAAATCTGACCTTCTCTACAGCGGGGATGAAGTTCGTTGGAACGCTACCGCCCATGACGACGCTCTCGAATGCAACATCCTTTCCTGTCTCAGGGTCGGGCTCCATCGGCTCGATGTAACCCATGATCTTGGCGAATTGCCCAGCGCCACCAGTCTGCTTCTTGTGGGTGTAGCTAAAGTCGGCGCGCTGTGTGATGGTCTCTCTGAAGGCCACACGAGGCTTTCCAGTGGTGCAATCAACGTTGTATTCCCGCCGCATTCGCTCAACGTAAATCTCCAAATGTAGCTCCCCCATTCCGGAGATGATGGTCTGCAATCAGGTTAGTGACTATAGAGACATGGTAAGGGATGGATGACGCACCTCTTTGCTCTCGGCATCCATATGGACGCGGAAGGTAGGATCTTCCTTCTGGAATCTGTTAAGAGCCCGGGAGAAGTTGGGTGTCTCGATTCCGTTAGCCTTGATAGCCAACGAAATGACTGGCTCCGGAACAAACATGGACGTCTACGAGATATCATAAACGTTGTGTGAGGCTGAATTCCTGTAAGTTACCCGAGGCGTACCATGGAGAAGCTCGTGGTGCCGTCGGTGAAAGTATCTCCCGACGAGCATTCGACACCGAAGATAGCGCAAATTTCACCAGGGCCGATCGATTCAATATCCTGTATGGTACGCATGAGCAAGAGATTGTGAGTCATTGACGTATAATACATACCTCCATCTCGTTACTATGCATGCGCACAAGCCTGGAGAGGCGAACCTTCTTGCCGGTGCGAGTATTGTAAATAGTGTTCGTCTTCTTCATGCTTCCTTGATAAACCCTCATGTAGGTCAGCTGTCCAAAGCGGCCTTCCTCCAGTTTGAAAGCAAGGGCGACGAGCGGAGCGGCCGAGGCTGGGTACAATGGAACGAGTGGTGCTGATGCGGGAAGTTTGGTGTCATGCGCTACAACCTCACTCTCAGACGGGTCAGGCAGATACGCACAGACACCATCGAGCAACGGTTGGACGGCCGTGTTCTTGATAGCAGAGCCCATGAAAACCGGAGAGAACTTGAGGTTGATAGTAGAACGACGAATGGCAGCAGCAATATCCTGGTTTGTCGGAATTTCATCGTTGAGGAAGATCTCGCCGATAGTGTCGTCGACTTCGGCCAGTTGCTCGATGAGTTCGTTACGCTTCGAAGTAGCCAGTTCCAGAACAGACTCGGGAATCTCATCGGAGACGACGACGTCAATGCTGGGATTGATATTAGTGGCTAAGTCGAACGAATAAAGGCAGTCACGAACCCCTTGACACCTTGGTTGTAGATAGCTTTCCATGCGACCAAATCAACCACGCCCTTAAATTCATCCTCGACACCAATAGGGACCTGAACGGCCGCAGCGGGTATACGAAGCTTTGTACGTATCTGGTTCACAATCCGCCACGGATTGGCGCCAGGTCTATCCATTTTGTTGATGAAAGATATCCGGGGAACATTATAACGTCTCATTTGGCGATCGACGGTCGTAGTTTGACTCTGCCATCACATGAGCAAAATGCGCCAATGATCGCTACAGCAAGAAACTCACTTGGACACCAGCAACAGCACACAAGACCAGGATAGCACCGTCCAGAACCCGTAAAGCGCGCTCAACCTCTATAGTAAAATCCACATGGCCTACTCCCAGGTTCAGCACGAGAGCTTGTAAGGGGTCTGAAGGAGCTCACCGGGGGTATCAATAATATTAACGGCGTACTTTTGTTTTCCTCCTGACGTTAGGTTCGTTGCTTCCCAGTCACAGAACGTCGCAGCGCTTTGGATGGTAATACCCTTCTCCTTCTCGAGTTCCATACTGTCCATCTTTGCACCAACAGCATCACGCCCCCGTACCTAGCCAACTGTCAGTAGCCGAGGGTGCAGTAAAAAATGCCAGACTCGCTTCGTGTATTTCGCGAATACGTCCGGTGTAGTACAGTATCCGCTCCGTTAGCGTAGTTTTGCCAGAGTCGATGTGCGCCGAAACACCGATGTTTCGCTGAAACCGAAGCCGCTTGATATCCTGGTCGCTAAGTGTGTATTGGGGGTGATTCGCTTCGAGTTCGTCCTCAACCGGTGTCTCCTTCAGTGCAGCGGCCGTTGCTGCATGTCGCCGCGTAAGACCAACCGTGAAGGAAAGAAACCTATCGAGCACGGGTCGACGGCATGCTCTATGGAAAAGAAGAAATTCACGAGGTAGCATCACTCTACCATGCAAATTCTGCAGGTAAGAGAGTCCTCCCGAGCGAAAATGAATTGAAGTGAGCACCAAATCCGAGAAGTCGCGATGCCCGTAAAATTGGCTTCCCACGGTCAGAAGTTTATTGACTGTGGGAAGATAAATGGCACTATAGATTAGGACTGCTACCAGATGGTATGATTAACAGGTTCGGTCAAGACAGTCTCAAAGTCGATGACCCACATAGAAGGATCATTATTTATTTAAAGGTAAACGTGTGCTAGATCTAGCTGCTCAGCATGCCACACAGGCCTACGAATGAGAAGGCAAGGAACACCTGGAGGGGATGGTAGGCACAGGCTACCTAGGAAAGGTGCAAGGCGCAAGCGATTATGGGGTGAAGGAATTCCTGTTTGACGCATGTGAGCAAGTAGGCGTTTAGGTCGTCGCAAAGTGATATGGGAGTGAAGTCATGAATCGTTACTGGTCTGTCATATCATGGTCCCCCGAAGTCAGTATCATTAAATATGAAGCACGAGCTAGATCACTACCAAAGATCAAAGCATCCTAATCGTCGAATAAGCGTAGAAAAGGTTTACTTATGACAGTGGCGACCCAGTGGTTAATGAACTGGCTGCGCGTTCCCTTACGCCATGAAAGTAAAGGCCAAACCGTCATCATCAACGTCCATAACACCCGCATCTCCAGCACTTTGTTTCACTCTCATCGCTTTCCTAGCCCTCTTCTTTTCCTGCTTCAGCATTCTTCGGTTCAACGGATTACTCTTAGCCATTCGCTGCAGGATGTGATCATCGGGAGGGGCGTCGTACTCCGGAACATCCTTGTTCCGTCGTTGGCGTTTGGGTTGTCTTTGATATCTTTCAGTGTCCTTGCCGTTTGGTAGAGAGGATGGTTCTATGAAGGGGATATCAGCATGCGGCGAGGGCGATCGAGATCGTTTAAGGGATTTATTTGGCGACGAGTCCTGAGCGGTTGGTCTATAACGGATCAATGAGGCGCTCTGCTAAAGTGACTTTGATCGCACTCACTGGTCCTCATCCATGCCTTCCTCTGCATCAAACCATACATCGCCATCCTCATCCATCTTCACGTCATCAAAGGCCCCCGCATCAGCTGCTCCGAAGAAGCCCTCCAGCTCGAACGGCTTCGAGTACTCCGTCAGGATCTTGGCCTGACCAACGTTTTCGGCACCAGGTGCGATGGTGGGGGCGGTAGACGATGATGAGGCGACTATCAACCAAAAGAAGGATGAGACGAGAAGAAGGAATGGGAACCATGCTCCGACTTACGGACGGAAGGTATCTGAGAGGGATGAACGGTGGGAGGTTCACTATAATACGGAATCTTTTGGTGGTTCCAATCCTGGAGTACATGGCGCGCGGCCCCTAGGATATCGGGCGTACCCCCCTTTCGATACGATATAAATGAGGAGATTTCAAGGATCAACATCCGACTAACCTTCAGCAGCCTACCGCTACTTAACGCCATCATGGTCAAGAATTCTAGGGTAGATGAGAACTCTGGGAGGCTATAAAGCTTTTGAAGAGTCGCTGGAGGGGTGCGAGACAGGATTTCCTCCACTGAACGAATCGATAAGCAGTCGGATTGAAGAGAAGTGGGCGACCCGTAACATACCGACTTCGATGGGGTCGTCGACGTCTTCGACTTTTACGACATTACGGAGTAGAACACTTCCCTTTTTCATACACTTTCCGTCTACAGCTTGGTCGTCGTCATCGAAGACAACACCTGGGGAATCTATGATTCTTATGCCCCGTTCAAGTTGCACAGATTGTAGCTCTCTCGTATGACCAGCTTGGGCGGCTACTGCGCACACCTTACTACGCTTCAAAGCGTTGATCAAGCTACTTTTGCCTACGTTTGGATAGCCAACGACGCCAACCGTCACGCTTCCAGCTTTAGGCTTGTAAGCCTTTAGCAGCTTTACGAGCGCAGGAGCGGTGGCGGATGATATGTTGTTCCGTTGATGTTGTGCTGACGAGGGCGAGAGGAAAGGAAGGGTAGGCGTGGAGTGCCGCAAGTATTTGAGCCACTGCTGTGCATTCGACTTGGGAACCAAGTCTGGGGGATTGTCACGTCGAGGATCAAGAGCAAACGCGATCACGCACCGACTTTATTCAGAACGAAGACCAGCTTCTTGCCCTCTGCTTCGCGCCGTCTGACTTCCTCCTCTACCAAGCGGCTTCGGCAACCTTCGGGATCGCGGGCATCCAGAACAAGTATCACGATGTCGCTGTCATCTACGACCTTGTGTAACGTGCGTAGGTAATGTTTTCGCGCCTGTTCTTTCGTCTTGCTATTGGTGGCGTGGGGGTCGCTGGGGTCTTGAGAAGTCGAGGCGTGCGCCGATGCAGAAGACTCTGCCATCATGGCGAGGGTGGAGAGGGTAGGCTCTGAGGCCATTACAGCATCTGGATCAAATTGAGCATGAAAGACTTTCTACGCGATGATTAAGAGAGCTTCTAGCAAGAAACGAGATGAAGACGAACGGAATGCGCCCGTTCCTTTTCGGCTTTCTTCACTTTAAGATCAGGAAGTCTTGGTACTCCTGGATCCTTCTTTAACTCTGTCGCAGGGCATTAGAGATACAAAATGAACAACTCCATTAGAACGTACTTGTTTTGTGTGGCACTGGTATCTTTTGCGATCCTTGAGTAATGAGTTAGATGCAACAACGAGTGATAGCGGCACCAAACGAACTGTTTCTCCCCATGATTCGTCTCGTCTTGGTGATAATCCTTGAAGCAGATTCAAGGTGCATTTGCAATTTGCAGGCCATGCCACTTAGGAGATGTTTGTGCATGTGTGGCTGCACGATGCCAGAAGTGGCGCCAGTATCTCAGATTTCTGCAGACTTCAACATTGGACGCGCCTACTCCCTCTGCTTGTACGTACTCCAGTGAGTTGCCCGGCCCAAATCCATCGGTCGGAAGCTTGGTATCCATTATTGTTTTAGAGGCTTTGAAAGTGGGCCCGGCTGCACCATTACATTCATCACATTCCGTCCCTTTTCGACTCGCAATCTGGGTGCTAATGTTTGTTGAACGTTGAATGTCTGAATGTCTAACTCACGGTATGAGCCGCAGTCCAAGCTCGAGGAATTCCGACTATCAGGCTGTTTTCCGAGGTACTGCTGGTCAACGCCTCCCGAGGTTTGAAAACTTGATGGCGGGCAGCCCTCCCTCTGATCCAGAGGTGGAAGTGAAGTTGGAAGTGACGCCTTGGAGGTAGTACAAGCTCGTTTACCCGCACGTTCTTCGCCCGAGGGGAAGCACAATTTCGAATTCTTTCGCGGGCCCTACATTTCGATATCCCACTCCTCGCCGACACGCCCGACTACTCGACTAGTGTTGGTGTTGTTATGAAAATTGTTGGCCTGAAAGAAGGGGCGACGCCGACTAGTGAAGTGGGGATTTACACTAGGATACGCGATGTGGCGAGACCGCAGCCCAACAACTTGATATACGACAACTCCTCGAATCCAGACAGTCAGCGGCATCTCATGGAGGACGGGCTACAATTTACTCGTGCCGGTGTCGGCCGTCTTGCACTAGTTCTAGTCACTATGGTTATCATGAGCCTGAGACGAGGCGAAACTTGCTGCTGGAAGACTGCTGCGCACGACAGGCTCTCCAAGGATCACAAGCGAGCAAACGATTCTTGGTAGACACTGTTCTTTGACTGAATCACATACAACAACGACGTGCATGTCCCTCGCGCGCCTTCACATCCACAATCTACCAAGAAAGACTCTCGTCCAGCCCGGCCCCTGGATCAAGCGGATGATGGGGTTGCGGCTTCGGATCGTGGGGTCAGGAGGTGCAATGACTTTCGAGATGTTCATGAATGGGCGCAGGGAACAGGCAGCAAGGGTCCGGATTCGAGGACAGGCGCCATAATAGCAGGAGAAAGGCGTGGCGTCCTACTCGATGGTACAGGAAGCTTGGGGAGGGGGAAAGAAGCCTAGCGAAGTGAGTTCGAGCATACCAAAAAACAAACGAGTACTCTTTCCATTGAGGCCTTATGAGGGCTGATGCTAGCCTCCACATGATCGAGGAGAGCCTCTCGAGGCCATATCCTCTCGAGGCTGAAGCCTTCGCCAAATAATCTGTGGATGTCAAAGCTAACGCCCGCTGCATCTGACAATAGTGCATTGGCTCCACCGAAGCCTAATCAGTTCGCTAGCAGGTCGTACCTCGCACTAGCTTCAAGCGATAAGTAACAGATGCATAATGGGGGATATCGAGTTATCTGGCTCGGCATCCTTAATGATATGTCCCTCTTTCATGAAGCATCGTAGAACCGATACTCAGCAACTAGTTGGCCGAAATCGACTCGGGAGACTGGTCTGCTAGCATCAGGTCTCGACTTTCTAGAGTAATGTCACAGTGGCTCAAACTTATAATTATACTCATAGATTCTCTTCAAAGGACCGGCCCCGTAGTCAAGATCATGTCCCGAGGGCTCAAAGAAACAGTGCCAGGCTTGGTCTCAACGTGAATCCCAACAGGAAGTCGTTGGCCCTGCTGGCCACAAGGAATATATCCTTGTCGCCTTCTGGCTGGGGTTCACTTACGGAGTGATAGACGTGGAGCTAATCTTTCCTTCGTCAGAATCTTGCATCAGGATACGCCTCTCATTATTCTTTATATTGTAGCTCTGGATTGTCTGTCTGTCAACTCAATGTATCACATCTAAAGGCGTCATAAAATCCTCCACAATCCCGCAACTAGGTGTCGCTGTGGAAGGGTTGCACATGCTGGCATCCACCTAAATCTTAAAAAGCTCGATGGCCGGTGTCTAGATGTACCATAGCATGGACATACACATACTAGCTTCTCAAACGGGCACCGAGCTTCGGGAGTACACTATGATCAGATGGGCAATCATCCAGAAGGCGATTCCGAAGAGCTAGCGGAGCGACAAGTAGTCCGGATCCGCTAGCATGACAGGTTGGGTCGATGTCAGCACCTCATTGTCTGTGCACGCCGGCGTAAGCTTAGGTTTCCTCATATCTTCATTACTACTCCATAACATACAATTAATCGGATCCCACTAGTGGACACATCACGGTGCCAACACGGGGAAGGCCCCACGAACTATGGAAAGCAACCTCCCCCGGGAGGTAAAGCCTGCTAAGAATCATTCTTTGTAGTGCGTGCGAGCTCTAGGAGCTTAATGGGAGGTAGAACCACGCGCACACACTCTGAGAGCATAGCGGAGGCCGTACGTATCAGGAGTCGCTCTCTTGTTCGGGTTCCAGGCCCGCCATTGATATGCAATGAGTCCTCAAGTCTTTTTTTACCAGTTTTTGAAGCTATGGGCCGACCAAATCTTTCAGAGGTGCGCCATACCACTCAGGAGGTCAAAACATTGAAGGAACATTATATATTGTCTACTAAGCTCGCCAAAACAAAGAACGGATGTACTTAATCGTACAGAGGCCTAATAATATGCCGACCCAAAGGTCCGTGGTGAATAAGTAACATTCATAAACAGCCCCAAACCCCAAGTGAACGCCGTGTAAATTGAGAGGAACGGGTGAGAGAGACGCGAGATATTGACTTCACAAGAGCAAGGGCGAATCGTCCACATGCGACACATCACGTAGATAGAACATATGAATACCAGCGAAAGTTTCTAGCATTGTTGCCACATCTTCACGGAGTCACTGAGGACGGGGACGATGAGAAGAAAAGTAGAATAGAGAGGGGAGGGGGGCTTACATAACGAAGGCGCGCTCCTCCTCGTTGGTGGGCCAACTGGGCAGCCACTGGTTCTGATTCTGAGCGAACTCGCGCATAGCGGCTGGAGAAGAAGCAAGGGATCGTATCATTGAGAGCGAGCGATGTGGTGGGGCACTCACTCTGAGAACCATCCAACCAAGGCTTATGTCCGTTGTTATCTGGGAACCACCCATTGGTGCCACCAACAGCGACATTCAGGATGAGGTAAAATCCTGAGATAGAGTTAGAGCCCCTGTGGACCGAATAGGAGATAAGGGGAAGCTTACGCTGATCGAAAGGTGCAGCCTTGGTACCATTGATCCACGGGTTCTGTAGCACGATAGTAGACGAGCCGTTTTGCACCACAGGAGGGAAGTCGCCTCGATCGAAGAAGGGAGTATTTATCGCGATTTCGAGCATATGGCGGAGGCGCGAATCAACGGACATGCGACTAGAGTCAATGGTGCATGAGGCTACAAATTGGAGTGCAGCGACGGGGTACATACATGAAGTCTTCTGTCCACTCCAAGGTGTAGGTGTGGTAGTCCATGTCGTAAGATCTATACCGGTTCCTTGCCCATCCGTAGGTCTTCCAAACGCCGTTGAGCCAGCTGAAGGGGCCCCAGTTGAGTGACGAGCGGACGAAGTTGGTTCCTCTGTGGCGACACTTCAGCTATCGCTCATCTATGATTGATACGGTACGTACTGCGCGGGATAAGAAGGACCGTTACCGCGAGCCTCCATAATATCGATTTCACCTACAGGTAAAAATGTCAGCTTGAGTAATAATCACGGCGCCGTGTTCCATATACTCACCGCTCAAAGGCCACGGCCCATATGCGCTATCAACTGGAAGCATCCAAATAGCAGGCCACATCTAAAAAGTATATCCCATCAGTCTACCATTCCGACGAAGGCGCAAAAGTCAACTAAACGCACCCAATCACTGAAAAGCAATGCACATCGTGTCATTTATAGTGTTCGAAGATAGATGGATAAGACGTCTTAAAAAACTTACCCCGTAGGAATTTTGGCTCTGACTTCGACTTTGCCAAATCGGATGCTGGCGCTGTTCCTAGTGCTAAGCCGCGCACTCTGGATGGGGTTGATGATGGTACCGGTGGTACTATTGCTGACCGCAGAGCAGGCTTTTACATATCCAGCTTCATCGAAGGGAACGTCGTCTCCAATGGCGCTGGAGTTAGTGGAGTAGGTGGTCTTTGGGTCCAATGGGGTGGAGGCGGTGTACGACCATCCACGGGTGGTGTTGAACGTACAACCAGTGATATTGTAGATATGATTATCGAAGACGGCGTCGTTACCAATTTCCTCGGAAGTGAGCGTAGGAAGAATCCAGAGCTTCCCATCACGAACAAACGAATTCTTCGAGGAAGCTGTGGCCATTGCAAATTCCCCGTTCCTGCGAAAGAATGAGACAAAAATCACTTGTAGACACGGGCATGAATCCTTACCCAAAGCCACTCATATCAACTTCCCTGAAGAACTTGCCGTTTTCACCAAACAGGCCGTCGTCACCATTGCTGAAATCCTCGTCCAGCACCGGACAAAGGTTACCGGGCATCAGTCGAACAGAGTGGTAATCAAAGTATACGCGGACAGCCCCAGCGGCGATGCCGACGAGGATCATGCCGTATGTAACGACGTAGGCTATTTTCGCATATGGGTCCTTTTTCGTAAGCCAAGGCTTTGCCGCAGGCACGCCCTCCGTCAACATGGTTGACTTCGGGCGTTCCTTCAATTTAATTTTCGGCATGGCGGGGGCGCTTCCATAAATAGTAAGAGGACGTGCCGGAGGTGAAGCGAATGCCTCTCGCAGGCGTGCAGAAGAAGGCCGCGAGCCTGGATAGTCGCCGGTAGTGGGGCGGCTGTATGAAGCGCGAGGCAGATCAGAGCTGCTGGCGCTAACGGAAGAGGTTCCGCTTCTCGGGGTTGAATCGGGGAAAGGATAATGAATTTGTGCGTGTGCACCCGGCATGCCTGGCGAAGTTACTGGCGTATGATCTGGGCTGCTGAAACTGCGAACACTGGGTGGAGGGGAGAAGGGGTTCACCGGGGCATTGTAAGGACTTCGAGGAGTGACAGGAGGGGAATCTGCGGAGGAGGCCGCAGCCGATGGGTGAGACTGAGTACGACTATGAAGAGAAGGCTTTGAGTCGTTGTCGCTCTCGGTGGATTCCGCTATGGAACGCGGTGGCGCGAGGGACGACGACGTCCTCGGTCGTGAGTACATCAGCTAGCGAGGACGGGCGAAGCGTCAAATACAGGGGGAACGTCGGGCAGCAAACGACAAGCTAGAGTTCAGTCAGAGCCTCCAAGATTATAAGTGATCTAAAAAATATTCTTGAGCTTCGAGATCCACAAATGAACAGCCCTACCCAGCAATGGGTCAGGCCAACGTTCCTGGCCTCGAGTTTGCGTGGACAGATGATAGATCTCCCGATGGTTCGCATCTTTGGGTAAATTCTTCCCAGCCGCCGTTCGGGGAAGGACGGCCATACAGGTGGAAGCGAATCGCGTCCTGAGCTTGCCCTCGACGGAACAGTCTTTCGTGCGGCTGATGAATGTACTCTTAATTGGCATTTCGCCGGGCCATTGTACCGCATGTGTCCGTGGAACCAACAATAGGGCACAGATACTGAAACATGACGCCGGGTGTAAAAGTAGGTGAAAGCGCGGCATCAGAATGTACATGTCGATCATGAATGCCCAACAGACCTGTCACTGACAATTGTAAGCATACTGTTCGAAAGTTGCTCCAAGATGAGGGGGTCATCTCGAAACACCCAGTGCGAAGCCTTCTGTATGAAGTGTGCTCCAACAACTGCGATTAACGAGCAATTAACGAGCAATGTCGTGAAGGCAACAGAGGGACGCGATGTCTCTCATAGCCAAGAAGCTGGAGGATCACCCATAATTTTTTACCCAACGAAACGCACAGCCGTCACGTCACGTTTTGAATTCATTTTGGCGGAGGTGGGTTCATCAATTCTCCTCAACGAATCTAGGCCACCCGCAACTGATGAGATAACGACAGACATCATAACGAAACATACCATCTAACAAGTGGTCTTTCCCACTCAGCCAGGTCGAGGCACTGAGAAGACTGATCAGACGCGCATTGTGCGGGTTTCTGACAGTGATTGTCAGGCAAGAAGTGACCCATGAGAGTTTATTGGATTGCGGGAGTAAACAATCTATTCGCCAGCTCCCAGTGATGGATTTCCGGGATTTGGGGCATCGAGGATCTGGGATTCGAAGCCCTCCGACTTCGAACTTCCGGCGGCGAGCAAAGCGCACTACGATCCCGCTGCTAAGTCGACACTAGTAGCCTACTAGTCGAGCGCAAACGCCTCAATATGAATGATGCAGGCCGTATTGGTGATGGTAGTCGAAGTTAAAGCAGATGTTACTCCTTCAAGTTGGTTTACTGACCGTGGGATGATTGACCCCTGACTAATCGTAAGGTTTAGTGGTCAAGAATGACTTTGACTTCGATCTATCACTACTACTCTGTGCTGGCGTCGTCCTTGTTTCGATCGTCCTTGGATAACGGATTGCTAGCTCCGGGCCTAGCATACAAGTACCAGGGCGCATCAATGAAATTTCGACAGTCTAAAGAGCTTATACTTTGCCACTTCACGCGCGTGCACCAGGACATCAGGATGTCAATATTTCAATCATTGCCCTGAGCATATGCGTAATGGTAGAGTATACAGTCTTTGAACTCCATTGTATTCATCAGGGCAATTCTATCATCTCTAGTGTTGGCGTCTGGCTAGGCTACGTGGTGGATGCCTACATGTGCTGGAAACTGCGTGGAATCCTCTGTTCCCAGATCATCTTATGTTCCTAACCGATAAACGTGTCGGCTGCCTTAAGCGTCCGAGCGGTTGGATTATCGGCTGACCCTCGACGGAATGGTCCATGTGCGGGATGAAAATTATAAGCAGGCAGGCTCACCGCTACCAATCGGTTTCAGTCTTTCCTCCCACTCATACATGTTCGGTGCCGCCGCCCCTTGTCAGCCAAGTACGTCCGGGGATGTTGTCGGCGCTTGGTCAGTAGAAGATTCACACCACAGTGCAAGAGAGAGAAGAACAGGTCTGTTGGGATCAGTACCTGGACGAAGTTTTCTGACATCTTGGACAGGATGGCGAACGGAGTGAGGCCGACTCATGGGACAATATATCGATAGGACGATAAGAAAGAGAATGGAAGAAGATAACACGGAGACCGTTCGATTACTATCGGCGAACGGTGCCAGGACCAAAGTTTAAGGCATGCGCCGGTGGTGTCATCGCACAGCCGTATTCGGTTCACCGTCGGTCATGAAATCCCCTTGGGATAGCAATGACGGCCACGGACAGGAACAGGTTACGGGAGCATCTCGTGAAGACTTGATAGTTCAATCCAAATTTATTGCAAGGTGAATGATTCATTTTACTTCTTCGATTCGGGCTACGTTCGGTACGAGCCCCTGGAATTACTAATGACGACGACAGGACTGAAGGAGCCATTTATGGGTGCACGCGCGCACCTCGTGAAACTTCGAAGAGTCGAACCGATGAGATATTTCAATTTCGAGTCTATTACAAGACCATAGAGCAAGGCCTCCCTTTCTGGCACGTATTCCATTGGTTGTGTCATACGGGCAGTCCGGAAACAGGTTTCCTCTCTCCTCGAAACAGCTGGTTCTGTAGAAGCGTTTTGTCTGAGGCGTCTACATCATCTTCCATTCCTATACGCAGTGGGCAATCCTCCGGCCCCGCCTCCTCGACATTTCGAATTCGGCATTCGTTTGTACGGCGCGATCCCACGCCTGAGACTTGTTCAGTTCTCTCCGTCACATCGATATATCTTGCTTGCTTGATAGATGTGTAACTATCCGATGTTCTCGACGTCTCTATTCTCGTCCTTCGCAACTATCTCTCTGCGAAGGTCTATTCGATGCATTAGTTCTTGATTTAGGGCGTCGTCCACGAGAAGCAAGCCGCATCTCCACCGACGAAGTGCAAGTCACTTATCAGCTTATCTCCGTCTGAAACGTTCTCACTCGGCACTTGCGGGGCTACATTGGTTGATCAAGCGTCCATAGGTGTGGGTGATGAATAACACCAGGGTTCTTGACATCCTCAAGAGAAGTCCTATCCCCTGTCTTCCACCCCTTTCCGGCCCCTTCTGTGCCTCGTTCGCATGCTGGAGATCTATTGAACGTGCTTCCTACTTGTCTTAGAGTCACAATCACAATCGGACCCGCGTCTAGCGTCGGCGGTCGTGGATATCTACTTCCAGTGCTGAACAGGGGTGAAGAAGCCGTGAAGCTCACTTCGGTTTGTTCCATTGTTAGATGGAGCCTCTTGGTGATGTATGTCCTCCAAGATGACAATGGGTATCATATATAGGAGGTACGCGCCTATCATGATCTGCTTGTCCTACTCCTTCATTTAGATGTCATACACCCACCTCGTCGCTCGTCGACGTTGAATGGACTCGATACCTGGGGCCATGGAACAATATTTCGTTATTCGTCCAGTATACTTTGACCGACTCCAATAGCGTCGAACTTACGGCATGCCATCATTACGCCACCACTTTCAGAGCTTACAGAAAGCTATGTTTGTTCTATTATCGTGAGATGGAACAAAGTGAGGTAACTGCCCAGACTATCGATGTCTAAACCATCAAACTGCCGTCACATATTGCATATCGGAGGGCGATAGCCAATAATACCAAACACACACTTTGTTCCGATTCCCGGAGGTAGAGTGCTAACAAACGCCAGTCACTGCCAGTGGGAATTGTCGATATCTAATCCCCGATAGACTGATGGACATCCGGGATCGCATAACTCGTTTGAGAGTTTTGTGGACACGGTACGGTTCTGTGGATTATCCCCAGGTGTCCGCAGTGGCAAGGTCTGTTTTCGTAGAACCATCGCACATTATCCCCTGGCTAAGCGATTTTACCAGATGGCCTCGCCCCGACACCGTGCTTGTGCTGCCGTAATGGCCTCTTCGAATGCTAACTAGGATTCCCCACAATCTGGGCGCCTTCGTCCCACGCGTTGGCAGTCACTGTACGTCCTGACTCCTGGGATTTCCCACTCGTCCGAAGCTAAAAAAAAGGTATCGGCCCATTGTTTTCAAGATCAAGCCGGGGTTGACACAGGCGCAATTCGGGTTTCATACAGGTTTGATTCAAGGCACTGGCTGCATGTGCAATCGAACACACTCCTCCCGATGGAATGTCCTCACAGAATTGATGACAGCTATGCATTCAAAGTTAATGTATCGCCTGCAGGCTGTTTTACAGATCTCCCCCCGAATCTGAGTCTCGACTTCCTGTCTCGGACCTATCGAAGATGCCAACTTTTGAAGGGCAGATATTGAGTAAAGCCGATGACAAGGTCGTGATATATAGCACCAAAAAGTGGAATTCCTTTTAAGCTCAGGCTCTCTCGAGGTGCACCCCTCAGGTCCTACTGGTCCGGCATTCTGCTTTTTCTACCCTATACGACTCGACTGTTCACTCTTTTCGTCGGTCGCCCCCTAATTTCATCATGGACTACGACGCATTCGATGCTATTCTCCACCATTTGTTCAAGACCGTGCGTGGCTTCGATTTCATTTGCTTTGGTATCCACTAGCTGACTAATTTCTGACATAGACCCAAGGTGACGCATGGTTCAAGCCATCTGAGGAGAACATTTCTGCTGGTGTTTGTATAAGGGTGGAGCCTGGCAACTTCAGGGTCTTCCCATACGAAAACCGCTACCTAGAACCTTTCGAGGCTGCTGTCAAGGTCTTGAACCCAGTTGTAGCTATCAAAGTCCGAAGTGCAGCCGTACATGCCGCTCTCGCTACTTGGTAAGTGCTTGTTTGACTCCCCCTCGTACGAGGTACTCAACTGTACGTTAGCGCTGAAGATGCTGCCGCCATTTATGTTGACGCCGGTACCCGCATCCAAATAATTGAGAGCATGTTTCAATTGCCATACGCCGACAAGGAGCAGTGTGGAGCTTTCATCGTACGTTGTACCATGCAGTGCATATGCATAAGTAACTCGCTCAATATGATCATTTTATAGCGCGATGAGAAAGTCTTGGTCGTCTGGTCCGACGACCTTGACACTATCATTCCACTATACGCGGACTTCGAGGACAAGTTGATTAAGCTAGTTTGGCGCTCACGTTCGATCGTCGCTCCATCAGACGGGGCCTCTGCCATTACATCCGTCCCCCCTTCTACAGTGGCTTCAAACGTCAACCTAAACGAAAAGACCAATGCAGCTGCTGTCGCTGTTTCTGGAGCCGCTGCGCAGGTGACGCTTGCTGAGAGGGAGAAGCCGAAGCCAAAGTCTTCCTGGAGCTTCGGATGGAGAGTCTCATCGAAGAAGTCCGGCGCAGCCAATAATGATGTCGAAAAGGCTTCGCTTGGTACTCCCCGGCCTATTCGCCTCTTGGCCCCAATGTACAGCGGTCTTGGTGTCGCCCTATCCCTCTGTCAGTACTCCCGCGAATGACATTATTGTCCGTTCCTGACAATCATCACAGTTTTCCTTGCCAGCGGACTTAGCGTTCTCCTCCAAGAATGGCGCTTAGACGGGAATACCAAAAGATTTGCCCTGTTGGCAACACTGCCATTCTTGTTCTGCGTTTCCCTCGTACGTCCAAGTACCGCCTCAAAATGCCATCATTCTGATCATCCTCTGCTAGTTCTTTTCATTGCAAATCATCACGAATATTTCCTTCTTGTACGTTTCCTATATTACTCCACGCTGGACATGTGCTCACGTACGTCGCTCACCTTTAGAATCGGTCCAGTTGCACAGTATCATGAGAACTCGCGCTACTATTCCGCGATCGCACCGGCCCCCAGTCCCGAAGTAGATGCTCATTTGCCGCACGTCACCATCGAGCTTCCCGTTTATAAGGAAAGCCTGGAAGAAACTATGTATGGTTTCTATGTATAATCCATGAGTCCGGCGTCCTAATCAAGTCTCTGTCTATGTAGCGCACCATCCGTGTTCTCCCTCAAGAAGGCCATGCAGACTTATGCACGCCAAGGAGGGACTTCATCTATCCTTGTACATGATGATGGCCTGCAACTCATTGGCGACGCCGAGAGACAAAAACGAATCGCTTTCTATGCAAACCACAACATAGGATGGGTCGCCCGGCCACCTCATTCCAATGCGCCTGATGGCTTCAAACGTGCGGGTCGCTTCAAGAAGGCCTCAAATATGAATTACGGTCTTAGGCTCAGCTTGAAGCTTGAGAAGCACCTCCAAGCACTTGAGGCCGCCTTCAAGGGCATTGAAACCATCGATGGGAAAAGCCTCGAGGAGAAGGCCCTTGATATGGCCGTGGAAGAGATGTTCCAGGAAACAGGGAATCGTTTCAGGCCATGGGCATGCAACGCAAAGTCTCTTCGTATAGGTGAAATCATCCTCATTATTGATTCAGATACGATCGTGCCGGAGGTAGGGAATCTCAAATTAAACACAAAGTTAAGCACCTTGCGAACTCACAAATTCATTGTAGGATTGCTTTAGAGATGCTGCCCGCGAACTCGCCGAATGCCCAGAAGTAGCCATCATACAGCATGAGTCAGGTACGTCCGCGAGTGCCTCGGGCATCCTTTATGATCGTACTAAGGAGCACATGGGTAGACGTTATGCAAGTAGCCTACAACTACTTCGAAAACGGTATTACCCATTTCACTCGCCGCATAAACAAGTCTATCTCTATGGGCTGTGCAAACGGAGAAGTCGCGCCCTTCGTTGGGCACAATGCCTTCCTTCGTTGGTCAGCCATTCAAGATGCTGCCTTCGTTGATACTGATGGCGTCAAGAAGTTGTGGTCAGAAGCTAACGTCTCTGAGGACTTCGATATGGCCCTTCGTCTTATGGTACGTTTCCCCCTACCCCTGTCAACCCCTGAATAACATAGGGATGCCGCATTTGTAGTTGCGGGGGTACATCATCCGTTGGGCTACCTACTCCGATGGCGGTTTCAAGGAAGGTGTATCGCTCACAGTGGATGATGAGCTAAATCGCTGGCAAAAATATTCATATGGTGGGATTGCTGGCCTCTTCCACTACGCGTGCATTCATTCTTTCATAGGTTGCAATGAGTTGATCTTCAATCCGCTCATCCATTGGTGGCGCCTAGGCCCAATCAACCACCAACTTGCATCGTTCATGTGGTCTCCTGTCCCCGTGCACTACAAAGTCGGCATGATGGCCTATATGTTCTCGTATTACGGTATCGCAGCAGGAGCAGCCCTCTCCGTCCTCAATTACATCCTCCTCGGCTTCGAATTTGGGGTTGATGGATTCTTCATGCACAGTTTCGAGATCTGGCTAGCTTGCACGGTTGTCTTCCCCGGAGCTGGAAATGTGGCGTTTACGCTGCTTCAATACCGCCTAGGCCTGCGGAGCATATGGTCAGGTGCGAAGGAGAACTTGACTTGGGTTCCCTTCTTGTGAGTAGGCAGTCTCATTGTCTCGTCCCGATCAATGGTCTAGACTTATTCATGCTGTACTTCAGCTTCTTCTTCTTTGGTGGCCTCAGTATTCATCTATCTACGGCCCTCTTGGCGCACTTGTTCTCGTATAACATCCAATGGGGTGCTACGGTAAGTTGAGCCTCCGCTTACCCCTTACTTCGCTCATTTGCGATTCGTAATATCTACCCTCAAACAGAAAAAGGAAGGCAAGTACAGCCTTACCCTGGGGTGAAATCCAAACTGACCTCGTATACGTATACAGTCGAACGATCGAACTTCTTCATTGAAGTGCCCAAAATCCTTAAGCGATTTGGGCTGGCTTTCATCCTATGTTTCATCGTTCTCATAGCCATGATCATCTTGACCACGAACGCTGTGCCAGTTGTGTGGCAAGTTCCTGGATGGTCATGGGCCGTTATCCTTCCCCTCGCGTACGTGAATATGTTACCTGCTGATCGGAGTTCTGGATTGATCATGTAATTCCTCATAGCATTGTGATTGGATGTCACATCTTGTTCCCGGTATGCTTTGCTTTCCTCTTTGCTATGCGTCCAGGACTAACCTCATTCCTCTCGTTTAGATTGTGCTAAACCCCTGGTTGATGATATTCAGTTACTGAAGATCCATGGTACTGCTCCGCACCATTCTCAGGTCCAACCCGAACACTCTTGTACCAACTAAACGCCGCTCGTTGCCTATGTTTTCGGGTCTTGCGAACTTTGTCGATTACCGTCATTGCGTGTATACCATCACCGCGTCCATGACTACTCACTACAACACATTGGTACTACATCACTCATGCTTTGCCACCACTATTACGCTTGTTCTTTGGTTTGATTGAGTTGGACAATCGCACCCCTCCCCTCCCCCTCTCCCTGTCCCCTGTTCCCCTGTCCCCTCTGGGGCATTGGATTTACTACACTCGTTCAAACCAGTGCTTCTAGAATAATAGACTTTTCTCATCTCTCGTACTCTAGTTGGTATAAGTAATCGCGACGCTTGTGTATACCTGTACATATTCATGCCTCCATTGCACTGCTACAGCCTTGATGTATGATGATCGGTACAGTTATTAGATCGGCTATCTACCGCCATGTCATACGAAGGTGGCAGCTGAGACACATGCGTTTGGAAGGCTGAATACGAGGGAATGTGCCCAATTACTTGAACGTAGTGATTCGTGTGCGAGAAGATGGGCGGGAAAACACGCGTTTTACTGATGCCATTAGCAGAAACCGCCAAAGCCCAAAAAGGAGTGATGTATGAAAGAACACAAGCACTAGACAGCACTGATTTCTACCCAAGGCGAGACAACGAGTAGTTAATGAGTGGTTAAACGGAGAATCGAGACTGCATAAGGACTAGGAACCCTGTAAAGAGTAAACGATAAACTGATAATACACATCGAATGAAGGGAAAACCCTGAATGCACTGAGTGAGGCGAGGTCCCTAAAGATGAAAATTGCAGCAGCTAGGGATTATAGTGGATAAATGAGAGCGGGAACGACGAGCGACGAACATAAGAGACAAAGATAATACACGAAGAAGTCAGCGACGAGACGTGGACACGGGACAATCGAACAGAATGTAATACATGGATGGCACTGCGGAGGTGGTATGTGAATAGAATGACGGCGAGAATGGCATAGCCGGCAGTCTGTGTTCGTCATGGGGGTGGGTTGCCTGGGTTGGATGCCTGGGGGTTGGTCGCTTGCTGTGTGTCGGCGCCTTTGTTTTGGGGATCAGCATTTTGTTGCTGAGGCGCTGGTTGCTGTGTGAATGCTGCGTATGGCCAGGGGACTGGGTGGTAGCCAGGATATGGACCTTGAGCGTGAGGACCGTGCGGGAGAGGGTAGTAAGGGTAATAACCAGGAGCTGGGACATTGGGGTCTGCGCCTGGGGGAGGTGGGTAAGCTGGCGGGTAAGGATATTGTTGCGGTTGAGGCGGGGCCTGCGACGAAGGCCCTTGGCCTGCTGAAGGCATCGCGCCCGGAGGGGGAGGAGGGTACATGCCCGGGGGGTACATGGGTGGCATAGGATACCCAGGCACCTGGTAGTACCCAGGTACACCTACGCCGTAAGGATAAGGCGTAGGTGCTGGTGCCGGTGCTGCCACGTTATTGGGGTCAGCGTACGAAGCGGATGCAGGCGGTTGGTTCTGAGGGCCGACGGAAGTAGAAGCGGCCGAAGACGACGGTTGTTGAGCTTCAGAAGGCGAGTCCTCGCCGTCCGCAGAGTTGGAGAGTTTGTTGGACTTGCGGACACGTTTTTGCATGGGTGGCGAGCCGTATGGTTCGAAGCGTTTGTTACGTTTGGCTGCGGATGTTCCCTCTGTTATTCGACCGTCTGTGAGAAGGGGAAGACCCGAGGAAAGGGGGGCGGTTATCGGCTGAGGGCTCGTTTCAATGTCGTCGGCCTCGCCGCGATACCTTGGTCGACCGTCGATGCCAATTTCGACCTTCGGTGCGATACGGAAATGTGTGCGGTCTAGGTATTCCGGACTGATGTCTAGCGAAGCGAGTTCAGGTAACGACGACGGCGACCTTAGCCTACCGTTCTCAACATCTTCCACTCTGTAATACGAGATCAGATGCTGGGCGACGCCCTCAATTGTGAGCGAAAATGTCTGCACCTTTGCAGTCAGTGCCAAGATAATACAAAGTGGTGCGCTCACTCACCTTCTTCATCAGACCATTCGGCTTGAACTTGTAGCTGTTCGTCAAGCTCCCGACGAGCGTTCTTTCCCTTTGCCTGTCCACACCCAGATGACTAACGTCGGACTTGGGCCGACTCAGGCTTTGCCCTTCAACCTTCACACCCTCAACGTTATACTGCGATTCATCGTTTACCTCTTCGGCCGCTGCTCGCCCTCGGTGTCCCGCGCCTTTCTTCTCCGTCTCGCGATACAAAAGGAAGTTGCCGAGGATACGACTCGGGCTCCAGAAGAAGCCATCCGTCCATCGTTTGATCCCGCTCTCGTCTTCGTCGAAAACGAAAACGGAGCCGGAAGTGATCATTTTTCTTTCGGAATCGACCAAGCGTCTCGTCACACGTGGTATGATGCCGCGCCTGGCAGCCTCGAGGATCAGCAACGCATCCCCCGTCGTCTCTATCCATCCCGACCACGGCGGTTCCGTCCACGTTCCCGACTGTTGTTGCTGACTTCCGCTACCTCCGTGGTGGCCAGTCGCCATCGTTCGCAGTAATTGTGATGCTGCATTTTATCCCCAAGGTTAATTACTGAATTCACAAAAGAATTACAAGGCAAAGGGCAACGATGATGGCAGTATCGAGCCAAAATAAAGTTCAAAAAGAAAGTTTGACTTACGCTGCGCTGGTGGAGGATGAAAATTGCTAAAGGTTCAGAATCCGACGGCGGAGTACGACCGCGGCTATCCTCCTGGCCTGGTTGTTTGTAGCCAAAATTCGCGTCAAATGTTCGTTATTGCTGGTTTCAGTTTGTATTTTGGTTCTCGGATACGCTGCGGTAGTTATTTTTCTCTTTTTCAGTGGCTTGGTTGTTGTTCGGGGGAAGAGTGGCGGGTCACCACATCCTCTGCAGAGTCAGATAAAGAAGGCCAAACATGCCCCTTTCACTGCTGACGTAACTCGTGGGAAAGCTCTTCACTACTCATCCATCGAAGGTGACTGGCCGCTTGGCAGATGACCCACCTGGCCATTGAATCTGAACTTCAAGGTTGAATTGTATGTAATTCCGGCGTTCGAAATCTCAATTTGCTAACATAGAGATAATTTCTCTCAGGAATCCTTCTACTGCGCATCGTGTACGGCGCCATGCAAATTCAGGAGCACGGTATTAACGATTAGGCTGCCTTGTGGGGGCAAGCTATTGGAAGCCTTTTCACATGCGGGGCCTTCGGTCCCCCTCGACCCCTCGCTATTCATGATTAAGAAATTACCCGTTCCATGAATGGGCATGGTAAATATGTCGTCTGGAACCACCGAAGTTCGGTATCACCATGTGCTCCCGCAAGGACACCTGTCATCGTTTTGTATCGCGCCCATTGATGAAATGTATGTCTAGTGGCAGAGGAACAAGGAACGTGATGCTGGCATGGCTAGGTGCAGCCGATCAACGGCGCGGCTGTTCGGGAGGGGAATGGGATGCTGTGGCTGCGTCTTCTCTTCGTGCAAGAACTGTTGTTCATGGACCTTCCTGTCATTCATCCGCTCTAGGGGTTCGGAGCTGCCTTGCAGGCGCATCACGCTCCGGCGCTCACCAATCGGCTCACAATGCATTGATAACCTGCCGAACTTCATGTCTGCACCTTACCGGATATCCAGTATGGTGTGTCGTCGGCTTGATTTCTATCTCGGATCCAGGGCATTTCATCGCGCTTCTCGAACCCCGATTCGTGCAGAAAGCATATTGATCTCCCACAGAAGGCCAATGATTCGTATGCAACGCGGACTTAGCGATGTCATAAACAGTCAAAATGGATCGTTCGTACCTCATGAGAAGAGTTTGTTAGCCTTTGAACCGTGTGAGTGCCACGCACCTGAATACAACTGCATTTCCTAATCATCCGTATCATCGAACCATCTCTATCTTTGCTGCATTGCCAGCTGGATGTCCTATTACTGTCACCATCGAGCACCCGGCTTGATATCACTTGTCTGTCCTGGTGAAACGACAACGATCTGCGTTGCAGTCAGTTAACATACATAGACAGATCATCACATGGATCTACTTGATAAGAGTATGGAATACCGCGAACGACTAGTCTGGACGATTTGTGGTCCATAGGTGCCGTCAGCTGTCGACTCAGCGGATTAAAATTATATGCGATCGCCCCGGGTGTCTCAATTGATCACTGAGCGCTGGTGCCAACAGGGTGATGGGATAACAACTCCATACTGAAATTAGGTACGAGGCGGCCATAATACGTGCTCAAAAATTTCACTGGGGACCTTTCTCGGCTATAACCCATCACTCCTTTGCTGCCCAACTTAAAGTCTTCTCCGATTCTTGGGAGCCCAGAACTCCAGCACTTGACTTCCACCGAGGCCTGGTTTGAACAAACAGGGATCGCCCTATTTCTATAAAGACGGGCCTCTTCGTGCTCGGATTAAGGTCAGCAATGGTTCTCTCCAAGGGCCTTGGTGTGGCTTTGGCTGCGGCCTCACTCATTACCGTATGTCCTTCCCCGCACTCTCTCGATCGTGTTGGTCACTGAGTATCTTCATTGTAGCCGACAGTCGCTTCCGGAATAAACAACCATCCACACTCTTTTATTCATAGACAACATCACCGTCGCCAGAGCGTCCCCACAACGTTACCTGGTAATTGGACATCTCAAGGATGTTTCACCGATAATCCAGGGGCCCGCGCTCTCTCGTCGGCCGCCTTCACCAGCACGGACAGCATGACAGTCGAGGCCTGCATCAACTTCTGCGATGCTAGGTCCTTCGTCTTCGCCGGTGCAGAATTTGGCCAAGAATGCTGTAAGCTCGCCCTCGCGAAGTCCTTCATTTGCGGCTTCATTAACACACCCCTCTTCTTGCAGACTGCGGGAACTTTATCGGGAATGGAGGAACGAATACTAGCCTCGCTGAATGCAATATGGCATGCACCGGAAACGCCAGGGAAAGTTGTGGTGCTGGAAGCCGTCTCAACGTATTCTGGAGTGGCAAGCAGCCCCCTCCTCCCCCATCAATTATACCAAAAGTCGGAAACTGGGACACCTTAGGTTGTGTCCTCGAAGCAGATGGTGCTCGAACCTTAACCGCCGCCATGGGAGCTACGGACGACATGACGGTCGAAACATGTACAGACTCGTGCTTCCACGCTGGTTTCCCCTTGGCCGGGATAGAATTCGCTCGAGAATGCTGTAGGTTACACTTTTGGCATCTACTTCCCTTGCTTAATGTTGTACGATGTAGACTGTGGCTTAGCCTTCGCTAATGGTGGCGGCGCATCGGCACCCGCAGGGGACTGCAACATGGTCTGCACGGGAAATAGTTCAGAGTTTTGCGGTGGCCCAAATCGCCTGACCGCCTACAACCTCACCGATAGGGCTGACCTGCCACCTCCCCAAGCCCCAGGTGGAGGAGGTCCAGCGCCAGGCGGAGCTCCCGTCTTCCCCGTCACGTCAGGCCTCCCAGGAACTTGGCATTATTCTGGTTGTTTTGTGTACGTACATCTGCATCCCTTCCCCCTTTCCCCTTATTGACTCCCCTGGATCGGCGCTCTTCGCAGCGATAACGCCCACGGACGTATTTTTGGCTTCGAGGCCCCCATAGACGCTGGTCTCAAAGTTGAATCCTGTATCAACACCTGCAATGGGATGAATTTTACGGTCGCCGGTATGGAATTCTCGCAGGAGTGTTGTACGTTCCTATCTCTCGATGTCTGATATCTAAGAATATCTGATCTAATCGGGCTATCAATAGACTGTGGAAACACTCTCATCAATGGCGCCGTTCCGGGAGACGAATCGAGTTGTAACATGGGCTGCGGAGGCAATGCGACGTATGTGGACTCAATTGAAACGATCATGCATGTTGATTAATTCTCGGGTAACTGCTAGCGAGGCTTGCGGTGGACCAAACAGATTGTCAGTGTACACCAGCAACCCGGGTGATGTTGTTGCTCTGCCTGTCCCTGTCATCAAGGACACTGATCTCCCAGGACAATGGAAATCTGCTGGTTGTTTACAGTCAGTTATTTTCATTGATTTTCTGTTCACGGGCGCTGATTCTCGATGTTCATTTCACAGAGAACCAGGAGCACAGCGTGTTTTCCCTTATCAGATCATCATGCAAACCAACCTGACGGTCGAGGCTTGCCTAAACCAATGCGCTGCTTTCGGGTACCCTGCAGCTGGCATGGAATTCAGCGATGAATGCTGTAAGCTCTTCCATCAGTTTCGAAGCATCAGTCACTGAGTACTCGGGATCACCTAGACTGCGGTGACGTTGCTGATGAGCAGAACAACGGTGGCGTGACAGCGCCAGATGCTGACTGCAACATGCCTTGTTCTGGGGACCCAATACACCTCTGCGGCGGCGCCGAACGCCTGCAGCTTTACCATTGGGACGGAAATCTCGACGTTTGGCACACACCGGCGAACATTGGCCGATATGAGGTTAGTTTCTTTCTTCATCTGTCTTATTTAAAGGAACGCGCGATCTAATTTAACCACCTTATCTAGTTTTTCGGTGAGTCTCTATGAGCGGTGTCTCCATTTGTTCCGCGTTTGACATCAGTCAATCTGGCGTGCTTCTCTAGTCCCTGGGTATGTTATCGCGTCACTATGGGATGTTTTCATGCTGAATGTGGGCCCGTTCTCCAGTGTCGTCGTTCCACTCATAGCGACTGTGGGCATCAATAACAAGGTGACATTCCTCGAGAAAACTGGTACTGGGTATGATCTTCCGTATCTACCATAGCTTCGCGCTAACAATGACTTCAGTTTCCCCAATTCAACTGGCGCCTACGAGCTTGACCTCACCCTTGTTGACGACTTCTCGGCCGCATGGCGCGAACTCCATGTTCAAACCGATGTCTTCTGTTCAGGCAGCATCGTCCTTCCAGACAAAGCGGGCCGACAAATCAATGTCGGAGGCTGGTCACTTGATTCGACGTTCGGCATCCGGTTCTACACTCCCAGTGGATCCGATGGAGTCAACGGCACGACTGATTGGGAAGAGAATTTCCACGAATTGGAGCTACAGGTTTGTATTGATCCTCTCATACACTGCTCCTCCTTTGATGATAATGTCTACAGCGTGGAAGATGGTACCCCACTGCGGCGATGCTTTCGAACGGATCTATTCTCGTTATCGGTGGAGAAACTGGCAGTAATGCCTCTCCTCAACCGAACTTGGAAATCCTACCAAAGCCAGCTGGTGGCGATACAGTAGTTGAGCTGGACTGGCTTGAGCGAACCGATCCGAACAACCTGTACCCATTCGTTTTCGTTCTCCCTAGTGGCAACATCTTCGTTGGTACGTAACCCGTTTTCTATGACGCTCAGTAAAGCTAACGTGCGCCTGAAGGCTACTACAACGAAGCACGCATCTTGGAGCCGGTTGGCTTCCAAACTATCAAGGAATTACCCAATATGCCGGCCTCAGTAAATAACTGTGAGTCATACGTCTTCGTCGAGCACCAATCATCTTGACTCACATCTGGTTAGTCCTCGGTGGTCGTACATATCCACTTGAAGGTGCTGCCGTCCTCTTTCCTCAACATGCTCCGTACAACGACCCATTGCGAGTTCTGATCTGTGGTGGATCCAATCTCGGAGCCGGACAAGCTATCGATAACTGCGTGTCCATGGCACCGGAGGATCCTAACCCAACGTGGACCTTGGAACGAATGGTGGGTACGGCGAGAGATCTTGGCGAAGTTGATCTAACTCAAAGTTCTATAGCCCTCTCGTCGCGTTATGCCATGCATCGTGAGTCACCACTGGCTGCTACGCTCATAGGTTGCTAAAATATCATGATCATCCTAGGCTCCCCTTCCTGACGGCACATTCCTGATTTTGAACGGTGCTCACCAAGGAGTCGCCGGCTTTGGTTTGGCTACGGATCCTAATCTCAGCGCTTTGCTGTACGATCCTTCACAACCGGTCCACCAAAGAATCTCCATCTTGAATAACACTATCGTGGCGCGCTTGTACCACTCTGAGGCAATCCTGCTGCCCGACGGTAGAGTTCTTGTCTCTGGCTCCGACCCCCAGACTCCTGGATTCCCAGAAGAGTTCCGCGTTGAGGTGAGGAACCAGAGTTTTCAGGCCGAGATCGTTACTCATAATGTGTTGGATCAGGTTTACATTCCACCATACCTCAACCAAGGATTCAAGCAACCCGAGTTCAATATCACCAACACCGACTGGGCGTATGGCGCTACTGCTACTATCAACGTCAGGTTGTTCCAGGGTACCACCCGAAATATGAGGGTATCCCTCGTTGCCGGTACGTTGCCTTCCTGCATCTTATCAACTACTTTCCTGATGTATTATTTAGCTGTTTCAAGCACGCACGGCAATACTATGGGCTCTCGCACCATCTTCCCAGCGTTTAGCTGTAATGGAAATACCTGCACAATCACTGCCCCTCCCAACTCCCACATAAGTCCTCCAGGATGGCATCAACTCTTCATCCTCGACGGACCCACCCCCTCTCACTCACACTGGGTTCGCATCGGTGGTGACCCCGCTCAGCTGGGCAACTGGCCACAGCTCCCCGGCTTTACTCCACCTGGAGTTTAAAACTATTTGATATATACTTTATTTCTATTTGCTTGATTATCCTTTCGTTCCGAACCCGGATACCACGTTCTTTCTTAACTATTGGACTCGAAACGGACTTCCTGTGTTGTGCTGCGTGCTAATCTATACGGTATGGAGTTGATATTGGATTTTTTTACGGCTTAACGACCTGTCTGTACTTGGATATGTGATTCTACACAATTCAAGCCCTATGCTCCCCCTCCCCCACTCGATACCCTTGTATGAATTAAGATCTTGAAGGAAGGGCTGACGATAGGGGAATTGTCACACATCACGCAATCACGTGATGTACATTGTCACTTTCTTGTCGCGTCGCGTGCCTTGGCCACACTGAGATCTCCTAAGTTTGACGACCATGGCTCGCGCTGGAACTCAACGTACTCGTTCCCAGAACACTCAGCCTCAGGCGTCCCAGTCGCGCCAACCGCGGGGTAGCCAACGTCCTCGCCAGCCTTCGGGACGTGGAAGACAAGAAGAAGACGAACCTGAAGAAGACGAGGAGGAGGAGGAGGAGGAGGAGGAGGGAGATGATATGGACGTTGATGCCGATCTGAGAAAGGGAGATGCGGACAGTGTACGCTCTGATCATCTCTATACTGATGGGAGAATGACTAGATATACAGGATCTCTTGAGGAAAGCGAACGACCTTGTACGCCTCGCGTTATTCAACGAACACAAGAGAACCCCGCTCAGACGCGATGACATCTCGAAGAAGGGTAAGTTCGGGCGGCTTGACGAAGATTAGACATTGCTCATCAAACCTGCTAGTCATGGGATCGAATGCGCGTGCATTTACACGCGTCTTTCAACTAGCTCAGGAGATCCTCGGTAAAACATTCGGTATGGAACTCGTGGAACTCAGATCGAGAGCCGAGCTCGAGAAAGGCGGAGCCCCTAGTGGCGGAGGTGGCGGAGACGAACTCGATGAAGTGCAGAAGGCAACAACTGTCAAGAAGAAATCGGCTGCGGCTGGATCAAAGACGTATATCCTTCGGTCCATTCTCCATCCAGTTATCATAGAGCGTGCGGCTCAAACATACCCAGAGATCCTTGAAGCTGAGACCGCAGACACGGTTCTGGAAGATGTTGACGACGATGAAGACACTCCAGCCCTTCGTGTCCACGGAAGTATCATCGCTTGGAATACTGGTGATGACCTTGGTCCTACTGGCATCTTATACGTTATCCTCGCGCTGATCCTCATTAATGGTCGTGTTCTTGGTGACAGTACGTCCTTGACCTCGTTTCCTACTTGCCAAGACTCATCCAACTCCGCAGCTGAACTGCGAGCATATCTTAAACGCCTCAAGATCCCCGTGTCGCACGGGAATGTACACTTCAGCGCGAAATCTACCCATCAATCTATGACTGTCGATGCGTATCTCTCCCAGTTGATAAGGCAGGGATATATTGACCGTCGCAAGGTCGGCGAGTCAAAGAAAGGGAAAGGGAAGAGTAAACGTGGACGCGTGGCCCAAGATGATGACTCGGGAGTAACTTACGAGTGGTGCTGGGGCAACCGTTCCCAAAGCGAGGTCGGGGAGAAAGGCATTGCTCAGTTTATCGCTAAGTTTATGGCCGGTGAAGATGAGGACGACGACGACGACGATGACGCACCCCGTGCACGGCGCAGACAACCAAAGGGCCCGAGCAAGTTTGACCGGATGGTGACGGGTATCGAACGAGCAGCTGGCGGAGATTTGAACGATGTCAAATAGTCAAATCGACGCCGTCAAGGATGTACTTATATATTATCATATTATTGAGTTGATTGGGTACATTAAACATTGTACATAAATATGTTGTAAGAGTCCCTAGTGTTATATTTACTCCCTGCGCCGACTCCTTATGAGATGGCGGTTATGTTGAAGTGAGCGAGGAGCGTGGCCCCAGAGTATTTACCCTTCATATCCAACATGCGAACGAAGCACCACCCCTGTTGTAGGTGGTCCAGCTTAGCACAGAAAACGACAAACTTGCTGTCACCGGCGTATTTATCGTCATATATCGATAGTCTACCGCCAAGTCAGAGCGAGGGGAACACCCGAAAGATTCGCCTTGCCTTAGAAATGCGAGTTCGTCAGCGTATAGCCACCATTCAAAACTCTCTTTCCACATCACGTCAGCCCCGTCCATCCCCATGTTGCCCCCCGTTTTTACTGAAGACGACTTCCATTTCTTGTCGCCGCCAGCGTGGAATAGATGGGCTTTAAGGTAGACAGAATAAGGCTCTTCAAGTTCGCGACCCTCGGGGGTAGGCACTGTTCACGATCAGCCACGGTTTACCGGACTATATTCTCAAACGAAGGAGAAACTCACAGCCGCTAACTCCCACTACACGACACGCAAAGCTGATCTTCTTCGGACCGCCTCTCTCCAAACCCAAGAAAGAAGCAGGCTTGAGCACCCAACCCGGAGATCCAACGAACATCGCTTCATTTATCTGCATCCCTCGATCGTAGTTTTGCCAGTTGAGGCTCACCACCTGCGATCCATCACGCCAGAACTTCACGGGATCAAGGTTGCTGGAACCTATACGCGTACCACGAGGATAGACCCGACGTAGATGGCGATGTGCATGAGAGATCAGATGTTGAAGCGATTTCGGAATTAAGGATGATATAGAAGATTCGGAAATGTTGATGAGGATGTTCTTTGGGTCCAGCATTTCCTCGTGCAACCAGCCCTCCTTCGGCTTCATGCTGCGCGCGTAGAACCCAAGCTCTGCAAGAGATGGTGAAATCCGAGTGTGCTTTTGGGGAGCACCAGGGCCGTCTTCGCCCTCCGATTCTGACGAGGAGTCGGCCCCAGGTTCTGGCACGCCAAGAGGATAATATTCGACCTTTCAGAAAAAATGTTAGGTAAAAGAGATAAGTCGGCATGGCATCCTAACCATGAGGAGGATTCTCCCAAAGAGGTCTCCGGGCGAGGTTTGGCCATCTTCTATCGTATCAAGCCGCTGCTGCACCAACTTGTCGCCCCACGTCTGTACCATAATATCCACTAGTTCTTGTTGACCCTCGACACCGATGTGGCACTCCAGACTGACCATAGTCGGCCAATCATATTCACCGACCGAATCACCTATGGCTGCACAAACGCTGTGGAAGCTGATGCTTTTGCTCAAAGTATAGCCATGGGTGACGATTGGACCTTTGGATGAAGGCCAAACGTCTATTTCGACACAACGACCGTTGCGAGACAGAACATGTGAGTAACATGCAGCAGATGCTCGGCCAACAAGCTGTCTCGATAGGAGATATGTGTTATGAGATGATCTAGATCAAAAGAACGTCTACTTTATGTAATATTTGCTTGTAGGATCCAAACTTTACTCACGAAATGAAGTAGTCGGTCAATGGAAATGAGGAACTCATGGGAGGGGGGATAAGAGCCGGGCGTTGCAGCAACACAGTCAAATCCTATAGGGGACAAATAATATGGTGTAGGACCCTGGCCTGCATCCAAGTTCGACTACTACTCACCTCTCCAAGCTGACTGACATACTCTGTGATCTCTGGACTGATCCTGGCGTAAGACTTCGCCGGATCCATGGCATCTAAGTTGACGGAAGTTTCCACCTCAAACAACGTAGAGATCTGGGCCTTCCACTCTTCATCCTGAGTTTCTGCCATGGTGGATGAAGATGAGTGTTAAGTTCGCCTTTCGAACCATCGTGATTAGGGGCGCTGTGGCGTCAATTCTCACGGGTGGATGGATGTGCGCTAAAATACACGACTTACTTCTTGCGTTGCAACCTTGCAGTCAGATTCTCTCTTAGTCTTAGATCGAGCAGTAGAAACTAACAAATACGTATACCTCGGTAATCAAGTCGTCCAGTACACAGTATGCCTTTGTCGATCAAGAGCGACTCGCCTTTCTCCTTTGGAGATGCCTTCAATATCTGTAGCAATATCAAGTCCACCACCACTGGTAGCAAGATTACCCGGTTTACTCCGCTGCGATGCATGAGGCGCAGGGGGGATGGTGATGTTTACGAGGTTGTCCCCTTCGATGATGGGAAATATGTAGCTATCAGCTACTCTTGGCCAGGTAAAGACTGGGTTCGTCTTTACGACAGCAACCTAGGGACGCAGATCGCAAAGGGAAGCGGAGCGATGCCGGTCGAATGCAATCACTTCTCTTCGTTCGCTCGAAAGGCGTTCGAAAATGCCGTACAAGTCACACAGATTGAACAGGTCTGGTTAGATTACATGTGCATCGATCAAAACAACAACGCGGAGAAAGAGGTGCAAGTCGCGCTGATGGATAGGTTCTACAGCAACGCATTCCTCACCGTTATTCTCCTCGAAGACGTGGAGCTCAGCAATGCGGAGCTCGAGCTTCTTCAGGGAAGTCTCACCATGCTGCGAAATCGCTCGCGCGAATACGTGCAGATCGTCCGGAGAATCCTGAATGCGCGTTGGTTCGGACGGGCGTGGTGCTCCCAGGAATGGGTCCTCAGCCGCTCGCCAGCGATATACGTACATCGCACGGATGATCCCTACGGGAAGCCTATGTCCTTCAGCTGGGCAAGCTTGAAGCACTGGATTAACAGAGCAGGAATATACGACCCCCAGATCAACGATGTGGGTCTCACGGATCCTCGTGGCTCTAATACGTGGGGGGCCAACGCCAAATATGACTTCCAGCAATCCATCGCTTGGGCCTTTGGTATCGTCCACGACTTAGGCTGCTTCAATCAATACGATAAAGTGGCCCTTGTCAGCAATCTGGTCCACGTTGATATGTCGTCTCGCATCGTCGACCTTCCAGCAGTCCCCCCGCCAAAGACCGACCCACGGGTCGTTGCTGCAAACGTGATTAAGATCATCAACATTCTTGCTATTCTGCGAGGGGATTTCTCCCTGCTCCTCACAAGCCACGTCGCCAACAATCCGCTGCGCGGATCCAAGGGGTTCACCTGGGGTGGTCCCTCCATACGAGGCGATGCCGTTGCACAGGCATGGTCCCCAAGGACATATGAAGTGTATGCATCGACGGCTTCACTTGCGACGGACGGCTTGCGCCTCAAGGGCATAGCCATGGAAATCTGTGAGCAGACGGACTACGAGTTTGTTACAGATGCACAAGGTCTTCATGCGAGGATTGACGGAGTGGTACAAAACCTGGTTACCTCTGAATGGCTCTCAAAGGAGTACCCTGCCGCAAGCGATCCATCCAACTGGCTCTCAGCCGAGTCCCCAGGCACGAGGCTGCTTCATGCTAATCAAGCCTTCTTCCGCGACCTCTGCTACATCATCGACACCTTCAACCTCGTCAACGTCTACCAGCTCCTCTTTAATCACGCCCATGACCAATGGTGGTATGATCCTCGCGACGGGGATCTCAAAACGCAGATGGGGTCCCACTTTACGCACTATTCTTTGACCATCATGTTCTACGCGTCTATGATCTCCTTTCTGTGGGAGGGAAGAGTGGGGAAGTTCAGTGTGGTGAGGATGGCGAATGGCTTGGAATTGTTGGTCAGAGGGAACGTGTCCAATCTGCGGGGAAAGTTGTTGTTTCAGCCGTATGTCATTCGCCCGAAGGAACTTGGGTCTCACCATCCGACTGTGAACTCGTTTGTGCTCGAGAAGCCTCTCCATGTGCCACATCAGTCGCAAGTGCGGACCTATAAATGCCATGGCGCTGTAAGAGGGTTTGGGTTGCTGCCGGCCGAGGGAGAAGAGATTCATGCCCACATCGACTGACAGTGGTAACGATAGTCATAGGAATTGGGGCTTGCTAGCGGTGAGGATATGCACCTGTATTTGTAGAAGTTCCATCGATGGGACTTGTCTGCGAAGTTTCCACAAGTACTGAAGCGGCTGCTTGGAGATGTTATTTCTACAATGTGATACAATCCTTCTTCTGCGTGCTTCTAGATCATATGTTGGCTTTACGCTCAGACAGAGCCCGCTGTACGGCTTCGAGCACCTTCGGGTACACGTCCTTACCCGTAGCAAGGATGCCAAAGTTGTCTCCCAATGACCTACCCGCCCCGAAGTCGAGCGGCTTGCCATTGAAGTCGCTGATCACGCCACCCGCTTCCTCCACCAAAACCGATCCCGGGGCATGATCCTTGAAAGGCGAATGTGAAACCATGGCCACACAGCATCGTTGCTCGCACTCACCCAGATCTTCTCCTTGTAGGAAGAGCTCGTGAGCATGCGAATATAGACCCCACCGTCTCCGCGAGCTAAGGCGCAGTATTTCGCCTGACTATCCATACGCGTCGGCGGAGCTTTCAGCGCCAGGTTCCGCGCAACGAGATCGTGGAATGAATGGGACGCATGTGCTGACTCCACAGACTCCAAGAAATTCAGCTGATCCATCGAAAATGCAGGAATGCTGAGCGGTCGTGGGTCGGCACCTGAGAGCGCCATCTGCGGAAATAAAGTGTCAGGAGTTCGCAAGACGAAAGCAGGGTTTGTCAAGCAACTTGCTGGGCACCCTGTCCGCGAACGGCGACGAAGATACACCCTTTCGGGGAGTTGGGAGATGCAGCGTCGATAGGCAGGTTCGGGCAGCCGATGACACCCAGCTGAACGCTTGCGTCAACGATAAGTGAAAGGCACACAGCGTACTGCTCCCCTCTGAGGAATCCTTTCGTGCCGTCGATGGGATCAATGGTCCACATTCCTGTCCTTGTCTCAGCCATTAAGGACGTGATCGTGCGCAGGTGTACTGACTTCCTGTCTTGCCTCCAGCATAGTTTCCTCTGTCAATCGCATCCATGATTTCTTCAGCGGTTCTGTTGCTTCCGGGACCGATCCCCCAATCAGCATTCTCCCCGAGCCCCAGGTCTGCAGTCAGTGCCTCGTTGGAGAGTGCAACTATACGATCCCGGAGCTCCTTGCCACTCTCTAGACGCAGATCGGCCGAATCTTCTTCGCCGACAATTGGGTCGCCTGGAAACGCCTTCTCGAGCATAGAACTGATGACTGCCTGCGCAGAGAAGTCTGCGACGGTCACCGGGGATTTATCATTCTTCACGACGGTCTCTGACTTGACTAGTCGGTTGAATACTGAAGAGGTGAGATTGCATGCCCTTCTGACCGCAGAGACGGCTAGTTGCTTTTCAGCGGCGAAAGCAAGCGACATGGCGAACGGCGAACGGAGTTACGGTCCAACACGTACAGTAAATCTTATGTCAGCCGTTGCCATGAGGGGTTTCAGGTGCCTTGATAAGATTAGATAAGGGCGTCTATATGGGCGCTTGTTGACTATATATAGTCAGCTGCCTGCGTGAAGCACTTCTGACTCCTACCTTCTCTTCAGTTCATTCGCTTCTGGGGGAATTCAATATGTCAATGGCATTCGACGTCGTTTCCGACGATGAAATTCAGTACATGGGCTCAAGACGCCCGACACCCTTTACCCATCATCAAAGCCCCGTCGCAGGTCGTTCTGTCGCATGCACTGGCGCAACTAAGCTAATGATGACACTACAGGTATTGTATTGCATGTTGCGCCAGGCCACAATGAGCCCGAATCCAGCCTGACGTTCCATAAATCGGTGGCCGTCGTCCACATCGGTCGTAGACCGGGGTCTGATGCTGATGCCAATGATCGCTCGCATGAGAAGGGTCGGGCGCTGTTCAGGTGCGCCGTCGTCAGTAGAAAGCATGCAAAGATATTCTTCTCGGACAACGGAACTGTATGCCCAGCCCCCCTCGTCGTGGTTAGCAGCCGATTGACTTGTACTTTCAGATCCAGCTTTGTGACATTGGTTCGCACCACGGGACGCATCTGCGGCATGCTGGGGAAGCTGATTCGAGAATGCTGGAGGCTGGGCAGCCGACGACCATCCTCGATGGCGATGTGATCACGTTCGGCAAGGCTGTGGGACGAAACAATGAGATCGTCCGACCAGTTGTCGTGCGTGTCGAGATCATGACCTCGAAGGGCTCGGGGCGATATGGGCTGTATCCACCTAGTATCGCGCCGACGCCAACGTCCGCAGATAGCACATCTTCCTCGTCGTCGGAGGACGACTCCTCGCACAGTAATTTCGACCACTCCGATCATGAGGAAATACTATGCCCCACCAGCTCGCAGGGTGGCAGCGCGATAGCCCTCAGACTCTTTCAGCGTCTCTTGCCGCCCATGCGTGTGCTTGAGAAAGACGAGGCAGCATTTTGCACGCTGAGATTGCCTAAACTGGGAATAAAAACGCTTGGGTTTCCTTTTTGAGACCGTGGGAACGAAAACCACTGTAGTCCAAAACAATCTCCAGTCGAGTTCCGGTCGAGCATAGGTTCCCCGTGCATCCCCTTTTATGCAACTGACTGTTAGCTTCGGGTACCCCATGAGAATAGACTGACTTACCTTAGTTTCGGTCATTAACATCACACTTTGCGACGACGACGAGGGTGAGTAGTGGAATACTCGGGGCTTGGTGTCTGCTTCCTCCCCTTCCTCCTACTATTTATCCCTCCCTCGCAGTGCACAGACCCCCGTATGCCAGCACATGCCAAGTCAAACAGCACTTGGCACCCATTGTTCGCTGGCAGAACGTGTTCGGGTCCGATTTACGCTATTACGTAGCAATCATATTAGCCGAAGATAAGTCTTGGGGACGCGAGTGGGTCTTTACTGGCAGAGGTGTATTATAGATAGCTATGTATACAAGCATGCTAGAGACGATAGCAGAAACGGCGAAGGAATGGAACGGCGGCATGTCCAATAGCTGCGTGAAAATACAGTGGAGGTGTGGGGTGTAGAGTCAGGGTCAGGGAAAAAGATAAGCAGTTTCTGGAAGACGGGGAGGGTTCCGAGTCAGCGCGAAGAACAGAATAAATACCCCAATTCAACAAGAGTACTACAGAGTGCAATGTAAGTAGGGGAGTAGTAGATGGTACACATCGAAGGAGTAACGAGGCCTTGTGAGAAGCTGGAGGTAACAAAACGGCGCTGGAATCTCAAATTTCAAATGTAAGTGTAAGTCTGGAGTAGCGGAACAAAGATCGGGCACAAGACTGAAGCACAGTGGTACAGCACTTGGTCACGAGAGGCTGAGGAAGGATATTCAGGAATCGTGAGGGTACTTCGAAGGCTTCACGGACAATCGAGAGAAGACCACGCAAACTGGTCACGAGGGTCTGCAATAGACGTGACGAGTGCTGGCATGGCCACAAATGGTACCCTCAAGTCGGGGGGGAAAAGTGGATAAGTCGTACGAAAAGGGCCAGTTGCGGGGAGCACAAAAATCGAATTCTGAAATCCAGGGCTGTCTGCAAGTGATTCTGGTGCTGGGCAAGGGCGGGAGAGTAGCGGCGGGCTGTGGGAGAGCGGTATTGGGAGTGCAAGTGAGTCAGGGAGAAGTGGGGATGCGGATTGAGTGCGAATGACTCAACGACGGCGCCAGGTCAAATTTTCGGAAAGCCGACACTCGAAATGGTTGAATTTCGTCGAATTTGATGTCCTGGGAGTGACGAAGAACAGCGGGAACTTGGGCATAAAGAGCTGGTCGCGGGAAGCCCGAAAATCGAATTTCGAAAGTGGGGCGTCTGTGAGGGCCCCAGGGACGTTTAAGGTGTTGGGAGAACAGTGGCAAGCAACGGGGAGAAAGGGCCGGTCGTGGGGAGATGGGGCTGTTAGCAAGTCATTCTGGTGTTTGTCGAGGGTGGGAGGGTAGCGGCGGGCAGCGGGAGAGTGCAAGGGCGATAACCAAGGTGCGTCGGGGAGAAGTGGGGGTTGGGGGTTGGGTACGAATGACTTAACGATGGTGCCAGGTCAAAATTTCGGAAAATTGATGCTCGAAATGCCCTAACTTCGCCGGATTTGATGGCCTGGGAGTGACGAAGAATAGCAGGAACTTGGGTGTAAAGAGCTGGTCGCGGGAAGCCCAAAAATCGAATTTCGAAAATCGGAGCTGTACGCAAGGGCCCCAGCCAGTTTACGGCGTTGCGAGAACAGTGGTGAGCAATGGGAGAACGATGGGGAGAAAGATCCGGTCGCGGGAAGCACAACAATCGAATTTTGAAATCCGGGGCTCTTTGCTGGCATTGGGGAGAGTATCGGCGTGAAGCGGGAGATTGCGAGTAAGAGAATCAAGGTGCGTCGGGGAGAAGTGGGATGGGGATTGGCTACGACCAATTTTACGGCCGCGCCATGTCAAAATTCCAGGAAATCAACACTCGAGAAGCTCGAATGTCGTCTGATTTGATGGCCTAGCACTGGGGAGGTGGGCATAAAAGGCTGGTTGCGGGACGTTCAAAAATCGAATTTGAAAATAAGGGCAGTCTGTGAGGGTTCCAGGGGGTTTACGGCGCGGATAGAGTGATGGGGAGGAGCGGAAGGACGATGCGCACAACGGTAAGGTCGCGGGAAGCTCAAATATCAAATTCGTGAAGATGTAGCCATTTGCGAGGGCCCCAGGTAGTTTGCGATGGCAGGGAGCGTGGTGAATAGTGGGGGGCGGAAAGGGAGGGAAGCTCAAATATCAAATTTTGATATTTACAGCCATTTGCGAAGGCCCCAGGGTGTGCGCAACAGTGGGGGAACAACAGCAAAGGGCGGGTGGACGATGCGCAGAAAGCGCGGATTGCGGGGAGCCCAAATACCGAATTTAGAAAGACAATGCCGTAGGATCAATGTCTGGCTGGATTACGATGAACGACGGCAGCAGGGGGTGGTTGCGAAGGTGGACCTTGTACGCAAGCGGCTGGTCCCGGGGAGCGTGCAGGAGGATGTCCGAAGATTGAGTGCACTGCGAGGGCAGGCGCCAGGTCAAAATCTGGGAAATCTGGGTCAGTTCGGCCTCGGTATCATTCCTAACGCGCGTACCAACATCCGCCATAACGTCGCCAGAAAGTGCCGGCCACGGGACGTTCATGGAACGATTTTCGCATGTCCCAGACCCCTACGCTGAGCGCCCCTCCTCTGGAATGTTTGCTGCTCTTGCCGCAACGTCTCGAGGCTCGTTTTCGATGTTCTCGAACGTTGGAGGCATGGGGAGAAGGTACAGACTGGCGTGAGGTTTGGTGGGCTAAGGGAGCAGCGATTCAGGTGGAAATAGGTGGCGACGGGATGATTAGACTGAATCGTATGGTCCACAAGCGTTTTCTAGACAGCAGAGTAAGTATGAAATGAACGGGAGAAAATTGCAGGTGACGTACCAGCTGTACCTACTCTGGTTCCACAATAGCAGCCAATGGGCAAGTATGTTGAAGCCAAGAATACGCGAAATATGTTGAAGCAACAGGACCCTTCATGTTGCGTGAGTGGGCGCCAATCCGACACAGCGGGTGTGGTTGAATGGTGGTTTGAAGCAAAGGAGCGGAGCTGGAAAACTGAGCCAAATTTGGTTCACGTCGGGAAATTGCCCGATATAGATGTAGTCGATGGCCGCTGTTTCCGCCCGTTCTCGCATCGCAGCTGCGGTTGGAGGGTGTCCTGTGTGCTGGGATCAGTCCTAGTAGTGTTTCTAGATACTAATCTGAGCCTACCATCCGTGCAAAGTGAGGTTACAGTCCCAATCAATAGATAGCAGCAATCTCACTTACTCTACATCTCCAGGTAATGTGAACGGCCGGAATCCAATGAAAAGACATCAAGGGATCATTTACCACACTAGTTTACATGAATTAGTCCCGGAGATAGGTGGAGACCAGGGTCCAATCCCAGGAATACTCCCGCAATCTCTGTCCTCTCTCACTGCCCAAAGGTTCGTTCTTTTCCACTCTAGCATTGTCTACAGCAAGCCATATGTATGTACAGTACTCACATACTGATTTAGGTATACCCCAGCGCACCCCCCAACCGCTCACTTGACGGCGGGATCCCCGGAAATTACTCCAGCCTCATTCCCGACCCTCTGTTCCTCCTCGTACTACGCTCCCTGCATCCGATCCAAATCGCCAGGTCCCCGTCTTCTGATGTGATGTAATCGGCGCTTAGTCGGCTCGCTTAGTGTGCAACGTAAGTCTTAGCATTCCTCTTTTTTTCTCGAAGCTCCCAAGTCCCTTGAGGCCGGATACACTCGAAAACGCCGTTTCCGACAATAGCGCACCCTTTTCCTATATAACGGGGGTCGCTTTGGCTGAGGTAGACCCATTCCCAACTTGGGCTCTCATCTCAGCACTTCCTCTCTTCTCTAGCCTCTCATTTGCGCTCAATTCGTCGAATTCTGCCATCCTCCTATCGACCCCTGTTCGACTTTGCGCTCGATTTCACGGTTCGTTCTTTCGTGTCCCTATCCCTACACCATACTAACGATGATTTACAGTGAATACTATCCTGGCTTAACCAGTAAGCTCGTCTCTACTTCACTCATTCACTGAACTGACTATTTTGCATTGCAGAACATCATTCATCAATGAACAGCGGATATCCAAGTAAGTCACCAATGTTCCAACGTTAAATTCATTACTAACGACTCTAAATTATTGTACAGGACCACCCTTGTATTAGCTTCCCGACGTGCAAGGTCAGTTCACGGCCCTAATAAACTAGTGCCGCATCCTACCTGATGTGAGTCCCAACTTAACCAACGAACCACCCCACCCTCTTATTCACCTATCATCAATTTCAGCGTATATTTGCTACCAACTACAGCCAGACAAAGTACTACAAGTAAGTCGTTACATTTGACTACAGCTCGGCCTCTTATGCTAGTCTCAATCCAGCAGGTTCCTATGAGATCAGCCCACGTTGAATGCGAACTGACAATCAACTACTCACGACGCCGAAGGGAACCTAGCTGGATAGTCTTTGCACGTCGATCCTCGTGTACAGTTGGCTCTCGACGCCGACAGGTCGGTTTGCCTGTCGTAACCCACTCGTGCGTACGCTGACTGATTCATCACAGATATTAACGAGCTGCCACTGGATGAGCTCCTGGTCAGTTCACATCCATAATGAGTTAACATTTACTTACCCAATCCGCATTCAACCTCATTAGCTGGCAAGCCGGTCGAACGAGCATTAAGTTCGAATGCCTGACCCTTGAATGAAGCACGATATCAACGTTTGCGTGGGGGCGTCGGCGTCGCGAAATATGGATGTAAGTATACCATCACCCTGCACGAATTCCCCATCTGACTGCTCGCATCCTAGACATCCCGACATTCCAACTTAGGTTGTGCTGGGATCGCGATCGACGCTGCTGCAAACGAACGCCGCCGACGACTGAACCCTATCCTTGCACGATGTCTTCAAGTCAGTCGAGAGGGCGCTCATCGTTTCGCGGCTCAACGACACGATCCACGGTCGAAATCGCGTTGCTACAACCCTGGAAGTCGAAACGAACGACGAGCTGACACGGCGGCGAGACAGGCAGGAACTTGATTGACTGGTCCGTCATCGTTGTCTACGAGCTGCCACTGGATGAGCTCCTTCGAGGTCAGTCTGTGGCATCTCTTGAACTGACAATCACTCACCCGTCTTTCTAGGTCGTCTAGCATGTTTGAGAGCTTCGCAGGGCCTAGCTCGTATCGTACACCTAGCTCGCGCGACCCAGCTCGTTTGCGACGCCTTTCGAATTGTAAGTGCAACATCTAGTTCATAGATCCGCTGCTGATTCGATTGACGTGCGCTAGACAACTCAATTCGACTCGCTGACCACCTTGAAGACGCCATACCCGAAGATGCGCCAGCCCTCCATCTGGGGTTATCATCTGTTTGAAGCACACGAGCCGGCCCTTCGTTCGCTCGTAAAGCCGTCCTCGACACAGATTCAGCCATGATCTGCGGCACCGTTGACCCTGGTAAGTCTCGGGTTGTATCCCGACACGTATCGTCGCTCATCCACTTCCTTTAAAGTGCCGGCCACGTTCGATAGCTCCTTTGAGCGAAACGTCGGTGTCGTTTGCACGAAGACGAGTGGTTGCGCGACCACGGAGAACGACAGAGTGACGACGAAGGCAGTTTTGACGGCTTGGAGATGTCGAGCAAGCTGTTGAATTCAGCGGTGAGTCTCATCGTCGCTACGTATAGATAGTTTACTCACCAGACGATGTGTCGTAGAGATCTTGCCAATGATGCCCGCAGCTCGTCGCATTCACAGCCAGCGCTCTACGCGATGGGTTTGCTCGACGAGGCACTACATTAAGGTAAGTCTCGTGCTGTAACTTGTAGTCCAGCGATGTATCGGCGCTCATCCAATCCCTTTGAAGTGTCGGCTGCTCTCGATAGCTCCTTTGAGCGAAACGTCGGCCTTGTCTGGACGAAGACGAGCAGCTGCGCGATCTCAGACGACGACGAAGCGACGACGAAGACAGTTTCGACGGCTTGGAGATGGCGAGCAAGCTGTTGAATGTAGCGGTGAGTTAGATTGCCGATATCTATCCATATGAAAGATACTCACCAGACGAGACGTCGTAGCGATCGCGCCGACGATGCCCGCAGCTCGTCGTATACGGAACTGCGCTGTACGCGATAGACGTGCTCGACGACGCGCTATATCAGGGTAAGCCGTCCATTTTCACCAATCCTTAGCTGAACTCACCGGGAACGTCGCCATAGACATCCCACGTCGTCGACGCACTCTCGAACGATACTCACGACGACGAGCAGGGATAGACTCGACGAAACGAGCAGCGAACTCGCCAGTCTGCGCACCGAGTCCGAGTTGTAGGACGTTGCGCTCGCCCAACGACCACACATCGTACGCACGCTGTGCATCGCACCCAGTAAGTCATCAAGCGCACAGTTAGAATGTCAGTTCGACTCACCTTACACCGCCCACAGTTCGAGCTCGTTGCGTGCACCAATGCCCGCCCAAAACACACCCAACATCCACCACATTCGAGGGACAAGCGCGCCAATCGTCGTCCACGTCAACGACTCCCGGTTGTACACGTACACACAGTCGATAGACGTGTTGTCGTGTCGTCATGGTTGGTGGCGAAGGGTTGGCGTGATGACGACGGTGGACTCGCCCGCGAAGCCTTGGGAGCTGCAAGATAAGGTTGAGGGATCGAGGGCTGGGGGGGATAAGATTGGGAACTGCGATGAGATGGATCAGATGTAGACGTAGACGTGAGACTCACCACGCAGGCCAGGGATGTGAGACCGAGAGTGAGTGGTTGGGTGGACTGTGGACGACTAAGCCAGCGTCCCCGTGAGCCGAGTGATCCCGGTTCGACGAACAGCGTACCCAACGACTTGCGCCCTGTCGAGTTGGTGGACTTTGAACGGCGCGGGCAGCCCGAACGAGGAGAATCCCGAGGAATGACCGTAGATTGTGAGTGTGAAGGGCTACGCCTGCAAGTGAGTGAGTGAGTGCGAGTGTGAGTGCGCGAGTTCCTGGCCGTAAACATAGCACGCGACTGATTGAGACCGAAATCCAGGTGGACCGTCCACGAAACCGGTCGCCGCACTACAGATCAACGCCCAACGCCGTCAGTACGCCAATCGAACCATGAATGAATGAACGAGTGCGTACCTTATTCCATTATCTCTCTACATCCCGGTGTAACTAAGCCCTGATGTGTCTAGATCACCGAGTTGCGCTCGATTCGTCGAATCCCTCAACGATAGCGCAGGTAAGTCCGTTACAAACCGATTTATTCGATGATTATCTAACGACGTTACATTTTGTTAATACGACTACCGACCGTTCGTGTCTACGGGTCGCGCGCGAGTGCTGTCGACGACGCGAACGCGAACGCATCGATTCCAGCTACGACGAGAACGTCGTCAGTGCCTCCAAGCAGTCAACGATGGACTAGGTGCGTACCTCTCTCCTCCTGTTCGTGTTCATATCCATCTTTGCAGTCCATTCCCTCCCCTCCCATTCCTTCCTCCTCCTCCTCCTCCTTCGTCGTCCTTAACTCATTCCCCGTCTAGTTTTGCACCCACCGCGATCAACGCCACCGCGAACCGCTAACATCGTTCGCAAGAACTAAGTGAGTCCCTTAGCACGTAGACGACAACGTACCCACTCACCTTCGTCGAGCAGTTCGTCGTTTCGATGCCTGGCTGACCCGGTACGCAGACTGGGTGTGTTGGTGAGTCGCGTCGTCTTTCTTCGTTTATTCTCGTGTCGTTTGTCGTTTTTATTTCGTACTTGTTCCTGTGTCCTCTCGTTCCCGTGTCGTTTCGTTCCCATTTCGTTCCCCATTTCGCATCCATCCTGGCTACATCCCGTAGCCTTATCGTTTCACATTCGTCTTCGTTTCGCTATTGTCTTCTTCCCATTCTTCCCTTCCCTCTCTCCTCCTCCTCCTCTCCTCTCTCCTCGCCTACTAACCTTCTTCCCACGTCACCACAGCATCCTGTACCACATCACCCTACACCCCGCATCCAACACCCCGCTCTCCTGCATCAAACCGCATCAAACCCCGCCCACGACGATGCCAACGTTCTGCGTCCCCGTGCGCATCCCCGTTCCATCGTGCCCGTCCCATCGCAAGTAGTCAGGGAGAGGGAGGGGCGGGCTGCATACTTGGGTGCTTGGTGCGTACTCGAGTCCCTCCGTTTGCGTTCGTTCCCCGCCTGTTGGTGTCTGTGTTGGTATTTTCGCGCTTGCGTTTGTGTTCGCGCTTCCCCCTTCTCCTTCTGCACTGCATGCGTCGTGTCGTGTGTCGTGCGTGTCGTGTCGTCTTCTATATCTCCCGCTCTCGTTCCCGTCCCCGTCCCCGTTCCCGTTCCCGTGCGCATTCGTGTTCATGTTTGCGTTCATGTTCGAGTTCGAGGTGTACTCCGCGCTCTCGCCCGTACGTTTGCGTTTGCATTTGCATTCGCGTTCAGATGTCTCTACCCCGTTGGGTCCTCGTCTTCGTTGTTCGTGTTTCGTGTTTGCGTTGTTCGTATTTCATTGTTCGTGTCCGAGTTTACGTCGGTGTTGGTGTTCGCGTTCACGCTGTCGGCGTTGGTATTCGCGTTGTCGCGCTGGTGTTTTCATTTGCGATGGTGTTTGCGTTGTTCGTGTTCGCGTTTCCCCTTGTTCGTGTCGGTGTTGACGTTTACGTTGGGTCTGCGTTGGTGTCGGCGTTGTCCATTTCGACGTTTGCGTTCGTCCCCGCATCTTGTAGTCGCTCGCTCGGGACGTGGTGTTCGAACTCGAGTAGACGTGGCGTAGACGTGGAACTGGGGGTCGCATCGTCAGTGCTCGCTGCTCGATGCTCAAAGTGCACGTACGTACCTAGTTTCTTCTTCACCCTTCGCGCCTTTGTTCTTTCGTTTCTTCCCCCTTTGGCTTCGTCCCTCGCTCCCGTTCGCGCGACGCCCCGCTACGTCACCTCGCGTCTCTCCCTCCCTCCCATCCCTCCCTCCCATCCCTCCCCTCGTTCTCATTCTCCCCGTTCCCATCCCATCCCATCCCTCGTTCTCCCTCTCCCCGTTCCCATCCCTCGTTCTCCCTCTCCCCGTTCCCATCCCTTTCCTTTCGCTCTCGTCTCCCTTCCCTCCCTTCCCTCCCTTCCCTCCATCTCGCTCTTCGAACACACACTCCCCGTTCGTCTTTGTGCGCCTGTTTCTCCCATCGCTCGATTGGCCGTGTAATCGCCTATCGCCTATCGTCGACCTCGCACTTTGTACGTCGCTTGTTTGGGTTTGGGTCTGCGTTCTGCGTTTGGGTGTTTGGGTGTTGAGGGTCGCGTTTGGGTTTGCGTTTGGGTGTTGCGTTTGGGTTTGTGTTTGGGTGTCGTGTTTGTGTTCTGGGTGTTGTCGTCTTCGTTCGCTAATCCTTCCCCGTCTAGCCCGTGTAGCCTTCCAACCTCCATCCCTTCCAGCCCTTTCAAGCGCACGATCACCTGCAAATGCGCGTTCAGCGTTCAGCGCACGACGAGCGAAAACCGCATAAGTGCGTACCTTATTCCTTTCATTTTCGTTCGCTCTTTCGTTCGTTCCCTCGTTCTCGTTATTTCGTTCCCGTTATCGTACCCCCGTTGCCTCCTCTCGTATTCGCCTGCCCTGTTTACGTCCTCGTGTTTGCGTCCTCGCGTTTTCATCTTCGTTGCGCTGTCGTTTTCATTTTCGTTTCGTTGTCTGCGCTGCGTGTGCGCATTGGCTCTCGTTTTTGTTCATTTGGTTCGACTCTAGGCGGGATGTGACGCATTTGCCCGATAGAGGTCGACGAATCGGGTGTTTACCCTGTTTTGCGTGCTCTGGAAGGTATCTGGCGGCGTCTCGGCGGTGGTAAGGGATTGGGTGGTCGTCTGAGGCCGTTCCGGCGCGTTGACTTGATTTGGGTGATGTGGGGAGTTGTGGGGTGAGCGCTGGGTCATTGTAGTCGTTGTAGTAGTCGTTGTAGTCGCCGTTGGAGTTGGTGGGAGGGCTGGGGTAGCGCTGGGAGTCGTAGGTGGTTGTACGCGTGTGGAGATCGCCGTGGGAGGGTCTTGACAGTGCTCGACGGCGTCATGTTCGACAGGGAAGGCGAGAGGGCCGCGTAGAGTCGCAGTTGGTTGTTGGTAGTCGGTAGTAGCCGTTTTGAGCGTCGTGAGGGAGGGATCACGTCCAAATGGGCGGAGGGATGTAGTGTTGGCGCGTGTGGTGAGCGTGTGTGATTGAAGGGAGAGGTGCGTTCATTGAGTGAGAGTGCAGCAGCGTTGACTGGTTGAGTGGACGCGGGTAACAGAGAGTGAGTGGGGCGTGGACTTGTGCGGGTTGTATGCGGGAGGATTGTGTCGCGCGAGTGATAGAGAAGGAATGGAAGGACTTACGGGGGAGTGGATTGGCAGAGGAAGAGAGGAAGGGAGATGAGAGAGAAAGGGTGATTTGGCAGACAAGGCGAATTCAGACGAACGAGCGATGGCTTGACGGTCGACTGGGGAGATGCGAGAGTGACGTCGAGTGTGCTTCTTCACGACGGTCTCTGACTTGACTAATCGGTTGAATACTGAAGAGGTGAGATTGCATGCCCTTCTGACCGCAGAGACAGCTAGTTGCTTTTCAGCGGCGAAAGCAAGCAACATAGGGTGAACGGCGAACGGAGTTACGGTCTAACACGTACAGTAAATCTTATGTCAGCCGTTGCAATTAGGGGTTTCAGGTACCTTGATAAGATTAGATAAGGGCGTCTATATGGGCGCTTGTTGACTATATATAGTCCGCTGCCTGCGTGAAGCACTTCTGACTCCTACCTTCTCTTCAGTTCATTCGCTTCTGGGGGAATTCAATATGTCAATGGCATTCGACGTCGTTTCCGACGATGAAATTCAGTACATGGGCTCAAGACGCCCGACCCCCTTTACCCATCATCAAAGCCCCGTCGCAGGTCGTTCTGTCGCATGCACTGGCGCAACTAAGCTAATGATGACACTACAGGTATTGTATTGCATGTTGCGCCAGGCCACAATGAGCCCGAATCCAGCCTGACGTTCCATAAATCGGTGGCCGTCGTCCACATCGGTCGTAGACCGGGGTCTGATGCTGATGCCAATGATCGCTCGCATGAGAAGGGTCGGGCGCTGTTCAGGTGCGCCGTCGTCAGTAGAAAGCATGCAAAGATATTCTTCTCGGACAACGGAACTGTATGCCCAGCCCCCCTCGTCGTGGTTAGCAGCCGATTGACTTGTACTTTCAGATCCAGCTTTGTGACATTGGTTCGCACCACGGGACGCATCTGCGGCATGCTGGGGAAGCTGATTCGAGAATGCTGGAGGCTGGGCAGCCGACGACCATCCTCGATGGCGATGTGATCACGTTCGGCAAGGCTGTGGGACGAAACAATGAGATCGTCCGACCAGTTGTCGTGCGTGTCGAGATCATGACCTCGAAGGGCTCGGGGCGATATGGGCTGTATCCACCTAGTATCGCGCCGACGCCAACGTCCGCAGATAGCACATCTTCCTCGTCGTCGGAGGACGACTCCTCGCACAGTAATTTCGACCACTCCGATCATGAGGAAATACTATGCCCCACCAGCTCGCAGGGTGGCAGCGCGATAGCCCTCAGACTCTTTCAGCGTCTCTTGCCGCCCATGCGTGTGCTTGAGAAAGACGAGGCAGCATTTTGCACGCTGAGATTGCCTAAACTGGGAATAAAAACGCTTGGGTTTCCTTTTTGAGACCGTGGGAACGAAAACCACTGTAGTCCAAAACAATCTCCAGTCGAGTTCCGGTCGAGCATAGGTTCCCCGTGCATCCCCTTTTATGCAACTGACTGTTAGCTTCGGGTACCCCATGAGAATAGACTGACTTACCTTAGTTTCGGTCATTAACATCACACTTTGCGACGACGACGAGGGTGAGTAGTGGAATACTCGGGGCTTGGTGTCTGCTTCCTCCCCTTCCTCCTACTATTTATCCCTCCCTCGCAGTGCACAGACCCCCGTATGCCAGCACATGCCAAGTCAAACAGCACTTGGCACCCATTGTTCGCTGGCAGAACGTGTTCGGGTCCGATTTACGCTATTACGTAGCAATCATATTAGCCGAAGATAAGTCTTGGGGACGCGAGTGGGTCTTTACTGGCAGAGGTGTATTATAGATAGCTATGTATACAAGCATGCTAGAGACGATAGCAGAAACGGCGAAGGAATGGAACGGCGGCATGTCCAATAGCTGCGTGAAAATACAGTGGAGGTGTGGGGTGTAGAGTCAGGGTCAGGGAAAAAGATAAGCAGTTTCTGGAAGACGGGGAGGGTTCCGAGTCAGCGCGAAGAACAGAATAAATACCCCAATTCAACAAGAGTACTACAGAGTGCAATGTAAGTAGGGGAGTAGTAGATGGTACACATCGAAGGAGTAACGAGGCCTTGTGAGAAGCTGGAGGTAACAAAACGGCGCTGGAATCTCAAATTTCAAATGTAAGTGTAAGTCTGGAGTAGCGGAACAAAGATCGGGCACAAGACTGAAGCACAGTGGTACAGCACTTGGTCACGAGAGGCTGAGGAAGGATATTCAGGAATCGTGAGGGTACTTCGAAGGCTTCACGGACAATCGAGAGAAGACCACGCAAACTGGTCACGAGGGTCTGCAATAGACGTGACGAGTGCTGGCATGGCCACAAATGGTACCCTCAAGTCGGGGGGGAAAAGTGGATAAGTCGTACGAAAAGGGCCAGTTGCGGGGAGCACAAAAATCGAATTCTGAAATCCAGGGCTGTCTGCAAGTGATTCTGGTGCTGGGCAAGGGCGGGAGAGTAGCGGCGGGCTGTGGGAGAGCGGTATTGGGAGTGCAAGTGAGTCAGGGAGAAGTGGGGATGCGGATTGAGTGCGAATGACTCAACGACGGCGCCAGGTCAAATTTTCGGAAAGCCGACACTCGAAATGGTTGAATTTCGTCGAATTTGATGTCCTGGGAGTGACGAAGAACAGCGGGAACTTGGGCATAAAGAGCTGGTCGCGGGAAGCCCGAAAATCGAATTTCGAAAGTGGGGCGTCTGTGAGGGCCCCAGGGACGTTTAAGGTGTTGGGAGAACAGTGGCAAGCAACGGGGAGAAAGGGCCGGTCGTGGGGAGATGGGGCTGTTAGCAAGTCATTCTGGTGTTTGTCGAGGGTGGGAGGGTAGCGGCGGGCAGCGGGAGAGTGCAAGGGCGATAACCAAGGTGCGTCGGGGAGAAGTGGGGGTTGGGGGTTGGGTACGAATGACTTAACGATGGTGCCAGGTCAAAATTTCGGAAAATTGATGCTCGAAATGCCCTAACTTCGCCGGATTTGATGGCCTGGGAGTGACGAAGAATAGCAGGAACTTGGGTGTAAAGAGCTGGTCGCGGGAAGCCCAAAAATCGAATTTCGAAAATCGGAGCTGTACGCAAGGGCCCCAGCCAGTTTACGGCGTTGCGAGAACAGTGGTGAGCAATGGGAGAACGATGGGGAGAAAGATCCGGTCGCGGGAAGCACAACAATCGAATTTTGAAATCCGGGGCTCTTTGCTGGCATTGGGGAGAGTATCGGCGTGAAGCGGGAGATTGCGAGTAAGAGAATCAAGGTGCGTCGGGGAGAAGTGGGATGGGGATTGGCTACGACCAATTTTACGGCCGCGCCATGTCAAAATTCCAGGAAATCAACACTCGAGAAGCTCGAATGTCGTCTGATTTGATGGCCTAGCACTGGGGAGGTGGGCATAAAAGGCTGGTTGCGGGACGTTCAAAAATCGAATTTGAAAATAAGGGCAGTCTGTGAGGGTTCCAGGGGGTTTACGGCGCGGATAGAGTGATGGGGAGGAGCGGAAGGACGATGCGCACAACGGTAAGGTCGCGGGAAGCTCAAATATCAAATTCGTGAAGATGTAGCCATTTGCGAGGGCCCCAGGTAGTTTGCGATGGCAGGGAGCGTGGTGAATAGTGGGGGGCGGAAAGGGAGGGAAGCTCAAATATCAAATTTTGATATTTACAGCCATTTGCGAAGGCCCCAGGGTGTGCGCAACAGTGGGGGAACAACAGCAAAGGGCGGGTGGACGATGCGCAGAAAGCGCGGATTGCGGGGAGCCCAAATACCGAATTTAGAAAGACAATGCCGTAGGATCAATGTCTGGCTGGATTACGATGAACGACGGCAGCAGGGGGTGGTTGCGAAGGTGGACCTTGTACGCAAGCGGCTGGTCCCGGGGAGCGTGCAGGAGGATGTCCGAAGATTGAGTGCACTGCGAGGGCAGGCGCCAGGTCAAAATCTGGGAAATCTGGGTCAGTTCGGCCTCGGTATCATTCCTAACGCGCGTACCAACATCCGCCATAACGTCGCCAGAAAGTGCCGGCCACGGGACGTTCATGGAACGATTTTCGCATGTCCCAGACCCCTACGCTGAGCGCCCCTCCTCTGGAATGTTTGCTGCTCTTGCCGCAACGTCTCGAGGCTCGTTTTCGATGTTCTCGAACGTTGGAGGCATGGGGAGAAGGTACAGACTGGCGTGAGGTTTGGTGGGCTAAGGGAGCAGCGATTCAGGTGGAAATAGGTGGCGACGGGATGATTAGACTGAATCGTATGGTCCACAAGCGTTTTCTAGACAGCAGAGTAAGTATGAAATGAACGGGAGAAAATTGCAGGTGACGTACCAGCTGTACCTACTCTGGTTCCACAATAGCAGCCAATGGGCAAGTATGTTGAAGCCAAGAATACGCGAAATATGTTGAAGCAACAGGACCCTTCATGTTGCGTGAGTGGGCGCCAATCCGACACAGCGGGTGTGGTTGAATGGTGGTTTGAAGCAAAGGAGCGGAGCTGGAAAACTGAGCCAAATTTGGTTCACGTCGGGAAATTGCCCGATATAGATGTAGTCGATGGCCGCTGTTTCCGCCCGTTCTCGCATCGCAGCTGCGGTTGGAGGGTGTCCTGTGTGCTGGGATCAGTCCTAGTAGTGTTTCTAGATACTAATCTGAGCCTACCATCCGTGCAAAGTGAGGTTACAGTCCCAATCAATAGATAGCAGCAATCTCACTTACTCTACATCTCCAGGTAATGTGAACGGCCGGAATCCAATGAAAAGACATCAAGGGATCATTTACCACACTAGTTTACATGAATTAGTCCCGGAGATAGGTGGAGACCAGGGTCCAATCCCAGGAATACTCCCGCAATCTCTGTCCTCTCTCACTGCCCAAAGGTTCGTTCTTTTCCACTCTAGCATTGTCTACAGCAAGCCATATGTATGTACAGTACTCACATACTGATTTAGGTATACCCCAGCGCACCCCCCAACCGCTCACTTGACGGCGGGATCCCCGGAAATTACTCCAGCCTCATTCCCGACCCTCTGTTCCTCCTCGTACTACGCTCCCTGCATCCGATCCAAATCGCCAGGTCCCCGTCTTCTGATGTGATGTAATCGGCGCTTAGTCGGCTCGCTTAGTGTGCAACGTAAGTCTTAGCATTCCTCTTTTTTTCTCGAAGCTCCCAAGTCCCTTGAGGCCGGATACACTCGAAAACGCCGTTTCCGACAATAGCGCACCCTTTTCCTATATAACGGGGGTCGCTTTGGCTGAGGTAGACCCATTCCCAACTTGGGCTCTCATCTCAGCACTTCCTCTCTTCTCTAGCCTCTCATTTGCGCTCAATTCGTCGAATTCTGCCATCCTCCTATCGACCCCTGTTCGACTTTGCGCTCGATTTCACGGTTCGTTCTTTCGTGTCCCTATCCCTACACCATACTAACGATGATTTACAGTGAATACTATCCTGGCTTAACCAGTAAGCTCGTCTCTACTTCACTCATTCACTGAACTGACTATTTTGCATTGCAGAACATCATTCATCAATGAACAGCGGATATCCAAGTAAGTCACCAATGTTCCAACGTTAAATTCATTACTAACGACTCTAAATTATTGTACAGGACCACCCTTGTATTAGCTTCCCGACGTGCAAGGTCAGTTCACGGCCCTAATAAACTAGTGCCGCATCCTACCTGATGTGAGTCCCAACTTAACCAACGAACCACCCCACCCTCTTATTCACCTATCATCAATTTCAGCGTATATTTGCTACCAACTACAGCCAGACAAAGTACTACAAGTAAGTCGTTACATTTGACTACAGCTCGGCCTCTTATGCTAGTCTCAATCCAGCAGGTTCCTATGAGATCAGCCCACGTTGAATGCGAACTGACAATCAACTACTCACGACGCCGAAGGGAACCTAGCTGGATAGTCTTTGCACGTCGATCCTCGTGTACAGTTGGCTCTCGACGCCGACAGGTCGGTTTGCCTGTCGTAACCCACTCGTGCGTACGCTGACTGATTCATCACAGATATTAACGAGCTGCCACTGGATGAGCTCCTGGTCAGTTCACATCCATAATGAGTTAACATTTACTTACCCAATCCGCATTCAACCTCATTAGCTGGCAAGCCGGTCGAACGAGCATTAAGTTCGAATGCCTGACCCTTGAATGAAGCACGATATCAACGTTTGCGTGGGGGCGTCGGCGTCGCGAAATATGGATGTAAGTATACCATCACCCTGCACGAATTCCCCATCTGACTGCTCGCATCCTAGACATCCCGACATTCCAACTTAGGTTGTGCTGGGATCGCGATCGACGCTGCTGCAAACGAACGCCGCCGACGACTGAACCCTATCCTTGCACGATGTCTTCAAGTCAGTCGAGAGGGCGCTCATCGTTTCGCGGCTCAACGACACGATCCACGGTCGAAATCGCGTTGCTACAACCCTGGAAGTCGAAACGAACGACGAGCTGACACGGCGGCGAGACAGGCAGGAACTTGATTGACTGGTCCGTCATCGTTGTCTACGAGCTGCCACTGGATGAGCTCCTTCGAGGTCAGTCTGTGGCATCTCTTGAACTGACAATCACTCACCCGTCTTTCTAGGTCGTCTAGCATGTTTGAGAGCTTCGCAGGGCCTAGCTCGTATCGTACACCTAGCTCGCGCGACCCAGCTCGTTTGCGACGCCTTTCGAATTGTAAGTGCAACATCTAGTTCATAGATCCGCTGCTGATTCGATTGACGTGCGCTAGACAACTCAATTCGACTCGCTGACCACCTTGAAGACGCCATACCCGAAGATGCGCCAGCCCTCCATCTGGGGTTATCATCTGTTTGAAGCACACGAGCCGGCCCTTCGTTCGCTCGTAAAGCCGTCCTCGACACAGATTCAGCCATGATCTGCGGCACCGTTGACCCTGGTAAGTCTCGGGTTGTATCCCGACACGTATCGTCGCTCATCCACTTCCTTTAAAGTGCCGGCCACGTTCGATAGCTCCTTTGAGCGAAACGTCGGTGTCGTTTGCACGAAGACGAGTGGTTGCGCGACCACGGAGAACGACAGAGTGACGACGAAGGCAGTTTTGACGGCTTGGAGATGTCGAGCAAGCTGTTGAATTCAGCGGTGAGTCTCATCGTCGCTACGTATAGATAGTTTACTCACCAGACGATGTGTCGTAGAGATCTTGCCAATGATGCCCGCAGCTCGTCGCATTCACAGCCAGCGCTCTACGCGATGGGTTTGCTCGACGAGGCACTACATTAAGGTAAGTCTCGTGCTGTAACTTGTAGTCCAGCGATGTATCGGCGCTCATCCAATCCCTTTGAAGTGTCGGCTGCTCTCGATAGCTCCTTTGAGCGAAACGTCGGCCTTGTCTGGACGAAGACGAGCAGCTGCGCGATCTCAGACGACGACGAAGCGACGACGAAGACAGTTTCGACGGCTTGGAGATGGCGAGCAAGCTGTTGAATGTAGCGGTGAGTTAGATTGCCGATATCTATCCATATGAAAGATACTCACCAGACGAGACGTCGTAGCGATCGCGCCGACGATGCCCGCAGCTCGTCGTATACGGAACTGCGCTGTACGCGATAGACGTGCTCGACGACGCGCTATATCAGGGTAAGCCGTCCATTTTCACCAATCCTTAGCTGAACTCACCGGGAACGTCGCCATAGACATCCCACGTCGTCGACGCACTCTCGAACGATACTCACGACGACGAGCAGGGATAGACTCGACGAAACGAGCAGCGAACTCGCCAGTCTGCGCACCGAGTCCGAGTTGTAGGACGTTGCGCTCGCCCAACGACCACACATCGTACGCACGCTGTGCATCGCACCCAGTAAGTCATCAAGCGCACAGTTAGAATGTCAGTTCGACTCACCTTACACCGCCCACAGTTCGAGCTCGTTGCGTGCACCAATGCCCGCCCAAAACACACCCAACATCCACCACATTCGAGGGACAAGCGCGCCAATCGTCGTCCACGTCAACGACTCCCGGTTGTACACGTACACACAGTCGATAGACGTGTTGTCGTGTCGTCATGGTTGGTGGCGAAGGGTTGGCGTGATGACGACGGTGGACTCGCCCGCGAAGCCTTGGGAGCTGCAAGATAAGGTTGAGGGATCGAGGGCTGGGGGGGATAAGATTGGGAACTGCGATGAGATGGATCAGATGTAGACGTAGACGTGAGACTCACCACGCAGGCCAGGGATGTGAGACCGAGAGTGAGTGGTTGGGTGGACTGTGGACGACTAAGCCAGCGTCCCCGTGAGCCGAGTGATCCCGGTTCGACGAACAGCGTACCCAACGACTTGCGCCCTGTCGAGTTGGTGGACTTTGAACGGCGCGGGCAGCCCGAACGAGGAGAATCCCGAGGAATGACCGTAGATTGTGAGTGTGAAGGGCTACGCCTGCAAGTGAGTGAGTGAGTGCGAGTGTGAGTGCGCGAGTTCCTGGCCGTAAACATAGCACGCGACTGATTGAGACCGAAATCCAGGTGGACCGTCCACGAAACCGGTCGCCGCACTACAGATCAACGCCCAACGCCGTCAGTACGCCAATCGAACCATGAATGAATGAACGAGTGCGTACCTTATTCCATTATCTCTCTACATCCCGGTGTAACTAAGCCCTGATGTGTCTAGATCACCGAGTTGCGCTCGATTCGTCGAATCCCTCAACGATAGCGCAGGTAAGTCCGTTACAAACCGATTTATTCGATGATTATCTAACGACGTTACATTTTGTTAATACGACTACCGACCGTTCGTGTCTACGGGTCGCGCGCGAGTGCTGTCGACGACGCGAACGCGAACGCATCGATTCCAGCTACGACGAGAACGTCGTCAGTGCCTCCAAGCAGTCAACGATGGACTAGGTGCGTACCTCTCTCCTCCTGTTCGTGTTCATATCCATCTTTGCAGTCCATTCCCTCCCCTCCCATTCCTTCCTCCTCCTCCTCCTCCTTCGTCGTCCTTAACTCATTCCCCGTCTAGTTTTGCACCCACCGCGATCAACGCCACCGCGAACCGCTAACATCGTTCGCAAGAACTAAGTGAGTCCCTTAGCACGTAGACGACAACGTACCCACTCACCTTCGTCGAGCAGTTCGTCGTTTCGATGCCTGGCTGACCCGGTACGCAGACTGGGTGTGTTGGTGAGTCGCGTCGTCTTTCTTCGTTTATTCTCGTGTCGTTTGTCGTTTTTATTTCGTACTTGTTCCTGTGTCCTCTCGTTCCCGTGTCGTTTCGTTCCCATTTCGTTCCCCATTTCGCATCCATCCTGGCTACATCCCGTAGCCTTATCGTTTCACATTCGTCTTCGTTTCGCTATTGTCTTCTTCCCATTCTTCCCTTCCCTCTCTCCTCCTCCTCCTCTCCTCTCTCCTCGCCTACTAACCTTCTTCCCACGTCACCACAGCATCCTGTACCACATCACCCTACACCCCGCATCCAACACCCCGCTCTCCTGCATCAAACCGCATCAAACCCCGCCCACGACGATGCCAACGTTCTGCGTCCCCGTGCGCATCCCCGTTCCATCGTGCCCGTCCCATCGCAAGTAGTCAGGGAGAGGGAGGGGCGGGCTGCATACTTGGGTGCTTGGTGCGTACTCGAGTCCCTCCGTTTGCGTTCGTTCCCCGCCTGTTGGTGTCTGTGTTGGTATTTTCGCGCTTGCGTTTGTGTTCGCGCTTCCCCCTTCTCCTTCTGCACTGCATGCGTCGTGTCGTGTGTCGTGCGTGTCGTGTCGTCTTCTATATCTCCCGCTCTCGTTCCCGTCCCCGTCCCCGTTCCCGTTCCCGTGCGCATTCGTGTTCGTGTTTGCGTTCATGTTCGAGTTCGAGGTGTACTCCGCGCTCTCGCCCGTACGTTTGCGTTTGCATTTGCATTCGCGTTCAGATGTCTCTACCCCGTTGGGTCCTCGTCTTCGTTGTTCGTGTTTCGTGTTTGCGTTGTTCGTATTTCATTGTTCGTGTCCGAGTTTACGTCGGTGTTGGTGTTCGCGTTCACGCTGTCGGCGTTGGTATTCGCGTTGTCGCGCTGGTGTTTTCATTTGCGATGGTGTTTGCGTTGTTCGTGTTCGCGTTTCCCCTTGTTCGTGTCGGTGTTGACGTTTACGTTGGGTCTGCGTTGGTGTCGGCGTTGTCCATTTCGACGTTTGCGTTCGTCCCCGCATCTTGTAGTCGCTCGCTCGGGACGTGGTGTTCGAACTCGAGTAGACGTGGCGTAGACGTGGAACTGGGGGTCGCATCGTCAGTGCTCGCTGCTCGATGCTCAAAGTGCACGTACGTACCTAGTTTCTTCTTCACCCTTCGCGCCTTTGTTCTTTCGTTTCTTCCCCCTTTGGCTTCGTCCCTCGCTCCCGTTCGCGCGACGCCCCGCTACGTCACCTCGCGTCTCTCCCTCCCTCCCATCCCTCCCTCCCATCCCTCCCCTCGTTCTCATTCTCCCCGTTCCCATCCCATCCCATCCCTCGTTCTCCCTCTCCCCGTTCCCATCCCTCGTTCTCCCTCTCCCCGTTCCCATCCCTTTCCTTTCGCTCTCGTCTCCCTTCCCTCCCTTCCCTCCCTTCCCTCCATCTCGCTCTTCGAACACACACTCCCCGTTCGTCTTTGTGCGCCTGTTTCTCCCATCGCTCGATTGGCCGTGTAATCGCCTATCGCCTATCGTCGACCTCGCACTTTGTACGTCGCTTGTTTGGGTTTGGGTCTGCGTTCTGCGTTTGGGTGTTTGGGTGTTGAGGGTCGCGTTTGGGTTTGCGTTTGGGTGTTGCGTTTGGGTTTGTGTTTGGGTGTCGTGTTTGTGTTCTGGGTGTTGTCGTCTTCGTTCGCTAATCCTTCCCCGTCTAGCCCGTGTAGCCTTCCAACCTCCATCCCTTCCAGCCCTTTCAAGCGCACGATCACCTGCAAATGCGCGTTCAGCGTTCAGCGCACGACGAGCGAAAACCGCATAAGTGCGTACCTTATTCCTTTCATTTTCGTTCGCTCTTTCGTTCGTTCCCTCGTTCTCGTTATTTCGTTCCCGTTATCGTACCCCCGTTGCCTCCTCTCGTATTCGCCTGCCCTGTTTACGTCCTCGTGTTTGCGTCCTCGCGTTTTCATCTTCGTTGCGCTGTCGTTTTCATTTTCGTTTCGTTGTCTGCGCTGCGTGTGCGCATTGGCTCTCGTTTTTGTTCATTTGGTTCGACTCTAGGCGGGATGTGACGCATTTGCCCGATAGAGGTCGACGAATCGGGTGTTTACCCTGTTTTGCGTGCTCTGGAAGGTATCTGGCGGCGTCTCGGCGGTGGTAAGGGATTGGGTGGTCGTCTGAGGCCGTTCCGGCGCGTTGACTTGATTTGGGTGATGTGGGGAGTTGTGGGGTGAGCGCTGGGTCATTGTAGTCGTTGTAGTAGTCGTTGTAGTCGCCGTTGGAGTTGGTGGGAGGGCTGGGGTAGCGCTGGGAGTCGTAGGTGGTTGTACGCGTGTGGAGATCGCCGTGGGAGGGTCTTGACAGTGCTCGACGGCGTCATGTTCGACAGGGAAGGCGAGAGGGCCGCGTAGAGTCGCAGTTGGTTGTTGGTAGTCGGTAGTAGCCGTTTTGAGCGTCGTGAGGGAGGGATCACGTCCAAATGGGCGGAGGGATGTAGTGTTGGCGCGTGTGGTGAGCGTGTGTGATTGAAGGGAGAGGTGCGTTCATTGAGTGAGAGTGCAGCAGCGTTGACTGGTTGAGTGGACGCGGGTAACAGAGAGTGAGTGGGGCGTGGACTTGTGCGGGTTGTATGCGGGAGGATTGTGTCGCGCGAGTGATAGAGAAGGAATGGAAGGACTTACGGGGGAGTGGATTGGCAGAGGAAGAGAGGAAGGGAGATGAGAGAGAAAGGGTGATTTGGCAGACAAGGCGAATTCAGACGAACGAGCGATGGCTTGACGGTCGACTGGGGAGATGCGAGAGTGACGTCGAGTGTGCTTCTTCACGACGGTCTCTGACTTGACTAATCGGTTGAATACTGAAGAGGTGAGATTGCATGCCCTTCTGACCGCAGAGACAGCTAGTTGCTTTTCAGCGGCGAAAGCAAGCAACATAGGGTGAACGGCGAACGGAGTTACGGTCTAACACGTACAGTAAATCTTATGTCAGCCGTTGCAATTAGGGGTTTCAGGTACCTTGATAAGATTAGATAAGGGCGTCTATATGGGCGCTTGTTGACTATATATAGTCCGCTGCCTGCGTGAAGCACTTCTGACTCCTACCTTCTCTTCAGTTCATTCGCTTCTGGGGGAATTCAATATGTCAATGGCATTCGACGTCGTTTCCGACGATGAAATTCAGTACATGGGCTCAAGACGCCCGACCCCCTTTACCCATCATCAAAGCCCCGTCGCAGGTCGTTCTGTCGCATGCACTGGCGCAACTAAGCTAATGATGACACTACAGGTATTGTATTGCATGTTGCGCCAGGCCACAATGAGCCCGAATCCAGCCTGACGTTCCATAAATCGGTGGCCGTCGTCCACATCGGTCGTAGACCGGGGTCTGATGCTGATGCCAATGATCGCTCGCATGAGAAGGGTCGGGCGCTGTTCAGGTGCGCCGTCGTCAGTAGAAAGCATGCAAAGATATTCTTCTCGGACAACGGAACTGTATGCCCAGCCCCCCTCGTCGTGGTTAGCAGCCGATTGACTTGTACTTTCAGATCCAGCTTTGTGACATTGGTTCGCACCACGGGACGCATCTGCGGCATGCTGGGGAAGCTGATTCGAGAATGCTGGAGGCTGGGCAGCCGACGACCATCCTCGATGGCGATGTGATCACGTTCGGCAAGGCTGTGGGACGAAACAATGAGATCGTCCGACCAGTTGTCGTGCGTGTCGAGATCATGACCTCGAAGGGCTCGGGGCGATATGGGCTGTATCCACCTAGTATCGCGCCGACGCCAACGTCCGCAGATAGCACATCTTCCTCGTCGTCGGAGGACGACTCCTCGCACAGTAATTTCGACCACTCCGATCATGAGGAAATACTATGCCCCACCAGCTCGCAGGGTGGCAGCGCGATAGCCCTCAGACTCTTTCAGCGTCTCTTGCCGCCCATGCGTGTGCTTGAGAAAGACGAGGCAGCATTTTGCACGCTGAGATTGCCTAAACTGGGAATAAAAACGCTTGGGTTTCCTTTTTGAGACCGTGGGAACGAAAACCACTGTAGTCCAAAACAATCTCCAGTCGAGTTCCGGTCGAGCATAGGTTCCCCGTGCATCCCCTTTTATGCAACTGACTGTTAGCTTCGGGTACCCCATGAGAATAGACTGACTTACCTTAGTTTCGGTCATTAACATCACACTTTGCGACGACGACGAGGGTGAGTAGTGGAATACTCGGGGCTTGGTGTCTGCTTCCTCCCCTTCCTCCTACTATTTATCCCTCCCTCGCAGTGCACAGACCCCCGTATGCCAGCACATGCCAAGTCAAACAGCACTTGGCACCCATTGTTCGCTGGCAGAACGTGTTCGGGTCCGATTTACGCTATTACGTAGCAATCATATTAGCCGAAGATAAGTCTTGGGGACGCGAGTGGGTCTTTACTGGCAGAGGTGTATTATAGATAGCTATGTATACAAGCATGCTAGAGACGATAGCAGAAACGGCGAAGGAATGGAACGGCGGCATGTCCAATAGCTGCGTGAAAATACAGTGGAGGTGTGGGGTGTAGAGTCAGGGTCAGGGAAAAAGATAAGCAGTTTCTGGAAGACGGGGAGGGTTCCGAGTCAGCGCGAAGAACAGAATAAATACCCCAATTCAACAAGAGTACTACAGAGTGCAATGTAAGTAGGGGAGTAGTAGATGGTACACATCGAAGGAGTAACGAGGCCTTGTGAGAAGCTGGAGGTAACAAAACGGCGCTGGAATCTCAAATTTCAAATGTAAGTGTAAGTCTGGAGTAGCGGAACAAAGATCGGGCACAAGACTGAAGCACAGTGGTACAGCACTTGGTCACGAGAGGCTGAGGAAGGATATTCAGGAATCGTGAGGGTACTTCGAAGGCTTCACGGACAATCGAGAGAAGACCACGCAAACTGGTCACGAGGGTCTGCAATAGACGTGACGAGTGCTGGCATGGCCACAAATGGTACCCTCAAGTCGGGGGGGAAAAGTGGATAAGTCGTACGAAAAGGGCCAGTTGCGGGGAGCACAAAAATCGAATTCTGAAATCCAGGGCTGTCTGCAAGTGATTCTGGTGCTGGGCAAGGGCGGGAGAGTAGCGGCAGGCTGTGGGAGAGCGGTATTGGGAGTGCAAGTGAGTCAGGGAGAAGTGGGGATGCGGATTGAGTGCGAATGACTCAACGACGGCGCCAGGTCAAATTTTCGGAAAGCCGACACTCGAAATGGTTGAATTTCGTCGAATTTGATGTCCTGGGAGTGACGAAGAACAGCGGGAACTTGGGCATAAAGAGCTGGTCGCGGGAAGCCCGAAAATCGAATTTCGAAAGTGGGGCGTCTGTGAGGGCCCCAGGGACGTTTAAGGTGTTGGGAGAACAGTGGCAAGCAACGGGGAGAAAGGGCCGGTCGTGGGGAGATGGGGCTGTTAGCAAGTCATTCTGGTGTTTGTCGAGGGTGGGAGGGTAGCGGCGGGCAGCGGGAGAGTGCAAGGGCGATAACCAAGGTGCGTCGGGGAGAAGTGGGGGTTGGGGGTTGGGTACGAATGACTTAACGATGGTGCCAGGTCAAAATTTCGGAAAATTGATGCTCGAAATGCCCTAACTTCGCCGGATTTGATGGCCTGGGAGTGACGAAGAATAGCAGGAACTTGGGTGTAAAGAGCTGGTCGCGGGAAGCCCAAAAATCGAATTTCGAAAATCGGAGCTGTACGCAAGGGCCCCAGCCAGTTTACGGCGTTGCGAGAACAGTGGTGAGCAATGGGAGAACGATGGGGAGAAAGATCCGGTCGCGGGAAGCACAACAATCGAATTTTGAAATCCGGGGCTCTTTGCTGGCATTGGGGAGAGTATCGGCGTGAAGCGGGAGATTGCGAGTAAGAGAATCAAGGTGCGTCGGGGAGAAGTGGGATGGGGATTGGCTACGACCAATTTTACGGCCGCGCCATGTCAAAATTCCAGGAAATCAACACTCGAGAAGCTCGAATGTCGTCTGATTTGATGGCCTAGCACTGGGGAGGTGGGCATAAAAGGCTGGTTGCGGGACGTTCAAAAATCGAATTTGAAAATAAGGGCAGTCTGTGAGGGTTCCAGGGGGTTTACGGCGCGGATAGAGTGATGGGGAGGAGCGGAAGGACGATGCGCACAACGGTAAGGTCGCGGGAAGCTCAAATATCAAATTCGTGAAGATGTAGCCATTTGCGAGGGCCCCAGGTAGTTTGCGATGGCAGGGAGCGTGGTGAATAGTGGGGGGCGGAAAGGGAGGGAAGCTCAAATATCAAATTTTGATATTTACAGCCATTTGCGAAGGCCCCAGGGTGTGCGCAACAGTGGGGGAACAACAGCAAAGGGCGGGTGGACGATGCGCAGAAAGCGCGGATTGCGGGGAGCCCAAATACCGAATTTAGAAAGACAATGCCGTAGGATCAATGTCTGGCTGGATTACGATGAACGACGGCAGCAGGGGGTGGTTGCGAAGGTGGACCTTGTACGCAAGCGGCTGGTCCCGGGGAGCGTGCAGGAGGATGTCCGAAGATTGAGTGCACTGCGAGGGCAGGCGCCAGGTCAAAATCTGGGAAATCTGGGTCAGTTCGGCCTCGGTATCATTCCTAACGCGCGTACCAACATCCGCCATAACGTCGCCAGAAAGTGCCGGCCACGGGACGTTCATGGAACGATTTTCGCATGTCCCAGACCCCTACGCTGAGCGCCCCTCCTCTGGAATGTTTGCTGCTCTTGCCGCAACGTCTCGAGGCTCGTTTTCGATGTTCTCGAACGTTGGAGGCATGGGGAGAAGGTACAGACTGGCGTGAGGTTTGGTGGGCTAAGGGAGCAGCGATTCAGGTGGAAATAGGTGGCGACGGGATGATTAGACTGAATCGTATGGTCCACAAGCGTTTTCTAGACAGCAGAGTAAGTATGAAATGAACGGGAGAAAATTGCAGGTGACGTACCAGCTGTACCTACTCTGGTTCCACAATAGCAGCCAATGGGCAAGTATGTTGAAGCCAAGAATACGCGAAATATGTTGAAGCAACAGGACCCTTCATGTTGCGTGAGTGGGCGCCAATCCGACACAGCGGGTGTGGTTGAATGGTGGTTTGAAGCAAAGGAGCGGAGCTGGAAAACTGAGCCAAATTTGGTTCACGTCGGGAAATTGCCCGATATAGATGTAGTCGATGGCCGCTGTTTCCGCCCGTTCTCGCATCGCAGCTGCGGTTGGAGGGTGTCCTGTGTGCTGGGATCAGTCCTAGTAGTGTTTCTAGATACTAATCTGAGCCTACCATCCGTGCAAAGTGAGGTTACAGTCCCAATCAATAGATAGCAGCAATCTCACTTACTCTACATCTCCAGGTAATGTGAACGGCCGGAATCCAATGAAAAGACATCAAGGGATCATTTACCACACTAGTTTACATGAATTAGTCCCGGAGATAGGTGGAGACCAGGGTCCAATCCCAGGAATACTCCCGCAATCTCTGTCCTCTCTCACTGCCCAAAGGTTCGTTCTTTTCCACTCTAGCATTGTCTACAGCAAGCCATATGTATGTACAGTACTCACATACTGATTTAGGTATACCCCAGCGCACCCCCCAACCGCTCACTTGACGGCGGGATCCCCGGAAATTACTCCAGCCTCATTCCCGACCCTCTGTTCCTCCTCGTACTACGCTCCCTGCATCCGATCCAAATCGCCAGGTCCCCGTCTTCTGATGTGATGTAATCGGCGCTTAGTCGGCTCGCTTAGTGTGCAACGTAAGTCTTAGCATTCCTCTTTTTTTCTCGAAGCTCCCAAGTCCCTTGAGGCCGGATACACTCGAAAACGCCGTTTCCGACAATAGCGCACCCTTTTCCTATATAACGGGGGTCGCTTTGGCTGAGGTAGACCCATTCCCAACTTGGGCTCTCATCTCAGCACTTCCTCTCTTCTCTAGCCTCTCATTTGCGCTCAATTCGTCGAATTCTGCCATCCTCCTATCGACCCCTGTTCGACTTTGCGCTCGATTTCACGGTTCGTTCTTTCGTGTCCCTATCCCTACACCATACTAACGATGATTTACAGTGAATACTATCCTGGCTTAACCAGTAAGCTCGTCTCTACTTCACTCATTCACTGAACTGACTATTTTGCATTGCAGAACATCATTCATCAATGAACAGCGGATATCCAAGTAAGTCACCAATGTTCCAACGTTAAATTCATTACTAACGACTCTAAATTATTGTACAGGACCACCCTTGTATTAGCTTCCCGACGTGCAAGGTCAGTTCACGGCCCTAATAAACTAGTGCCGCATCCTACCTGATGTGAGTCCCAACTTAACCAACGAACCACCCCACCCTCTTATTCACCTATCATCAATTTCAGCGTATATTTGCTACCAACTACAGCCAGACAAAGTACTACAAGTAAGTCGTTACATTTGACTACAGCTCGGCCTCTTATGCTAGTCTCAATCCAGCAGGTTCCTATGAGATCAGCCCACGTTGAATGCGAACTGACAATCAACTACTCACGACGCCGAAGGGAACCTAGCTGGATAGTCTTTGCACGTCGATCCTCGTGTACAGTTGGCTCTCGACGCCGACAGGTCGGTTTGCCTGTCGTAACCCACTCGTGCGTACGCTGACTGATTCATCACAGATATTAACGAGCTGCCACTGGATGAGCTCCTGGTCAGTTCACATCCATAATGAGTTAACATTTACTTACCCAATCCGCATTCAACCTCATTAGCTGGCAAGCCGGTCGAACGAGCATTAAGTTCGAATGCCTGACCCTTGAATGAAGCACGATATCAACGTTTGCGTGGGGGCGTCGGCGTCGCGAAATATGGATGTAAGTATACCATCACCCTGCACGAATTCCCCATCTGACTGCTCGCATCCTAGACATCCCGACATTCCAACTTAGGTTGTGCTGGGATCGCGATCGACGCTGCTGCAAACGAACGCCGCCGACGACTGAACCCTATCCTTGCACGATGTCTTCAAGTCAGTCGAGAGGGCGCTCATCGTTTCGCGGCTCAACGACACGATCCACGGTCGAAATCGCGTTGCTACAACCCTGGAAGTCGAAACGAACGACGAGCTGACACGGCGGCGAGACAGGCAGGAACTTGATTGACTGGTCCGTCATCGTTGTCTACGAGCTGCCACTGGATGAGCTCCTTCGAGGTCAGTCTGTGGCATCTCTTGAACTGACAATCACTCACCCGTCTTTCTAGGTCGTCTAGCATGTTTGAGAGCTTCGCAGGGCCTAGCTCGTATCGTACACCTAGCTCGCGCGACCCAGCTCGTTTGCGACGCCTTTCGAATTGTAAGTGCAACATCTAGTTCATAGATCCGCTGCTGATTCGATTGACGTGCGCTAGACAACTCAATTCGACTCGCTGACCACCTTGAAGACGCCATACCCGAAGATGCGCCAGCCCTCCATCTGGGGTTATCATCTGTTTGAAGCACACGAGCCGGCCCTTCGTTCGCTCGTAAAGCCGTCCTCGACACAGATTCAGCCATGATCTGCGGCACCGTTGACCCTGGTAAGTCTCGGGTTGTATCCCGACACGTATCGTCGCTCATCCACTTCCTTTAAAGTGCCGGCCACGTTCGATAGCTCCTTTGAGCGAAACGTCGGTGTCGTTTGCACGAAGACGAGTGGTTGCGCGACCACGGAGAACGACAGAGTGACGACGAAGGCAGTTTTGACGGCTTGGAGATGTCGAGCAAGCTGTTGAATTCAGCGGTGAGTCTCATCGTCGCTACGTATAGATAGTTTACTCACCAGACGATGTGTCGTAGAGATCTTGCCAATGATGCCCGCAGCTCGTCGCATTCACAGCCAGCGCTCTACGCGATGGGTTTGCTCGACGAGGCACTACATTAAGGTAAGTCTCGTGCTGTAACTTGTAGTCCAGCGATGTATCGGCGCTCATCCAATCCCTTTGAAGTGTCGGCTGCTCTCGATAGCTCCTTTGAGCGAAACGTCGGCCTTGTCTGGACGAAGACGAGCAGCTGCGCGATCTCAGACGACGACGAAGCGACGACGAAGACAGTTTCGACGGCTTGGAGATGGCGAGCAAGCTGTTGAATGTAGCGGTGAGTTAGATTGCCGATATCTATCCATATGAAAGATACTCACCAGACGAGACGTCGTAGCGATCGCGCCGACGATGCCCGCAGCTCGTCGTATACGGAACTGCGCTGTACGCGATAGACGTGCTCGACGACGCGCTATATCAGGGTAAGCCGTCCATTTTCACCAATCCTTAGCTGAACTCACCGGGAACGTCGCCATAGACATCCCACGTCGTCGACGCACTCTCGAACGATACTCACGACGACGAGCAGGGATAGACTCGACGAAACGAGCAGCGAACTCGCCAGTCTGCGCACCGAGTCCGAGTTGTAGGACGTTGCGCTCGCCCAACGACCACACATCGTACGCACGCTGTGCATCGCACCCAGTAAGTCATCAAGCGCACAGTTAGAATGTCAGTTCGACTCACCTTACACCGCCCACAGTTCGAGCTCGTTGCGTGCACCAATGCCCGCCCAAAACACACCCAACATCCACCACATTCGAGGGACAAGCGCGCCAATCGTCGTCCACGTCAACGACTCCCGGTTGTACACGTACACACAGTCGATAGACGTGTTGTCGTGTCGTCATGGTTGGTGGCGAAGGGTTGGCGTGATGACGACGGTGGACTCGCCCGCGAAGCCTTGGGAGCTGCAAGATAAGGTTGAGGGATCGAGGGCTGGGGGGGATAAGATTGGGAACTGCGATGAGATGGATCAGATGTAGACGTAGACGTGAGACTCACCACGCAGGCCAGGGATGTGAGACCGAGAGTGAGTGGTTGGGTGGACTGTGGACGACTAAGCCAGCGTCCCCGTGAGCCGAGTGATCCCGGTTCGACGAACAGCGTACCCAACGACTTGCGCCCTGTCGAGTTGGTGGACTTTGAACGGCGCGGGCAGCCCGAACGAGGAGAATCCCGAGGAATGACCGTAGATTGTGAGTGTGAAGGGCTACGCCTGCAAGTGAGTGAGTGAGTGCGAGTGTGAGTGCGCGAGTTCCTGGCCGTAAACATAGCACGCGACTGATTGAGACCGAAATCCAGGTGGACCGTCCACGAAACCGGTCGCCGCACTACAGATCAACGCCCAACGCCGTCAGTACGCCAATCGAACCATGAATGAATGAACGAGTGCGTACCTTATTCCATTATCTCTCTACATCCCGGTGTAACTAAGCCCTGATGTGTCTAGATCACCGAGTTGCGCTCGATTCGTCGAATCCCTCAACGATAGCGCAGGTAAGTCCGTTACAAACCGATTTATTCGATGATTATCTAACGACGTTACATTTTGTTAATACGACTACCGACCGTTCGTGTCTACGGGTCGCGCGCGAGTGCTGTCGACGACGCGAACGCGAACGCATCGATTCCAGCTACGACGAGAACGTCGTCAGTGCCTCCAAGCAGTCAACGATGGACTAGGTGCGTACCTCTCTCCTCCTGTTCGTGTTCATATCCATCTTTGCAGTCCATTCCCTCCCCTCCCATTCCTTCCTCCTCCTCCTCCTCCTTCGTCGTCCTTAACTCATTCCCCGTCTAGTTTTGCACCCACCGCGATCAACGCCACCGCGAACCGCTAACATCGTTCGCAAGAACTAAGTGAGTCCCTTAGCACGTAGACGACAACGTACCCACTCACCTTCGTCGAGCAGTTCGTCGTTTCGATGCCTGGCTGACCCGGTACGCAGACTGGGTGTGTTGGTGAGTCGCGTCGTCTTTCTTCGTTTATTCTCGTGTCGTTTGTCGTTTTTATTTCGTACTTGTTCCTGTGTCCTCTCGTTCCCGTGTCGTTTCGTTCCCATTTCGTTCCCCATTTCGCATCCATCCTGGCTACATCCCGTAGCCTTATCGTTTCACATTCGTCTTCGTTTCGCTATTGTCTTCTTCCCATTCTTCCCTTCCCTCTCTCCTCCTCCTCCTCTCCTCTCTCCTCGCCTACTAACCTTCTTCCCACGTCACCACAGCATCCTGTACCACATCACCCTACACCCCGCATCCAACACCCCGCTCTCCTGCATCAAACCGCATCAAACCCCGCCCACGACGATGCCAACGTTCTGCGTCCCCGTGCGCATCCCCGTTCCATCGTGCCCGTCCCATCGCAAGTAGTCAGGGAGAGGGAGGGGCGGGCTGCATACTTGGGTGCTTGGTGCGTACTCGAGTCCCTCCGTTTGCGTTCGTTCCCCGCCTGTTGGTGTCTGTGTTGGTATTTTCGCGCTTGCGTTTGTGTTCGCGCTTCCCCCTTCTCCTTCTGCACTGCATGCGTCGTGTCGTGTGTCGTGCGTGTCGTGTCGTCTTCTATATCTCCCGCTCTCGTTCCCGTCCCCGTCCCCGTTCCCGTTCCCGTGCGCATTCGTGTTCATGTTTGCGTTCATGTTCGAGTTCGAGGTGTACTCCGCGCTCTCGCCCGTACGTTTGCGTTTGCATTTGCATTCGCGTTCAGATGTCTCTACCCCGTTGGGTCCTCGTCTTCGTTGTTCGTGTTTCGTGTTTGCGTTGTTCGTATTTCATTGTTCGTGTCCGAGTTTACGTCGGTGTTGGTGTTCGCGTTCACGCTGTCGGCGTTGGTATTCGCGTTGTCGCGCTGGTGTTTTCATTTGCGATGGTGTTTGCGTTGTTCGTGTTCGCGTTTCCCCTTGTTCGTGTCGGTGTTGACGTTTACGTTGGGTCTGCGTTGGTGTCGGCGTTGTCCATTTCGACGTTTGCGTTCGTCCCCGCATCTTGTAGTCGCTCGCTCGGGACGTGGTGTTCGAACTCGAGTAGACGTGGCGTAGACGTGGAACTGGGGGTCGCATCGTCAGTGCTCGCTGCTCGATGCTCAAAGTGCACGTACGTACCTAGTTTCTTCTTCACCCTTCGCGCCTTTGTTCTTTCGTTTCTTCCCCCTTTGGCTTCGTCCCTCGCTCCCGTTCGCGCGACGCCCCGCTACGTCACCTCGCGTCTCTCCCTCCCTCCCATCCCTCCCTCCCATCCCTCCCCTCGTTCTCATTCTCCCCGTTCCCATCCCATCCCATCCCTCGTTCTCCCTCTCCCCGTTCCCATCCCTCGTTCTCCCTCTCCCCGTTCCCATCCCTTTCCTTTCGCTCTCGTCTCCCTTCCCTCCCTTCCCTCCCTTCCCTCCATCTCGCACTTCGAACGCACGCTCCCCATTCGTCTTTGCGCGCCCGTTCTCCCATCGCTCGATTGGCCGTGTAATCGTCTATCGCCTATCGTCGACCTCGCACTTTGTACGTCGCTTGTTTGGGTTTGGGTGTTGAGGGCCGCGTTTGGGTTTGGGTGTTGAGGGTCGCGTTTGGGTTTGCGTTTGGGTGTTGTCGTCTGTGTTCGCTAACCCTTCCCCGTCTACTATCTAGCCGTCCAGCCGTGTCAAACACAGACGAGCTCCTGCCAACGCGTTCAGCGTTCAGCGCACGAGCGAAAACGGAGTGGGTGCGTACCTTATTCGTTCGTTTTCACTTTCATTCTTTCATTCTCTCGCTCTCATGCTCATTCGTTCGTTCTCATCCTTGTAACCCCGCCCTTGTTCCCCCGTTTCCTACGCTTCGTCTTGTCTCCACTCGTAGTCGTATGCACGTATTCGTTCTAGCGTTTTCGCTCTAATGTTTGCGTTCTCGCGTTCTCCTTCTAGCGTTTAGGTTCACGTTCCCTGCCGTTATCTGCTGTCATTTGGTTCGATTCTGACTGTATCCTCGACTGTAGGTTGGATCTGACGCGTTCTGACGCATTTGCGCTGGTCTGGGTCGACGAATCAGCGTTTTGCGTGACTTGGAAGGCATTCGGTGGCGTCTCGGTGACGTTTCGGGATTGCACAGTTGTCTGAAGCCGTTTCGGCCAGGTTCGGCGTGTTGTTTTGATTTGGGTGATGTGGGAGGTCGTGGGGTGAGCGCTGGGTCATTGTAGTCTTTGTAATCGCCGTTGGAATTGGTGGGAGGGTTGGGGTAGTGCTAGGAGTCGTAGGCGGTTGTACGCGTGTGGAGATCGCCGTGGGATGGTTTTTGGGGTGTTCCACGGTGGCACGCTCGACGGAGAAGGGGAGAGGGTCGCGTAGGGTAGCAGTTGGTTGTTGGTAGTCGGTAGTAGCCGTTTTGAGCGTCGCGAGGGAGGGATCACGTCCAAATGGGCGGAGGGATGTAGCGTGGGCGCGTGTGGTGAGCGTGTGTGATTGAAGGGAGAGGTGCGTTCGTTGAGCGAAAGCACGGCGGCGTCGACTGGTTGAGTGGACGCGGGTAACAGAGAGTGAGTGGGGCGTGGACTTGTGCGGGTTGTATGCGGGAGGATTGTGTCGCGCGAGTGATAGAGAAGGAATGGAAGGACTTACGGGGGAGTGGATTGGCAGAGGAAGAGAGGAAGGGAGATGAGAGAGAAAGGGTGATTTGGCAGAGAAGGCGAATTCAGACGAACGAGCGATGGCTTGACGGTCGACTGGGGAGATGCGAGAGTGACGTCGAGTGTGCTTCTTCACGACGGTCTCTACTGAAGAGGTGAGATTGCATGCCCTTCTGACCGCAGAGACAGCTAGTTGCTTTTCAGCGGCGAAAGCAAGCAACATGGGGTGAACGGCGAACGGAGTTACGGTCCAACACGTACAGTAAATCTTATGTCAGCCGTTGCAATTAGGGGTTTCAGGTGCCTTGATAAGATTAGATAAGGGCGTCTATATGGGCGCTTGTTGACTATATATAGTCCGCTGCCTGCGTGAAGCACTTCTGACTCCTACCTTCTCTTCAGTTCATTCGCTTCTGGGCAATTCAATATGTCAATGGTATTCGACGACGATGAAATTCAGTACATGGGCTCAAGACGCCCGACCCCCTTTACCCATCATCAAAGCCCCGTCGCAGGTCGTTCTGTCGCATGCACTGGCGCAACTAAGCTAATGATGACACTACAGGTATTGTATTGCATGTTGCGCCAGGCCACAATGAGCCCGAATCCAGCCTGACGTTCCATAAATCGGTGGCCGTCGTCCACATCGGTCGTAGACCGGGGTCTGATGCTGATGCCAATGATCGCTCGCATGAGAAGGGTCGGGCGCTGTTCAGGTGCGCCGTCGTCAGTAGAAAGCATGCAAAGATATCCTTCTCGGACAACGGAACTGTATGCCCAGCCCCCCTCGTCGTGGTTAGCAGCCGATTGACTTGTACTTTCAGATCCAGCTTTGTGACATTGGTTCGCACCACGGGACGCATCTGCGGCATGCTGGGGAAGCTGATTCGAGAATGCTGGAGGCTGGGCAACCGACGACCATCCTCGATGGCGATGTGATCACGTTCGGCAAGGCTGTGGGACGAAACAATGAGATCGTCCGACCAGTTGTCGTGCGTGTCGAGATCATGACCTCGACACCCTTACAAAGGCACGGCTCGGGGCGATATGGGCTGTATCCACCTAGTATCGCGCCGACGCCAACGTCCGCAGATAGCACATCTTCCTCGTCGGAGGAGGACGACTCCTCGCACAGTAATTTCGACCACTCCGATCATGAGGAAATACCATGCCCCACCAGCTCGCAGGGTGGCAGCGCGATAGCCCTCAGACTCTTTCAACGTCTCTTGCCGCCCATGCGTGTGCTTGAGAAAGACGAGGCAGCATTTTGCACGCTGAGTCCGATTAACTATCCGCCGCAAGGTCCGCAGCCAGAGACGCGCGCTCCCATTGTAGATCTTCGTTCGAGGTCTCATTCGCCAATGATGTTAGAAAGTCCGTCAGGGACTCCACTCCCCACACCGTCGCCTCCTCTGCCCAGCGCGCAACCGCCGTCTCCCCCTCGGACCCCTGAACCAGCCCAGCGGGTTACGGAAGACCCAAAGACGAACGAAGAGCTCGTCCCGGCCAACAGCACCCCACCAGCCCAGCCAAGTTTCACAACGGTAGGCGTTAACAATGCATCTGGAGCACTACCTAATGACCTTTTTTTCCCGATTTGGCAGCTGAGTGCGCCCCCGGCAGTGCAGCCCTCCCCCTCTTTCCGCCGCCTTTTCCCTATAGCTGCTCGTCCACTGCCGCTCAGCATCCCGCCGCACCCCCTCCTCGCCACCAGGTCGGAATTGAAAGAACTGAAAGACGCGATCAATAACATGAAGGTAAGTCCGTCGCTTTCCCCTTAGAGGCTGAGAGTTGACATAACAATGTACCAGGACAAGCTCGCAGATCCTGAAGATGCGCTTGATAGTTTACGCGAGAAGGTCGCACTGCTTGAGAAAGAACAGGCGGCGCTGCGGGTTCGTGGCGCCGAGATGTCGAAGGCTGTAGACGACTGCAGACGGGCTGTTGATGATCATCAAGAACAGATCGTTGACTTGGAAGACCGCGTTGCCGAGCTGGACTCCATGCGACCGGATGTGAAGGACATGACAGACATCGATGAAGACACGCCCATGTCGAATTCGTCTCTCCATGCTTCAATCAGTGAAGTTCGCGAAGACATCGAGTCGCTGCGCCGCAGCTTCTCTGAGCGCAGTGCGTCCATGGACGTGGACACAAGCACCTCTGCGCAGGCGCTCGAGACGAGTCAGCACTCTTTCTCCTATTTCCCAGTTGCAGATCGCTAATATCCGCCCGCTTCAGAAATGAGTGCTCTTTGCGGCGAATTGGAGGCCCGGGCGGCGGACATGCTACAGAATCTTCGTACCGAATGGGAGGACCAAAAGGCGCAGTATACGCTCCAATTGCAACGCACGCAGAACGACGCCATGCAGGACATCGTGCTCACGTCGCAGGTATGTGCTTCTCCAGACTTGCGCACCGTATGCTCACTTGAAACAAAGCGCGAGGCCGCCGCGTTGGTGTCTCTGAAGCGCAAGCGATCGCTTGAGGAGGTGGATGGTGCTCACGAGCGTCAGTCTCCTCGTTCCACGCTGGCCGCCACATCGGATGGCGTCGACGTGCCGTCACCCAAGCGCAAACGGGTCCTGGCCGCCGTCGCCCATACCGCCACTGTCATGACCCTCGGAGCCGTAACCGCGTGGTCTGTCCTCGCATTCACTTGAGGGGTGGCGGGGCCTTGCATCGCTTTCACCGCCGCTGCACTCGAGGGAAGTGCCCGGGTTTTGTTGTATGTACTACGGTATGCTGGGAGAGATCAGATAGGAAATGTACTTGCTCAATTGTGTACACTGTAACTCGATATATATTTATGCGACTTTTGTAAAATTGTACCTAGGTTTGAGGTTCCAAACCGAAGCGAATGAATAGTGTCCATCCTATGCAACGCTTGAAAGTTGCGCCGTGTGTGTCAGCATCATCATCGATTATTGATCAAATTGAGTAAGGAGTACAGCGATACGGCGAGGAAAGGGTTTCTCACTCTATGGCGGGAATCTTCACTTATTTTTCTCTTCGATGCAGGCGCAGGCGCAGACACGCCTAACAACACCTGCTTTGGCCCGGTATTCGCCAACGCCTGAAGCAGAGGAATGGGCCCCTCTGGTACTCAGGGGAGCTAATCAGGGGCAACCAACGAGTTTGTAAGGCCATTTGGGCTTCTCTTCTCTTCTCATGATGCGATTATTAGCAACCCACTAGATACGCCGTCCCATATACAATGCCTCGGAATCGAGTGGGATGCAAGTGGGATGTTCGAAAGGATATAAGACGACCATGAGCTTCACGATATAGATCAGTTCACTCGCTCCCCAGGCTACATCACAGCAATGCCGAAACCACTGGTGCTCGTCGTCGGCGCGACCGGATACACCGGACGAGCCATCGCAAATGCAGTTCTCGAGGAAGGCAAATTCGTACGTACACTTTGATCTCCGTATCCCTGTCGTGGTTATCCTCTTCCGTATTCTTATCCGAATTCCAAATTTACTATAGCGCCTGGCGATCCTTGTACGCGAGCAGTCGATCAACAAGCCCGTCGTCAAAGAGCTCGTCGCTGCTGGCGCCGAGCTACGGGTGGGGGACACCTCCGATCCGCCTGAGAAGCTGGAAGAACACCTCGCTGGCGTGGAGACGCTGATCTGCACCGTCCTTGTGTGGGTCGCCGACCAGAAGCCCTTGTTCGTCGCCGCCAAGAAGGTTGGCGTTAGTCGGGTAGTGCCGTCCGATTTCGGGCCTGTAGCACCCAAGGGCGCCATGTGGATGAATGACATCGTGAGTGATCAATCTGGTGCTACCCTAGGTTGAAGGTGCCGATACTCATCCACCAAAAGAAAATTGGCATCCACGAATACATCAAAGAGATCGGGTTACCATACACCTTCATTTACGTCGGATGGTGGCTCACCTTCATGTGGCCAACGCCCCACTCCGAGAAGAACACCCTCGCCACCCCCAAGTTCTATGCCGGCAGTAAAAACCAGAAGCTCATATACTCGACGTTCCCAAGCATCGGTAAACTCGTTGTGCGCATCATTGCCGATCCTCGAACAATCAACCAAACCGTCGTCGCCCACGATGGTGAAATCACGCTTGGAGAGACATGGGCGATCGGAGAGAAGGTAACCGGAGAAGACTTCTCAGATTATTACAAAGTGAGTTCTTTGCCTGTCGTCTATCCATGACGACGTTTAATGCTGTCGAAGGCTTCCGAAGCAGATTTAGATGCAGCCTCCAAGCAATCCATTAACTGGATGAAGAAATCTACTGCCGATTACTATAGGAGCTTATACATTCGAGGAGATAATACCATTGAGAAGGCAGAAGCAGCAGGGGCGCTTATTGCCAGGAAGCTCTACCCAGACGTCCCGTACCCGGATGTACTTGAGGAGGCGAAGACGCGTTACGCGACGTCGTTTGTTCCTGAATACGGTGTTCCCTTGGAGGAATTGCTGGATGTATACAAGCCAGAGTAGGCCTATATATAGAGAATTAACCGAACCGTTCTTTACGAGTGCTACTCACCCAATACCGATTATGTCGGGCTTTGCTTACGCCGGGCTTTGTGAAAGGCTTACACTAGCCATGGTTACGACCGCGCCTGTGGGATTGAGAGTCTATAATATGCCGGTGCTTAAGGCGATTGCTCAATAATGCCCGACGGAGAGCAGCCTTATATAACTTCTCTCCATTGATCCAGATGCGAACATACCGATTTAGTTCCAATTATAAACATACGCGAACATGGCTGGCAAGACACACGTCTTCATCGTTGGCGCCACGGGATATACTGGAGGCGCAATCGCCAAAGCCCTTCTTCAGGCGGGGACCTACGTGAGCATCTACTCTTTCCTTCGTCGGAGCGACATGGACTAACATTGCATTCTCGTAGCGTTTGTCCATTCTAATTCGGGAATCATCTATCAACAAGCCCGTCAACAAGGAACTCACCGAAGCTGGCGCTGAGGTCGTAAGAGGAGATATCTCCGAGTCCCCCGAGAAACTGGAGTCTTACCTGAAGGGCGTGGATGTCTTGATCTCCACAGTCCCCGTGATGGTGGATCAGAAGCCTTTGATTTTAGCGGCCAAGCAAGCTGGTGTCGGACGCGTCGTTCCATCCGACTTTGGGCCGATTGCACCCAAGGGTGTGATGAACATGCACGATATCGTAGGCAGTCATAACTCCTCCTCGTCGCCAGATAGTTCCTGACACCCATGACTAGAAACTTGGGATTCGCGACTATATTAAGGAGCTAGGCCTGCCACATACCTTCATTGAAGTTGGGTGGTGGCTTTTAGGGATGCTGCCCCCTCTACATTCGGCCGCGAACACGCTTCTGACCCAGAAGTACTACATTGGCAATCGTGATCAAAAGCTCGTTTACTCCACATTGTCGACCATCGGGAAAATGGTCGCGCGCATCATTATTGATCCACGAACGTTGGGCCAGACTGTCGTGGTGTATGACGGAGAAATCAGCATCAACGAGACATGGAAAGTGGCAGAAAAGGTCACCGGAGAAGATTTTTCCGACTATCCCAAAGTGAGTTTTGCACTGATTCGCTGTATCGTTCATGTGGTTGATACATGTCTACTTCGCAATTAGGTGTCCGACGAAGAGATAGAGAGGGGCTGTCAACAGACGGATAACTGGGCGAAAAAGATCGCTGCTGAATATTACAGGAGCTTGTTCATTCGCGGGGACAACACCCTTGCAAATGCAGAAGCGTTTGGTCGCCTCGATGCTAGGAAGCTTTACGATATACCATATCCCGATGTTGAGGAGGAGGTGAGGAACCACTATGCGCCGGGCTTTGCCCTTCAATACAGCGTGCCGGAGGAACTTCTGTTGGATGTCTTTAAGACGATAGTATAGAAGCTAGTGACGCTCGGCACTTGACGAGCTTGACCTTGTTGAAGGTCCCTAGTGTTTGATCATACTTCGCAAATGTCGCTTACCTAATAATGCTTATCCCGTTTGTTTGGCTTTCGCTGGTGGATGTCACTGGCAGTCAGTAATATGCCGTGGATCATGGCGATTGATCTATAATTACCGACGTAAGGCAGTCCTGTAAGTATAGCCCATTCAGCACAATGCGGTACCAATCCGTCGTCGACTGAAACTGAAAGCACACTTGAACATGCCCAAAACGCACGTCTTCATAGTTGGCGCCTCAGGATATACTGGAGGAGCAATCGCCAACGCGCTTCTGGAGGCAGGGACCTTCGTGAGCACTTCCTTTCCTCCGTGGCAACAGCCTGTATAAGACAATATGTCCCCTTGTAGCGCCTGTCAATTTTGGTCAGAGAGGCATCTGTCGACAAACCCGCTATAAAGCACCTCAGAGAGGCCGGGGCTGAGGTCGTGATAGGAGATGTCTCCGAGTCCCCCGAGAAGCTAGAAACCTACCTCAAGGGAGTAGACGTCTTGATTTCTACCGTCCTCATCATGGTGGATCAGAGGCCCTTGATTTTGGCAGCTAAGAAAGCCGGCGTCGGGCGCGTGGTTCCCTCCGACTTTGGCCCGACCGCTCCCAGGGGTGTCATGGAAATGCACGATCTCGTACGTATTCCCAATCCCTCCTCTCCGTAAAATAGTCCCTAATGTCCATCAACAGAAACTTGGGATCCGTGAGTACGTAAAGGAACTTGGTCTTCCACATACCTTCATTGAGGATGGGTGGTGGCTGTTATGGATGTTTCCCCCCCTGCATTCGGCGAAAAATACGGTCACGAGTCAGAAAGCATACGCGGGCAATCGCTCCCAAAAGCTCATCTATTCGACGTTGCCAACCATTGGTAAAATCGTCGCGCGCATTATTGTCGACCCGCGAACCTTGAACCAGACCGTCGTTGCCCATGATGGGGAAATTAGCATCGATGAGACATGGAAGATTGCGGAAAAGGTCACCGGAGAAGACTTCTCCGACTACCCGAAGGTCAGTACCGCGTCGATTCTTTGCACTGGTCATGCGATGATGCTTCCGCTTTTATTCAGATATCTGATGAAGAGATAGAGAGAGGATGTCAGCAGACGGGCAATTGGGTCAAAAAATTCGCCGCTCAGTATCAGAGGACTTTGTTCATTCGCGGAGACAACACCCTTGCGAAGGCGGCAGCGTTGAGTCACCTTGATTCAAGAAAGCTTTACGATGACATACCGTATCCTGATGTCGAAGAAGTGGCAAGGAACCACTATAGGTCAGGTTTTGTACTTGAATACAGTGTGCCTGAGGAACTTCTGTTTGATGTTTTCGAGACGGTAGCGTAGGATGTAGTGATACTTCGTTCATCACGATATCCAAATAATTTCAAAGCTACCTATTGTGTCCTTCAGCGACGTTCTAAGATAGCAAAGGTACATTGCGAAAGTTGCTTACCCAATGATGCTTATACCCAAACTCATCTGCTTATGCTAGCCCTGGTCCCTTTGTTTGGCTTTCGCTGGCGGATCAAATTGGCAGTCAGTAATATGCCGTCGATCATGGCGATTGATCAGTAATTACCAATAGAACGCAGTCCTATATAGCTTCTTTACAGTCGTCGCAATGTGATACAAATTCATCCGCTAATTCGAAACATTCGCGAACATGTCCAAAACACACGTCTTCATCGTTGGCGCTTCCGGATATACTGGAGGAGCAATCGCCAAAGCTCTTCTTGAAGCGGGGAACTTCGTGAGTATCAACTGACCTTTTCTCCATCAAGGCAAGTAAGGACTTACATTGTGCTTCATAGCGGCTATCAATCCTTGTCCGACAGTCATCCATTAACAAAGCAGGCATCAAGGAGCTGACCGATGCTGGTGCTGAGGTCGTGACAGGAGATATCTCTGAGTCTCCTGAGAAGCTGGAATCCTATCTGAAGGGCGTAGACGTCTTGATCTCTACGGTCCTTGTCATGGTAGATCAGAAGCCCTTGATGCTGGCGGCCAAGAAAGCTGGTGTTGGGCGCGTGGTTCCGTCTGACTTTGGACCGACTGCGCCGAAGGGTGTGATGGGCATGCATGATCTGGTAAGCACCGCTTGCCTCCCTTCTTCGCCAGATAACCATTGATGCTTAGTCGTAACTAGAAACTCGGGATTCGTGACTATATCAAAGAACTTGGGCTTTCGCATACCTTCGTTGAAGTCGGGTGGTGGTTGTCGGGGATGTTTCCCCCTCTCCACTCAGCGAGGAATACACTTATGACACAGAAGGTCTACGTCGGCGATCGCTCACAAAAGCTCATATACTCGACGTTGCCAACCATTGGTAAAATGGTCGCGCGCATCATCGTCGATCCGCGAACCTTGAACCAGACCGTCGTTGCCTACGACGGGGAAATCAGTATCAATGAGACGTGGAAAGTTGCCGCAAAGGTTACCGGCGAAGACTTCTCCGACTATCCCAAGGCCAGTACCGCCCTACCGCCCCGGCTTTCTACATCGCTCAAGTTATTGATGTTTGCTTTATTCTCGTTAGGTGTCCGATGAAGAGATAGAGAGAGGCTGTCAGCAGACGGACAACTGGGCGAAGAAAGCTGTTGCTGATTATTACAGGAGCTTGTTCATTCGTGGGGACAACACCCTTGCGAAAGCGGAAGCGTTAGGTCGCTTGGATTCCAGGAAGCTTTATGACGACGTACCCTATCCCGACGTTGAAGAAGAGGCGAAGAACCACTACGCATCGGGCTTTGTGCTTGACTACGGGTTGTCTGAGGAACATTTGTTGGACGTTTTTAGGACAGGAGCGTAAGAGTTGGTGCCACTGTATTATCATTCCTAGCGACGTTCTAGCGACGTTCATCACGCACTCGAATTTATCGTGATTTGATATCCATTTCTTCTTCTCAACCTACCGCATCGTGCCCTGCAGCGAGGTTCTAAGAAGCAAGGAAAGTCAATAACGCCCAAATCAACCCCGACTTCTGACAATAGTCGCACCTCAATCACATTTTAACTCGACCAATGCACTGAGGTCGTGTGCGAGTTTGCTTTGCATGGTGACCGCATTCGGGCGTATTGGGCGTCTCTCACCACACACGTTCGAGGTACCAGGTTCTTTTGCTATTTAGATTCATCAATTTGATGCCGGGACGCTCGGTTTCATTATGATGTTGCTCACCGTATATAAAGATTTCACTCAGTGCCGCTGAGCCCCCCGCAGTTGCCTTTTGCATTGCTCCAACTTAGCATGAATTCGCCCGACAACGAAGGGATGGACATGTCACTCGTCCGCCGATACTGCCCCAAATTCCGCGTACTCATCATTGGAAAAGCCAACGCGGGAAAGACCACTATTCTTCAGAAAGTTTGCAACACGACGGAGAATCCAACCGCCGTCGATACTACAGGAAGAAGGGTGCGTCCCAGTCTATCAATCTCACACTCATAGCACAAATCTCAATCTACACACCAGATGAGTCTTTCGCTGCTCAGACCAAGCGCTGGGGTATGATCATGGATCCTCCGCTCGAGAGGTCGTCTGACAACAAGCCTAGCGAGGACAACACGACATAGAGCAAGGATACGTGTTCGGTGGCCGTGACGACTTTGTCTTTCACGATTCGCGAGGATTTGAAGCAGGTACCACAGCAGAGCTTGAGCGAGCGAAGGCGTTTATTAGAAAACGGTCGAGCTTCTCGCACATAAAGAATCGGCTGCATGCCGTATGGTAACTCGTCGACTCGTCGTGGTCTCCAACTCGTGTATCTTGACTAGCGAGATGCTTCTTGTAGGTATTGTATTCCGTCGGATACCCCCCGTTTGTTGCTAGAAGATGAGACGAGCTTTTTCGAGGAATGCCGTAAAGGAAACGGTGAGTTAGCAGGACACAATAGGCTGGACTTCCCTGTAACCCCTGTCTTGTGTGATTACTAGTCCCAGTCGTGGCTATCTTCACCAAATTCGACTACCGTCATAAAGAGGCTATGGCGCAGTTAATAGAAGGAGGAATGGACCGCCCAGCTGCCAGACTCGCAGCGCCAGCTCGTGCCAAGGAAGATTTCGAAGCCAAATATATCACCAGGCTCTACGATCGGGATCACCCACCCCAAAACCACGTATTCGTATACGGTGCGTATTCTCATCACATAGTTTGGAAACGGTTAAACCAACGTCTGGTCAGACATGCATTTGCCCATGACGAATTGCGACCAACTCATCAGGGCCACTGTCGACTCTCTCAGCGACCTTTCCCTCAAGCAACTGTTTGTGTCGACACAAAGGAATCGTATTCACCTCTACGTCGGATATTCAATAGAACAGTGAGGACTCTTCGTATTTCCTCGTGCTGAAGGCCCTCTTTGACAGATGCCTCATAGCGTCTTGGAGAACCAGCAGAGACGAAGGAACGGGCTGCGAAGGCACGAGATGAAGAACATTGTACTTAATTGTATCAACTGGTTCCCAGTCAATCAGGTATATCCTTATCTATTGAGTACTATATGTCTGGATACTGAGCCGCTCTTTCCTTTGCATGCTGTAGAGGGTGTGTGCTATGCTATTTTTCATGAGCGAGGATAATAATGTGCGGTTGCTGTCCCTTCGATAGGATGTATGTTTATCTCGAGCTTCTCATTGTCCCTGATTACTGACGTGATTTTCGACTAGCTGGTAACGTTTTCATCCTATGGACACTCCTTCAGACGCTAACTTCGCCTCCGTAGGAGGTGAGTGGCTTAACATTGTAGTGTACTCATAACTACCCGACATTCCTCATGGTGCAGATAGTTCGTGTTCTCCCTTACTTGTTGAGTCTCGTGTAGCTGACGCGTTTGTTGGGAACAGGCAGTAACTGTGAGTGATATTGTATCTACCAAGCTTTTCATCGCTACCTAGAACACTTAACGAAATGTCTTCGCTAGAAAGCGGTGAGTTCAGCTAATTGAAATCTATATCGTAATCGATAGTAACCACTTGAATATTTATCACTCTCACGTATTCTAGGCGGTAAGCTTAGTGTTAGGTACCCATCTAGCTATCACACCTTACGCTTCCCTCTTGAACAGAACGCAGAAGAAACTGTATGTCATCAACTTCGATCTTCTTGATATACTTACGCTTTGATAATTTCCAGGGAAGTGTAAGCCTTTGAACTCAGCTGTTTCCATCGAACCTGATGAGGCTGACGGAAGAAAACTCTGATCCATTACTACAGCACATGGTACGCGCTTTCACATTCATTCGTTATGAAGACTGATCCACCTCCAGATTACGGTAAATGATGATGATTTTCATTTAATGGCGCAGCCTAACGAGGCGTCTTATTCTGCCCAGAAAATTGTGGGCCCAACTCTACTCTTCACGTTTCCTATAACTCATTCTTGCGTATATCGGGTTGTCGTCTTCTATAGTGGGTGAGTACTCTCGCTTCTTTACTGTTTACCAAGCTAACGATTCATGAATATAGAAAGTAAGTTACGCCCTACATATTGTGTAAGACACAAGTTCACGGATGCTTTTGCTGCATTCTTGTAGACAGTAAGTATATATCATAAGACCATGCCACCGGTGACACGCTAATCATCTTGCAACTGCAACGCGTGTGTCGTAGTTCGTGAGTTCCTTTTTCTTCTGTCAATGTAAATGGCATTTCTGAGACAATCGCACAGAATGTCAGTTTCTCATGCTACCTTTCTATTGAGCATAGCTGATTCTTTCGACGAATGTACCGAACCCGTAGCATGTGAGTCGCTCCACGATTTGGTTCTACCCCTGACCCCTTACCCCCTATATTATTGAAGCCCGTGAGTTGATCCTAACACCTGGGCGCATCTGCTTCTGACACTTATGACGGGCGTGAACCTGTAGTGGGTATGTAACTAAGTCTATCTCTATTGCTCAGTACTGAGACGTACGACGCGACTTATCAGGAGGTGAGTTTGCTACTATACTGAGATGGGCAACACTGATTCGACGGAACGCCGGCTGCGTTCACCAAACTCGCAAGCATGTGAGTCGTTCAGATACTCACTCACCCTGCCTTAGATCCTGATCCCGCTCCTTTGTCAGTGGGTCAGTTTCAATTTCTCCGCTTACACGAGTCTACTCTTCATAACGATGGTTTGACCCCAATGCAGTGGGTGAGTATCTATTCTGGCAAGACTATTGGACCTTCCTGATTTAACTAATTATTTTATTACAGGAAGTAAGTCGATGTCTCCAGATCTTCATTCTGTGGCTCATGGTGATGATATTTGATCTAGTGGGTACGTTGTGCATCATGACATTTGGCCGTGAATGACCACTAGTTTCATATTATGGCCTTAAATATTTCAAGGGTGTAAGTTCTATCCCCTCCCTTTTCTTGACTCGATGAACTCAAGCAACCCCAACATCCCATCAGAACGACGTGAGCCTTGATCACCTCTTCCGAAAATTGATGATTGATCTTGGTGGTCGCTGGTTGTGCAGGATAAGGTATGTGTCTCCATTTCGAATGGTTTGAACTGAAGGTCACTAATCGAGGGTGATGGTAGAATACAGTCAGTAATTTTCTCTTATGAGCGTATATCACCATTAATGGGAGACCTTTGGGTGTTATCTAGCACGTACGTGCTTCGTTTCCCAGTATACCTGTGTCGTGTATGATTGCTGATCAAACTGTAGTGGGTAGGTCGGTCTCCCCCGCCCCACACTAGCTCTGGGCTTACTCTCCCCCCTGATATCACATCGATAGTCGGTGAGCGTACATCTTGTCAGAATGCGCTGTACGATACTCACCGGCGGTGTATAGTCCGTGAGTTGGTAGTGCTGTCACTCTGAAGGTCAAGGATTTGATGGCCGTGATATCGCATGTTGCTCTGTCATAAATCAATAGCAAGTAAGTTGTTTTATGACTTTTCCCACCTCGTTCTAACAGTGGCCTCTATCTTACATAGTGGGTGAGTGGCATATTTAGTACATCGTCGCTCTCTTTGACTCCATGTAGATAGTACGTGCTCTTCGTTGTCTTTTGCGGCGTGCAACTCTTATCTGTTTCGTTTTACAGCATGTAAGCCCTTGGAGCCTGTGTTTGCTGTGACACCTTCAGTGACGTTAAACCTCTATAGGAAGTGAGTCGATCCCGGTGTGCCTTGGCGGTTGTGCTTGCTCATCGTCTGTGAATATCGCCTCTAGATTGTGGGTTTCTCTCCGCCCCTGCCTAATAGGAGGACTGACGGGCTGAAAATCGACGCCGAATATAGCTGGTAGGAAGTGCTCATACCTCGCGGTTTGCGCTCAGTCACTCACTACTTTGTAGTTTGTAAGTCTAAACCATGTATTGAAGATTCGTGATAACGTGACCCATCTTTGATGCGGGCTCCTAGGGCGTGAGCACCTCTATTTTATGTTTCAATTACAATGCACTCACAAAGCCTTTCTAGGATGTGAGCTGTCCTCTGCATGAGCTCAGTCTATCGAGCTGAATCTATTGTCCTTGAATCCCTCAGGTATATCTCGAAAAGATGGTGAGCAGTAGCACCTTTGGCCGTGGCAACTTCATAATCGTCAAATATTAACAGGCTGGTGATGGGCATCGGCTGAATATGGCTGAACAAACTGCACGAGTCGCTACAGGTGAACACTCCTTTTAGACTCTGACCCAAAGTTCAACACTGAATTAGCCTAGTTACTGTGGTGATGTTGGTGTTCATATGCGATCCAGTAAACTCGTCGATGCCGAGCGACGAGATGCAAAGACGCCTTAAGACTTTCCTTGAAACTTCCGCGTTCGACGCTCTGATTGGGGATATCACCAGCGTGCTGGAAACGCTACGTGGAGAGGCCATGACATACAGCAAATGGACGGAGGAGCTTAGTAAAGTGGTATTGAGCGATCAGCAGAGGATATGAGGTTTTGATGTGATGGAATATACCACTATCTTCGACGACATCTCATGAGTAGTCTGAAGTTTGGACGAGGCGGCAAACATGGCTGTCAACCACGAATTTTAGCTCTTTTGCCGGCTACTAGTTGGGGGTGGGGAACGATAATTACCACGTCTGTGCCTCTGTAGCGCTCGTGAATTGATAGTATTGTCAAATAATCCGCCCGGTAAAAGGACAAACGAAATGGTTGGGTCATTGGCAACCCTTCCAGCGGAGTGAACCTAAACCTCCGTAAGCCTCCTGTTTCTCAAGATCGAGTGTATCTGATCATAAGTTAGAACCTCCGTCGAATGTAGTACAACTGTCACGTCCTCGCCACCAGTTCGCGTAAACACCGAATAAAAATCATCGTCGCGAGGGACGGTTTTCGCCAATTTTATGCCCAGATTAGTGGTATAGGAGTCACACCGGTTGTATTTTTCGAATAACTTGGTTCGATGGCGGTCGACACTGCGGATCTTGCAGGAAGTAAACGAGATAAGTGATCAGTACCCAGTACTCTGCTCGTACCGGCCCCTGTTTGTGGCAAATTCGGTCAATGCTTTCAAGGTCCGCTTTTTACCAAATATGGACCACGCGTTCTTGTCACTCATCTTGCGCGACTCCCACCACTCACTCTTCGTTTCTCAGGCGAGATGTACGCGTTCGACCGTGACCACGCGGCATCGAATGTAGAACTAAGGGCACCACTTGGCGCCATTTCCGTTTACCAATCAATAAATACCTGCTCTCTGTTGCTTTCACCTCTGTTTACTGACTGAGCGCTCGCCGTCATTGCCCAAATACAGTCGACATCCGAATCACTACTCGCACCAAATCCTGCAGCTCTCGCGCAATCCTCCCGGGCTGCAGTCATAGCCCGGCAGCGAATTTCCTACGAGAATGCTCATGTCGCTCCCCGGATCTCCTCCTCCTCTACCACGGGTAGCTCTCTCAGGGACAGAGCCACCGATGACTAATAGAGCGACCAGAATAACGTCCAAATAAATCCCTCGTTTTCTGTGCCGCATACGCCAGCGCCAGACACTCGCAATACACCTCACGACACATTAACCTTGAGTGTATGCGTGCCAGTTTAATGCTAACGGTGGGTGTAATTTTGGTTGTAATCTAACAATCAAGTCCACGGTCAGCTCTCGAACACTTCTGGCAGGATGAAGATTGGCGGAGACAGCTGTCCTGGTGGTGTCGTTTACGATAGTGTAGTCAAGATCTCGCGATATCAATACCTCAACCATTCTGTACTGACAATGGAGACCGTGCCACCCCTTGACTTCTGACGCCTCACCTACGATTTCTCCTGTGGCAGTTTCCCTATGAACCCCATGCTCTCCCCTTTGGCACGGCCATCTTGACTAAACCCTGCAGTGCGGCTTTTGCGTGCAGAATCCTCTCACAACTATGTCTGTTCTAGCTCTATACTTCCAGACCCCAACCTCACGAGGACGGCGGAACGATGCACTCAAACTACGTTGACCCGGCACCAATCACCACGTCTCATACTTTCCAGTCTGACTGAACCCTCACATACCCACATATTGTACGTCCGTTTGCTATCTATCTTGGTGAAGGCCTCTGAACAGCATTGTATTGCAGCACCTCTACGATGTGCCCTTCGATCTAGCCCCTCTTCGGGACCTTGGTGCAGAATGGAAAACGTGCAATACGGTGGTCCGTGAGTGATTTCGTATACTAGGATCCAATTTCGCCCACCTACAACGGGTTCTAGTGCAAGTATTGGGTTCCGCCTACGCCGCTTTTGCGGATCTGTCCCATGTATATCAATCTTGAACGTTTCAGCTCCATGCGTAGCGGCTCTCATCTTCTGACAATCAGACGGTCTTCTCCACGTCGTAGAGGGCAGTTCCACGGCTTGTCTGGATAACTACACGTTTGGAACGCAGTCTATGCCATTCAGTACTAGTGGCGGTCCACCCCCCAGTCTGTACCTACCGGTGGTGCCACACCAAGTAACGCATCGCTACTCTGCGGAAACAGTGATCGTGCTCCTCCACAGACGTCGTATCAAGTCCATGGTTGTCGCTAGTAATTCCTTTTACCTTCGCTATTCGCTGCTAGTGTCATGCCATTCCCGAAGGCCCAATACACGTTACCGCATCCCTCCTGATGGGCGTGAATGCACTGGAGGCTATGCGAATCTTGATTCGAGTATCACCTCACTGTCTTCACGTCCCTTCCTTATAGTATACCCTAACCCTTTATCAGACCGTTCTACCTATCTATCGCGAAGGTAGGGATTTTCAGTTTTCATCACACCGGACTCAAGGTCGATGTACCAATTCTTTCTTATACAGGCCAATTGTAGCCTTCCGCCTATCATCCTCTCCATTCGTAGCCCTCTCAGGACTTCTTGCTCGATATACTTTACAAGCACCCCCCGTTAGTTGATTTGAGCAACATGCTGCGGACGTCTCATCATCGCCACGATCGTCGCCATGCTTCTAGGTTCTCACTGCTTCTCCGTCGTCTGTCACGTTGGTATCCGTTGAATGCAACCACGTTTCTTGTGGGTTACCGCTGTAAAACTTTACTTCTATTCGGCATACTCTAGGAGTTCTGTGCCCATAACTACATGGCGCATTGTGAGCTCATCGTCATATTCCGCCTCCCACTTCTCAGCCAATAACGATCCCCCTATTCCACAAGCACCATGCCACCTCAGCCCAAAACCGCTATCGTCACTGGCGCGGCGCAAGGGATTGGCAGAGCTATTGCGATCCAACTTGCTAGCGATGGTTTCGCCATCGTGATAAGCGATATTGCATCAAAGCAAGACTTGATGGATGTTGTTGCGGCAGAAATAAAGTCGAAGAATGCTGAAAGCCAAACCTTGGTCGTACCGGCAGATGTAAGTTCGGAGGCGGACGTTAACAAACTCGTAGCCAAAACCAAGGACACATTTGGTGGTTTGGATGTTGTAAGTTTGTCCTTGATTTCCACCCACTCCACCAAACGCATTCATTCAATACGTAGATGGTCGCCAATGCTGGTATCTGCTTGGCGAACCCTATTCTTGACGGTACGCATAAAGTGGTTCACCCGCTCTCGTAAATTTCTCATTATTCGACAATAGTCACTATTCAAGAATGGGATAAACTATTCTCTATCAACGTCCGCGGCGTGCTGCTTTGCTATCAAGCTGCAGCAAGATTGATGATCGAGCAGAAACGCGGTGGTCGAATAATTGGTACTAGGGACACTCCCGTCATGTATTTATTTCGCTGCAGCTCTCTTTCTCAAGGTGCTTCTTCGATTGCTGGGAAGAAAGGCAGTGGCAATTTAAGTGCCTATTCCGCCAGTAAATTTGCTGTCCGATCGTTGACTCAATCCGCTGGTATGGTGCCTCTACTCTAACTCTGCCTGATAGCTGCGTACTTAGGTTCTTCTCCGTAGCTTGCGAATGGGGTGCACATGGCATCACGGTCAATGCATACGCGCCTGGTACAATAGAGACTCCCATGCGTGAGTTCCAGGATCTATCTTCGTGAATGGCCTCTTGACATCAGTAATTTCAACTTTAGTACACGACGCTGAGGCCACAATTATCACGCCATCAGGCGCTGGTCTCATTAGCCAGGTGCGTGTACTTATGCGACCTCACACATGCATGGACTTTATCATTTCCTCTGAATCTAGCTCAAAGCTTCCACGGCGCTCGGGAGATCTGGGCAGCCTGAGGAGATAGCTAACTTCGTTTCGATGCTAGCATCGGAGAAATCTAGCTACATGACAGGTGTGTCGAGGTCCAATATATCTTTGGCGGTTGCCTATACTAACGATCCACAGGCCAAACCATCACCATTGACGGCGGAATATGGTTTGACTAGCCCTACCAAAGCCTGATGTAGTAATAGTGGTGCTTTCTTGTCGGGGGCAGCTTTCCAAGACCGCTCCTTATCGCCTCACTGGTACTAGCGAGCGCCTCTTGGTTCTTCTCACATGGTTCTTTACCCTGCTGACGCACGAAGTAATGCTCTTTTCCAAATCTGTGACGAACCAATTCGGTACGCTAGTGTTTGTGAGCTCCAAAGGCTTACCATGAACTCAATGCATCTGTCAATCAGAGCTGAGCAGATGATACCGCCTCAGAAAACGCCGGATGTTCTGGAACAGGCTGTCACTACATGCTCCCACACAGAGTCGTTGGGATGTTTAAATGGCTCCGAGCGGCAGAGCTACCCTTATCGTTGACCGCCCCCACTGGTGGTAGTCATCATGTCCACTGATTCAACCCCGATCCACAAAGTCGCTATTGTCACTGGTGCGGCGCAGGGGATCGGTCGGGCTATTGCTCTTCAACTCGCAGCTGATGGCTTAGTTGTGATGATCAGTGACGTCGCGTCCAAACTCGATCAGCTCAACGCAGTAGCAACGGAAATCCAGTCGAAGAAGGGTCGGGCGCAAGTCGTGCTAGCGGACGTATCATCGGAAAGTGATGTCAATAACCTTGTAGCCAAAACCAAAGAAGCTTTTGGCGGTCTGGATGTTGTGAGTTCTGGTTGCCATCTGACCCGCCTAACGATTTAACACCAACGTACAAGATGGTAGCTAACGCGGGCGTAGCTTGGCCGAATTCTCTCCTCGATGGTATGCATCACTCTTGTCAAATAAAAGGCTGATCATAATGAAGTCATCGGCTTCCTGCACGTACTCGTTAAGTTACCGTCGAAGAATGGGATAAATTATTCTCAGTCAACGTTCGAGGAGTGTTACTCTGTTATCAAGCTGCCGCAAGGTTAATGATTGAGCAAAAACGTGGCGGTCGGATAATCGGTGCGGCCGTTGTTCTCCTTTCACCTAACTTCGGTGTTTCTATCCACTCATAACTCCCCCTTGCAGGAGCGTCTTCGATTGGTGGGAAGAAAGCAGGTGTCATGATTGGAGCATATTCTGCGAGCAAATTCGCTGTCAGGTCGTTAACGCAAACCGCTGGTACGATGGCTCCATCAATGATCAAGCTATCATCCCTTGTTCATCCACTCACTGCACACCCGCTTCAGCACAGGAGTGGGGCGTACATGGGATTACAGTGAATGCATATGCCCCCGGTGCAATAGAGACGGCGATGCGTGAGCTCCTTTCCTTTCGGGTTACAATTTACAATGTGACTTTCGATCCGTGTAGTACGCGATTCCGGAGCCGAGATAACGAAGGCTGCCAACTTTGATTTCCTCGAACATGTGAGTGATCCGAACGTTAGAGGGTCTCTACAATGCGGTGCCTAAATTAATCTCATCCTTGCCCCACATATCCAGTTCAGAACGAAGACTGCACTCAGGCGGATCGGTGACCCGAGCGAGGTCGCCAATGTTGTGTCAATGCTTGCGTCCGAGAAATCTAGCTATATAACAGGTTAGTCTTCGCTTCCAACGGGCTGCGATGCTAACTTGAGTTTGATATTGCTCCTATGTAGGGCAAACTATCACTATTGATGGGGGGATGTGGTTTGATTAAGCTTGATAGGTTGCAACCAGCACTTCCCCCTCATCTGTGAAACGAGTCAAAGTCTGTAACTATGCAGATGCAACTTTGCAGTGCATAAAAGGTTTTAGATGTATATCGTATCATACTCAGCACGGACAGTGTTCGCGCTGGAGGCTTTACGTGGGTGTTGGATTGATGTCGAGGAGTCAACTAGTCAATCCTCAACCTTGATCGTCGTTAACTCAAGGACAGCCGCCCGTTCAATATTTCCTTGGGAACACAATGGTCTTTGCTTGACGAAGCGACTGAGGTGCGAAACCTGCTCGACAAGAAACTGAGGTAGAATCCTCGTATTTGTATTATTTATGACCCTAGTAAACGCGAGCGGCTGCTTCAGATTTCCCTGGCAAGTTGTTCCCCACGTCGTCGTATGACTTCTCCGTTTACATATCTCTTGGATGACTCGGATCCCCGCATCCAGTACTCATTAGGATGGCAGCGTGGCGGCCTTGCTCCGGAGTTCAATAGTTCCACCACATACACGGACAGCCTTAACGAGACGTTGACCGTTTCATTTGTCGGTGAGCCCCATCTTGCTCGCACTGCGGCCCGGGATATTAAGTACGTTGTGGCGGTCTTTGATCAGGCACATCCATCAGCGTCTTTGGCTCCGTCACAAATTCCACGGTAAACTCGGCGTACGAGGTTGACGGCACCACGACCTCGAGATTCTCCATGGATCCAAAGGGCGGACGGATATACCGCGTATTATTCTACGAGTCGCCCGCCCTATTGCACAAAAAGCATACGCTAGTTGCGACGAGCAAGGGCGGGAGAGTCGTCGTCGATTACATCACTATCACTTCCACGCTGCCGAATACCTTCTCCGCATGCGTGACACAGTTGTGCGGCTCTGAGAGCAATAGCGCTAGTGCTGGTACGACGTCGACGTCGACGGCCCGCGTAAACGCAGGCATCATAGTCGGATGCGTTCTTGGAGGGCTTGTGCTGGTGGGCCTGCTTTGTGTTATATGGCACCTCTGCCGTCAAGAGGCACTAAAATATGACGCCACGGTCGCAAGGCCTTATGATGTCGATGTCGCTGAGGTTGGTCTAAACTTGCCCCAGACGAAGCCTGGGCTAAATCGTTCGTTTAATCGTAGACATAATTAGTTCCATGTCCTTGACTTATAGTTTGCGTTAAACCGTACGCATATCATATTCCCATATAATTCCTTCACAATACGTAGTTCCATCCGTAAGCCATCCTACAAATCCGTTGAACTCGGGTACGAATCCCCGTGCGCAGTGTACGGCGGGGAGGCGCGGTGCTCCGAAACCGTTGCTTCAGGCTGCGCCATATGCTGGGTAGGAAGAGTCCGTTTGCTACGAATGATCCATGAGTGGTTGAGGTGAGGGTTGCGTAGATCGAGGGATCAGAGGGTCCCGTTCTGATGAATCATCTTCGACCTTGTTGTCCCATCTGCATAGCGAGCAAAGATGTTCCGTGCAATTATGTCCTTCGTAGATAGATCAGCGCTAGCCATCAAGCAATTCGCAGCACGACGCTCACGAAGTGATATAAAATCAAGACATATTCCTGTTACAACATCGAAACAGGCGAGAATAAGAATTCCGCAGACACTGTCAGATGCGGACATGGCCTTCGCGTTGTGCTCAGCTCTATGCAGAGTCGAGAAAGGAGAGTTGAGTCAACGCTGAACGTGGGCGGGCGCTGAGCGCTCGGCGGAGTTGTTGCGGGGGTGGGGAAAGCCCCTGAGTCTCCTGAGGGGTCAATAATCTCTGCGTGTTGAGAAAGCCTCTTAAGTTCGGCATTCATGTTCACTTCATCCCAGGGCTATACCCCAGTTTCCATTTGACATATTCCTGCAGCTGACGGGAGAATGCGGCGAACGAGGCCTTGCCGGAGCTTCCAAGTATACAGCATTTATAACCGGGGTAAAATGATAACTCCACTTATAATAAGCTTTTCAGAAGTTCTCAGCCTTTCAAGTATCAGAGGTCCAGAACTGCTGTTTCCACCCATATGCTGGTACGTATGCTACATATAAGCTGTTAAATTAAATGGTAGACACTTGGAGGGTCGGAGTACGGAAGGTCTGATCATGATCGGAACGGGTTACAACTTACAATGTCTTTCATATTGATTTTAGCGCCCATTACTACCGCCTTCCGAATTCAATCCCCTTTCCTCCAACTTTCCTCGAAGCCAGCTCGAGGCTGCTTAACGGAGAAGAATTTCTATTTATCCACCTCCTCATGGCTCTGGACCGGTGAACGAGGACCGCGCCGTGGAGTCTCCTGCCGTTTGAAATTTGAATGAGTTCATCCATCAATGACGGCTCACTAGTCACTGGTGGAGCACATCTCGGCTAGCGAACCCCCTATAAATAGCGGAAGGCTCGGATGAAGCCTAATAACCCTTTCATTCCTACTACTTACCTCTCTGAAAAAGGGTTGGTCGAGGCTAGCATACCAGCATACCCAGGCCACACTTGGGCGCAAATCTCATAGCGATGCCTCTCTTTTACGTGTATGTTCACGACAAGAAATACCCATTATTCACTGCTGATACACTATGGCAGGAAAGAAGTGCCAATAGGTGCAGTGGCGATTATGCTCGCCCTTGTGGCATCTATGGGCGGTTTCATTTTTGGCGTACGTCCTGTCGAGTTATGCTACGCACGTCTAGTCTAACCTATCTTTCAGTACGACACCGGTCAGATATCTGACATCCTTCTCATGGACGACTTTAAATCACGATTCGCCCAATGTGGGACACCAGGGGACGTTGGGACGTGCGAGTTCTCAATGGTGCGAGCAGGGCTGATTGTCAGCCTTCTGTCGATTGGAACGCTGGTTGGCGCGCTGGCGGGTGCTCCCATTGCAGACGCGCTGGGCAGGCGATGGGCGATGATCGTGGAGTGCGGCGTGTTTATTGTAGGGGTGATCATCCAATTACTGTCCTTCTCCTCCTGGCAGCAGTTCGCGGTCGGCAGACTGGTCAGCGGTCTGGGAGTAGGGGCACTGAGCGCTGCCGTACCTATGGTATGTCGATACATGACTTTAACCGCCTTGGTTACTTATGCCACAATACTTAGTATCAAGCAGAAACAGCACCACCACAGATTCGAGGCACTCTCACAGCAACATATCAACTTTTCATCACTTTTGGCATACTAGTGGCCTGTAAGTATTTTGGCTCGTCTCCCCTGACAAAGATCATTTATCTTTCATTTTGCCAGATTGTATCTCTATTGGTACCCGCTCTGTCTCGGGATCGGGGTCGTGGCGCATCGTCGTGGCCATCGGTATCATCTGGGCGCTCGTACTCGCAGTCGGTATGCTTTTCATGCCTGAGTCTCCTCGTTGGCTCGCCGCGCGTAATCGTATCGAGGAGGCTCGTCGCTCCGTTGCCCTTTCGCGAGGTGTCTCGGCTTCAGAACGGCAAACTAATGCCTTTGTCGTTCGCGAGGTTGAGCAAATTAGAATGATGGCTGAAAAAGAGAGAAAGCTACAGGCCGGGTGGCTCACCTGCTTCGAGTCGAAGGGGAAGACGAGATACCGGACTTTCCTTGGTACGTCTCCTACCTATCTACCAATTGTATTCGGAGGGCTGAAGGCTGCATCTTAGGAATGGCTCTTCAGGCTCTTCAACAACTCACGGGGGCAAACTACTTCTTCTACTATGGCGCCACTGTCTTCCAATCTGTTGGCCTGGCGGACTCGTTCATAACCCAGATTATTCTCGGTGCAGTTAATTTCGTTTGCACCTTCGGTGGCTTGTGGGTTCTCGAACGTGTATGTCTTCCCTCAACTGAAACGGCACATCCGCAATATTTATAACATCTTTATCCACAGTACGGTCGCAGAATCCCATTGATGGTTGGCGGAATCTGGCAATCGGCGTGGTTGTTCGTCTTCGCTGCTGCTGGTACCGTGATGGGTCCTGTCGACCCGAACGAACCTGCTTCAGAGAAGAACCAGAGCTTAGGGAAATGTAAGTCACCTCGCCTCGTATAGTAGAACGATGACACTCATACTCATACTCCAAATCGATAGTGATGATTGTTGCTGCGTGCATGTTCATCCTGGGATACGCCATGACTTGGGCACCGTAAGTTCGATTTCAAGAAACCCTTGATGTCTTCTATTCTTACGATTCTTTCACGCTTAGCGGCATCTGGATTCTCATCGGCGAGACGTTCCCGACCCGTACACGGGCGAAACAAGGAGCTTTATCTACGTCATCTAACTGGCTGTTCAACTTCCTGCTGGCATTCTTTACCCCATTCATCGCCGGTGACATCAACTTCCGCTACGGCTTCGTTTTCGCTGGTAAGCAAGCTGGACCCACCCCCTCCCGCGATTGCCCGGTGCTGATTGACGATCCACATAGCGTGCAACTTATTTGGCGCCCTGGTTGTATATTTCTTTCTATACGAATCATCCGATCTGACACTTGAGAGTGTCGACGATGTAAGTCTCTTTCCTTCACGTTGAACGACATCCAGACGGACTCACTCGTGATGCAGATGTATACCGATCGTCACTGCAAACCATGGACCTCCAGGTCTTGGGCGCCAGAAGGCTACGCTTCGCGAGAGGAGTATGCCCGTTTACGAGGCGACGGAGAAAAGAAGACGGCGATTCCTGAAGAGGACAGTCGCGGCTCTAGCCCTCATATCGATGCGAGGACGGGCCCATACGCTGCCCAAGGTGGGCTAGGAGCAGAGAAGGAAAGTGGCAATGAGGCCCACGATGCATCAGCGTTTGATCCTTCCGGAGAGAAGCGGACGGAGAGTCTTGAGCACAGAGAACACGCTGTATAATCCATGATGCATGATTCTTGACATTGTAGCAGTTTTGAAGTTTGAGCTTTGTAGCACTACTTGTTTGTTATCGTTGTATATTTGTAAAATAATCGGCTTAATTCATACTGAGGACGTCCTCGTTTCGATTTCAAAGCTTCGGGAGCATCAGCTTCATCCGACAAGCCCAAACTCCGGACGATGGGACGGTGAGACCAGAGAGCCCCTGAGAATAGACAAAAGTTGAAGGTGCCCAGTCCGGGCGCTTGTTCTGACGAGTCTCCTCGTGAGTTGTTGTCGATTCTCAACTGCGACCTGTACGACTTATTCCGTCTCTGGAGTCTGGAACACTTGAAGTCGCCGAATACCTCCGCGTAACTACATTACAACCCTAATGTGTAAAATGTTACGCCTATTGGACTCGATGCTCGCGTAAAATACGACTCCCCGGACAGATACCAAGGCAGGATAATATCCAAGAGCCTGTGACGTGTGTACGGACAACAGGCTGTCAGCTCTACCTGAACTTGACCTGAAAAGAAAGCGCTGACATAAAAAATACTGATATAAAATTCTCTGCTACTAGAGGGCTTCAGAGTTGCAGTTTAATCGTGGTTACATGCCGTAAGTCCTTCGGGGCTTGCCAAGAGGCGAGTACAAGGTAGATCTGACTTTGTCATGTATTGTCGACTTCTTTTCTGACCTGCAACCCACTGCTAGATGCCCCACTCTGGTCTAAAACAATCTTCCGGTGCAAGTAGGGCACTCGAAATGATATAAAACACTGTCGTTCAACCACACGATGTATATCAGTTTAATCCCACATCATAACTACATATCAACGATATGTCTAAACCATTGGTACTCATCGTCGGCGCTACTGGATACACCGGACGAGCCATCGCAAATGCAATTCTTGAAGAGGGCAAATCTGTACGTACGCCCGTGGTGCCACTGTCTGCTCTGTTCTGATTTCCCACACAAATGCCAACCTACAGCGCCTCGCGATTCTAGTACGGGCGCAATCAGTCAACAAACCAGTAGTCAAAGAGCTCGTCGCCGCTGGAGCCGAACTTCGAGTGGGGGACACTTCCGATCCTCCTGAGAAGTTGGAAGAACACCTCGCTGGCGTAGAGACGCTGATCTGTACAGTCCTTGTGTGGGTTGCAGACCAGAAGCCATTGTTCGCTGCTGCCAAGAAGCTTGGTGTTGGTCGTGTAGTGCCGTCCGATTTCGGGCCTGTAGCACCCAAGGGCGCCATGTGGATGAACGACATCGTGAGTCATCCTAGTTCGTATCCCCAATCAAATAATATCTTACTCATCGCACGGCAGAAAATTGGTATTCATGAATATATCAAAGAGATCGGGCTACCATACACCTTCATTTATGTCGGGTGGTGGCTCACGTTCATGTGGCCGACTCCCCATTCCGAGCATAACACCCTCGACACTCCGAAGTTTTATGCCGGCAGTAAGGATCAGAAGCTCATATACTCAACATTCCCCAGCATCGGCAAGCTCGTCGCGCGGATCATCGCCGATCCTCGAACAATCAACCAAACAGTTGTCGCCCATGACGGTGAAATCACCCTGCGCGAAACATGGGGGATTGGCGAGAAGGTGACTGGGGAGGACTTCTCCGATTATTACAAAGTGAATTGCTTCCATGTTAGGCACTTGTGATGACGTCTAATGTTCTCGAAGGCTTCCGAAGCAGACTTGGATATCGCTTCCAAGCAATCGGTCAACTGGATGAAGAAGACCACTGCCGACTATTACAGGAGTTTATACATTCGAGGAGATAATACCATCGCTAAAGCGGAAGCGGCCGGTGCGTTGATTGCCAGGAAGCTGTATCCAGACGTCCCCTATCCAGACGTACTGGAGGAAGCCAAGGCGCGCTACGCAACATCATTTGTTCCCGAATATGGTGTACCCTTGGAGGAATTACTGGATGTCTACAAGCCGGAATAGACCGCAATAGACGAATAACTCATTTCATGTACATCCTCCACAGATACCGATACCACCGCTTACACAATGATGCTTACGCTTGGTTCACGCTGATCTGAAGACCAGAGACAAGCCTTTTCTATGTCAGGTCAAAGTGACCGTCACTCATACGCCGTTGATGGTAGCAATTGATCAGCTATGCCCCTCAGATCAGAGCCTCATATAGCTGTCTTGCATTCACCATCAGCTCCTCGCGAGGATATGCGAGAATATGCAAACATGACTAACACGTTTTCCTCGCTGGTGCTTCGGGATATACTGGAGGGTCAGTCGCTAAAGCGCTTCTTGAGGCGGGTAGCTTGGTGAGTACCTCCCTCCCACCTCCATGGCGTACGGTTCAATATTTCGCTTTGTAACGCCTATCAACCCTGGTTCTGGAGGCATCCATCGACAAACCCGCTATAAAGGAACTCAATCGCTCCCAAAAGCTCATCTATACGACGTTGCTAACCATCGGTAAGATGGTCGCGCGCATTATTGTTGATCCACGAACCTTGAACCAGACCGTAATTGCTCATGATGGGGAAATCGAAATCGGCATCGACGAGACATGGAAGATTGAGGAAAAGGTCACTGGAGAAGACTTCTCCGACTATCCCAAGGTTAATACGCACCGGCTTTCAGCATCGCCTAAGCGATTGATGTTTCTGTTTACCAGATATCGGATGAAGAAATGGAAAGAGGCTGTCAGCAGACGGAGAACTGGGCGAAGAAAGCTATGGCTGATTATCACAGGAGTTTATTCGTGGGGACAATATTCTTGCGAATCCAGAAGCGTTTAGTCGCCTAGATTCCAGGAAGCTTTACGACGATGTGCTGTATCTCGCCGTTAAGGAAGAGGCGAGGAACCACTATGCTTCAGGGTCTGAAGATATTCTAACGTGTATAGTATAGCAGTATGTGATATATATTATCACTTCCAATGTAAGACAATAATTGCCGTTACATGGCAGAGCAGAATGTGTCCATCATCGTGACCGCTTCCCAGGAGTGTCTGCACTAGACCAATCAACGTCGTAGGGCCTGACGCCACCCATAGCGTCAGATCCCTGTGCCTCCCTACCACCACGCCAGATGTACCATATGACCCAAAGTAATCCTACAAACGCAACGGCGGCAAGAGTACAACCAACTATGATGAAGTTCCGGTTCGTTGCCGACGTAATATTGTCCTTGGGGACACACGAGTGAGCTTCGCAAGGCCCGGGAAAACTGCCCGTCACGGCAGAAGGGACATCCGGAGTCGCAGATGAAGAGAATATGTTCTCTGGCGTAGGGGAGGAAGTAATGGCAAGGTAATCAAGGATGATTTTCTTGTTTATGTTGGTCCCGACCAGCTTGTGCGTTTGGAGAGGCAAGGTAGGCGACTCGTAAAACAATATGCGGGGTATCCGCTGGCCCTTGGTATCCTTCGAAAAACTCCAGGGGCCGCCCCCGTCGATTTCGTAGGTCGAGTTATTGTGACCGTCGACGGTGCCGAAGACACTGATCGATGTACCTGAACGCAATTATGAACTCCACATAAATCAATAGTGACTTGAATTGGGCTCACCAACAAAATTCAGAGTGAAACTCGCATTGGCAGTTGACGTGAGCGTAGTGGTTGTGTTAAACTCATCATTACGACCTCCGCTTCGCCACCCCACTGAGTACTGAATCTGAAGATCAGAGTCATCTATTATGTGGGTGGATGCCATTGTGGTTGCTGGGGAATGAGGGATGCGTAGTAAGTAACCCCAGTTATTTAACCCTCGGTTTGAGGGATCACAGGTCTCCACCTCAGTTCCTTGTCTGAGCAGATTAGGAGCGGATAGGCTAGTATGCGTATCTCGGTTGCTCGGTTGGGTTGACCAACTTCGGACATGGTCGTATTTGATAGATAATCAGGCATTCGAGGTCATCTTCGTGGTGACGATCAGAGGCTAAATCACATTGTTCGTCCTTGTGCAAGGCATTCCCGCACGACGATCTGAAAATCTATGATTTAGTACATACAATGAACATCAAAAGTGTCTCTAGGCATCATAAATTTGGACAAATGAAGACTTCTCTAGTTGATATAACATAAAACTTGCTTCATACCATCTCGGGGACTTCAGATACCTTCCACATCCACCAGGGCCCTGGCAATGGGTCTACTATCAGTACGCCATTGCTTGATATTGATTGAAGGCAAATATACCTAATGGGTCGGTACGATTATGCTCGGGACCTGTCCACAACCCGATGACACCAGCAGCCGATCCAATGGCGCCAATTTGTACGCCCTCGGTGACCCATTCCGTTCTATTGCTTGCGCCAAATCGGGTGCGCTGGACACGCCAAAATCAGGTTAGGAACACTGCTAGATCCTTTAGTCTTCACACCACATAGCTTTGAACTTACCATGCTCCATCGCACGGCGCCGTCGCCTATCATCCTCACTGTCCCACTTATCCTGCGTTGCTCGGAAGAATTTTGGTCGGAGCCGATCGAGGCGCCCTCGATCTTGATTATGGGGAGTTTGTATACGAGGGCGTCTGCGTCGGAGAGCAGTTGACTCGGTGGCGGAGCAACAGGCGGTGGGAGATAGCCAGTAATGCGGAGTGTCAGGGGAAAAGTCCCAATTTGTTCTTCTATGTCTAGATCTATGTCTGTTCCCCGCGATATCTGATGAAGGGCAAGTGTGAGTCGGCGACTGAGCGTCCGGGAATATTGGACAGGGTAGGCGCACGCTGCGATCATGATCTACGGCGCAAGCAGGGGATACGCGTCAATCAATGCATGAGCATTGAACAGAACGACGGAAAGAAGACTTACGAAGTAGATCTGGATACCCCATCCACGAAACAGTCCGCCTAAGGTTCAAGTTGAACGTTGAAGTAGGACTAGCCAATCGCGGACACGTACAGCCACCTCCCTTCCACTCCGGCCCAGTCCCATCCGCGATATTCTACTCCGAGAGGATCTTGCTCCCCCTCGTCTGTGTCTAGCGCGGGCGTCGGCGTTGCCTCCAAGTCCAAGTCCTTCGCCCATCCACGCTGCCAGAATCCCGGTGCACCGCCAAAGCGGAGTAAATTAACATCTTTCAACGACTCAACAAACTGTTGGCCCCCGATTTCGCCCCAATCAGTGCCGCTATGATCTGGAGCCCAATGGAGGTCCGCTGAAAGACGAAGATTGCATTCAAGAATGAACCTTGCGGCAGACAGCCAGCTATAGTCGGGTATCAGCCGGTGAGGCGTAGGAGGATAGATATAATGGTTATCCGGAGCTTCGTCGTCTTCGTCACCTTCATCGCTTTCCTCGTCGTCCGTGACGTCCCATTGATTATCTTCTCCATCAGAGTCTGAATGCGATGCAGTGCGTGACGCGTTGGCAATGTTGATCGCGATGTGTACAACGGGTGAATTGCTTCCATCATGTCCCGCGTGCTCTGCATCCTCCCCAGTCGGCGTCAGAAGTACGAACGGACCCCAGCATTGTTCGACCGTCGTATACCGCATGTCGTACACCTTCTGACGCGCTCTCTTCCGTGCGGCGAGTCTGTCCCGCTCCTCTATCTCCATGACCTTATCTTCGTACCTCGACGGCGTCGGCATCTGCGAGACACTGGGTTCGAGGCCAAGGTAGAAAGCAAGCTTGAATAGCGGAAGCTGGGTATTTATTAGCCGTTGCAACTCGTTATCTTTGCGTTTGAACACTTCAGAAGCGGCTGGGAGAGGGAGACCGAGACCGAGGAACCTTAGCAAGAATACGGCGTCATCGGATACGGTCAGAGACGACAAGGGGGAAAGAGCAGGTGCCAAGATGCGGTGATCGGGATGTGGGTGCAGCACCACATTGTTCAGCGGCAGAATCGTGGTAAAGATGGACGCGATTGTCCTTAAATGGTCGATGCTGCAGAGCTAGAACAAGCGGTCAGTAATCGTAACAATGAATGAGATTATACCCACCGTCCCATCTTTTATGTGTACTTTGTACGCTCTCGCGGCGCTGACCCGCCGTTTGAACTGGTTTTCCCAAGGGTAGGAAAGCGAGGTGCACTTGTCGTCCAAGTTCCCTAGGACGCATCCAGAGTCATTAGCAGATCTCAGGTGAGCCAGGATGACTCGAGGGTCATCGAACGTCGTCAGGAATATGTGGCGCCAGAGGTGGTGATCATCTGAGTTGTAGATCAGATTGTGGAAGTATTTGCAGGTTTCAGACAAAGCTGCTATAGTATTTGGATGGCCAGCATTTGCGAGGTGAACGAGCACTTGCTCTATGAGTTCCTGGGGTACAGCGAAGATGGTGGTCGGTAGCGCCTCTGCGGTTGGGGTCATCCTGAATTCGCAACTCGCGATCGGCAAGTGGTCGAGGCCAAGGTAGCTTTGGGCGCTAGTTAGTAATCCCGCCGTGCACCCAAATTTGGATTATTGAGGGCGCCGATCACGTGCAGGGCGGGTTTTCTTCAGGCGCTCCGTTACACCGTAACTCCGTTCGCCGTTCGCCATGTCGCTTGCTTTCGCCGCTGAAAAGCAACTAGCTGTCTCTGCGGTCAGAAGGGCATGCAATCTCACCTCTTCAGTATTCAACCGACTAGTCAAGTCAGAGACCGTCGTGAAGAATGATAAATCCCCGGTGACCGTAGCAGACTTCTCTGCGCAGGCAGTCATCAGTTCTATGCTCGAGAAGGCGTTTCCAGGCGACCCAATTGTCGGCGAAGAAGATTCGGCCGATCTGCGCCTAGAGAGTGGCAAGGAGCTCCGGGATCGTATAGTTGCACTCTCCAACGAGGCACTGACTGCAGACCTGGGGCTCGGGGAGAATGCTGATTGGGGGATCGGTCCCGGAAGCAACAGGACCGCTGAGGAAATCATGGATGCGATTGACAGAGGAAACTATGCTGGAGGCAAGACAGGAAGTCAGTACACCTGCACACGATCACATCCTTAATGGCTGAGACAAGGACAGGAATGTGGACCATTGATCCCATCGACGGCACGAAAGGATTCCTCAGAGGGGAGCAGTACGCTGTGTGCCTTTCACTTATCGTTGACGCAAGCGTTCAGCTGGGTGTCATCGGCTGCCCGAACCTGCCTATCGACGCTGCATCTCCCAACTCCCCAAAAGGGTGTATCTTCGTCGCCGTTCGCGGACAGGGTGCCCAGCAAGTTGCTTGACAAACCCTGCTTTCGTCTTGCGAACTCCTGACACTTTATTTCCGCAGATGGCGCTCTCAGGTGCCGACCCACGACCGCTCAGCATTCCTGCATTTTCGATGGATCAGCTGAATTTCTTGGAGTCCGTGGAGTCAGCACATGCGTCCCATTCATTCCACGATCTCGTTGCGCGGAACCTGGCGCTGAAAGCTCCGCCGACGCGTATGGATAGTCAGGCGAAATACTGCGCCTTAGCTCGCGGAGACGGTGGGGTCTATATTCGCATGCTCACGAGCTCTTCCTACAAGGAGAAGATCTGGGTGAGTGCGAGCAACGATGCTGTGTGGCCATGGTTTCACATTCGCCTTTCTAGGATCATGCCCCGGGATCGGTTTTGGTGGAGGAAGCGGGTGGCGTGATCAGCGACTTCAATGGCAAGCCGCTCGACTTCGGGGCGGGTAGGTCATTGGGAGACAACTTTGGCATCCTTGCTACGGGTAAGGACGTGTACCCGAAGGTGCTCGAAGCCGTACAGCGGGCTCTGTCTGAGCGTAAAGCCAACATATGATCTAGAAGCACGCAGAAGAAGAATTGTATCACATTGTAGAAATAACATCTCCAAGCAGCCGCTTCAGTACTTGTGGAAACTTCGCAGACAAGTCCCATCGATGGAACTTCTACAAATACAGGTGCATATCCTCACCGCTAGCAAGCCCCAATTCCTATGACTATCGTTACCACTGTCAGTCGATGTGGGCATGAATCTCTTCTCCCTCGGCCGGCAGCAACCCAAACCCTCTTACAGCGCCATGGCATTTATAGGTCCGCACTTGCGACTGATGTGGCACATGGAGAGGCTTCTCGAGCACAAACGAGTTCACAGTCGGATGGTGAGACCCAAGTTCCTTCGGGCGAATGTCATACGGCTGAAACAACAACTTTCCCCGCAGATCGGACACGTTCCCTCTGACCAACAATTCCAAGCCATTCACCATCCTCACCACACTGAACTTCCCCACTCTTCCCTCCCACAGAAAGGAGATCATAGACGCGTAGAACATGATGGTCAAAGAATAGTGCGTAAAGTGGGACCCCATCTGCGTTTTGAGATCCCCGTCGCGAGGATCATACCACCATTGGTCATGGGCATGATTAAAGATGAGCTGGTAGACGTTGACGAGGTTGAAGGTGTCGATGATGTAGCAGAGGTCGCGGAAGAAGGCTTGGTTAGCATGAAGCAGCCTCGTGCCTGGGGACTCGGCTGAGAGCCAGTTGGATGGATCGCTTGCGGCAGGGTACTCCTTTGAGAGCCATTCAGAGGTAACCAGGTTTTGTACCACTCCGTCAATCCTCGCATGAAGACCTTGTGCATCTCTAACAAACTCGTAGTCCGTCTGCTCACAGATTTCCATGGCTATGCCCTTGAGGCGCAAGCCGTCCGTCGCAAGTGAAGCCGTCGATGCATACACTTCATATGTCCTTGGGGACCATGCCTGTGCAACGGCATCGCCTCGTATGGAGGGACCACCCCAGGTGAACCCCTTGGATCCGCGCAGCGGATTGTTGGCGACGTGGCTTGTGAGGAGCAGGGAGAAATCCCCTCGCAGAATAGCAAGAATGTTGATGATCTTAATCACGTTTGCAGCAACGACCCGTGGGTCGGTCTTTGGCGGGGGGACTGCTGGAAGGTCGACGATGCGAGACGACATATCAACGTGGACCAGATTGCTGACAAGGGCCACTTTATCGTATTGATTGAAGCAGCCTAAGTCGTGGACGATACCAAAGGCCCAAGCGATGGATTGCTGGAAGTCATATTTGGCGTTGGCCCCCCACGTATTGTAAGGGTGGAACCCTTTCGTTCCGTGTATTCCGACTTCCCCTATCTCCTATCGACCCCTCTCCGACTCCTTGGACTCGCTCGCACATGACTCAGACGTCACGGACTCGCATCAGACGCACGTGATAACGGATCAAAACATGTCGGACCGACTCTTCGTATCTCTTTTGTTTCACACTCTAATACTCTGATTATCTTATCCCCATTACTCGTTCTTCGTACCTTTTGTTTTGGGTCTTTCATACATTTGATTCACTGCATTTTCCGCTGGATGAACTCCTGGGAGATTGTTGCCAGATATATGTTATGTACTTGGTGTGACTGCGAAAATATATCAGTAGTGTTGTATCGGAATTACAACCTAGTTTGGACACATAGATGGGATGTAACTTGCGTGACTTATAGTGCATATTTAGGGGTGCGAGACACATTTGATATTTGCGCTACTGTTCTGTTTCTCATGTATCCGGTGTGTGTTCAGTGTGGAGCTTACAACCTATTTACATCCCATTTATCTGATCTTAGGTACGCGGAAGGGGCCACATGGTAAATCGCAATCGATATATTAGGATTACTGATTAGATAAGATAGCCCTAGCAGTCGGGTGTCGGTAGCGACAAATTGTATGCGCGTATGGCATGCACCGTTGACAACCGAGGCAGGGGCGGGATGTATAACTATACGGAGGGGGGAGCGCAGTCCAGAAAGACCCCATCATCACTTCGAGCTACTCAGAATCTAACGCTGCGCTGCCAATCAGAACATGAATCTTCATAACATTAATCTTGTACGCACCTTGAATTACTTTGACAAAGCAGTGTTGCTGACACTGAGCAAAAAGCCTAATATACAGCATGGGAATGGAGTGGGTGTCAATGGCGCAGAACTAGGGTATATGGCGACAGGAGGGCTGGATGAAGGGGTGTTCAACTTCAACATGAACCCTGCGGCAATGGTATGTAGTTGCTTCGTTCGTCCATCGGGTGTCTACTGAGTGGACAACTAGGACATGGGGATGCAAGGGAATATGCCAGTGGGCAATCGCTTTCACAGGTTTCAAGGGGTGCGGTACGATGGCGCGCAATTCCATAGCGGTTATGGAAACATCCAAGCTTCCCTCGCCGCCGTTCATGCTAAGATCAGTGAGCTTGAGCGGGAACTTGCTCAGTCCAAGACAGAGACAGCCAAGATCAAGGGGGAAGTGCTGGACATGGAGGGGCGCTTGAGTGCTTCTGAATTAGCTTTCAAAGACTTCAAGACGACGTCGCATCCGCGCAAAAGGGCTAAAACAAGTGAAGAACCAGGAGAGCGTCGCAAGCGGGATTCCCAGGCAGAGGTGAGCTTTAATCATGTATGAAGACCTGTCCACTCACGTTGAGTGCTAGGACCTGGTTCACAAACGGTGCTGTGCGGTTGTTGGAATACCTTATACGGGTGATCGCGCGCCTCGTAATGTGCCAGACCCGGATGGGCCCAATGATCCTGAGCGAAGGGATACCAATGGTGCCGTCGTCTTGAGGCCAAATTGGTTAGGGGGATTATCAGATCCCTCAGTTCAGACCTTCATCATGCATGTGGTATTACTGCTAAATCAAGATGAGGAGAAACTCGAGCCGGAAAAGGTGATACACTCACCTTTCATGATAATAATACTAATCCCAGGCCATAGCAAGTCTTTTCGGTGCTCAGTCACAGCGAGCAGTTACACAAAGTGAAGACTTACTTCAATTCCTTGAAGGACAGCTATAAGCAACAGCAGAGTGACGAAGCAGCTAGCAAGGCCAAGAGCAAGGCCAAGAGGAGCAAGCGAATGATGAGGTTGAGCCGTGTATGCCATTATCCCTCTGCAGTGAACATGCATGCTAATTCCCTGTTTATGCTGACAGCAAGCCGATGATCTACGGAAAATTGCACCAAAGGTCGAACAGGCACTCTCAAAGCACTTTGAAAGGGAGGTGGCCGGGTTTGATCAGATTGTGCACACCGACTGGCTCGACTCTTGCCATTCCGACAGCGGTAACATCTCCAAGGGAGAGTGGGATAGGGCAAAGGCTACGGCAGGATATGGTAAAGTAAACAAAACCTGGGAGGTGCGCAAAAGAGGTTGGGTCAGTCCAAGCGTAAGTGACTGAGGTCGGAGAATTGTAGCTGCTAAACTCACAATGTTGAACAGCTGCGACGCCTTTATCGTTATGCGCAGAGACTCGCAAGCACCGAGGCTGAGAGCGCAAAAGGACTTGCTGGATCCAGGGTTCCCATGTGGAAGGGTGTTACTGCAAATCGGAACGATGAATGGCCACCCATGAACCGAGGCAAGGTGCCATTCGACATCTGCATTGATTCGCAGTGGAAGCTTCGGACTGGTTCCTCCAACCTTCAATTCAAGGCGCACAACCCTGATGAGGTGTCGATCCTTGGCCTTGAGCTACCTGACGCACTGTTCAACAAGGAGGACTTGGATTGGCTGGCAGATGATGAATGCGCATAAGTAGTACTTACCTATGCGGGTGCGACGGTCACCCAGTAGTCGACATTAAGTATTTTGACCCGTGCACGTACAACATGTTTGTATATAGTCGCTAGAGGAATAAGGGTGTTGTCTTGCTCATTGTATTCATCCGCATTTCAAATGTGCATTGAAGAATCTCTGAGCATTAATATTGTTAGCAGCGACTACAAAGTTTGTGAGTTGAATTACTCACCGACTAGCCCAAAATGTGGCCTCGACTCCCGGGATAATAGCAGGGACAAGCCACCGTACATGGCCGAAATGGTGCACCCCCCCCAAGCGAATTTGCTTGAGGGTTATAATGTCCAGAAGCTCACCCACATGTGTTGAAAGCGAAGGAGAGTGTACCAAAATAAAGGAATTTGCTGTGTTGTTTGCGCGATTGCAAGCGTAGAATCGGCGTTGGGATATGACTGCATAATCAAAGAAGAATGCATGGGAGAGAAGAGGAGGTTCAGAGCCCAGAGAAATGTGAGAGCGAACTTGGAGATGTAGCTGGTCTTTAAAATACCGAAACACTTTGGAGTAGAGAGCGTCAGACATTGATGATTCACTGAATTTAGGAGATAAATGAAATGCAAGCCCGCCTATAGGAGACCAATATAGCCTTTCAGTAAGTGCGATTAAGATAGAAAAGAGGACATACCATCTTCGGTAGCCTCATCAACTTCTCGTGCAAGTGCCTGAACAGTGCCACGATCATCAGAGGTGGCACGGTACATCGCCGCAATACTTTGCTTTGTATGAGTGTCACCATGAGAAAATGCAGCAGCCATCTGTGTATACAAGGCCATTAGTTAGCATACTACTGAGATCCATTGAAACAAGTACCACACGGGATAGTTGTACGGTGCGATGAAATTCACGGAAAAAAGATGTTTCAAGTTCGCCGCCTGCGTGGTTGGACGTCTTGTAGCTTTTGAGAACCTTATTGATTCGTTCATATAAAAACGTCCAAAACTCGTGAAGGGGGCCGAAATCGCGCACACATTCAAGAATGTGTGTTGCATAATGGTGGTTTGGGCGCACAACATCTGGACCATAAAGCTGTTTAACTATCAGTCGGCTTCAGCCAGCCTTATTTCTCGTCCGAGGAGCAGACGAAGTGCCTTTGTGAGCATGAGAAAGTGTGGCAGATCATCGGGATGAAGATTTGGGTCCTGAGGGCCGTCATCGTCGTCATTTGCGTCAACAAAAATATCATGTTCCTCCTCAATCGCACCAGCGTCTAGTCGTGCTGCATCCTCAGGGTCGTCGTCTGGAAACTCCACCCGAACATACTATTGAGGTGGGATGTCAGCCAGCAACATGTTGAAGCTCCAGCTCTTGTGCATGCTTACCTGAGCTCGCTCTGTGCGTTTGCGTTTGCGCTGCGGGCGTCGAGCTGTTTGACTGTTTGCTTCATCGCGCGCCTTCCGTGCCGCAGCCTGGGCTTCCTTTCGCTTCTTGATAGCATCCTTGATAGCACCCATGCGGCGTAAACATATCACCTCTCCGCTCCCTGTACAATACTCTTCCCATATCTGAGGAATCTAACCAGAGTTCTCAGCTCCATGCCGCCGAACGAGGAAAGCCAACATACAATGATTGGACAGATGACAGTAGCCGCAACAAGCCATTGATCTGCAGTCAGTGATCCGCCTGCGGGGACTCCCATCAATGAGGGTAGCCGGCCAAGATACGATGGGATCTGTAACTACATATTGTGTTAGCGGAAGATATACTTGGGGTTGTGAAGATCCCCCACGCACCTGGGCAAGAAGATCATGGAAGCGGCGAAGCTCGCGTGTTTTGCGTAGAACCTTTTGTTGTATCCAAATGTGGTAGAAATGAGTTTTGACCAACCCTATTCGCTGTGAGTCTAAACACTGAACATCATGGTATGATATTACTCACCTAACAATAGATTATGCATTGGGTCAACAACGACCATCCGGCAGATATCAAAGTATGGCAGAAGAAGTAGCTCAGACCACCGTGTGGCATACTGCTTTACATGATCGTCGTGTGCGGCTTGTGTCGTGTACTGCTGATATTCTTCTCCGCGCCGTTTTTGTTCAGCATGAGTTCGTGGCGGAAACGCTGAAACAAATGAGCAGACAGTCAAAGATCTTCGTGTAAAGTACAAACCATGAGCTTGAAAAGCGGCAGCCGTGTTCTTCTCAGACTGGCGAATCCAGCAGCGCGTGCAGAAGAATGTGTGGCTGTGAGATCCGAACCCACCGAGTTTGTGAGCCGCTGGCTTGTCGCAGATTACGCAGAGGAGGGCGACACGAACAAGGATGCCATTGGGGTGTTTTGACGTGCTAACGATAAAGCCGTGACGCCATAGCCGTATGAGCTCGTTGACAAAGACCCGCATGAAACGTTGGATTTGATCGGGATTTTGTTCCTTGGGACCCGGCATGATGCCTACGAGCATTACATTTGCTGTGCGATATCTAGGGTTTGTCAGTCTCTTTACCACCGAGATTGTCTAGTTGCGATAAGCTCACTTCAGAAAGTGCGGCAGATTGGCAATTACGAAAGACATCGGACAGGATGAATGTGAGGGCGATATCAAGCTGCGAAGGTAAGAGAACCTGCATTTAGTGTTAGTGTGACTGTCGACTGGGCGCACTGTGAGATAGAACAGACCAATCTACACCTAGGGTCAAACCAATGCGGAGTTCCTCCACTCCAGGGGGCAGTGGATTAGCGAAGAAGCGAGTTCCATCAGGCGCAGGTAACGTTTTGCAGACATCACCGTCGAAAATATCTGTCATGACACCTGTGGTTCGAGGTTTCGAACGCCAGCCTTCCAGGACCTCCTCCATCCCAGGGACGGCAAGAATATCACGTAGCTGGGATTCAATGCCTTTGACAGGGAATTGAAGTGATGGACGGCAAGTTTCCGTAGTCGAAGAGGCGCGGCGGTTGAGTGAGTGACGGGGTCGGAATAACGGTGATGCGCAACAGGTGCATGTAGCATCGGGCGGGGTAGTCGATGGGTAAACCTCAAGGCAGCTAGGGCACACTGGAAGGATGTTGAACTTCGGTTCAATACCCAGGCGTGGCAGAACAGAGCCGAGGGTAGTGTAGATGTGTAGATCGGGTGGTAGTACTGTTCCAAGTGCTCTAACAATGTGAACGACGACGACAAGGATGGCGTTGCATGCGAGAAAAGGGAGGTGGAAGTGGGTGTGAAGCCAGGAGACAAGCAAGTACAAGAGAAATATGGGTCCATCAATATTCGAGGCACTATTGTTCGTTCTTTGACTGGCCGTGGATACTTCGAATGGATCTGGGAAGTCCTCAGTAGGGGTGGTGGGGTCTCCAGCATCGATAAAAGTAGGTGGTTCATTTGGTGGATCCGAGTTAAGGGGATGAGGGGCAGTCATATGTTCTTGGTGATCGCGATGTTCGATTTCTTCGTCGGTGTCATCCCAAGTGTCGCCAATATCATCGTTGGTGTGGGACTCGTCGATTCTCTGCTCACGCATCACCTCAGGAATACACTCTTGTTCCCATTCTCCAGCGAGGGCATGCTCTGACGGGGCATCGGTAGGATTACGAACGTTGTCATCAGCATGGTTGACTGGGTGTTGGTTGGTGTCAAAGACTGATGGGTGAGTGTGGGGTTCTGTAGGGAAATGGCTGGCGTGGAAGGGGAATGGTTGATATTGCGGAATTACTGCGGAGGAGGGGGGCACTGGGTGAGGCATCTGAGAACCTGACGGTGCCGTAGATACACGCAATGAGAGGCCTTGTTGGCTTTTGCGCTTTCGGTCCATCTGTAGATGGTAATTGCGAGTGGATCGCTTTTGAAGAGCTCCATTGCACGCCCTCGTTTGACAATGACACGGAAACTAAGAAACATCGTTTTGTTAGTTGCTTAGCCGCTAATTACAGAGTCCTCACCATGTAAAGAATGGCTAGACAGTTCGCCCACTGCCAACGGTGAGTGATTCAAGTTTGCGTGGCTTTGAGACCACTGAGTTCCTTGGTGTGTGAGTGAATTGAAGCCGGCGGCGGATGTATGAGATGGTGGGAGACGGCGAGTGATAATATTCGGCGAGTGGGTAGGTGGTAGCTGCGCCATAGAATAGTTGTGTAGTTTGGATACATGGTGTGGGTAGACGCAGGTACTGGATGTAAACTGGATGTACCTTGGGTGTAGCGTGTAATCGGAAGTCCGCGAATGCTGACAAATCGCTCTCACGGTCAATCAACAACAGATACAAGGCAGACACCTCCGTTTACATACTGCATTCAACACGATATAAGAGACGCTAATGACACGCTCATCACTAATTCCAACACTGGACTCTCCTTTCTCGTTGCACACCAGGCTTTTGCGCAATGCATGAATCCATCCCGATGATCACCCCGCCGTCATCCCCACCTCAGACACCTTCACCCTCGAGTTCCAGCTCACCTGACTCCCCCTGTTCACCAGCCATTTATGGCCCCCCCAACCCATACAACCAAAAAGCAAAGTCCGGTCATATGTTTCTAGCACGACGGGACCGCATCGGCTCTCCAAAACCTATAGATCGATGGCTGCAGGCCAACCTGAGTTCGTGGTTCCACCCCGATGCTCGCTCAATCGGGGTTAGCATTGACGATGAAGAGGTGACCTGCGACATCGAAATGAAGCTCTTTCCAGTGAGTCCCAGTCCGGTCCCAGCCCGTATTTACAGAATTAGTGATGCCTCACATATTGCAGCCCAAGATATCTCGCATCATAGATCCCGACGATCCATTCACAGAGAGCATTGTCGACGAGCGTTACGTTCTCGTTTTGGTGATCACAATGCCTCTGTCCTCCATTGGCCCACTTGTATGGCACCGTACAAGTCCCCCCATTATTCTCGACCGTTATTCTGGCGAGAAGTCCTGCCTTATCGCGCCAGACTGGTGCCGCAGCATGGACATCGGCGAAACGATCACGTTTACGCAGCCTCGCTACGGTATTACCGAGTTTGCCACACAGTTAGCTATCACGGAGGCCAATCGGGAGGAGGTTCGTAATCATCTCACTCTCCTTCAGTGCTGATATGGATGTGGGCAAAAGGGTTATACCAAGAAGGCGCTCCAATGGGCAGAAGGTGCCTCAGTATGTCTCTAAAACTGCCTACTCATGAACGTGACTACTCACTACTCAAGTTAGATTACGGCCCAAATACTCCGGACCTATCGCCACAGCTGCAACTTACTTGCCACACCAACTCGCCGTCCGTGTTGCCTCAATACACGGTGCCACCGAGCGAGTTGCACAGACATGGAAGAGGCTGAGGCCGCCGTCTTACGCATCGCATACGCATCTTCCCCCTGCCTCCGATTCTCTCAGCATAGTGATTCAGACGTCGATATGCTACAACTAGATGTGTAAAACCTATCTATTAATTATAATGATATCACTTTGTGTCATTCTTCGTAGTCGTACATTCCGAGCTGATCTGCTAAACTCCGCGTCGGGCAAACTCAAGGTATATGTGCTCAATGATACCTTGCGTGAATAGTCGCTAATTACATGCAATACATACATAGTTAAATATATTCACGGCTTCTTTTACAACATATATATCAGGAGCAACTAATCTATAACCAACGAGCAGGACACAAGGGGGACGCGACGGATATGTCCCATAACTCCGCTCCGATACGACCTATTCACAACGCAGAAAACGCAGTGATTATCGCTTAGCTACAAATACTCCTGTACTCGTAGTTAGTAAAATTCAGCTTGCTTTTCCCCCCACATCGAGTCAGAATCTAAGAAGTCCGAAGCTTTCTTCTCATCCGTTGTCAGAGTTCGCCGTCGTCCGAGTCCGAGTCCGATCCGAAGCCAGTTTCTCCTGCCGTCCTATTCATTCTCCTGCCGTCCTCATTGTACTATCCGAAGCCGAGTTGTCTGTTCCGCGTCCGAGCGCATCCGAAGCCATCCGAAGCATCTGAAGTTTCTATCCTTTCGTTATCACTCTCGGACTCATCATTCTCACACTTAGTTCACTCGGGTGTCACACAGACTTGTCCTGCCGGAGGCGGACCCTCGCATTTTCATTAGACTATCTACTAGTCTACGTGTATATTCACTACTACAGTATTAGAGCCACGAGGATCCGTGAGACCCACATCGTTGATCTGGGGGTCGTATATTCCTGCTCTGTTAATCCAGTGCTTCAAGCTTGCCCAGCTGAAGGACATAGGCTTCCTGTAGGGATCATCTGTGCGATGTACGTATATCGTTGGCGAGCGGCTGAGGACCCATTCCTGGGAGCACCACGCCCGCATTCGAGGTGGATGAGGTCGAATTCCTAGGAGTAGTGGTGAAGGACGGAAAGGTGCAGATGGAAGAAGCAAAGGTGGAGGCAGTAAAGAACTGGCCGGTTCCGAAGAACGTGCAACAGGTGCAGCAATTCTGAGGATTCAGCAACTACTACCGACGGTTCATAAAGGACTTTGCCACCGTTGCTAAACCATTGCACGAGCTCACAAGAAAAGATGAGGAGTTCGTATGGAACAAAAGGAGACAGGAGGCTTTTGAGAAGCTAAAAAACTATTTACTGAGGAACCAATTCTGGTACTACTGGATACAGATAGGGAGATGAAAATTGAAGCGGACTCGTCGAATTATGCATCAGGAGCGGTGCTCTCAATGCTATGTGACGACAAGAAGTGGAGACCATGCGCCTTCCTATCCAAAGGGTTCACGGAAACAGAACGAAACTACGACATCCACGACAAAGAGATGTTGGCTATAATTCGGGCCCTGGAGGCATGGCGACATTACCTGGAAGGAAATAGTCGACAATTCACAATCTGGACAGATCATAAGAATCTGGAATACTTCATGACCACCAAGAAACTCAATAGACGCTAGGTGTGATGGGTGTTATATCTATCACGATTCAACTTTATCTTAAAACACAAGCCAGGAGCTTCAAACATGAAAGCAGACGTCTTGTCAAGACGACCAGACCTTGATAGGGGGGAGGAGGACAACACAATGGTTTTGTTAAAACTCAAATATTTTCGAATCAAAGCCATGCAGCAAGGACACGTCTTGATTGAGGGAGCAGAGTCTACTATTCTGTCGAAAATCAGAAAATCAAAAAACTAAAAAAAAAAAAGTGGAAGGCATCCACAGCGTGGACGTAAACACTCGAGAGCGTGAATGGATCAAACAGTGAGATTGAGGGAGATGTACATAGATACAGGAAGAGAGGGAAAGTAAGTAAGCTGTGGTACGAGTCCTGTATATAAGGGAATACACTCATCACATGATCACGTACAGGAGTCAGGGGAATAGGAGTAAGGGGAATACCTTACATATTCTGTCAAAAATCAGAAAATCAAAGAACTATGACAAGTCAGTAGTAAAGGCGGTGACAGAATTGAAAAGGTCACCAACGAAGGTGTTGAGAGAAGTGGAGTGGTCAGAGAAGCAGGATCTCGTACTATACCACAGAAAGGTATACGTGCCCAAGGATATGGACATCCGAAGGGAAATTGTGAAACTACATCATGACTCAACGGTGGCAGGCCACCCAGGAAGGTGGAAAACCATTGAGCTAGTCTCACGAAACTACTGGTGGCCAGGGATGAATAGATTTGTGGCAGAATATGTCAAAGGGTGTGACCAGTGTCAACGAAGCAAGGCCTACTCATGACAACTGCAGGGAAAGCTCCAACCCAACCCAATTCCATCGGAACTATGGGCAGACATCTCAGCGGATTTCATCACCAAACTACCAAGGTCGCAAGGATACGACACGATCCTGGTGGTAGTAGATCGCTTCACTAAAATGGTCCGCCTAGTACCGTCTACCGAAGAATTGTCCTCACTAGGTCTAGCCAAACTATACCAAGACCATGTTTGGAAAGACTTTGGACTGCCTACCACTATTATATCAGATCGGGCACCCCTGTAAGGGGACACTCCTATTTTCTCCTATTCCCCCTATCCCTCTCCCTTCCTCCTCGTTCCTTTCTCTTTTCCTTCATCCCACGGACTCTTACTTATATCCCTTTGTTCCCTTTCGTTCCCCTTTCCTTTCCGTTTCCCTTCCGCCCACTCCCTTCGCATCCGAGCCGCGTCCGGTGACTCCGAAGTCTTCCCGCACTTCGGACTCGCTCGGACTCGCTCGGACTCGTCTATACACCTCGGGGCTCGTCCGGGCTACTTCCATTCTCTTTCCCCACTTCATCTCCCTTCGCCCTTACTTCCCCAGGTCGCTGGCACGACTCCTGTACATTCCCCCTCCACTTCATTATCACATGTTTCCTCGTACCTTGTGATATTCGTTCGGACCTGTGGCTGGTGTACTGTACAGTTATCCCTTCATTCCTCCCACGCTACTACAGTATATACTTCGCTTCCTAGCATGGAGAATCCTTATCCTGTTCTCTTTGGATTCTCCCTCTGCTAGGTGAGCAGCTCTCTCATGTATTGTAGCTAGTCTTATTCATATCTTTGGATTCTCCCTCTGCTAGGCTTGCGCTGTCGGCCATCTTGAGGTTGCCCTTACAGCAGAACAGGATCTCCCATCCTGGCACCAGAGCCCTACGGAAAACGTCCTGCGCCACTCCGGACTCGTTCCCGACGTCTCTCCGGTTTTGCGGACATTCCGGACGCTCTCCTGCTACTCCCACCCACCTCTGAGGACCCAAGGAACTCCATCCCTCGCTCCCCTGACGACTCCGAAATGACGGGCGCTTCCAGCCAGATCCCGCCATCCGAGCCAGTCGCTTCAGGACCGGACTCCGAGACTTTGCAGACCTTGTGGGCTCAGACGTACGAACACCAAACCCAAATCAGCTCCATCCACGATACACTCGCCCGAATCGAAGAACTCCTCTTAACACCCCGTCCGATCACTCCGAAAACGACTCCGGACTCCGAGCCGAGGGGCACTGAAGCCTCCCAGCACGCCCCGAGTCGATCCGAAAACACCCCGCGTTCCCGTTTGAAGCCCGCCTCTCCCCCGATCTTCGACGGAAACCGCAAGGATGGTCGCGCATTCTACAACGCGTGCTCCATCTACTTCCAGCTCTGTCCGGACCACTTTCCGACGGAGCAGGCCAAAATCCTCTGGTGTCTCTCCTTCTTCCAGAAGGATCGAGCTAAGGAGTACGCGGACATGGTGCTCCGGAGTCCGAAGGATCCGTACTTCGAGTCCTGGGCCGCCTTCGCAACCGAATTCCGGACTCGCTTCCTTCCAGATCGGGAACGCGAAGCCGCCATGCTAAAACTGGAGTCCTCCCGGTACCACCAAGGCCGTCGGACTTTCCAGGAGTACCTCGACGAGTTCCGGGACCTTGTAGACCAGTCCGGATACTCCGAGGGCTCCAACATCACGATGAAGTTCCGCCGCGGATTGGACTCCATCATCCAGAGCCGTGTTGCCGAGTCCGCAGACTGTCCGGACGAGGACGACTTCGAGGAATGGTACAGGGCAGCGCAGCGGGTTGCTGACAATCGTGCCGCTAACCAGTCCTTCCACTTCGGCGTGCACTCCGGTAACTCCGGACACTCCGGACCCCTCGTCCGACCTGCAGCCAACTCCGGAGTCGCTCGGACTCCTGCGGGTGTGCTCCCCGCGCCTCGGACTCAGCTCCCGCCTGTAAGGGGACGCTCCTATTTTCTCCTATTCCCCCTGTCCCTCTCCCTTCCTCCTCGTTCCTTTCTCTTTTCCTTCATCCCACGGACTCTTACTTATATCCCTTGTTCCCTTTCGTTCCCCTTTCCTTTCCGTTTCCCTTCCGCCCACTCCCTTCGCATCCGAGCCGCGTCCGGTGACTCCGAAGTCTTCCCGCACTTCGGACTCGCTCGGACTCGCTCGGACTCGTCTATACACCTCGGGGCTCGTCCGGGCTACTTCCATTCTCTTTCCCCACTTCATCTCCCTTCGCCCCTACTTCCCCAGGTCGCTGGCACGACTCCTGTACATTCCCCCTCCACTTCATTATCACATGTTTCCTCGTACCTTGTGATATTCGTTCGGACCTGTGGCTGGTGTACTGTACAGTTATCCCTTCATTCCTCCCACGCTACTACAGTATATACTTCGCTTCCTAGCATGGAGAATCCTTATCCTGTTCTCTTTGGATTCTCCCTCTGCTAGGTGAGCAGCTCTCTCATGTATTGTAGTTAGTCTTATTCATCTCTTTGGATTCTCCCTCTGCTAGGCTTGCGCTGTCGGCCATCTTGAGGTTGCCCTTACAGCAGAACAGGATCTCCCATCCTGGCACCAGAGCCCTACGGAAAACGTCCCGCGCCACTCCGGACTCGTTCCCGACGTCTCTCCGGTTTTGCGGACATTCCGGACGCTCTCCTGCTACTCCCACCCACCTCTGAGGACCCAAGGAACTCCATCCCTCGCTCCCCTGACGACTCCGAAATGACGGGCGCTTCCAGCCAGATCCCGCCATCCGAGCCAGTCGCTTCAGGACCGGACTCCGAGACTTTGCAGACCTTGTGGGCTCAGACGTACGAACACCAAACCCAAATCAGTTCCATCCACGATACACTCGCCCGAATCGAAGAACTCCTCTTAACACCCCGTCCGATCACTCCGAAAACGACTCCGGACTCCGAGCTGAGGGGCACTGAAGCCTCCCAGCACGCCCCGAGTCGATCCGAAAACACCCCGCGTTCCCGTTTGAAGCCTGCCTCTCCCCCAATCTTCGACGGAAACCGCAAGGATGGTCGCGCATTCTACAACGCGTGCTCCATCTACTTCCAGCTCTGTCCGGACCACTTTCCGACGGAGCAGGCCAAAATCCTCTGGTGTCTCTCCTTCTTCCAGAAGGATCGAGCTAAGGAGTACGCGGACATGGTGCTCCGGAGTCCGAAGGATCCGTACTTCGAGTCCTGGGCCGCCTTCGCAACCGAATTCCGGACTCGCTTCCTTCCGGATCGGGAACGCGAAGCCGCCATGCTCAAGCTGGAGTCCTCCCGGTACCACCAAGGCCGTCGGACTTTCCAGGAGTACCTCGACGAGTTCCGGGACCTTGTAGACCAGTCCGGATACACCGAGGGCTCCAACATCACGATGAAGTTCCGCCGCGGATTGGACTCCATCATCCAGAGCCGCGTTGCCGAGTCCGCAGACTGTCCGGACGAGGACGACTTCGAGGAATGGTACAGGGCAGCGCAGCGGGTTGCTGACAATCGTGCTGCTAACCAGTCCTTCCACTTTGGCGTGCACTCCGGTCACTCCGGACACTCCGGACCCCTCGTCCGACCAGCAGCCAACTCCGGAGTCGCTCGGACTCCTGCGGGCGTACTCCCCGCGCCTCGGACTCAGCTCCCGCCTCTGCAACCTCGTTTCCAACCTCCGCCTCCTCCAAAGGCTCTCTCACCTGGTGTCCCCATGGACGTCGACCACACCCGCTCCCGACCCGCCACTTCGCAGCTCTGCTACCGATGCGGCAAGCCCGGCCACATGTCCCGCGAGTGCCCACTCCGGTACGATGTCCGGTTCATGACCACCGAGGAGCGGATGTCCGCCATCGAAGATCTCTTGACCGCGGCCGACGTTGTAGAAAGTGCAGGGACTTCGGAAGGAATAGACGATGAGGGAACGGCCCCGGTTGAGGAATCGGACACGGCGGATTTTGTCCGGACCAACGAGTGATCAGTGCGACCTCGTTGGTGAATAACCGATTTGCTTGTCTTAGCGTAGACGAAATAGACGATTCCAATCACTCCGATGATTCGTCCGACGTTAAGCAAACGACTCCGGTTACAATCCGCACACTCCGAAGGTTTCGCCCGCAGTGGGAACGGCGGCTACCCAGTAGCTATAAGATCTCCGCGCTGCCCGGCAAGCTTTCGCTAGATATACCCGTTGAAGTGCAGAGCACGGATACACAACACCGATGTACCCTGCAGGCCCTGGTGGACTGCGGAGCCACCGGAGTCTTCATGCATCCGCGCTTTGCTGATGCCCATGGTTTCACCCGACGCAAGCTGTCCGCTCCGATTCCGGTCTTCAACGTCGACGGATCGCCAAACGAAAACGGATCCATCTCCGAAGTCGTGGACCTTGTACTCCGGTTCAAGGACCACATGGAACGGATGCTTTTCGCAGTCACTAACATCGGACGGCAGGACATCATCCTCGGATACACCTGGCTTCGGAAGCACAACCCCGAGATTGACTGGCAGACGAAGGAGGTGACCATGAGCCGTTGTCCGTCTGGATGCGACACCTGTCGGAAGGAGTTCCGCCATGACAAGCTGATCCGACGCAAGGAGTCCGTGCGACTCCGGGAGTGTCGTACGGGTCCGATGCCAAGGGTTGAGGAACTGCACTCGGACGATCTCCCGCAGCTTCAGGACTGTGAGGATGATGATGAGGACGATGAGGCTACAACTCCGGATGACTTCGGACTTGAGAAGGGTGACCGTATCTTCGCAGCCATTCCTCCTCCGACTCCGGAGTACCTTCGGACTCTTCGGGAAGAACACATCCGGGCTTCGGAGACAGTCTCGCAGCGCCTCGCATTGGCTTTCCAGCGCAACAAACCCCACGATCCTCGGAACAGCGCAGTCCCGGACTTCCTTCAGGAATTCGAGGACGTCTTCGCAAAGGAGTCCTTTGATGAACTGCCCATGCCGCGTCCGTGGGACCATGCCATTGAACTACTGGACGGAGCGGAACCGACCTCTACCAAGTGCTACCCGCTGTCCCCGGCGGAGCAGAAACAGCTGGACGAATTTCTGGAAGAAAATCTCCGGACTGGTCGGATCCGCCCCAGCAAGTCGCCCATGGCCGCCCCGGTGTTCTTTGTCAAGAAGAAGGACGGATCGCTCCGCTTGGTTCAGGACTACCGGAAGCTCAACAACATGACGGTCAAGAACCGGTACCCGCTCCCGCTCATCTCGGACTTGGTGGACAAACTCCGGAACGCTCGCTACTTCTCCAAGCTCGACGTCCGGTGGGGTTTCAACAACGTCCGGATCAAGGAGGGTGACGAGTGGAAGGCCGCATTTCGGACTACGCGCGGACTCTTCGAACCCTTGGTGATGTTCTTCGGACTGACCAACAGCCCGTCTACCTTCCAGACCATGATGAACGACCTGTTCCGGGAGCTCATTACGGAAGGTGTGGTCATTATCTATCTGGATGACATTCTGATCTACACCAAGACGCGCGAAGAGCATCGCCGGGTTCTCAAGCGAGTCCTAGAGATCCTCCAGCGGAACAAGCTCTTCCTCCGAGCAGACAAGTGCGATTTCGAGCAGACCAAGGTGGAGTATCTCGGAGTCGTCATCTCCGAGGGTAAGATCGAGATGGACCCCGTAAAGGTTTCCGGAGTCGCGGACTGGCCGACCCCTCGGACTCGGACTGAACTCCAATCCTTCCTCGGGTTCGTCAACTTCTACCGCCGCTTCATCAAGGACTACTCGCATATCGCCCGACCACTCTTCGACCTCACTTGCGCAAAGGAATGGCAGTGGAACGACTCCGCTCAATCCGCATTTCTTCGGATCAAGGAGCTGATCACTTCGGAACCCGTTCTGGTCTTCCCGAAGGAGGATCGGCCGTACCGGGTTGAAGCGGACTCATCGGACTACGCTACGGGTGCTGTCTTGTCGCAGCTGGATCCGGATGATGGTAAATGGCATCCTGTCGCATTCTATTCTAAAAGTCTACAGGCTGCGGAGCGGAACTACGAAATACACGACAAGGAGATGCTTTCGATCATCCGGGCGCTCGAAGAGTGGCGGCACTACCTTGAAGGCGCGGAGACTCCGTTTGAGATCTGGACGGACCACAAGAACCTGGAGTACTTCATCAAGGCCCAGAAGCTCAACCGTCGTCAGGCCCGCTGGTCCCTATACCTCTCCCGCTTCGACTTCACTCTCCAGCACCGTCCGGGTCGGACTATGGGTAAGCCGGATGCTCTCTCGCGTCGCTCGGATCACTCGGATGGTAAGGACGACAACAAGGATGTGGTTTTACTTAAGCCGTCCTACTTTGCCGTCCGTGCCACGGGTGTCACTCTTGAAGGGGAGGAGAAGGATATCCTCACGGCTATCCGGACTGGAGTGCGAGATGCGAAGTTCGAAGATGCAGTGGCAAAGGCGGCAGAGGAGTTGAAGAAGGCGCAGGGCAGTCGCAAGACAGTCCGGAGTGCGGAATGGTCTCAATCGGACGGACTCCTGATGTTCCGGGGTAAGATCTACGTTCCGGACTCACCGGACTTGCGTCGGACTATTGTAGCCCAGCACCACGACTCCAAGGTCGCAGGACACGCCGGCAGATGGAAGACCCTCGAACTCGTTTCGCGCAGCTACTGGTGGCCCAACATGTCCCGGTACGTCGGATCCTACACCCGCCATTGTGACCTCTGCCTCCGGACGAAGGCCCAGAGGCATCCGCCCATGGGTGAACTCCATCCGCTTCCTATTCCGGATGAACGCTGGGATCGCCTGAGCGTCGACTTCATTGTCGAGCTTCCGGAGTCCGATGGATTTGATGCTGTCATGAATGTGGTCGACTCTGTAAGCAAACGCGCCCACTTCATTCCCACTCACACCACAGTGTCCGCCCTCGGATCCGCGAACTTGTACCTGCAGAACGTCTGGAAGTTGCACGGACTCCCTCGGTCCGTTGTGTCCGACCGGGGTCCGCAGTTCGTCGCAGAGTTCACCCGAGAGGTCTACCGGATGCTCGGAATCAAGCTGGCTGCATCCACTGCGTACCACCCTCAATCCGACGGACAGACGGAGCGGACTAACCAGGAACTCGAATCCTATCTCCGGATCTTCGTCGGAGAGCGTCAGGACGACTGGGCTCGACTCCTACCTATGGCGGAGTTCGCATACAACAACCGGGTCCATGCCTCCACTCAGCAGTCGCCCTTCCTCCTAGATACTGGCCGACATCCTCGCCTCGGGTTCGAACCTCCTCAGCCACCGTCTCGGATGGAGTCCGCAAACGAGTTTGTAGACCGGATGAAGTCCGCAGTCGATGAAGCTCAGTCCGCTTTGGTCAAGGCTCAGGACGACATGAAGCGTTACTACGATCAGCGTCGGACTCCTGCTCCGGAGTACCAGCCGGGTGACAAGGTTTGGCTGGACTCGTCGGACATCAACCTCGCCCGACCTTCCCGGAAACTCGGACACGCACGACTCGGTCCTTACAAGGTCGTCCGGAAGGTTGGCAAGGCAGCGTATCGACTCCAGCTCCCTCCGGGCTTATCCCGTCTCCATCCCGTCTTCCCCGTGGTCAAGCTCTCTCCCTTCGTTCCGGACCCCATCCCGGGTAGACGCCCTGTCACTCCGCCACCTCCGCAGCTCGTTGACGGAGAAGAGGAACACGAGGTAGAAGAGGTCCGGAACAGCAAACGGTTTGGTCGGGTCCTGAAGTATCTGGTGCGCTGGCGAGGCTATGGTATCGAGCACGACTCCTGGGAGCCCGCGAGCAACCTCCAGCATGCTACCCAGAAGGTCAAGGACTTCCACAATCGTCATCCGGATGCAGTACGCGCACTCCGGACGACTCCGATGACTCCGACGACTCCTGCACCACTCCGGATGACTCCTACAGCACTGGACCAGTCCTGGGAGCGTTGGCGCAGTCGGAAGGCTCCGGGCTGTGTGCAGTCGTACTTCGACATCTTCTCCCAGCAATCCGGGGTTTCGGGGTTGGTGAATTCGTGGCGTGGCAGGCAGGAATCTTCGCGTCGGGTCGCCGCAACCTTGAAGGGGGGGTGATGTAAGGGGACGCTCCTATTTTCTCCTATTCCCCCTGTCCCTCTCCCTTCCTCCTCGTTCCTTTCTCTTTTCCTTCATCCCACGGACTCTTACTTATATCCCTTGTTCCCTTTCGTTCCCCTTTCCTTTCCGTTTCCCTTCCGCCCACTCCCTTCGCATCCGAGCCGCGTCCGGTGACTCCGAAGTCTTCCCGCACTTCGGACTCGCTCGGACTCGCTCGGACTCGTCTATACACCTCGGGGCTCGTCCGGGCTACTTCCATTCTCTTTCCCCACTTCATCTCCCTTCGCCCCTACTTCCCCAGGTCGCTGGCACGACTCCTGTACATTCCCCCTCCACTTCATTATCACATGTTTCCTCGTACCTTGTGATATTCGTTCGGACCTGTGGCTGGTGTACTGTACAGTTATCCCTTCATTCCTCCCACGCTACTACAGTATATACTTCGCTTCCTAGCATGGAGAATCCTTATCCTGTTCTCTTTGGATTCTCCCTCTGCTAGGTGAGCAGCTCTCTCATGTATTGTAGTTAGTCTTATTCATCTCTTTGGATTCTCCCTCTGCTAGGCTTGCGCTGTCGGCCATCTTGAGGTTGCCCTTACACCGCCTCTGCAACCTCGTTTCCAACCTCCGCCTCCTCCGAAGGCTCTCTCCCCTGGTGTCCCCATGGACGTCGACCACACCCGCTCCCGACCCGCCACGTCGCAGCTCTGCTACCGATGCGGCAAGCCCGGCCACATGTCCCGCGAGTGCCCACTCCGGTACGATGTCCGGTTCATGACCACCGAGGAGCGGATGTCCGCCATCGAAGATCTCTTGACCGCGGCCGATGTTGTAGAAAGTACGGGGACTTCGGAAGGAATAGACGATGAGGGAACGGCCCCGGTTGAGGAATCGGACACGGCGGATTTTGTCCGGACCAACGAGTGATCAGTGCGACCTCGTTGGTGAATAACCGATTTGCTTGTCTTAGCGTAGACGAAATAGACGATTCCAATCACTCCGATGATTCGTCCGACGTTAAGCAAACGACTCCGGTTACAATCCGCACACTCCGAAGGTTTCGCCCGCAGTGGGAACGGCGGCTACCCAGTAGCTATAAGATCTCCGCGCTGCCCGGCAAGCTTTCGCTAGATATACCCGTTGAAGTGCAGAGCACGGATACACAACACCGATGTACCCTGCAGGCCCTGGTGGACTGCGGAGCCACCGGAGTCTTCATGCATCCGCGCTTTGCTGATGCCCATGGTTTCACCCGACGCAAGCTGTCTGCTCCGATTCCGGTCTTCAATGTCGACGGATCGCCAAACGAAAACGGATCCATCTCCGAAGTCGTGGACCTTGTACTCCGGTTCAAGGATCACACGGAACGGATGCTTTTCGCGGTCACTAACATCGGACGGCAGGACGTCATCCTCGGATACACCTGGCTTCGGAAGCACAACCCCGAGATTGACTGGCAGACGAAGGAGGTGACCATGAGCCGTTGTCCGTCCGGATGCGACACCTGTCGGAAAGAGTTCCGCCATGACAAGCTGACCCGACGCAAGGAGTCCGTGCGACTCCGGGAGTGTCGTACGGGTCCGATGCCAAGGGTTGAGGAACTGCACTCGGACGATCTCCCGCAGCTTCAGGACTGTGAGGATGATGATGAGGACGATGAGGCTACAACTCCGGATGACTTCGGACTTGAGAAGGGTGACCGTATCTTCGCAGCCATTCCTCCTCCGACTCCGGAGTACCTTCGGACTCTTCGGGAAGAACACATCCGGGCTTCGGAGACAGTCTCGCAGCGCCTCGCATTGGCTTTCCAGCGCAACAAACCCCACGATCCTCGGAACAGCGCAGTCCCGGACTTCCTTCAGGAATTCGAGGACGTCTTCGCAAAGGAGTCCTTTGATGAACTGCCCATGCCGCGTCCGTGGGACCATGCCATCGAGCTACTGGACGGAGCGGAACCGACCTCTACCAAGTGCTACCCGCTGTCCCCGGCGGAACAGAAACAGCTGGATGAATTTCTGGAAGAAAATCTCCGGACTGGTCGGATCCGCCCCAGCAAGTCGCCCATGGCCGCCCCGGTGTTCTTTGTCAAGAAGAAGGACGGATCGCTCCGCTTGGTTCAGGACTACCGGAAGCTCAACAACATGACGGTCAAGAACCGGTACCCGCTCCCGCTCATCTCGGACTTGGTGGACAAACTCCGGAACGCTCGCTACTTCTCCAAGCTCGACGTCCGGTGGGGTTTCAACAACGTCCGGATCAAGGAGGGTGACGAGTGGAAGGCCGCGTTTCGGACTACGCGCGGACTCTTCGAACCCTTGGTGATGTTCTTCGGACTGACCAACAGCCCGTCTACCTTCCAGACCATGATGAACGACCTGTTCCGGGAGCTCATTACGGAAGGTGTAGTCATTATCTATCTGGATGACATTCTGATCTACACCAAGACGCGCGAAGAGCATCGCCGGGTTCTCAAGCGAGTCCTAGAGATCCTCCAGCGGAACAAGCTCTTCCTCCGAGCAGACAAGTGCGATTTCGAGCAGACCAAGGTGGAGTATCTCGGAGTCGTCATCTCCGAGGGTAAGATCGAGATGGACCCCGTAAAGGTTTCCGGAGTCGCGGACTGGCCGACCCCTCGGACTCGGACTGAACTCCAATCCTTCCTCGGGTTCGTCAACTTCTACCGCCGCTTCATCAAGGACTACTCGCATATCGCTCGGCCTCTCTTCGACCTCACTTGCGCAAAGGAATGGCAGTGGAACGACTCCGCTCAATCCGCATTTCTTCGGATCAAGGAGCTGATCACTTCGGAACCCGTTCTGGTCTTTCCGAAGGAGGATCGGCCGTACCGGGTTGAAGCGGACTCGTCGGACTACGCTACGGGTGCGGTCTTGTCGCAGCTGGATCCGGATGATGGTAAATGGCATCCTGTCGCATTCTACTCTAAAAGTCTACAGGCTGCGGAGCGGAACTACGAAATACACGACAAGGAGATGCTTTCGATCATCCGGGCACTCGAAGAATGGCGGCACTACCTTGAAGGCGCGGAGACTCCGTTTGAGATCTGGACGGACCACAAGAACCTGGAGTACTTCATCAAGGCCCAGAAACTCAACCGTCGTCAGGCCCGCTGGTCCCTATACCTCTCCCGCTTCGACTTCACTCTCCAGCACCGTCCGGGTCGGACTATGGGTAAGCCGGATGCTCTCTCGCGACGCTCGGATCACTCGGATGGTAAGGACGACAACAAGGATGTGGTTTTACTCAAGCCGTCCTACTTTGCTGTCCGTGCCACGGGTGTCACTCTTGAAGGGGAGGAGAAGGATATCCTCACGGCTATCCGGACTGGAGTGCGGGATGCGAAGTTCGAAGATGCAGTGGCAAAGGCGGCAGAGGAGTTGAAGAAGGCGCAGGGCAGTCGGAAGACAGTCCGGAGTGCGGAATGGTCTCAATCGGACGGACTCCTGATGTTCCGGGGTAAGATCTACGTTCCGGACTCACCGGACTTGCGTCGGACTATTGTAGCCCAGCACCATGACACCAAGGTCGCAGGACACGCTGGCAGATGGAAGACCCTTGAGCTCGTTTCGCGCAGCTACTGGTGGCCCAACATGTCCCGGTACGTCGGATCCTACACCCGCCATTGCGACCTCTGTCTCCGGACGAAGGCCCAAAGGCATCCGCCCATGGGTGAACTTCATCCGCTTCCTATTCCGGATGAACGCTGGGATCGCCTGAGTGTCGACTTCATTGTCGAGCTTCCGGAGTCCGATGGATTTGACGCTGTCATGAATGTGGTCGACTCCGTAAGCAAACGCGCCCACTTCATTCCGACTCACACCACAGTGTCCGCCCTCGGATCCGCGAACTTGTACCTGCAGAACGTCTGGAAGCTGCACGGACTCCCTCGGTCCGTCGTGTCCGACCGGGGTCCGCAGTTCGTCGCAGAGTTCACCCGAGAAGTCTATCGGATGCTCGGAATCAAGCTGGCTGCATCCACTGCGTACCACCCTCAATCCGACGGACAGACGGAGCGGACTAACCAGGAACTCGAGTCCTATCTCCGGATCTTCGTCGGAGAGCGTCAGGACGACTGGGCTCGACTCCTACCTATGGCGGAGTTCGCATACAACAACCGGGTCCATGCATCCACCCAACAGTCGCCCTTCCTCCTAGATACCGGCCGACATCCTCGCCTCGGGTTCGAACCTCATCAGCCACCGTCTCGGATGGAGTCCGCAAACGAGTTTGTAGACCGGATGAAGTCCGCAGTCGATGAAGCTCAGTCTGCGTTGGTCAAGGCTCAGGACGACATGAAGCGTTACTACGATCAGCGTCGGACTCCTGCTCCGGAGTACCAACCGGGTGACAAGGTTTGGCTGGACTCGTCGGACATCAACCTCGCCCGACCTTCCCGGAAACTCGGACACGCACGACTCGGTCCTTACAAGGTCGTCCGGAAGGTTGGCAAGGCAGCGTATCGACTCCAGCTCCCTCCGGGCTTATCCCGTCTCCATCCCGTCTTCCCTGTTGTCAAACTCTCTCCCTTCGTTCCGGACCCCATCCCGGGTAGACGCCCTGTCACTCCGCCACCTCCGCAGCTCGTTGACGGAGAAGAGGAACACGAGGTAGAAGAGGTCCGGAACAGCAGACGGTTTGGTCGGGTCCTGAAGTATCTGGTGCGCTGGCGAGGCTATGGTATCGAGCACGACTCCTGGGAGCCCGCGAGCAACCTCCAGCACGCTGCCCAGAAGGTCAAGGACTTCCACAATCGTCATCCGGATGCAGTACGCGTACTCCGGACGACTCCGACGACTCCTGCACCGCTCCGGATGACTCCTACAGCACTGGACCAGTCCTGGGAGCGTTGGCGCAGTCGGAAGGCTCCGGGCTCTGTGCAGTCGTACTTCGACATCTTCTCGCAGCAATCCGGGGTTTCGGGGTTGGTGAATTCGTGGCGTGGCAGGCAGGAATCTTCGCGTCGGGTCGCCGCAACCTTGAAGGGGGGGTGATGTAAGGGGACACTCCTATTTTCTCCTATTCCCCCTATCCCTCTCCCTTCCTCCTCGTTCCTTTCTCTTTTCCTTCATCCCACGGACTCTTACTTATATCCCTTTGTTCCCTTTCGTTCCCCTTTCCTTTCCGTTTCCCTTCCGCCCACTCCCTTCGCATCCGAGCCGCGTCCGGTGACTCCGAAGTCTTCCCGCACTTCGGACTCGCTCGGACTCGCTCGGACTCGTCTATACACCTCGGGGCTCGTCCGGGCTACTTCCATTCTCTTTCCCCACTTCATCTCCCTTCGCCCTTACTTCCCCAGGTCGCTGGCACGACTCCTGTACATTCCCCCTCCACTTCATTATCACATGTTTCCTCGTACCTTGTGATATTCGTTCGGACCTGTGGCTGGTGTACTGTACAGTTATCCCTTCATTCCTCCCACGCTACTACAGTATATACTTCGCTTCCTAGCATGGAGAATCCTTATCCTGTTCTCTTTGGATTCTCCCTCTGCTAGGTGAGCAGCTCTCTCATGTATTGTAGCTAGTCTTATTCATATCTTTGGATTCTCCCTCTGCTAGGCTTGCGCTGTCGGCCATCTTGAGGTTGCCCTTACAACCCCAGTCCGCATCACAGGTGATGCAGGAGCTAAATAGATTATTGGGAATTCAAACACAACTATCCACAGCCTTCCACCCACAGACCGATGGACAGACCAAACGAGTAAATCGAGAAGTCGAAACTTTCCTACGAATGTTCATCAATCACAGACAAGACGACTGAGCAGAATGGCTAGCGATATGTGAATTCTCCCTAAACAATAAAACCCAAATGAGCTCCAGGCAGAGTCCGTTCTTCCTAAATTATGGACATCACCCACAAATGGGGGTCGAACCACGAAGAGACTCAAAGGTCGAAGCCGCTAGCAACTTCGCTAAGCGAATGGCCCAGACCTGGGAGGAGGCAAGGTCAGCCTTGGTGAAAGCAGAAGAGGAGATGAAGAAGTATGCGGATTGACGAGTAGGGGAAATGCCAGAGTATCAAGTAGGGGACAAGGCTTTCATTTTCACGGATAATTTAAATATGTCTCGACCGTCACGAAAACTGGAGCAAAAAAAAATCGGGCTGTATGAGGTGATTGCAGTGCCCACAAAAAATGCAATAACGCTAAAACTTCCCAAAACCCTAAAAATACACCCCACCATCTCCACCCATCATACGGAAAAGGCCAACCCACCAATGATACTGGGACAAAAAACCCCGCCACCTCCACCGGTACACATTTGAGGTGAAACTGAGTATGAAGTCGAGGATATCCTAGACAGCCAACTCAGACGAGGACGGCTAGAGTATTTGGTTAAGTGGAAAGGGTACACCAATGAGCACAACACCTGGGAACCAGAAAAGAACCTTGAAACACACCCGAGCGGGTACAGGCATTCCATTCCCAACACTCCACAGCTCCACGTCGAATTGCCGCTGCGATATTTCAGGAACTGATCTGGAAACCCAAACATGTGTTCACCACCCCAACCATTAGCCACGCCACCAAGATTGACAAACCGGAGGAAAGCCCCAACATGCCCGACACAGGCGACAGGTTGTCCCAGTAGGGAAGACGGGGAATGACATTGACCCAGGAGATGTTGGCAGACATGAGGACTTAGCAGTGTCGAACAGAGTCGACGAGTCATAGAGGGGGGGTGATGTTATGGTCCGGTTTGCTCCGACTCCTATCTCATTTCACTATCTTATCTAAATATGTACAATGTGCCCTCTTACTAATTATTATTACAATATCTTAGTAATAAGCTCACCTGTAACACATGTCCGCAGTACATTACCAAGTGCCTCACCGAACCAGTGCGCTTTCCATGGAAAGACAGCTGTGAACGGTGTGTAGTATTACATGAGGATATCACATGTACCATAGTATTTAATCAACAATGAGACACCAAGGAACGACAGCTCGTTCTCTTGGGATTCCACTAATTCTAGTGCAAACTAAGTCAACTAAAGCTATCCTCTCTACTTTCCCTATTCTAGTATTCTTGTAGGAGCCACGTTAGTCTTCGGATTAGTGTCGCCCTAACAACAGTCTGAAGTGCGGAGTGGTCCCAATCGGACGGACTCCTGATGTTCCGGGGTAAAATCTATGTTCCGGACTCACTGGACTTGCGTTGGACTATTGTAGCCCAGCACCACGACACCAAGGTCGCAGGACACGCCGGCAGATGGAAGACCCTTGAGCTTGTTTCGCGCAGTTACTGGTGGCCCAACATGTCCCGGTATGTCGGATCCTACACCCACCATTGCGACCTCTGTCTCCGGACGAAGGCCCAAAGGCATCCACCCATGGGTGAACTCCATCCGCTTCCCATTCCGGATGAACACTGGGATTGCCTGAGCGTCGACTTCATTGTTGAGCTTCTAGAGTCCGATGGATTTGACGCTGTCATGAACGTGGTCGACTCCGTAAGCAAACGTGCCCACTTCATTCCGACTCACACCACAGTGTCCACCCTTGGATCCGCCAACTTGTACCTGCAAAATGTCTGGAAGCTGCATGGACTCCCTCGGTCCATTGTGTCCAACCAAGGTCCGCAGTTTGTTGCAGAGTTCACCCAAGAAGTCTACCGGATGCTTGGAATCAAGCTGGCTGCCTCCACTGCATACCACCTGCAGTCCAACGGACAGACAGAGCGGACTAACCAGGAACTTGAGTCCTATCTCCGGATCTTCGTTGGAGAGCGTCAGGATGACTGGGCCCAACTCCTACCTATGGCGGAGTTCACATACAACAACCGGGTCCATGCCTCCACTCAGCAGTCACCCTTCCTCCTAGACACAGGCTGTCATCCTCATCTCGGGTTCGAACCTCATCAACCACCATCTTGGATGGAGTCCGCAAACGAGTTTTAGACTGGATGAAGTCCGCAGTTGATGAAGCTCAGTCTGCTTTGGTCAAGGCTCAGGACGACATGAAGTGTTACTATGATCAGTGTCAGACTCCTGCTCTGGAGTACCAACCGGGTGACAAGGTTTGGCTGGACTCGTCGGACATCAACCTCACCCGACCCTCCCGGAAACTCAGACACGCACAATTTGGTCCTTACAAGGTTGTCCGGAAGGTTGGCAAGGCAGTGTACCAGCTCCAGCTCCCTCCGGGCTTATCCCGTCTCCATCCCGTCTTCCCTGTGGTCAAGCTCTCTCCTTTCATTCCGGACCCCATCCCAGGTAGACGCCCTGTCACTCCGCCACCTCCGCAGCTTGTTGACAGAGAAGAGGAACATGAGGTAGAAGAGGTCCGGAATAGCAGACGGTTTGGTCGGGTCCTGAAGTATCTGGTGCGCTGGCGAGGCTATGGTATTGAGCACGACTCCTGGGAGCCTGCAAGCAACCTCCAGCATGCTGCCCAGAAGGTCAAGGACTTCCATGATCATCATCTGGATGCAGTATGCTTACTCCGGATGAATCTGATGACTCCAACGACTCATCTACCGCTCCAGATGACTCCTACAGCACTGGACCAGTCATGGGAGCGTTGGCGCAGTCAGAAGGCTCCGGGATCTGTGCAATTGTACTTTGACATCTTCTCACAGCAATCCGGAGTTTCGGGGTTGGTGAATTCATGGCGTGGCAGGCAAGAATCTTTGCGTCGGGTCGCCACAACCTTGAAGGGGGGGGTGATGTAAGGGGACACTCCTATTTTCTCCTATTTCCCCTGTCCCCCTCCCTTCCTCTTTGTTCCTTTCTCCTTTCCTTCATCCCACGGACTCTTACCTACATCCCTTTCGTTCCCTTTCGTTCCCTTTCCTTTCCACTTCCTTTCTGCCCACTCCTTTCGCATCCGAGTCACGTCCAGTGACTCCAGAGTCTTCCTGCACTTCGGACTTGCTCGGACTTGTATATACACTTCAGGGCTCGTCCGGGCTACTTCTATCCTCTTTCCCCACTTCATCTCCCTTCGCCCTTACTTCCCCAGGTCGCTGGCACGACTCCTGTGCATTTACCCTCCACTTCATTATCACATGTTTCCTCGTACCTTGTGATATTCGTTCAGACTTGTGGCTGGTGTACTGTACAGTTATCCTGCATTCCTCTCACGCTACTACAGTATATACTTCGCTTCCTAGCATGGAGAATCCTTATCCTGTTCTCTTTGGATTCTCCCTCTGCTAGGTGAGCAGCTCTCTCATGTATTGTAGTTAGCCTTATTCATTATCTTTGGGTTCTCCCTCTGCTAGGCCTGCGCTGTCGGCCATCTTGAGGTTGCCCTTACAATGAAGGGTGTATATATATATGCAAAATAGCCTCTTCAATTTGTTATCTATTGCAGTACATGAGCAGTAATTCAATGTCGAGGGGAGACCGTGACAACGAGCTCGTATCGATTACAGCTCCGATGAACCTTGTTCTCCTTCCCAATTGAGAAGAGCCCCTGAGTATCATCATCTCCAAGTCGTGTCGCGTTGTGTCGCCCTCCTGATATTTTTAACCGTATATAATCCACCAATATACTCCCTGTGAAGTTCTGCGCACGCAACATCTTGACTGGTTATCTTGCTTCGCACTCTGGACATTCGGCAGAGTCAGCACGGTTTGCAGAAACTAAAATATCTGTGATCATTCGTGACAAAACATCACACTTTTTCAAGAAGTGGGTGCATTCTGAAGACGTCTGCCGGCATCACATTGTACATTTCAATTAAATCGAAAATCACTCAGGAAAAATTGACAAGCTAGCCATATATGTGAACTAGTCTTGTGCCAAACCCAAGGAGGAACGAAGCTCTGGAAAGACTACAAAAATATTCCTCCTGAGAGGTCCCAAAACTTTTTCAAGAACTGTGGGAACGATAGTATGTACTTCGTGAAGTCAAGGTCAAGCTGCGAAGGCGCGGCGGCATCCGCCTCCTTGATCTTATCCTTCGGCAACTTGCTTTATATGGCGCAACAAGCGCCCGTGAAATGTCACTATCTTATCTTATCAAGCCACAGGTATCTATAATGGCTGACATAAGCTTTACTGCCGTGGCAACTAGTCCAAGGCTGGTACAGCTCCGGAAGCGCTTCTCTACTTCGTTCCACTACATACAATGTCTGACAAGGTGAGTCCGATGGCTACTATGAGTTCCTTCACTCGCTCATTTCGACCAGGGGCCTACGATGGCTGCAAATAAGATGGCGATGTCTCGTGCGTTGGGTGCTGCCTTCCTCAGCCACCAGGTCGAGCAATTGGAGAAGTCCGTAAACACCCCGCAAGGTGCATGGCGAGAGAAGAAGAACACGTTCGTAAATCAGCGACTACCGCCCTTCAAGCAGGCGGGCCAACGCCGAAGGAATGGTCGAGAATCGGACGGAGATATCGACTTCAGGAGACGGCGGTCCCACGAAGATTACGAAGAGAGCAAAGACGCCGACGTAATTATAGTGGATGCCAGCGTTCTCGTCCACGCCTTATCTCAGGTCAAGAAGTGGTGCCGGGACGGAAGGCAGGAGATTGTGATCGTTCCTTTAGAAGGTGCGCTCAAGCAGTGGCCCGCCTTAACTACCCTCCTAACAAATCTTTAGTTTTGAACACCTTAGACTTGCTCAAGAAAGGCACCACTTCGCTCGCTGTGCGGGCACGGGCAGCATCTCGCCTTCTCGAAGCCCAAGTTGGCGTAAATCCCCGAATTCGCGTTCAGCAAGACGATGCTTATGTACTTTGGGATCAAATCAAGTTTCTTGACGAGCCTGATGTCGTCGACAAAGCAATGATGGGATCCCCCGAGTGGATTCGCCGAACTATCTGTTGCGCCCGCTGGGAGGCTGATGAAGTGCTCAAGAAAACGAAATCAACAGAGTCAAAGATTGCCTTGGCTGTGATCACAACAGCGCCACATCTGTCTCCAACATCGCCCGCGGGCAAACTTCCGGACGGAGCCACTCTTGCTCCCGTACCAATTCCTTTGGCACAGGCGAGCAAGCATGAATTGAGAGTTGCAGGCAGTCTCGTTGCGTACTGGGGCCAGCGCTCAGGTCTGGATGTTCTTGAGGTTAAATCCGAAGACGCTTCTGAGGATGAACCCAGACACGGCAACAGAAATAGCGCTTCTCCAAACATCTTCGTGGGTGGAGGTGGGTTCAGGGGTGGCCCCGGACCGAAGAGGGGCGCAGGAAACGGGCCAACAAGAGGCCGACGAATGTCTCTAGGACGGGATAGGGACGGAGGCGACAATGGAGGTGGTTTGGTAGAGCGTCCCCCAGCCGTCAAGGCGATGATGGAGATGGTCGCACAGCCGAACAGCAAAGTTGTCCGTGTTCTCGCTCGCGGCGAAAAGCTGGAACCCGATCCATGATTCCCCACGCAGCAGAACAAAGCTATACAAATGTTCAGTGGAGATCGCCTCGCATCCGATGCGTAGTTGCTGGCCTCCGTCTCAGCTCGAAGTCAAAGGTCCTGGCATCGCTCAGACCACCCGTTGGATTGTTCGCCTTGAGTACAGATTAACGTTCCTCGGGTCTCGAAATCACATCACCCATCTCGTTGTTGGCCCAATATGCCTGTGACACTTGCGTCTCGTACTTTGCTCCACCGTTGTGGGACTCGTAGAGGGCGGCGTTTTAGGAAACGGCTTTTAGGTGGAACCCAAGGATGATCTACATACAGCCGCACGATTTTGCTGTCACTTCTATCCTATCCCTGGTTATGCATCTTGACTTTTTTGGACGATGATGGGTATACTACCGTTTCGCTTGTGCTCAAACATAAATATTATTTGTTTTTCTACTCACTTTTTCCTGGATACTGTGCTCTCATCATGTGGACTCTGTGAGACTCTGTGGTGATTCCGGTCATCTAGACCCGTTTGATCGCCGGTGGGTTGTCCAGTACGAGGCTTAGACCAAGCTAACTGTCTTTCATAGAATCAGGCCGGCCTTGTCAAATCTCCGGTAGGATGAAGAATCGTCACGATCCTTATTCACCCCCAGGTAAGTCTCATTTCCCCCTTTCGCAATACATCAAGACTGATCAGTAGTTCTGGGGTATGCATCAGGATGGTCATAAGCCTTACCTAATTGACCTCTGCGAGTAGAGAAGTCTTTCCATTTAGTCAAAGACACATGCTTCTGGAGGTGATGTAGCTTCCTTGCGAACCATTTAATGGTTCACTCTTGCTATTCATTGCCACCACCCAGTGGCGTGCATTCTTATGAAGGTTCTTATCTTTGGGCGTGCTCAACCAATAGAAATCCGAAGGCCCGCTCATCTATCATATTCGCAATGCTTCTGGGTTCCGTGGACTCTCTCATGCCCAGAGCCTTGTATCGCACAGGCGATATAGTCCATTGTACCTCCAGAAGTCAAGTGTCTACCGGGAGGAGGTCGGTGTTCTTGAATTCTTTGTTTCAGTGGCGGCAGACTAAATTTACCAGTCTCCTATTGACGGGGAGCCCATGGAGTCATCTCGTTCCATCGGACGATGTGGTGCATCCCGTCGTGGCCGATTCAAATCCCTTGTCAGTAATCAATGCCGTATTCGACGCCGTCAACCAAGCCGCACAAACCTCTCGTCCCCCAAAAACTCACGCACATTCACAGTCCTGGCTCCTGGGTTCACGGCGAAATTTGAACGTGACGCCGATAAGTGGGAGATCTATTCCTGAAATTCCGACAGACCTTGCTGCGTTGGAGTTGCGCGTGACCAATGGTCCAATCCATGCCGGCATTGTTGTTCGTCCGCTGTTGGTCCGTGGATGTCCGACACGCATGTGTGCATCGGCATCGCGGGGGAAAGTGGATCGCAAGGAGACAACAACAGGAACGAGGCAGTGATTCACGTCGAAGATTTCGTCGACTTGTACGTCACAGTGGCGGCGAATACACTCGTAATCGGCGGCCGTATCTTTCACGCTTCGGATTGAACTAATCGAAGAGAGCCTCAAAAGATTTATTGAAGTGGTTCTTACGAGCTTAAAGCAGTATCTCACCGTGCGTCGCCCTTCACACCTATCTATTCCCGCGGCCAACATGTCTCTCAGCGTAAAGGTGACTTTCAGTACGACGACTCTGATGCGCCCATGTCTACGTTGGTCACTTCTAGACTGGTCGCCCAAGAAACCAGGGTTAGTATGGAGCTGTAGTACACAACGTGGTATTTCACGCACCGCCAGCCTGGGACGTCGTCTCCTTGATTAGTTGCCTTATCATCTGTGCTGAACATGCATTAGAAAATCTCCACTGGTGACACTAACTAGTAACCAGATGCTGCCCAACAATAATGACCACCACGGTGCTCGTCACATCACTTCACCTGCTCGCATCAGGGAGTACGTTATTTCATTCATTCTTCATTCGCTTCACCTATATCCTAGAGGTTGCCTGAGCGTCGACACCACCCGTCTGGCCGGTTTAGCCTGTTTCCGTGCTCGCGGGTTGCCCCTGTAAATTCCCTCCCATACTCAAACTCGGGATCGCGGAATTAGAGACGTAAAATTTGGCCAATTGGGGAGCACCTGGTATCTTAGGGAGTCATTGGTTATTTCCTGTAACCCAGACGTCAAAAGTACAATAAGAAATCAAATAATTTACCTTGAAAAGCATTCTGCCGAAATGTGGCTGTAGCTGTGCCCATATATAAAGGACTAAAAAAGCCAAAAGGTGCCTCTTCACTCACAACACTCACAACGCCTGAATCGTGCCCTCGTTACGCCTCATCAAAGGCCATTTGATCAGATTAACAGTCCGCATCCCCCATCGTCGCCTCTGCCTACACTCTTGTCAATCAACGTTCGGGCCCTCTAGGACAATCATGGATCGGTTAGCGACATGCACCTAGACTAGACCACTGGTCTGAAGCTGATGAGGCTGAATGCTTGTCTAGCTACGCCAAGATTGAGAAAGTTGGTGTGTTATCAACGTTCAGCTCGGCGTAAGCGATGGCGGCCCATCCTAAGCGTCGGTATGGATTTACAGGAGAAGGTGAGTGGATTCGGTGGCGTTAATGCTGTCTATGATACTTGGGATCGCTCAAATGTGACCAGGAACGTATGGTGTTGTCTACAAAGCCCGAGACACAACCAGCAATGCTATCGTCGCCCTCAAGAAAATCCGCCTCGAAGCTGAAGACGAAGGCGTGCCAAGCACTGCGATCCGAGAAATCAGCTTGCTGAAAGAGCTGCGCGATGATAACATTGTCAAGTGCGTGCTTATTCTCTCTCCTTCCTGCATGTCTCATCTTGCGCCACCATGTTCCCATGTCCATGTCATGGCGTTACCAGGCTCCTGGATATCGTGCACGCAGATCAGAAACTCTACTTGGTCTTTGAATTTCTGGATGTGGATCTGAAACGATACATGGAGAACGGCAATCAGCGCAACACACCGTTGTCACCTGCACTTCTCAAGGTATGTGATTGGGGTTATGGCGCTCTGAACGCGTGATAGACGCGCCATTTAACCGCGCGCGCCCTCGTAAACGCGTCGAGGTTAGCGAGGTCAACAACGCCCTGGCATGTGTATATATGCGCCGGCGTGTTCCTCTGGCAGCGCATGTTCACGTCCGGCGCGACTGTCCTCCGGGTTCAGAATGCACCCCACGTGACCCTTCATCAGCCCCGCAACGGTCACCGCGACCAGCCGCGACCGTCTGCTGCCTTTCTTTTGTTCTCTCGGTCAACCGAGCCGGATTGACATGTTGTTTTACTTGGTTCGCATGTCACTAATGTTGTTCCCTTTCTCTGCAGAAATTCACGCATCAGATGAACTCGGGTCTGCTGTACTGTCATTCTCATCGTATTCTGCACCGTGATTTGAAGCCGCAGAATCTGCTCATCGACAAGACGGACAACCTCAAACTAGCGGACTTCGGTCTTGCTCGCGCCTTTGGTATCCCGATGAGGACTTATACTCACGAAGTGCGTTCACTACACACTCATCTCTCATTCTTAAACGATTTTCTCACCTACACTTCCCAGGTCGTAACCCTTTGGTACCGTGCCCCCGAGGTCCTCCTTGGTTCACGCCACTACTCTACCGCGATTGATATGTGGTCCGTCGGCTGCATCTTTGCGGAGATGGCGATGCACGGCCACCCCCTGTTCCCTGGCGACTCAGAGATTGATCAAATATTCAAGATCTTCAGGTAATTCACTTGCTCATCATTCCTCTCTTGATCTGAATCAACGATATCGGCCAGGATCCTCGGGACGCCGAACGACGAGATTTGGCCAGGTGTCAGCGCGCTGCCGGACTATAAGCCGACCTTCCCCCAGTGGTCGGAGCAGGACCTAGGCCGTATCGTGAGCACGCTGGATGAAGATGGGCTCGATATGCTGAAGGTAATCCTTGATCCCCTATGCTGTTTTAAGCATTTGTCTGATCTGTTCTGTGCTATGTAGAAAACTTTGGCGTACGATTCCGCAAAGCGCATCTCAGGTAGAGACGTATTGATCTTCGCCCCTCTGTCAAGATACTCAGTATCATTCTGTTTGCCCTGTTTTTAGCGAAACGCGCTTTGATACACCCTTACTTCGCCGGATACACCAGATGATCCAGTGCGCTTCACTTCTGTTGGGATTGCCGACTCAGTCATAAATTTCACTTCGGTGAAAGCGGAGCCGAAGAGTTCGCGCGGTGTGTGTGTGCGTGCATCTAGCTACCCTCTATCGATTCTCCTCTACATACGCTGTCTGTCTTTCATAGCTTCCTGTAGCTGTGTTGTTTCATTTCTATATAGCCCCTACATGCACTGAAGAATTCATGCATTGTTATAATACCGATACACCAACCAATTCATTTGTAAACTGGGTGTAAAGAACAAATGAGGATCCTGTTTAGACAACAAGTAATGCTGAAATTGCAAGCCAGTAACATCTATCAGCGTGAAACAGCGGGGACAGGCGGGTGCATGCTAATAGGGTATCTTGATGCTTGTAGCCCAGCGCGAACGAAGAAGAGTCAACAATTGGTCCGCTTCGTTAGCATAGTCGAGCGGCATCGCCCGGTCGATCACATACTTAGTCCTACCCTAGGAGATCAAACACGTCAACAAAGGAACTAGGAGGAAATAAGAACTACGCGCAAGGTGTCGCGGACTCACATCATACTGTTCGGTGTGGCACTCGAACGTGAACTCTCGTGAACATGCCGCCTGCAAGATAGCTTGAAACTGGGGCAACAAGCCGGGTGTATGGCGGAGGTGTTCGAGCTCGTTCGCGGAGGTTCCCAAGAGGGCTTGCCCGGTGCTATCGAATGTCTGCAATTCGATTTCTCCAGAGGGGTCGGCGACTTTGGGGTACATTAGGTACCTTCAACGCGGTTGTTAGCTATTACCGATGGAAGATATAACGGAAATACTGACCGATAGGTCGGTTCAGCGGACGTATGCTTCCTTGCGCACACCCAACTCCCGTCCTTGCGCTCAACCTTCTTCAGGCACGTTGAGCACCCGGGGTACGTCACCCTGCTTGGGTCAATCCACACAACGGCCGCTTGCAAGGAAAACTTCGGTCCCTTCTTCCCGCCTCCATATCGGCCTGCCGACTGCGACTGCGAGTCGGGCATGGACAAGTATTCCTCGTCGAGGACTTGCCTGATCGTCAGCGGCCTAGCTGGCGGCAATCCACCTACAGAGTCGGCATCCGTGTTATTGGCGTCGTTTGGATTTTGTCTTTGCTTTTGCTTCTGGGGGGAATTGCCAGCGCTGCGCATGCCGGAGGCGGAGGCGGAACTGCAGGGGAGGAAGCTTTGGGAGGACCCCACGGAGTCGTACCATCCGCGCAAGTCGAACGCTTCAGTCAGATCGGGGTGGATAGTCATCGAGCTTGAAGAGCTCAGTTGCAGACAGACGCCTACGCCGTATACAAATTACCATTAGTGTTAAGATCATCAGAGGGAGAAGCGAGATATGAGGACTGGATTGCGATTGATGAGCAGGCTCACCCTGGAAGTCCTGTACTTCTAGCCCTTTGAACGCGATGATTTCCTCTTCGTCAGCTTCGAACTTTTCTGCCGCCCCGCGGAAGAGGGTGACACGAACGGATGCGCGGGACTTGTCGACGATTGTGAGGTATCGTAGCTTGAACTTATAGATAGACAATGGGCCGTGAGTTGATACGGACCTGTGCAAGGGTATTTACCTTTCCTTTCGCTGACTCTTGTTCTTTCACTGGGTCACACTTGTAGAGTACGCCGAGGATATCTGTTTCGCACGGTGAGAGTGAGACGATGAGGATGTTGTGTCCTTACCGCATGTTGACCCTGTGGGCAGTTGGGGTACCGAATTGATGGGCACGAAATTGTATGTGAGCGGTGCTGGCGGCGGGGCGTCAGCGCACTGTCGATGATCAGACTTGAGCCCTACAACAGAAAGAATCAAGCATACCAGCTGAAGCTTCGTTCCCCGATTAAACTCAAGCCTGAAATCATGCCCGTTCGGGCGACGATATCGTTCTTCCACCTTTTTCAATTTTGCACCCGAAACATAATAAATCTGGCCCTCTCGCATGCCCCCGTGCAACTCGTTCACTCTATCTACGACCATCGCTTCGATTGTTATCTGACTCTGGCTTCGGCCATCATGACGATCGTCCACCAGTTCGACGAAGAAGATATTGTTTGAGTTCTTGGCAGTGATGATGTCAGATTTACTGACGATCTTTGCTTTGATTGTCCAATTGGCTGAGTAGGAGTTGAGGGAGGCGATGGGCACGGTGATGAGCTCGCGGGAGGTACTGGCTTGCGATCCAGTCGCAGGAACCTGAGTGCGAGTGCGAGGTTCTGACTGAGTGTTCCTGGAGGGGCCAGCCTGCGACTGGTACGATGGCTGTGTGCGCGCCGGGTTCAATTCGGCCGGAATGTTTGATCCCGCCATCGCAGCATCCCGAGCGATCCCGCTCGCCACAGAACTTGGTGGAGGGAGGAATGTAGGATCTCCAATTTTCTCTACTTCGCTTGCGAGCACGCTATCGATCGTGTGGATGATCACGAGTCTACAGTCCGTGATTAGTGTCAAAGGATCCAGAGATGGAGAAATATGAAATAGGTTTAACTTACCGCTTCCCCCGTAAGAAGTCCGACGACACGCAACTGAAGCTAACGACGGCGCCCTTGCGAATCCGACCGCTGTCTACCAAATTGTTGAGGGAGTCCCGTAACACGGCTTGGATGATGTTGGCGCCATCCGATAAGGTTATCCGAAATTTGGGCGGTTCACCTGCTGGTTTGACGGACAGAATTTGGATTGTGCACGACCGGGGGATGTGAGCTGGCGGCCAGTGCACCTCGTTAATGTCGTTGTGGTAGAGCCATTTGCAGACGCCATCGGTGAGTTCGAATTCCCGGAAACCCATGGCTGTTTCTTTGGTTCAAGTCACTAGGCGCTGTAGATACCTCATGTGCAAGCTGCGCCTTGCGGGAAAGAGGTGGCTGGTCTTCCCAGGGTTATCATATCCTACTATTGAATATTGAATTGCCGGGTACAGCATATGTAGCACCTGGGGGCTTCAAGCTTTGTCACTGAGATCGACGACACGCGGCACGTCGGTCTGTATTGCACCTCAGCTGAATCGTCTGCAAAACCTCTAGAAACCAAAGGGGCCGGCAAGGCTGTTGGAACATGATGCAGCTTGATATCGGAAAGCGTGAAGCCATCAATGGTGCCCAGCTGTGACTGGAATACGTGCTTCAAATGTTACTGGATGCCTCTTACCAAGCCTCTACCAAGACGGCCTTCCTCAACAAATCTGAGCCCTCCTAACCCAAATCCCTGGCCATTTATTGGCGTGGATTGGTTGCCACGCGAGTCGTGAGTGTGGTTGTCGCGTCGGTACGAGCAGAGAAGGGAACATAATCCGAGAATTATTGACTATTTGTTCTTGTGTGCATGATCGCGAGCCATGCCCGCCAAAAAGCACGAATTACACTCCTTTCCCTTCTCCAGCATGAGCAATTTTCAGAAAAAGAAACCCTATTTTGACCATCACGATTGGAATGGCCGGGGCCAGAAAGTCGACCTTCGTGCAGCGGATTAACTCCTTTCTTCACTCAAAGGACTCCGACAGGCTGCCGTACATCCTCAGTCTCGACCCGGCGGTCACTAAAGTCCCTTTCAAGGCTGATATCGACACTAGAGACACTGGATTACCAGGAGATCATGCATCATGAAGCAGTGTGTTGGTGCTCGCCTACTCTCCAGAGACGCGTTGTAGCTTATACACTGTTATTGTCAAGATACAACCCCCCAACAGCGGGATTCTGACCACGATGAACCCGTTTGTGACCAAGTTTGATCAGGTCTTGAATCTGGTGGAGAAGGGGGCGGACGATTTCGAGTGAGTTGTGTTCCTCTTGGTATCGCCCTCTTTGCTAAAGGGCCTCAGCTATGTGATTCTGGATACGGTAATTGAAATGTTTACTTGGTTGGCCTCGGGGGCAATCATCACCGACGTCGTACCGTCGTCCCTTCCTACCGTAGTCGCATATGCGGTGGACATTACGCGCACGACCGCCCTGCCACCTTTTTGTCGAACATGTTCTACGCTTGCAGGGACGCTCGCTACTATTTGTCTGCTCTCAGAGTACACATCCTTCCCTCTCGCGATCACAGCATCCTCTACAAGACGAAGCTACCCTTCCTCCTTGTCTTCAACAAACCGGATATCCAACCTTATGAGTTTGCGTCGGAATGGATGCAAGATTTGAAAGAGTTCTAAGCAGCTCTAACACGACTCACCGCTACACACAGAGAATATCCGCCGGAAGTCGTTCCGCAAAGCCACGGAAGACTCGGTCTATAGCCTAATGAAAGATCTTGCTGTAGATCGTGCAAGGTATTCCGCAGCTGTGTCGAACGACCGGTGAGATCCCGCAGAGAAGGAAGACCAATTTGGATGCGAATATCATTGATTGCAGTGAGTACTGACCTCCTGCTCTCTGTCCTCCATATGTATGCATGTTGAAAACTTGATGCGACCATGTTCAGGCGAAGATCCGTGGCCAGGTCAGTGTATGGATATGAACGAGGCTAGAAGAGCTGGGCGATGAAACTATCAACTGGCCTCGCCTAGGCTGAACCGTGGAAGTCAATCATCCATGACTGTAAATGTAACTGTAGGTGTGTGGCCTCCTTATACGCTACACGCTGATGTTTCCAGCTTAGTAGAGGATCTTGATATTCTTACCTCGTGCGCATATTGATGCGCGACCACATAAAACTCCTTCAATCATGAATCAGGGTCTCATCAGAGCTGCTCTTGGGGAAGTCAGCATCGGTGTCGATGATAGGCTAGTGTAGCCAAGTGCAGTGACCTGCAGTAACCAACTTGTAATGCGGACGCGTATAAGTTCGCCGGACGGCTGTTGTACGTGGAGACGCCTACCGTTTTACTCTCCCACAACATACACGAACCTCTGGCCATCGGCATCCCTTATTTCTCGGCACCGCATATCTCTCATAAGTATGACTCGGAAGTAGCAAGTTCCCCTGGCTTTCGCCGAATTCACCCAGCATCAAGTCCCTCGATATTACACTGCACCCTCTGCCAAATCAGCAAGAACTTTGCATAAAGATGTCGAAAATCCATGTTCTCATCGTTGGCGCCACCGGGCGGACTGGAGGACCGATTGCAAGGGCAATCCTCCAGGAGCCCAACAAATTCGTGAGTTCCTTATCTACCTATCATCGACTGATCAACTAACTGACGTCCTTCCTCTGGCCTTCAACCAACTCAGCGTCTATCCATCCTCGTCCGAGAAGCATCCAAGGATAAACCAGCCATTAAAGAGCTCACCGACGCCGGCGCCGAGGTCATGGTGGGCGATATCTCCGATCCTGCGGAGAAGCTGGAGTCGTACCTGAAGGGCGTGGATGTGTTGATTTCTACGGTGCTGGTGATGGTGGATCAGAAGCCGCTGTTGCTGGCGGCAAAGAATGCTGGGGTTGGACGTGTGATTCCGTCTGACTTTGCCTCGACCGCGCCGAGGGGGGCAATGTTTATGCATGACATCGTATGTTCCCTCTACCCTCTCGTCAGATGTTGGGTCCGCTCTAACGATGTACACCCAAATGTAATAAGAAACTAGGGATCCGCGACTACATCAAAGAGCTCGGTCTTGGGTATACCTTCATCGAAGTTGGGACCTGGCTTCACGTCATGTTCCCGCCTCTGCACTCGGCAACGGACACCCTTATTACGCACAAGAGCTACCCGGGCGACAAGAAGCAGAAGACGATCTACTCGACGATGCCGACCATCGGAAAGCTCGTCGCGCGCATCATCGCCGATCCACGAACATTCAACCAGGCGGTCGTAGCGTATGATGGGGAGATCAGCCTGGGTGAAACGTGGGCAATTGCCGAAAGGATCACTGGGGAGGACTTCTCCGATTACTACCACGTCAGTACTGTAAGGCTGCGCCTTGGGTTGGACGCGAACGCGTTCTCAATCAGGTGACTTACCCTAGATCACGCGACTCAACCATCGTTCACACGTTTCCGTTTATCGCTTCTCCCTTTCATCCTTGTTCTCCACGACGCCTTTCAGATACTACCTCCCCTTCACCTCTCATGTACAACACAAAGCCTTTCCTTCATCCCCGGACTCCAAACTACATACCCGATTCTACTTTATAAACTACTGGTACATACCAAAAATGATCAGCACATCTCCGCCCTCTCTGATCCACGGTCAAGCCCGTCTCTGTCTCTCGCAAAAAGCCATTTCTTCTTACGAGGTTACAGCCCTCTGCTCGCTCTCGCATTTATTACTCCGGAGGTCATAGCCCTCTGCACGTTCACACTATACCGCCGAAACCACCTCACGAAAGCGCCGCCTAAAGATCCCAATCGCAAACTCATTTAACGGTCATCCCTTTTATAAAATCTCATTACTAACATTTATCTACACAAAGGAACCAACGGCTAGCCGGAGGCAGCCCCTCTCTCGCATTCAAATTATACCTAACCAACCTGTTTAGGATCACTACAACTGGAGCCCACCGCGAGGGTCTTTGGTTTCCTTTGTTTTGACGCCATCCCGTATTCCCATCCGCATTCCTGCGGCCACTTCCAACACGCCTCCCAAGCTCCCGCCGCGCGATAAAACCGGCCGCTTTATCTCTAGCTCAAAGGCTTCGACGTCTGCCTCTCCCGCGCCACCTGGTTCATTCCCCTTCACTCGAAAAGGGCTTCGCTTTCCCCCAGCACCCTCTATCGACGAACTGCGTGAATCTCTATCCGCAACTGCTTCTGCATCCGCCTCGCCATCTCACACCCTCTCCACTGAACCCTTCACCCCAATCTCTGAGCCACTAAGCCTTGATCCCGCCGCAAACTCATTCACGCCCTCCCCTGAACTCTTTGACCTCGACCTTGATTCACCTGAACTTGAATCCTCTGGTCTCTCTCCCCTTTCAGTCCACGAACCGCTCCCTTCTCGTACCAATACTCCGCCTCCCGCCGCTCCAGCACAAATCATGGCTACCCCAGCGCAGATGCCTACGCGCGGCCACCATTCAGCACCCAAATTCACTGGCGAAGGACAGTTCTTAAGCCGCTTCTTTGACGAAATCGAGGCACTCGCTACAGCAGCCAACCTGAACGATCGAGACAAGATCCTCTGGACTTTACGCTATGCCGAGAACGCCGAGTACGAGATCTGGTCTACTGGATTACCTGAAGCAAGTGGCGTGAACTGGATTGCTTTCAAAACAGCTGTCACGCGGTTGTATCCTGGCTCTGACGACGACAGGCGCTACACCGTTAGTAACTTCGAGAGCTTCTGCGAGCTTCACTCGCGAAAGGTCATGCGTACGAAGGAAGATCTAGGCAAATACCATCGCGAATTCCTCACGATATCCACGTTCTTGAAAAGCAAGGGCCGCATTTCGGAACGCGAAGTCAACAAGCTCTACTTCTCGGGATTCGACAGCGCATTTCAGCAGAAGATCCGCGAGCACTTACAGTTACGCAACCCCCTTCATCACCCTGACGACCTCTACAATGTGAACGACATTTACGAAGTAGCAACCTTTATCCTCGACGCGCCAGTCCCCACCATCATCAGCAATCTCATGCCTTCGCGCGACCGTCCTTCCCCCCTCTCGCCGGTGAAACAAGAACCGTTCGATATGTCAGCTATCCAAGCGGCAATCACAGCGTCTATGCAGACAGCAATGACCGCCGCAACCCAGAATATGACGACGATGATGCAGCAATTTGCAACGTCGATGCTCCAGCCAACTCTGGCCGCAAACATGGCAGCGGCACAGACTCCCTATAGACCTTATCAACCGCCGGCACCCGCTCCCACTACATATGCACCACCCGCGCCTTTGGCAGCAGCACCCACTCAGCCTCAGACCACACCATTCCGACCCACTCTCCCTCCCCGTTGCCCTTTCTGCTACGAAACAACGTCTCACACCCGCATGCAGCAATGCACCATCTACCACGCAGCGTTACGAAAGAACTGGGTCTACCGTAACGAGAACGGCCGTCTCGTCCTCCCGAATGGCCAAGAAATAACGCGAGCACTTCGCGGTGGATGCTTCATGGAGCAAATTGAAAACTGGCGACGCGACAATAACTATCCAATGGATACGCCTGATCCAGCCGCAACGCCAACCACCCGTGATCCCCCTCCTCACCAGCCCGCTCCCACACCGCCGCCAGTCGCCTCCGCAAACCTGATAACCGTTGGGAATTACAACTGGAGTGAAGCCGAAGATCGGTCAGCTCGCATAGAAGAAGTAGATGAAGAAGATGGGCCGTATGATATACCTATGGAAGAACAACTAACCATCGCACAGAACGTGATCTCAACTCTGTTCAAGCAAAAGAAGCCCGACTCAACTAAGAAAGAAGTCCGATTCGAACAGCCCAAACGCGCAACCAGGTCATCGACAGCCCCCACCACCACTCCGACTCCACCCGCATCCACGACACCTCCCGCCAAACAAACTCCATCCTCTTCTACCTCCATTCCTCCACCCGCGCCACCAGTAAACCACCTCAAAGAAGCACTAGAGACCGGCCAAATCAAATCGAACCCGCAATATCGTTACCAATCAAACGCTGAAGATCCCAAGATCGCAAGTAGTGTGATTGAACGCGCTCTCGACGCACCAGTTACTGTCACTCAACGCGAACTTCTTGCACTCGCACCAGATTTACGGCGCCACATTCGCGACCTCACTATGACGAAACGGGTCCCAACAAGCGACACCAAAGTCTTGTACCAAGAATGCACCGCCGATTGCGGCAACGCTGAGGCTTCTTCTTTCTTCAATAGCGAGGCTGACTTCGAGCAGGAACATGCCTTATCCCTCTTAGTACAGGAACGCGAACAGCTTGTCTCGGCCAACGACATGGAATCTCTACGTGTCATCACTCTCAAATTAGAAGACACACATTTCATCAGCTGTATCCTCGATTCTGGTTCGCAAATCATCTCTATGCGACGCGCCATCTGGGAAGCACTTGCCATTCCCCTCGACCTCGATAAAGGCCTCGTTATGGAGTCAGCAAACCTCACGACAAACAAGACGCTCGGCCTTGCACGCAATATCAAAGCAAGCATCGGCGAACTCGACTTCTACCTGCAGATCCAAGTCGTCGAATCAGCACCATATGACATTCTTCTCGGACGCCCATTCCACTGCCTTCTCTCGGCCGTTACGCAAGACTATCCTGATGGACGGCAAGATATTTCCCTTCGAGATCCCAACTCTAACCTTCGCATCTCCGTTCCCACAACTGAACGCCGAATCAAACGCTGCCCGAAAGGCCACATGCACCCCATGCACCAAGGCTCCCACCATTTTCACGCGTCGATGATCCACCAGTAAGGGGAGACGTCTTCTCCAATACCTATTCCGTTTATACCACTTTCGTCAATTCCTCCCCAGTTTCCGATTCTGTCTCGCCGCTTTCTTCGGTCTCGTCTTTAATCCATACTATACTCCCCGCACTCTCTCTGCCTAATCCCCATATTCCGCCGCGCCCTCTTCCCTCTTCTTATGTATCTCATTCTATTTCTAATATTTCCACTCCGTCCCTTTATCATTCCGACCCCCTTTCTACTACATATCTCGAGAAACCCCTGGACAACTACTCTGTACCTCATATTTCCATATTCTTCGCCGCAAATGATGACATCCCTGCGAACGCTATGTCCCCTAGTGGCCATGTGCGCATTTGCGACAAGGGAAAGGTTCTGAGCGGTTACTACTACGATATCCCACTTACTTTGCCTTCCTTTGATTCATTTGCCTCGTCTCATGTTCCCCAATCCTCTTTCTTGCCTACTGATCCCCCGCTCCCATCTGCCACATCTTTATTATCTCAGAAGAAGCCCTACAAGAAAGTTGCTAACCGCATTAAACCAGTTGCAACAACACTCCCCGCCGAATACCGCATCGTACGACGTGATCCCCCTGACATCCTCGCCGACTTATCCCCACTTCCTACACATCCTCCCGACTTCTCGCCCGGCAAACGCTACACCCAAGAACGCTTCGAAAAGCAGAACATCGATCCTACCAATTGGCTCTGGCCCGAAGAAAAGAAGCTTGCCCACTTTATTTTACGAGATAAAGAGTTCGCCTTCGCATGGGAGGAACCGGAGAAAGGCAGGTTCTCATCCGAATGGTTTGACCCGGTAATTATCCCAACAGTCGAGCACGTACCATGGGCACTTCGCAACATCCCCATTCCCCCTGGCATCTATTCCCGAGTCATCGACATCATCAAAGACAAGATCGCGTCTGGCGTTTACGAAGATTCGAGCTCGTCCTACCGATCTCGCTGGTTTTGTGTACTTAAGAAAGATGGGTCTTCACTGCGACTTGTCCATGACCTACAACCACTCAACGCCGTCACCATCAAAGATGCCTCTCTCCCACCACGAATGGAGACTTACGCCGAAGACTTTGGCGGTCGCGGATGCTATGGACTCTATGATGCCTTCGTTGCTTTCGATCAGCGCGCCCTCGACGAACGCTCAAGAGACCTCACCACCTTCCAAACACCCCTTGGCGCCAAACGACTCGCCTCGCTTCCCACAGGTTACACCAACGCCGCGCAAATCATGCAAGGCGACGTCTCATTCATATTCCGCTCTGAAATCCCCCACATCACTAACCCTTACATTGATGATGTTCCCGTTAAAGGTCCTCGAACACGCTACGAACTTGCAGACAGCTCCTTCGAAACCATTCCCGAAAACCCAGCGATACGCCGTTTCGTCTATGAACACCTCTCGAACATGTACCGCCTCGCCCACCGTATGATGAAGTTCGGCGGCACCTTCTCTGGCAAAAAGGTTGAACTCTGCGTCTCTCGCGCCCTTATTGTCGGCCACAACTGCACCTACGCTGGCCGTGAACCAGATAATAGTCGCGTTCAGAAAATCAAGGACTGGCCACGCTGCAAAGATCTCACTGAAGTCCGTGGTTTCTTAGGCACACTCGGCGTTATGCGCATCTTCATCAAGGACTTCGCTACCCACGCCCGTCCTCTCATTGACCTCACCAAGAAAGACACCGACTTCGCCTTCACATCTGACCACATTAAGGCTATGGATACACTCAAGCGTCTCGCAATCAGCTCTCCTGCACTCCGCCCCATCGATCACTCATCTGCCAAGGACGTTATCCTCGCCGTCGACTCTTCTTACATCGCTGTCGGCTACATTCTCTCCCAGATCGGTAACGACGGCAAGCGCTACCCCTCTCGCTTTGGCAGTATCACTTGGAATGAGCGCGAATCACGCTACTCTCAAGCCAAAATCGAACTCTATGGCCTCTTCCGCGCCCTGCAGGCTACTAAACTCTGGCTCGTTGGCGTAAAGAAACTCGTCGTTGAAGTCGATGCCAAATATATCAAAGGCATGATAAATAATCCAGACATTCACCCTAACGCTACCATCAATAGATGGATCGCTGGTATCCTCCTGTTTGACTTCGAGCTTAGACATGTACCCGGAAAGTCCCATGCTCCCGCTGACGGTCTCTCTCGCCGACCTCGCGCTCCAGAGGACCCGCCAGTTGACGAAGATATTGAAGCTTGGATTGATGCTGCAAATGGCTTTATGCTTGAAATCCGGCCGCGTCACCAACGTCACCCTGCGCCGCCTCGCCAATGGAAGCTCGAACCAGCTATATGGACTGTTGTTGACCATGGTGAAGATTTACCAATCCATCCACCCCAGAACTCACGAGCTGCAGAGCGTGACAAGCTTATTGCCGACATCGAGCACTTCCTTCGCACCACCGAAAAGCCAGCTCACCTTAAAGACACCCAAGTCCCTTCCTTCATCCGCCGTGCCCTCGACTTCTTCATTCGCGATGGCAAGCTTTGGCGCAAAGACCCTCAAGGCCGTCACAAGCTCTATATCCCACTCCCCCGCCGTTTCTCTCTCCTTCGCCAAGCGCACGACGAACTCGGTCACAAGGGAATCTACACCACACGCACTCGTCTTCTCGAACGATTTTGGTGGCCGCAGCTTGGCCGTGATGTCCAATGGTATGTCAAGACATGTCACGACTGCCAAGTTCGCTCTACGCAGAAGCTCCACATTCCCCCCACTCCCACTATTCCCCCTTCCCTTTTCCGGCGTGTACACATTGACACCATGGTTCAGCCACTCGCCAACCGCTTCCGTTACATTGTTCACGCTCGCTGCGCCCTGACAGCTTATCCAGAATGGCGCGCGCTTCGCCGTGAAACTGCTGAACACATCGGCATGTTCATTTTCCAAGACATACTCTGTCGTTGGGGCGCTGTTGAAGAAATCATTACCGACAACGGAACGCCTTTCGTCAAAGCTGTCGACTACCTTGCAAAAACCTACGGCATACACCACATACGCATCTCACCATACAACTCCCAGGCAAACGGTCTCGTCGAGCGCCAACACTACAATGTCCGTGAAGCAATCAGCAAAGCATGCGATGGCGACGAAAAGAAATGGGTTTCAGTCGCACCAGCAGTCTTCTGGGCCGAACGTGTCTCAATTGTCAAGGCTACTGGTTTCTCGCCGTACTACATGGTACACGGTGTCGAACCAACTCTACCTTTCGACATCCACGAAGCAACTTACCTTGTTCCTCTCCCTTCCACCCAACTCTCTACCGCCGAACTCATCGAACTTCGTGCACGACAGCTTCGCAAGCGCCCCGAAGACATAGAAATTATGCGTCAAAAGATCCTCAAAGGCCGTATCGCATCCATCGAGCAATTCGAACGTCGCTTCGCTTCGAACATCCATGACTACGACTTCAAACCCGGTGACCTCGTCCTCGTCCGCAATATCAAAATTGAGAAAGACTTATCTGGCAAGATGAAGGCACGATACATTGGTCCTATGGTGGTTGTTCGACGAACGAAAGGCGGCTCCTATGTACTCAGCGAACTCGACGGCGCCGTTTCGACTCTCCGATTTGGCGCATTTCGCATCGTCCCTTATTATCCCCGCTCCCGCTCATCCCTCCCCCTTCCAACACACACAGCAGATGATCTTCTCGACGACGAAGCCACCGACAATCTCATCCACGCTGTTCCCCTCATTCCCCGTGACGTTCCATCCTCCCGATACCCCATCTAGGCCTCCCCCTCCCCCTTTTCTGTCTCTTGTCATTTCCCTTTATCCCCTAATCTGCGAGTCCGACTCTCGCCCTTTCCTCTTATTTCCCACCTTGTTTTCTCCCTTCCTCTCTCTCCCACCCCACTGGCAAGTCCGACTCTTGCCTTTTACCCTTTTATATAGATTCTTTTGATGTCTTACTTTCTTTCGCCTGTGTACGTTGACCACGGAGGGTCAACATCTGTACCCCCCGGGAGATGTAAGGCTGCGCCTTGGGTTGGACGCGAACGCGTTCTCAATCAGGTGACTTACCCTAGATCACGCGACTCAACCATCGTTCACACGTTTCCGTTTATCGCTTCTCCCTTTCATCCTTGTTCTCCACGACGCCTTTCAGATACTACCTCCCCTTCACCTCTCATGTACAACACAAAGCCTTTCCTTCATCCCCGGACTCCAAACTACATACCCGATTCTACTTTATAAACTACTGGTACATACCAAAAATGATCAGCACATCTCCGCCCTCTCTGATCCACGGTCAAGCCCGTCTCTGTCTCTCGCAAAAAGCCATTTCTTCTTACGAGGTTACAGCCCTCTGCTCGCTCTCGCATTTATTACTCCGGAGGTCATAGCCCTCTGCACGTTCACACTATACCGCCGAAACCACCTCACGAAAGCGCCGCCTAAAGATCCCAATCGCAAACTCATTTAACGGTCATCCCTTTTATAAAATCTCATTACTAACATTTATCTACACAAAGGAACCAACGGCTAGCCGGAGGCAGCCCCTCTCTCGCATTCAAATTATACCTAACCAACCTGTTTAGGATCACTACAGTACCTTCGTTATAAGAGCATACTAGCATTCACTGATCGTTTATTCTATTTCTTATGTTGTCTTTTGGCGTTTAGATTCCCGACGAGGAGCTGGAGAAAGGGACGCAGCAGATGCAGAACGTGGTGAAGCGGATCGTAGCGGATTATTTCAAGAGTTTGTACATTCGCGGGGACAACACGCTAGCGAACGCCGAAGCGATGGGTCGCCTCGATGCGAGAAAGCTCTACGACGATGTCCCGCGTGCTGATGTCGAGGAAGAGGCGAAGAAACACTACACGTCGGGAGCTGTCCCCGAGTCCGCTAGTTTGCCTGGCGCAGCCGTGCTAGATGTCTTCAAGAAGGCAGAGTAGGGCGTAGTGCTGATGACAACGGCGCGGTGTAATTCTTGCTTTTGACTACGATGGATATGCTCTACTATGATTGCTCGAGAACTACATAATGAATCCTGGAAACAATACCGATATTCGGTGTGCTTCGATTGTGTTCATTGTGGCTACGATGATTTCGAATATGATTCGATAACAAATTCAATAGTTTGTGCCAGCAATGCTCCCAATCCAACACTACTTACCTTCTCCGCATGCATGGCTCAGGAGGTACTAAAAAGTGAGGCCATCGAGGCCGCGGACATAGGTAGGTCTAAATTCGTTGCTACTCCATAAACATCATCAATTCCAAGTGTTTGCTTCACAGTCACACCCCACGATATTCCCATGTAAATCCCGCAATACGTAGTTCCACCGAATGGAGGGGTCGACGGCGATGCGCATCGCACCAGAACCTGCTTCGTATGGTGGGTAAGGATCAACCGCTTACTGCGAATGGTCCATGGGTCGTTGAGGCGGGGGTTGCGTGGATCGGGGGATCAGAGGGTCCCGCTCTGACGAGCTATCCCCGTTCTTCGTAGATCGTCTGAACGGTGAGCAAAGGTATTCTTTGCAATTGTGTCCTTCGTAGATAGATCAGTGCCGACCAACAAGTATCGCGCGACGCAACGCTCACCAAGCGATGTCAAATTATAATATATCTCGTTTACAGTGTCGCAGCAAACGACGAAGAAGAAGACAGCGTAGTAGGCACTGACGGGTATAGACATGTCCGTGTTGCTTCGCTCAGTTAAGCAGAGTGGGTTTAGAGAGAAGTGGGAGCTGGCCGGGACCGCTGAGCCTCAGGCATCACTGCCACATCAGCGCTCGCGCAAAGCTGTTGCAGAAAGCCTAGGCTCCTAGAGCAAGAAAGCCACTGAGTTACGATGCAAGGCAATTACAAAAGCGATTAACAGTATCTGTTCACTAGGTGTATAGGATAGCCTGCAGAGGTAAGTTCGATGCTTGCTGCCCACCACCAATCATCGATCAAATATCGCGATGGTTAGACGAGGCTAACGGAAAGACCGAGGAATTTCGCATATTGAAGGGCGAGAGAACCATTAACAAGAGTGAGTGAGTGCAATAAAAGCCACCAAAACAAGACCAACACTGGCACGAACTTCGCCACACTGAATTTCTACCGGACAACATCTGACAACATTCAATGCGATGTCCACGTGACAGGATTGAGACGCAGATAACAATAACCTTGCTGTTCAAGCCGGTAGTTTCTCAGTTTCCGCAAAAGTAGACCACAAAGGACGTGCATAAGGTGACGCATTAGGAGAGCAGTACATAGATCGTACGCACATCATGATACATACAAGACAGAAAAACGATCATCGCAATTGCCGAGGCTTCCATACCTTTTTCTCGACCTTTTGGAAGCCATCTTCCTCTGTCTTATCGTCTCTAGCCGGAGCAGGGGAAGAAGGGCGTGAGCCCCCGGATATAGCAGCCGAGCTTCTAGAAACCGGCGACGGGGCGCTGCCGCCTGCCGCCTCTCTCTGCGCACGTAAGGCACCTGGGGTATACCGCTTGACGGGGGCCGCACCACCTGCAGGGCTCTCCGGTCTGGCGGGAGGAATAGTCGAGGAGCGTGCTGACGCGAAAGGCGTGGAATTGGTACTGGGGGTAGATCTTCTCCACACACCCGCGTCCTCTTTGCCGTTCTCCCGGGCAGCCGCGAAGACAGGTTTCCTGACGGCCTGCTGAGATGCAGAAGCCTTTTCCGCAGCACGAGCGGCTCTGCGGGCTTCTGCTTCCTCCTCGCGTTGGCGTTGCAGGCGGGCCTGTTCATCAGCCTTAGCGCGCTCCTCCTCACGGGCCTTGCGGATGGCTGCGTGTCTTTCTTCCTCCTCACGTTTCTTGGCTTCAGCTTCTGCACGGGCTGCTTCTTCTTCCTCACGAAGTCGCTCCTCTTCAGCGAGGCGTTCTAAGAACATGACCGTCAGCAATGCACACCGCGTGTCCAAGCATATTAATCACTTACCAGCCTCAAGTCTGGCTTGCTCTTCTTCCTCTTCCCTACGTATTCTCTCCTCCTCTTCCTGCTTCTTCTTCTCCTCTTCCCATTGCAGCAGAAGGGTCCTCTTCCTCTTGGATTTCTCCTCCGCAATTTTTTTAGCAGCAGCCTCTAACATCTTTGTATACTCCTGCTCTTTCTTCGCAACCAGCACTTCTTTCCTGGCCTTGTAGTCGGCCAGCATCCGCGACAGTCGTCCCTTCGTCTCAAGGTTTTCGTCGTGTGTGTGTTTCGCAGCCTCCTTGACAGATTTTTGCACCGACATGAACGTTTCACGGTCATTACTTTGTTGCTCTTCGTAATCCCTGTCAAGGAGTGGCCGCTCGTCTTTACGATAAGCACGCTCGATGTGATCCAGGCGCTTGGAGACAACACGCAAGCGTTCAGTCATCTCCTTCTTCTCCTTCTCGATCTGTGCGACCTGGATCGATATGAGATTCTCCTGGTCCAAATTCTGCATGTTGTCCACATCGACCCCCTTGAGCTGACCACGTTCCACCATCGCCAGCGCCAACTTCTTCGCCTCCTCAGCTCGTATGCTTTCAATCTCTCGCTGCGTCCTCTCCCTCTCCTTCTTCCGAGCTTCCTCCCTCAATCGCCTCTCGTCCTCCTCTTTCTCCCGTCGGGCGATCTCAGCTCGTCTACTAGTCTCTTCCTTCTCCTTGCGAACGGTCAGCTCGCTCAGCAATTCTCTCCGCCTAGCCACCAGGGCACGTCGCACTTGCAGGGCCTTGCGCTCTGCTTGGGCCACGGCGACAAGGGACTTGACCTTCTCCTGCTGCTCCTCCGCTGTCAACGCATGTCGCGGTGGTTCGATCACGAGGAGCGAATTATGAAGGCATGTGGCTATCGACGAGAGGCGTGTTCGGACGAGCTCAGCAGCAGACGGCTGAACGGTCGATTCCCATGACGAGCCAGACGCCGCTGACGACGTGCTCGCTTCTTCATTAGAGCTGAAAGCATCGTCGACGAAGGTGATGCTGCCAGCGGCATGGTCGACCCGGATGGCTAATTCTCCTCGCCTCGCGCAACCCATCACGTACGCTTCTACCTGCACTTCGTCAAATGTCGAGTTATCATCAGCACTAGACTCCTTGAGGGGGGCGATAAGTTCATGGAGTTGCGCGATTTTGACGGTTGAGTAGACCTGGGAGAGTTGGGAGAGGAGGCGGGAGAGGAGGGCTCGTTGAAGGAGGGTCAAGTAGGGAGAATATGACGCATCCTCCGATAGTTCGTGGAAGAGAGGTGCGATCGAGGAGCAAAGGGAAAGCGGGTCGAAGGTGACCTCTAAAATGTTGTATAGCGATTTCACCGAATCAGGTGACAGTCGCAGGACGTCTCTCGAAAGCTGAATATCCTTCCGCATGAGTCGACGTCAAAATCAGACTCAGATGGCCACTTACCGCGTCCTTTAGCAAGCCAGAACGCGAAGGCATCTTGGTGAGCCCTAGCAAGGCGCTCAGCCGAGCATTCTTTCCTTTCAGCTCATCCTCGGTGTGAAGACCGACAGGGACGGCTAAGGCGCTGACCAGAACTTGCGCGGCCAATCTGCTCATCTCCTCTGACGACTTTCCACCAATGCTCGATACAACGGCGTAGTATCGGCTCCATGCAGCAGCGTGATAGAGCGCGTTGCCGCTCATCAAGAAGATCCTCGTCAGCTTCTCGTAGTAACCGGCCATCATAGCAGGACGCGGGGCTTTCTTGGCCATCGTCAACAGATTGTGGACATCTTCGACAGAACGGAAGGCCTCCTGCCACAGCTCCAGCTCAACCGAGGTATTAAGCTGCGCGAAGCGGGTGTCAAGGTGGTGCTGAAGCGTATCGGCGTCGGACAGATTGATGGAATGGGGCTGGTGCGAGTATTTGCCGACATTCGCGAGGTGAAGTCGCAGCGTTTCACAGAGACGACGGAATTCGACCTTGCGCTGGTACTTCAAGCAAAACTTGAACGCTTGCTGGGCAATTTGCTAGAGGGGAATAATGTCACCGTCCAATACTTGAGTAACCTGTCCATACCTGATAGATCGTCTCCAGTCGCGCATTGTTCTTCAACGTCTCCAGCGACGTTCGGTAGCTCTCCCACAAGAATTTGAGCCAAGGAGTGACGAGCGCCCTGTCTGTCCTGTCCTTGCTCTGGTCGCCACTGACAGCGCCCAGTAAGATGCTCTCGGGGGTCTCGCTCGCCTCGAGATCATCGACGTCCAACGCAACCTTGATAGCTGCCTTCTCCTGCGCCTCCCTGACCTTCTTATCCGCCAGCTCTACGAATCTCGTGATCACATTCTCGATACTCTGAACGCTCGTATTCTGGGCAATGTTTTTGTACTGCATGAGCCCCTCCTTCGCCGTCCTCCCCTTGCGCATCTCGACGCACAGCTCGACGAAGCGGTGCATTATCGGTTCCAGGGAGGTGAGCGGTGTCGATCGGAATTTCTTGGACGAAAACATTTCGGTGAGAGATTGCAGAGCTGCATGGGTCTGTCCAACTGATACGAGACCTTCTGCCTGTTTGAGGACTGTTTCTGGCCGTGTAGCAGGCGCCATTTTGTGAGTCGAATTTCACGACACGAAAGTTGCACGAAAGCAAGAATTGATCGATTTCTTGTTTAGGGCAGGCCTACTTTCAGCGCTTATCTTTATCCCGTGACTACTTAGGGCTCCTAGTGTGTGCTGCTGGCAAGCTCATCCACCAATTAATTATCGAGCGGATAATCTCCCAGTAACAGAGCACCGGCGAGTGTGGTTCTCTCGTATCGGCGTGGTACAACACCTTTTACGTTGATGTTTTCTAAAATCGCGTCAGTATGTTCAAATTCGACGCGGCTCCACCGCCGTTATCGAGAGGTTGCGCACGTTCAACGGCTAGAGTTAAACTTGGGATTTGCGCTCTCATACCACAGAGGAACCGTCACAGCAACAGCACAGTTAGCTCCATCCTACCCCCTTGTTTCCCAATAGACGAAGAGTCGTGTCCTATCTTTTTGGCTTCGGCTACATTTCGACGTTGCTTCATCCCACCCGACGCCCATGCGTGTGCCTAGATCTGGAGATACAACCTGATGGAAACAGAGCTGTAAGATTACACTGCACCATCAGGACTTCCGCACGCCGTGCGTGGACTTAGGTTCAACAATACTTCACCTCGACCGCACCCACGCCCAGACGATCGTACCTGTATCTAGAGTCGTACGTGGGTCATGTTTGAGCCAGTTAACCTCTGTCGTGGATCTGGGTGGGGAAACAGTCGCCATTCCGCTCTCTGGGGTCTAGTGGAGACTTGGTTTTTGGTACACATGGCCGTTCCACTATCGTCAAATAGTTGATACCAGAATTAGGCTGATAAGATATCGGTGTCTCCGGGACACTTGCGCTCGCGACGTATCTTTCCACATCCGGGATATCATATCCTCAAGGACTGTATATCGTTCTCACAGAACTTGGAGGCCAAGCCCAACCAACGTTTCGTTCTATGCGAAGCCTGCTCAATTGCGATGCTGTTGAGGTCGTGGGGGCTCCTGGAGACCCCTGTAAGATCCCCCTGTATACGGTGATCACGTGTACCATTGAGGATTGCGTTGCCCTCGTCGGACTCGCAGCATTGTACTGAAGTCTAAGAATTTCCTTTTAACTCCACAAAGAAATGTCAGAAGATAATCCCACTTCACGACGCCCTCAATCTGCTTGGAATCGGCCATCCAACACCGCACCAAGAATCGGCCGCATCGGTGCATGGAGCAGTGGACCTAGGTATGAAGGTCCTGATTGTTGGATTTCACGCCGTGAATAATGCCAGTGCAAGCGCGGCAGGTGATAGCCCTATGGCTCAACCCGACGATGATAGTGACGACGAGAATCAGCCCCAGGATGATCGTCGCGAGACGTGGTTTGCTGGTGGAGAACGAAGGTGGGATTAGTGCGAACCCTGGTCAAAGGTATCTCAAAAAGTATTCTAGTGGCATTTCGGTGCAGAACCCGGAACGATCAAGAGGAGGTGTACCTGGAGGCGACCTTGTGAGGAATTTGCTGCAGAGGGCAGCAGAGTGAGTCTCCTGCAATCTTTAGTATTTGAGGAGACTAATACTAATGCCTTCTGTTGCAGAGCTGGACCTGCGCCGATCCCGGCACAGGCAAGCTCTAGGTCTAACGCTTTCGTGGGGGGTGGACATCGGTTGGGCAGCGACGAGGTAGAGAGCACCTATGTTCCTGATCCAAGCTCCCCCTCCGTTGCAGGTGAGCTTTGGGGATCTGAACGTTCGCGCCCGTGTTGAATGATCATTGTAAGATCGACAGGAAACCGTGATTCGGCACCTTACATTCTGGCAAGATGGATTCACTGTGGAAGACGGCGATCTGATGCGCTACGACGATCCTGCCAACGAACAAATCCTAAAGGACATTAATGAAGGGTAAGTCTTCCCCCCTCTTCTGGAGTGGAGGAAGATTCGATGATGTTGGCAATTAAGACGCGCACCACCGTCTATTCTAAACGTTCACCCGGGCCAGCCAGTTGAGCTGCGCATAACTAAACGATCAAATGAAAATTATGTTCCTCCCAAGCACGTCCGCACGTTCCAAGGATCAGGACATCGCTTAGGCGCTCCTGTACCCTCGGTTACTTCAGAAGCGTCGACGTCGATGCCAGGGACGTTCCTTGATTCTTCTTCGGCGAGCGCATCTTCAAGTGGCTCCGGTGAACGGCCAAATATAACGACCAAGTTCGAAGTAGATCAGTCGCAGCCCACCACCAGCGTTCAAATCAGGCTAGCGGATGGGACTAGGTCAGGCCTGCCCGTGATTATCTTCAACCTCCAACTGATTGTTCTCCTCAAGGATGGTATGCAGGATGAACCTCACCCACACAATCCAGGACATTCGGAACTTCATTAACGCGTAGGTGCCCCCGCCTCGGCGTTTGAGTTCCTGCTGATAACTTTGGACATAGCTCTCGGCCGGAAAACCTTACCCGACCGTACACGATTGGCACCGCATTCCCGAATAGAACCCTCGATGAGAGCTCCATGACGATCCAAACTGCTGGGCTGGCTAATAGTGTTATCGTTCAACGTTGGGCTTGATATACAAGACTTTCTCAGTAGGACGTTTTGATGCTGTGACATTTTTGCATGTAGGATAGGTATGTAGTTGAAGCCATGCCTCGCTTATCACTGACATGTGTACGGCCGAGTCTATTGCCACCTGCGGCTTCTCACAGATCGCAATTTGAGAAGAGTATTTTCCACTTTCCGTTGATCGCTGCTGCCAGGGCATGTCCAGACAATCGGTATGGCATATGGAGGCACCACCCAGAAGCTGGTATGTCCGCCTTCGACGCGTGGAATATAGCATCCAGCCAAGTCTCTGTCGCTGGAGTGTCCCTTGGCTTGCGCCAACCTCTGATAAGAGCTACGCGCCATCCAATCACGCCAGTCAAAGGCGCAATTAACAACAAGAACGTCTCTCCCTCCCTCGTGGCAGCTTGATTAAGCGACGTGAATTAGATCCCGAACTCCTTTTACGGGACCGTGAGGCCACCCATCTTATCAGATCACAATTCTCATGTCATGCTTCCGTTGCTACAGATATCCTGCGTTCGCGAACATACCTCCCCGATGAATCGAAGGTCATACCGCCCTGGATTGGCTTTCTTAAAAGGCCATGAACCCACTCCATACCGGGATCGTCCAAAATGCCAGGTTCACTACCCCATGACCATGCTGCAGGAGCTCACTCTCTTGATGCGTTGAGCCCCTCTGATCAGCTGTTCTTCAGAACGCATTCATTTGGGCCTACCAAGCAACCCCCCTCGTCGTGCATCCATCACGCATTCGAGAGCCATGCTGCATCGCACCCCGAATCCCTCGCTATCATGACTTCGGACGTCTCGGGCGCCTCAGAGTCCGTTACCTATGCAGAGCTCGATCGTCGGGCAAATGTACTTGCCCAGCATCTTCGCGATGTTCATGACGTCGTCCCGGGTCGCCGCGTTTGCTTCCTGGTCGAGCGATCGGTAGACATGGTGGTAGGTATACTCGGCATCTTGAAGAGCGGCGCGGCCTACATTCTCTTGGATGGAAACGTCGTCGATTACTCGACCCTTGACCACGTCCTTCGCGACGCCGATGTGACGTTATACTCGCGCAAATTCTTACCGAAGGCACCGACAACCACCTCCGGGTCGATTTGTATTGAGGATGTCCTCAATGCGATCGAAAATTCGAAGTGCGCTAAGCCTGCGGATTATTCAAAGCCTGACGATACCGCGTACATCTTCTACAATAGCAGTAAGTCACTTTCCAGGGGTTTCTCGAAGTAGCAGGCTGACGTGAAGGCTTAGCAGAAGACGGCCAAGTAGCTCACAACGGTGTACCCGTTTTACACAGACACGTCACCGATGGTAAGGATGCATCCAGAGCTTTTGTTATTCTAGTCATTAACCCTGCGTAACAAAGTTGTTTGCCTCGCTCCTGGTAACATTGAAATGGCGCCGGGCCGCAGTGTTTCTCAAATCATGGACATTTCCACAAGCCTGGCCGCCTGGGTATGCCATTTGCCTATGCCTATACCTTCTGCTTCTGATTGACGGACGATACAGGAAATCCTTGGTAGCCTCGCCAATGGATGCACGCTCTGCTTGGGGAGCCGCGACTCCAACGACTGGCCGACTGTGGTGAAGAAGGCCGACATTGTGATTGCGACACCTTCAATGCTCGCGGCCTATGAATCAGCGACCTACCCAAACGTGAAAGTCATCGCCGTCGTATCGGACCGGTGCTCCCAAGGTGAGTGTCCTTGATTATCTTTGCTTCCGATTCAGGCTTACCGACTTTTCCTCGATGATGCTAGTTCTTGCTGATAAGTGGGCTGCCAACGGTGTCCATTTGTACGTTGGGTGTGCTTTAACGGAGGTATGTCTCAATTGCGACTTGCCGGAAACGAAAGTCCAAAGTGCATCTAGATTGCAATCATTAATACAATGGCCTCGGAATATCACATTCTTGGCCAGGCTTTGAGCATCGGAAAACCACTACCTAATAATAATGTATATGTGCTACAGTCAAGTGCCGATGGACTGCGGCCACTAGCACTAGGTGACCCCGGCGTCATATGGGTAGGTGGAATGGGATTAACGAAGAGTTCCATTAATATCGACGACAACAAATATAAGTTGGACCCCTTCCTTGCCAATGGGTGAGTAACGTTTCCCACCCGCGAACGCCGTACCAAACATCGTATAGATCCTACATGATCAATACTGGGAAGTTAGGGTAAGTTAAAAGCCCCTTATCTATTATCATTGTATCTCACAACGTACATCTCAGCCGTTGGCATCCAGATGGAACTCTAGAATGCCTTGGTTCTGAAACGACAGTGGGTCGTGTTGTCTGCTCTCTTTGACTAGATATTGACTTCATTCATATTCATAGACGACGGTGGGTGAAGCTGAGGTTCGTTCTTTCTCTGAGGCGCCGAGCGACTTTTGATTTATTCTCAGACGAACGATGGAGACTTGGCGACGATAGGAAGAGAACTCCTGGCAAAAGATTCTACAAACACACTTTTCCAGACTCCCGGCCATCAGCATTTCAACCTACCTCTTACCGTCGGCTACGGGACATCGGAGAAGACCGCCGCGGGCTTGGATTCGTCTGCCTCTTCCTCTACTATTGAGAAAGGTCACGAAGTCTTTTGGGCGGGCTACGAGGACGATGGTATTCCAGACAAGACGCAGGGAAAATTTATGCGCAACTTGCGGCATCAGGTTTTCTCTTTGTACCGCCGGCTGTTTGGGATCGTCTTCATAGTCAACATGGCAATCCTCATAGCGACCCTCGTCCAAGGTGAACCCAATGCCATGCAACTAGGCCAGATCGTGATAGGCAACATCTTCTGTTCTGTTCTGATGCGTCAGGAACATGTGATCAACGCGTTCTTTGCTGTATTTACTGCGGTACCTCCATCGTACGTTTGTCCCGTGACCTGGATTATGGGTGTTGATTGATGTATTAGCTGGCCGATGGCTATCCGTCGAGTGTGCGCTAGAGTGTACGGGATCGGAGGCATCCATTCTGGGGCTGCGGTGTCAGGGACAGTGTGGCTCATTGTCTTCGCTGTTCAAGCGACCAGGGAGCTCGTATCGGGTGGTCCTGTGCGTTAATTGTCTATCCTTGTCTTAGACTTTCTGACCTTCCGCCAAACTAGACTTCGGTAGCCACCCTCGTCGTGACGTACTGCATCCTGCTTTTGCTCATAACCATCATATGTTGCGCATATCCAGCCTTCCGCATCGCAAAGCACAACAACTTCGAGCGTACACATCGGTTTTTTGGTTGGACAGTCACGGCGCTGGTCTGGGCGCAAGTAAGTTACTGATTCCACACCTGACACCTAGTATATATCGTCTAATCATCTCAACTATAGGTCATCTTATTAACCAACGATTACAAAAGTGCAGAGACATCTCTTGGCTCTGCGCTTGTTTCTTCGCCGCCATTTTGGCTAGTAGTGGTGTTGACGTGCTCAATCATCTACCCGTGGCTGCACTTGCGAAAGGTCCCAGTACGCGCGGAAATACTCTCGTCGCACGCCGTTAGACTTTACTTTGATTACGGTGAGCCATAGTGATGCGGCGCAGCTATACATCACGTCCTTATTGACCCCCCTAGTCACCCCTGATCCTGGAACATTCACCCGGGTGTCAGATAACCCGCTGTTTGAGTGGCATGGCTTCGCTACCATCGCACAACCCGGGCAGAAGGGCTACTCTATGGTCGTCTCTCGCGCGGGTGACTGGACGTCCAAGCAGATTGGAGACCCACCAAAGGAGCTCTGGGTGCGGGGCATCCCTACTTGCGGAGTGATGAGTATCGTCCCCATTTTTAGACGAGTGGTCCTCGTTGCAACGGGCAGCGGTATTGGCCCTATCACTCCGTGGATCCTTCAAAGTCGCCACCCAGTGAAGCTGCTCTGGACGGCTCCTGACGTTAGGAAGACCTTCGGAGACAAACTTGTGGACTCGCTCTTGGACGCTTGCCCTGATACGGTCATCTACGGTGAGCATTATATTGTAATTACCACTCAACGAAGTTCATCAAGTTCATTAACGTCTTGTAGACACTCGCAAACACGGAAAACCAGACATGGTCAAGCTGACATACCGCCTTGTTCGCGAGTTCGATGCCGAGGCTGTTATCATCATCTCCAACCAGAAACTTACTGTGAAGGTCGTATACGGAATGATGAGTAGAGGGATACCTGCCTTTGGGGCCATTTGGGATTCATGATGTAATCAGCTAAGTTCTGATGATCAGTTCTGAGACGCTTTGAGATTATATAGATTCAACCTTCCCTTCCTTGTATCCTGATTTTCCTTGCCGTCCTGTTTAGAAGTCGCAATGTACACCGTCCGCCGCGTCCATATATCAAATCTTGCTCGTAGCCGTCCTCGATGCGTGATGGACGACACAAGGCATGCTCTCTACCCTTCGAGCCTGTCTGCTTTGGAACGCAAACCTCGCCACTCGCTCTTCTTCTCGTATCACCCACCATTTGCCACCCACTAGCATATCATGAGAGTTTCCAGCTCAAAGTTGGTGTCGAATCGACGTCTAAGTGATGTATACCTTCACGCCAAAGGCTCGACGATCCAGGGAAGCGAGACCATAGACATTGCTGACTGTCATTCGACGGTCAAAAGGTATGAAACCAGCCCTGTGGGTACGTCACACCCAACGAATTCTCGACGACTATTTACAAGGCGCATGCAGAGGGACAAATGTAAACATGTGGACGCAGGACTGGATGCATGTCGCATGATGCCGGAACATCGATCTATACTGCGGTCAGAATCAGATGTCGACCTTCCACTCTGACAATCAGTATCTCTCCAAGGACCCACATCTCGCTCGCAAGTGGGTGCTGTCAGCTACTTCGGCGACGTGTGAGAGACACGCTCCTCGCGGGCCGCCATCTTTTCCTCACGTCAGATATCACCAATGTGCGCCATGGTGCGCGGCCAGCTACGGAACTCGTCGGCGGAGGTAGGGCAATGACATGGACTTAGAGTCTATAAGCTCCGTAGGCCCCGTATGGGGGATCTCGCCCATCAATATGCCATGCTCGAAAATAACATATACGACTTATAGTGTATAGTGTGAGTGCTGCAAGTTTTTTTACGCCCCAAAGCCGCATCCAAGGCCTCAAATCTAGGGCGTGGTAGAGGTCCTGCCGCCATTCCGTTTATTTCTAGTTGTCTGCAGTTCTTCATGTGGGTCGAGCCCAGACCAACGCTAAAACTGTCGCCGGTCTCCTGGCATTTGACCAGATCTGCGAAGCTTCACAGGCCAGGGCGTATTTTGGAAGTACTGACCGTTCCTACTTCTATAATATTGATACATTAATATCATGATATCGGGCCGAAACTCTGCAGTTTCGACATCAGTAAAGTTAAATTGGTATCACTGATGTTCTATGTCTTCTGTCGCTCGGTCACGTCTTATCATGAATATGCCAATAGATCAGAGAGAAAGCGATTATTATCTTATCGCGCCACCTTGTTGATTGTGAGAAATGGAAAGTAGCCAACACGTAACAACAGCTCCGATTCTATTTTCTATCTCTGTAATTCCACCAACAATGCGACATCCCCGAAACCGTCCGTCCTCATAGCCAGAGAGGATGGTCGACTCTCAAAATTTTGGGATCACGAATATCCCAGTTTTCACAGATTCTGGCCAACCATGGGTCCACGACGAAGGCTGCGACCTGGCGTCCCTGGCAGCGGGCGACGATGCCTATCACTTTAATTGATGGTACATGGCTGATGGATGGTGTCCTATGACCGAACCATGCTGTTCTAATTGTCGACACAACTGAAACGCATCATCCAGCATAGTAAATCGGTCGGTCGGCTACTGTCAGTGTCTCGGAGTCCTCAACGACTTCCAACTTGAGCGCGATAGTCGCATCTCGTGGCAACAAGATGTGAAGATTTGATTCTTATCAAATATACAGTGGACGAGGGTTCATCCAGTGTGCCCACACGTCACGCTCGCGCGCTTCGGGTTGATGTTCAAATCTGGCTGCTGGACCACGACGAGTTGTTGGTCAAGAGATGTTCTCGACCTGGATGACAATCGCAGCCGACCTCTCTGGTTTCTCGGCGTCCGGGGCTGACCACTTGGAGAAGCTCATCAGCTGCCCGCCCATATCGGTGCTGCATCGCACAGCTTGCCACTTGCACATAGCTCATCACATCTGCACATTTGCCCGTAACTATGTGGATAATAATTGACAAAGTGATTTCTATCAGTGCCCAAACGTCAACTGAGCAGAGCGAGGCTGGGCTGGACGACTGAAGACATTCTCGGACGGCCGACTCTCTCTCGTGTAGACGCGCACATATGAATTTTGCGCTATGCCGGGGCTGAAGGAAATAATATCGTCCCCAAAGCGCAGCCTCCGTGTATATTGGGCGCTGGATCGGCACTGGCGCGCGAATACTCGTCCCGTCTTGCTATCTAGTCAACACTCAATGTCTTCAGTATTATTCTTAGGTGTTTCAGGGTCTGTTTAGGCGAAGTCTATCCCTGCACAACTGTATGTGGTATGTGTATTTTAGTCGTATATATATGGACACTTACTCCGCGTGTACGCTCCCGATCTTGATTCGAGTCGGGGAAAATGATTGTTCCTTTCAGTGATATTGTTACCCTCCGATATCGATCGCGTCGCTACATACCCTCCCGCCACCCCTTGGAAATTTTGGATGACATGGGACACTGCTTTCACCTAGCAAGTCCAGATTCGTGGTGTTTCAACCTACTTCCTCCGTCGGCTATGCGGCGCCTCACACTCGTGGACTTGGTAAATGGCTTTTACGCTACCAAGTCATCACAGCGACACTCGCGGCCATACTGGGGCATACTTCGTATAAAAGGAGCTCGCCCAGAGAGAAGCAGAACCCAGCGCTCTCAGAAAGCTTCTCTGCCATGCGATCCTACGCCACCTCGTTGCTTCTCTTTGGTCTTCTTGCCCCTTCTCGCGCGGCGACTGTGGCACATGACTTACGGGAGGAAATAGCGGCTAGAGACTGCGTTAGTACCGTGTTCTGATCCATAGATATCTCTGCTAACACCAATTTCAAACAGTGTCAGACGTTGCAGAGCCAGTTAGGCCCGACAGCGGTTCTGTTCCCCGGTTCAGCAGGCTTCCAACAGCTCGTAAACTCGTACTACAGTGCGCAAGAGTCAGAGATCATCTCTCAGTGCCGCGTCAGTGCGCATAGTGCTCAGGATGTTTCCAACGCCATCAAGATTATCACCAAGGGCGGCTGCAAGTTCTCCGTTCGCTCTGCTGGGCACATGACTTGGGCTGGCGCCGCCAACATTCAAGCTCCCGGTGTCGCCATCGATTTGAAGCAGATGAACGGAGTCGATGTCTCTGCGGACAAGAAGGTAGTCAGCTTGGGTCCAGGAGGATCTTGGGGGCCCGTCTATGATGCCCTTGACCCCTTCAACATTACCGTTGTCGGTGGCCGTTCGAACACCGTCGGTGTCGGCGGATTTATTCTTGGGGGTAAGCACTGGTCGATCCTCACACTAAATTAGGATGCTGACGTTATTTCGCTAAGGCGGCTTCTCAAACCTTTCCCCTGCCCACGGCTTCGCATCTGACAACGTCGTCAACTACGAAGTCGTCCTCGCAGATGGCCGTATCGTGAACGCCAATAAGACTTCCAACCCCGACCTCTTTCACGGTCTCAAGGGAGGTAGCACCAACCTCGGTATCATCACTCGTTACGATGTCAATGCCTTCCCCCTTACCCCTAAGTGGGGTGGAAGCAGGGGTTACAACGTCTCCCAGGGCCCGGCCATCTTCGACGCTATGATCAAATTCATCAAGAAGCTCCCCCAAGAGCCTCTCGGCGGCGGATCAGTTGTTTGGGGATACAGCGAGGATCTGAAGAACGACACCATCTTCGGTTCATTCGCCTACCTGGGTGCCGATGCTACAGAGTCCAAGGCCCAGCTCTTCTCCGAGATGCTCGACGTGCCGCCCACCTTCGACACCATTCGCACCAACACCGACCAGCAATGGCTCGACAGCGAGGTTGATGTCGCATTCCCTGGCGGCCTGAGACGCATTTTCTCGACTTTGACCCTCAAGGTGGACAGGGAAATCGCTGAGGGCATTTACCGGAAGAGCCACGATGCATTCGCTGGCCTCGTAGGAAAGCCGGGCGTCTCGTGGACCGCTTCCTTCCAACCCATCTCCATCACCCATCTCCAGGCTACTGAGCGGGCTGGCGGCACGCCACAGGGCTTGTCTCCCAAAGACGGCGACCTCATCTGTGAGTACATCTCCCTCTCGCTCTTTGCCCTTGAACACGACTGACGCGCAAATTTTAGTGCTCAACCTAAACACCGTCTGGGTCGAGGAGTCAGATGATGCCGCGATGCAGGCAGCTGTCCGCGACGTCATCAACTGGGGAACCAAGGAGGCCAAGAGGCGCAATGTGCTCCACCCTTGGCTCTACATCAACTATGCGCTGCCCGACCAGAAGGTCTATGAGTCGTACGGTAAAGCAAACGTCGACGCGCTTCTCAAGATCAAGAATAAATTCGACCCGAAGAACACCTTCGGAAAGCTCTGGAAGGGAGGGTTCAAACTATAGATCCCTTATCCTCATCACTCCTTTATTTAATCTTCTCCAGCTCTTTCGTTCATCGTGTCCATACCTATTGCGTAGTATATCATTAACATAATTTGGACTTACCCTTGGAGTCGCTCTCTTCTTTTATATATGCCTATAGATTAAGTTAAACCAATACAATGTGGTGTTCCCTATTTCACTGCATGTCCTGCCGCTCACTGGCATCGCCATCAGCCACTATCTACCATCTTAACTTGGACCATGAGCTTCCCATGGAGCTAGCTGTTTGGAGTGACTTATCTCAGACTCTGTAAGTCCGCAAACCCCTTCCTGGTTCCTAACATCCTCTGAGGTCCGGTGGGGAACTTAGGCAAATCCCGGAGGGCCTAGGTTCTTTCGTCGAGGACGAGAAGGCACCTGAGCCCTTTGATACATATATACCAAGTCTTAGATGCACACTGTCTCCATCTGCACTTGTGTGTTACTTGGACAATTACTTGGACAGACTTGTCACGGTTCCGCCAATCACTGGGTTCCTTGCTTTATACACATAGACATAAGGTATACCATATTCACAACGGATGTATTACACAGATTAGTGTTAATGAACCCCGTTTCGCAGTATACACCCTTCATCATGGATCAGGCATTAACCCTCGTGAATGACACCGAGGTCAGTTCCCCAACCTATCCCATCAACGAGCGTCATGGCTTCATGTGCTATTCGACCAGTTTGGGTTGATAAACATCACTCAGCCCACTTCTCTCCGTTGACGACGGAGGTTGATCAGGCTTCCTTCATTTCACGAGCAATCAGCGTGGGTAAACATCGTGGAGAACATGCATTCAGATCAGGTATGTATGAACAGGTATTGTATGACAAATTGGTGTACGTGATTTACATTCAAGCGAAGTTCAAAGGGGGGTCGGACTTGTTCAACCCGGCAGACCAGCTCTTGTATTTTTCGGCCTCGTCGGAAATAGCCTTCAACTTTCCCTCGACCATGCCAACGCAGTCCAATCCAAGCGACAATTTCGACGGGGGATTCTCGGCCTTGGCGACCTTGAAGTACACAGTCTGCGCGAACTTGACTGGGTCGCCCTCGTAGCCTTTGAACGTCTTCATGTATTGGCGACCGAACTCTGTCGGCATGTGTGGAGCAGTGTAGGCAGGGTGGGCGGGGTAGAATTGGGCGCCCTTCTCCCAGCCCGTGTCGTATCCACCGGGGCGAACAAGGGTAAGCTAAATGAATGACGGTCAAACCTATTACGCGCGTGCGAGAGAAAGTGGACGTACCCTGATGTTCCACGCAGGGTCGAGTTCCATGCTAAGCGCATCGATAAACCCTTCAATCGCTATAAAACGATGACGTCAGAATTGGGGACAAGTCCTGGGACGAATGCCTACTCACCGAACTTGGATGCGGCGTAGTAGTTCGAGCCAGGCAACGGTGCGAAGCCAGTAGCAGAGCCGATGGTGATGATGCGACCTCCTTGGGGCTTGTTCACCTCACGGAGGACTCTGACGGCCTCCAGAGCGACGTTGGAAGCAGCCCAGAAGTTTACATCGAACAGCTTGCGGGCATCGGCTTCGGGGATGGCCTCGGCCTCTCCAACAGTGAAGGCACCGGCATTATTGTAGACAACGTCGATGCGTCCGAACTTGTCGGTCGCAGCCTTGAAAGCAGCCTTGATTGCATCGACGTTCGAGACATCAAGAGAGAGGACAAGGAGCTGGGATTCGGGGTACTTGGATGTGAGATCGGAGAAGACTGAAGTGCTGCGGGCGGTCGCGACGACGATATCACCGTTCTGCAAGACTGTCTCAGTCACAGAGCGGCCGAGACCACGAGATGCGCCAGTAACTTCGCCAACGTCAGCAAAGGCATGATGGAGAGCGTATGGAGAACCTACTGAACCAGACTTGAGGAGCCATGTTGATACCGTAGCAGCATCATTGAGCTCGCCTTTTAAGTCGAGGACACAGCCGAGCGAAGTGGATGTGCTGAGTGAGCAAGGCGTCAACAATAGGGCCAAACAGGCAACTTAAGGTAGACCCATCTGATGATTCTGAATATCACATCGTGTCTGACAAGTCTGACAAATACAATGCGGCGGTGTGGGACTTCGAAGTACTACGCCGGCCTTCGAATCAGATCGATTTATTACCTTGATCTGTATCGATGCAGTGAAACCAAGGTTGAGGAGCACCTCGTTCTTGGGAGAACAGGAGAGTTGATGCAGGTCTACTGGCGATATCCCCGGATATTCGGAAACCATGCAGACTCATGCAGACCAGCCAGAAACCTCCGTTGGTGTCGTCCGGCGTCAGATTTCCAACCCCGCGAGTCCGACGTATCATTGGCTCGTTGAATGCAAATACGAGCAAATAATTCCAAGCCTTTGAACGCGACTCGGTGCGACTCGCGCGTTGCGCGCGCAAGAACACGAAATTATCAAAGACGGGGTTAATTTTCATCCGTCCAGTAAGAAAATAATCCATAATCTATGCTGCGTATACTGATCCCCGTGCTTTGTTCTACCAGGCGTAGCACGCGTTGGCGCTGGGACATTGCACCGCTCATCGCGGTCCCTTGCCATGACTTCAAATCGCCGCATGCTGGAAAATATCCCATACTCTCCCATACTTCAGAAAAATATTACTATCGTGATGCTAATCACCCATTAATGTCAATCATGGCAATGCCGGAGAGAAACTTCCATCGTTTTCTTGCGCGGGGGGTTCTCGGCTTGCCCCTTCGGGCTTCAAACGAGTAATTGCAACGCACATTTTCTGACTTCGTTTGTCTCAGGACTGCTGTAGATGCAGCAGACAGATCAACTGATCCCCGGAAGACCTCCATGGAGTTCTCAAACATATCTATGGAACTGCTATCTCTACCTATTTAATCGATCCAACTTCATTCACTCTTGATAAATCCTTGACTTCACCACCATCATTCGAAGTTCAGTACAGTCAGACTCCTCGTCATGGCCACGTACTCCAGTCGTCTTCCTTCTCCTCTCAAGCCTTTGGAACACATCTGGCGTACGGCATACGCTTTTACGAAATCTGACTACAAGACCGTCGTCTTCCCAGTCGTGAGCACGCCAGGCCCTTCTCGACCGTTCCCATCATCTAACGCTCTACATAATAGATCTGCTATGGGATAATGGCTGCTCCACAGATGTCCATCACCAGACTTCCTCACCTCGCGGTATGGGTGTGGCTTCACCTTCTGCAGTTCTGTGCAGCGAACCAGGCGTTGAGCCCTGAAGAAGACGCGTTGAATAAGCCGTATAGACCCATCCCAGCGGGCTTAATTTCGATTCGGGGTGCCAGAGTCCTCCGTTGGCTCCTCGTCCCAGTCTGCCTAGCGCTCTCGTGGGCGCTAGACGTTATCTACCCAGGGATCAGTCTAGCCATCTCGTTCATCGTCTACAACGAGCTCGGCTTGGATAGCTACTGGTATACGAAGAACTTCCTCAACGCTGTGGGCCTCGTCTCCTGGAATATCGGCGCGGCGAAGATTGCATGTGCAGGTACGCTGTCCCCCCAACTCTCTCCTAATCTACTCTCGCTAACCGGTTCTATTCAAACAGAGAATGTTTCCCTCGACCAGCGGGCCTGGTTTGCGCCTTACGTTAGCACACTGCTTATCGCTACGACGATACATATCCAAGACTTCCGCGATGAGGCAGGAGATAGGAAGCAGGGACGAGTCACATTCCCCGTCGTGATGCCCGAGTTCTCTAGGCGCATGACATTCCTCATCGTCGCCGTGTGGTCGTTCGGCCTCGCCTCGTATTGGAACCTAAGCAGCGTTGCATCTCCGTGGTTCGTCACATTGGGGATGTACGTTGCCCTCAGAGTGCTCCAGCAGCGAACCGAGCACGAAGATAAGGTCTCATTGCGGATATACATGGTACGTTTTCATCCCCCAAACGCACCCACTTCATTCCCGCCTAACCCGATATGCTGTTCAGTTCTGGCTGTGCGTTGCCCAAATCCTCCCCTTCTGGACAAGGCAAATGGAGGGAATAGCCCAACCGTGGCTGCCATATGCTCAGTTCGGGGCTATTCAAAACAACGATACTTTCTAGATTGGAAACGGGCCTTTTTGGTGCAATGATGCATAGATGTAGCCTGTAGGTAACAGGTTTCCGGATAGAAGGTCGTATATCATTGTGATGATATCTTCAAAGATGTAATCTACCTAGAGTCATGTTTAACCGTCCGTATACCTATACTTACAACTTCTTCCCCATCCATCATCCTCACTCTGTGATTCTCATATTATTCTCATTATGAACGGTGTAACATAAGAGTAGCGTGTACTAGATATTGTGTAATAGCGCCCGAGTATACAATATGCGATATTGTTGATCCTTGAGGCTTAAAATGAAGCTCCAGTAAGCCTTGTCAGGAACTCGAGATCAGTACGCCCTTGGGGATCGGTTATCGTACACTTGCTGGGTCGGTTATCGGCGACCCTCACCGACGTTGCTATTCAAGTCCATGTCCATCAACCTCATCGCGATACAAAATCCCGGAGTCCCATCCCTTCGGCTGTCCCAGTCTTCTATGATAATAATCAAACCCTATCGCAACACAAAGAGATGCCTACCCATTGCCATAGCTATATATAGCAGAACGTAATATGCCAGAAGGATTTCAGCATGTCCGATCTAGATAAGAGCCCAATCAGGAGGTAGCCCCCGATCAATCGATCATTTGGAGACAATACGTCGGTGCCTCTCCGCCAGGGTTACGCGTTGGCCCATTAACTCGTTCCTCAATGATTATCAATTCATTACTCACCCACACTCTTCGGGCGCGCTTGGTTTTCTGACTTGGGCCCACTGCTTCATGTTTCGTCTGTTTCCAAGTCCAAACCGCTTGCTCAAAGGCCCGCCATCTCCCTTCGTCAGCGCAAATACCGAGAAAAGACATATAAAGGCCGAGTGATATCAGCGCAGTTGCTATATTGAATGATGCGTACTTCGTTTGCAATTCTCGCCGCGATTATCCCGCTCACATTCGCGCTTGGTGCTTCGGTAGAGAATCTTCTGCCCAGAAACACTACCCAAAAGCAAGACCTTTCACCAGCTCAATGTGTAAGCCCTGTATCAGCTCTGTATTTGGTGATATATCGGACTGACCTGCTTTCTCTAGTGCGACAGCCTGAAGCGTATTTTAGATCCTTCCAAAGTCCTCCTACCAGGCTCCCCTGAGTATGCTGCTCAGGAGGCCTCCTATTACTCCGGCGAACAGGTCCTGCAGATGCCTGTCTGCCGAGTCGCACCCACCAGTCCCGAAGACGTCTCAAGTATAATCAAATTTGCTACCACAAGTAAATGCAATTTTGCCGTACGCTCGGGCGGTCATATGAACTGGGTTGGTTCATCGAACATCGGTCCCGAAGGATTTACTATCGACTTGGAGGACATGAAGCAGATTGAGCTTCTGGACGACTCGAAGACTGTCTCTATCTCCCCGGGATTGACCTGGGCTGATGTCTATACCTTCTTACGTCCCCACAATTTGCATACTGCCGGGGGCCGGTCGTCCCACGTCGGTGTAGGTGGCTTCCTTCTTGGAGGTAAATATCCTTCTTCGCAATCACGCATATGATGTACGCTTCGCTAATCATTCCCCCCTACTCGCTAAGGTGGCATCTCATTCCTCTCCCTCGAGCACGGTTTCGGAAGCGACAACATCATCAACTACCAAATCGTCTTAGCCGATGGCTCGATCGTCAACGCCAATGAAGCCGAGCGAAGCGACCTGTACTGGGCTCTCAAAGGTGGTAGCACGAACTACGGCATAGTTACCCGCTTTGACATGGTGACGTTCCCGTTGGATCAAATGTGGGGAGGATCTCTCTACTACAACATCAGCCTGGGCCCTACCCTCCTCGATTATCTCGTCGGATTTACGGAGAGACTCGCCGTCGATGCCAATGGCCTATTCGCGCTGTCTATCGCTTGGAATGCAGCCGATAATGATTACCTCATTTGGTCACCGAACGCCTACCTCGCACCTACACCCTTCCCAAGCCCACTCTACGACGGACTCGAGGAAATCCCGACGGTGCGCGATACCATGCGCATCACAAACCTCGTATCTGTCACAGACGAAATCAATACGTCATCCCCAGGAGGAAGTCGAACTCAGTGGTTCGCTTTGGTGTTCAAGGCAGACGCGACATTGCCTTGGGATATCTATCAGAAGGGCGCTGATATTATGGCGCCGTTCCTTGGGAAGGAGGGGACCTCGTGGGCGCTCACGTTACAACCCATTAATGTCGGCATGATCGCTGCTGCTGCCAATCGTGGAGGAAACCCATTCGGTCTCACCGAAAAGGATGGCGATCTATTCCGTAAGTAACCACTGCAAATTCGGCGTTTCAACATCGTATTGACCTTTCCATGTAGTTCTTTTGATATCCATCTCCTGGACTGACCCAGAGGACGACGGAAAGATCAAGGCTACGACGCAAGACTTCCTGCGATGGTCGACGGACACTGCCAAGCAGCGCAACCTTCTCAATCGTTTCATCTACTTGAACTACGCGTTGAATACGCAGCCAGTCTTAGCGAGTTTCGGGGCCGAGAACGTCAGGCGTATGAAGGCTGTACAGAAGAAGTACGATCCAAAGGGTCTGCTCAAGGTGTGGAAAGGTGGATACAAGCTTGACGAAGTATAGTCGATAGTCTATCGGGGATATATTATCTATCTTTGAATGAACTCCTTCAGTACCACGCACCAAGTGAAACCCGTCCTTACGCAGGGAACCTGATTTGAGTGCGGAATTGACGCGACTCGCAGCTCACCCAATTGCGTAAGAAATTCATGGAATTTGACAAGGATCATGGAACAACGTGGTACTGAATTCCCACGTATTCCCACGCACCACAGGCGCCGGTGGCTGTGTAAAGCGCGAGGATCTTTCAACGTGGATCTCGATCAACGGCGTAACGTTCAATACCCCGAAAGAAACGATTCACCGGGGGTGGGGAGTCAGTGGTACTAATCAACTTTCCTGTAGAGCTAATTTAATCATAAAACGTCAGAAAATGATGTCCTTTCCATTCCCACCTCTTCACCCACCTCGGAAACCACGTCGAATATGAGCACGAATGTATCATGGATCCCCACAGCGCCGGCGACGTTCTGGTCTTCACCAAACGACCAATTCTCTACATGGCCTAAGCTCGCTGTGTTGGCGTTATCCACCTTGGTCATTCATCGACTGTACAAGTCGGCGTCGTTGAGCATGAAGCTGCCCCCCGGGCCAAGGGGGTGGCCCGTTATTGGGAGTGTATTCGATATTGGACCACATATGTGGCTCACGTTCACAGAGTGGAAGAAGCAATATGGTGAGTACTTTGGATATGAGCTGGTATGACAAGCATGTAGTCTGATGTGTGCGCTTTGTAGGACCGATTTTCTATGTGAACCTCGCAGGGCGTTCAATGATCGTCTTGAACACCCACGAAGTCGCCACGGAGCTCCTCGATAAGAGGTCGTCCATCTACTCGGACAGACCCCGCCACATCGTCGCCTCTGAGATTATGTCAGGCGAATACCTACTCGGATTCATGCATTTCGACGATAAGTGGAAGCGTGTCAGGAGAGGTTCTCATGAGTGAGCCATCACACGCCCCTTCGATACTTACGGTGATGCTAATGAGCTATCGCGCAGGGCGATGAACAACCAAATCACCAAAACCTACCGTCCGTTCATGCAAGTCGAAGGATATCTCCTCGCCGACAGCCTCATGAAAGCGCCTTCTATGTGGAACGATCACATCAAGCGTTCTGCGGCATCTTTCATCATGTCCGTCGTATATGGCACCAAGTCCATGCGCACCTCCACCGACCCCACCCTCATCACCCTCCACAAGTTTCTGCGGAGATCGCTCGGCGCGGCCGCTGGGAAGTACTGGGTCGAGTTCTTCCACTTTTTGGAGTACATGCCAAGGTGGTTGGCACCGTGGAGGGTGGAGGCCGAGGAGTGGTTCAAGACGGACAGCAAGATGTTCGAAGGGTTCTATAATCAGGTTAAGAAGAGGATGGTATGCGCGACTGCATTTCTGGCTAGGTATTGTTACTAACTGCGGAGGACTCGTGTAGGCCGACGGAGACAACAGGCCGTGTACAGTTACGACTCTTATCGAAGAACAAAAAAAGAAAAACCTCTCTACTATGGAATCAGTCTGGCTGGCAGCTGCTATGTAGTACGTCCTCACCTTTTCCTACGATCACCTTCTAAATGCTGATCTACCACCCACTCTCTAGCGGTGGAGGCTCCGAATCAACTGCTGGATCCCTCGGTTGGTGGATAACCGCCATGGTAGTCTACCCCTCCGCCCTCCGCGCCGCCCAAGAAGAGCTCGATCGCGTCGTGGGCCGAGACCGTATGCCCACCTTCGACGACTACGACCACCTCCCCTACTGCAGGGCCATGGTCAAGGAGGTCCTGAGGTGGAGACCCGCCACCCCCCTCGGTGTCCCTCATCGCGTGGAAAGGGATGACTGGTACAACGGTTACTTCATCCCGAAGGGAACACTGGTTGTGGCGAACATTTGGTGAGCCCAAAACGGCGGCTGTTGTTACCTGTGGCCAGTTGCTGATGCTAGGCTCTTTTAGGGGCATGAACCACGACGAGAAAGTCTACGGGCCCGACGTTCACGAGTTCAACCCAGCGCGTTTCCTTGAAGGATCCGGAAAGCCCCTGCCCTCGGTCTCAGATACCAAAGACGAGGGGCATGTTACCTACGGCTTCGGTCGGCGCATCTGCGTCGGGCGCCACGTTGCCAACAACAACTTGTTCATCCAATTCGCGAGCATGGCTTGGGCATGCAATATCCAGGCGAAGAAGGATGCGCAGGGGAAACCGATCATGCCTGATGCGGATAAGTGCACGTCGGATTTGACGATGTGAGTGTTATTTCTTGTTCGAGATGGATTTGCTGATTGGTATGACTTTACGGATTTGATAGGCACACCGTCCCATTCGATTGCGATATAACACCAAGGTTCCCCGAAGTTCCGTCCATCATTGCCCAGTCCATTGAGTTGAACAATTACGGCCAAATTTGAGTTACGCCACGCGACGTAGAACGATATGTATTCCTTACACGTAGGACGTAGAACGGCAATATGTGTTGTATATCTGGCGGGATGATGTGCTTCAATATTATTAGATGTGTTTACTCCTGAAAATAGATTATGAATACGAGATTATTTTGTTGGATAGTCTAAGTCGGCTGGGTTGCTTACGCTGATGGTTTCGCGAGTAGACATCAGACAGGAAGCGGACGAAGCTATGATGGCCAGACGTAGCCAAATATGTTGTCAATTGCTCTAGATTATTGATCACCGTTGTCAGTTCGTCACATTACAGACAAGTTCTTTGCCGTACTAAAAGACTCTCTGTCTTTGGGGATTGAGTGCGCCGCTGCGACGTGCCGGGCACGACGGGGAGTACACTCCGCCAAACGCGCCCTTCGCTAAGCAGGAGCACTGGAGCTTGCTACACTCCTGGGCCCTGCAGGCAGAGCCATAGAGCGACCCTATCTGTCTTCAGGGGCTTCGAAGCGTGATGCCACAGCACTGTTCAGGTTGAGTCGCCGGATGCCCGAAAAGACGTCGTATCTTCTTGCACAGCCACCTTCACGACAACAGCGCGTCTTCCTCCCGGCGCCTCCGTCGCATCTCCCGAGTCCCACAACACTCACGCTGGTATGACAGACCCACTTCAAGCTTGATATCATGAAAGTAAATGACAATTTTCGGAGAACGATCGAATCTCAATCGCGGAAGATATAAGCTGATCTCGATAGGCCTGAGGATGCCAATATTATCCCGTAGTGGTAGAGTGATAGTAATCTTGCAGTGATCGAGCGCCTTCGCTTGTGCCGTTGCTGCAAAACACGGTGGTAGTCATCGCTTGTCTCAACTCGATTTGGGGATGAGGACCATGCATGGTGCATAAACCCAACGTTGTGATTTGTCTGATGCCATGATAGTGTGTATCCATCTTCTGATCGAATCCGTAAATTGCATAGCTAATCTTTGTCTTACCCCAAGGAATAATTCCAACAACATCCACAATACGATATGAACGTACATGCGTGGAGCATGAGTCACCTCATTGAACCAGCCAGCGGCGAATCGCATTGCCAACTCAGCTCGTCCGTTGAAAGACATTTTCGAATTGACATCAATCAGTCACGTCCTAACCCGGTCCTGGTGCTTCCCTTGGTTGGAGCGTCCAAACACACCAGATTCCGAACTTCGCGCCCTAGATTACAATACCCGCCGATTTTATATTTGCGTTCAAAATACAGTACTTAATACCAACGTTTCTCCCACCTCTTCACACTTGCTGACCCAAATCTCCAGCAAGCAACAAGTCGCTCACATTCATCATGAGCCACTTCTCATGGTCCAACATCTCCAGCGCAGCACCCTCTTCCTCTTCATACGCTGAACTCTACCCCTCTCTCACGTCATGGACACTCAGCGTTCCAGTCGCCATAGCGCTCCTAGTGGCAGCGCGTTCCTACATGGCAAGGCCCAAGGGGAAGCTTCCTCCTGGGCCGCCAGGATTGCCCGTCATAGGAAATCTCCATCAACTGACAGATAAGCTCTGGGTAACGCTCGAGAAGTGGACTAAACAATACGGTATGTCCTTTCCCCGTTATCTCCTACGAGTGATATCTGACGCTCGCGGCGATGGTGATCATGATAGGCCCCGTAGTCTATCTAAATATCGCCGGCCAAAACACAATCGTCCTTGGCACGCACAAAGCCGCCGCCGATCTCCTCGATCGTAGAGCGGGCATCTACTCTGACCGGCCACGAAATATCGTCGCAGGGGAGCTGTTGACGGGTGGTTTGGTATTTGCGTTCGCTCAGCATAACGATGTCTGGAAGCGGATGAGAAGGGCATCGCATGAGTAGGTCTTCTCCTTTGCTCCTGCTCCACCATAGTAATCCCTCTGCGTCAGAGCGATGAACAACCAAGTCGCAAAGTCCTACTTCCCATTCCAAGAAACCGAATCGTCTCTCCTTGTTTCCGAGCTCCTCGCTTCCCCCGACCTCTTTGACTCCCACCTCCGCCGCGCGTCCACGTCTCTCGTCTTATCCATGATCTACGGGCTGCCTCCCATGGAAGACAGCAGGGACCCCGTCATCTTGCGGGTGAATCATTTCACGGAGAGGGCGCTGAAGGCGGCGATCCCGGGAGCGTATTTGGTGGAGTATTTCACGTGGATGGAGCATTTGCCGCGGTGGATGTGTGCTTGGAGACGATATGCTGAGGATGCATTCAAACGCGATTCCGTCCTCTTCGAAAACCTCTTCGCTGATGTTGTGACCCGTCTCGTGCGTACGCTTCTCCCATTTCACACTTCTTTCATAGGTGCTGATGCCGTACACGTCGCCCATAGAAAAGCGGTGATCAACGCCCCAGCGTCGCCGCCACCATCATCACCGAACAAGAGAAGAAGAACCTCACGGATAAAGAAGCTGCCTGGGTTTCTGCTACGCTCTAGTGAGTCGACATCCTCGCCGACATCTTCGTGACCGTTGTACTCATCATTCCCCTTACTTACAGTGCCGCTGGTGCTGAAACGGTATGTCCATTCTAAGCATTGCATACCCTCGTCCATTCTTAACGTCGCAATTCTAGACATCGGGCCAACTCGCCTGGTTTATGGAAGCAATGGTTCTCTACCCCGAGGTTCAAGCCCGCGCACAAGCAGAGATTGATCGCGTCGTCGGGCGCGACAGGATGCCTACATTCCAGGACTACGACCGTCTTCCATACATCAAGGCAATGGTGAAGGAGACGCTGAGGTGGAACGGCGTCGGCAGATTGGGTGTCCCACACAGGCTGGCCCAGGACGATTGGTACGAGGGGCACTTCATCCCGAAGGACACGATCTGCTTGGTGAATGTTTGGTAGGTATCCATGCTTCACATTCAGAGCATTGGTAGCTGACGGAGTTTTACCACTTTCAGGGGATTGAACCACGATACGGAGGTCTACGGCCCCGACGTCGATGATTTCCGCCCGGAGAGGTTCTTGAACGAAGAAGGGGAGCTGAAGGCCATGCCAACAGATACCAAGGACGAAGGGCACGTAACCTATGGCTTCGGAAGACGAATTTGTGTCGGCCGCCACGTCTCCAACAACAGCATGTTCATCGAGATCGCTTCTATCCTGTGGGCGTGCAACATTCGCCCTGGGAAAAACGAAGCTGGCGAGATCGTCATGCCGGATCCGCAGAATAGTATCGATGAGGGGCTTGTAGTGTAAGTCTTAACACATAAATCTGCCTGGAACCAGCATGCTCACTTTTCTACAGCCGTCCAGCACCCTTCCTGTGCTCCATTACCGCTAGGTCGCCTGAAGTCGAGACTATCCTCGCTGAGACGAAGGATCGTCATGGTTTACCTATTTAAATACTATTACTTGCTTGTACTGCCTAGTTAGCATAGAGGCGTGTATATGAGATTCTAGACTGTCTTGTGTAGAGAGCAAATAAACATTGGCTTGGGGTTGTCTGCTATGGAGTGGCGGGGTATAGAATTGTTGTCACCACGATTCAATAAGCCGCTGGCCACCGCTCTGCTGGATATGGGTCTAAAGATATTGGCCTATTGAAGCCGTTGGCGAACTTCTGTTGGTGAGGTCGAGGAGACCATCGTTTATGAGGCTCGGACGATGCAACTGGCCGCTGGCGGTGGGTGGGTCGGGCGCGTCCATAGTCCCTCGTTCGCCACTGTCCACAGTGCGCCTGACAACAACTGATCACGCGTATGTCCGGAGTCGCTTTGGTCGTGTTTGCTCCCTTATCCGAATCAAGTATCGCGGATCCCGATCTCTTCTCAGATCATCCTCATCGACGTATCATATAGCGTATCATACATCTCGAATAGAGCGCTGGTTTATACGAGCCTACACCGACATGGCAATTGATGGCTTTCTGTGACCGTCTCTCCAAATCTGGCACAAGCATGTCCCGCAGCCACAATTCTCTCGGCCTTACCTCCTGCGTACCGTAAGTATCAGTGATTAGCATCAACGAATTTCTGCCAATTTCTATGAAAACACCGAACTGAACCACGAGGAATGCACTGCCAATCTTCATTGATACCAATCTTGCTCAGTGGTTCCTTTCTTCATTCATCCCCATTCGAGTCACTTCTGATGCCCAGACATGCCGTAGACACATCGATCATGTACCGTTGGGCGCGAAATCCGAATCCCTGCTAACTGGGGTTGGAAGTAGTACTTAAAATGATACGGTCGAGGTATACCAACCACAGTCATGCGCGCCGAGGCTTACCTTGCTCTACTCGCACTGGCGACAAGGTCGTTCGCCACCACCCAGCAGCCACTTCAGACACAAACGTTTGACGAAGGAGTGCGGACTACAGCGCTACAATGTGTACGTACGACACCCGTTTCGTCTGCTTGAACTTGTAATAATCTACCAACCTTCCAGTGCAACGCACTTGAAGACATCCTAACTTCCTCTACCATCCTATATCCCGCCTCATCTAAATATTCCGCGCAGTCATCTACATATTACTCCCTCGAACAAGCCGCCCAAAAGCCAGCGTGTCGCATAACCCCCACCACAGCCGAAGACCTCTCCCGATTAGTAAAATTCGCGACTGCCACAAGGTGCGAGTTCGCCGTTCGCGCTGGTGGACACATGAGCTGGGAAGGCTCCTCGAATATCGGTCCAAACGGATTTACTATCGACCTTGGGGGCTTGAAGGAGGTGGAACTGAAGGATGATGGGAAGACGGTTTCCATCGCTCCTGGTCTGAAATGGTCAGAAGTTTATGGATTCCTGAAGCCACACGGGCTTCATACGGTAGGTGGACGCTCTTCAGGTGTCGGCGTCGGTGGTTTCCTGATAGGAGGTAAGTTGACATATCCTCCATGGCACATGAAGAGCCTCTCACCCTCGTACCACAGGTGGTGTCTCCTTCCTGTCAACTGAAATGGGTCTCGGAAGCGACAACGTTCTCGATTATGAAGTAGTCCTTGCTGATGGATCTATCGTCCACGCAAACGAATCAGAACGCTCCGATCTTTACTGGGCGTTGAAAAGTGGCAGCACCAACTACGGGATTGTCACCCGTTTCTTGATGCCCACAATACCCCGCCCTCAGATATGGGGTGGCTCGCTCTTCTATCATGGGAGTGCGGGTCCCAAGCTATTCAAGCAACTCGCTACGTTCACCGATCGCCTCAAGCAAGATCCTCACGGCATGACCGCCGTCTCCGTTGCGTGGAGTCCCGAAATGAAAGACTACGCTATCTGGTCCCCCAACGTCTACCTCGCGCCGCAAGCATACCCCTCCCCCCTCTTCGATGGCCTCCAAGATATCGAGCCATTCCAAAGCACGATGCGCGTCGCGGATCTAGGCGAGATCACGGACGAAGTAGACATGCTCTCGCCGGGTGGGCGGAATTCGCAGTGGTTTTCTGTTGTTTTCAAGAATGATGCAAAGCTGCCTTGGGATATTCAGCTGAAGGGCAGGGAGATTTTCGAGCCGTACCACGATCGTCCCGGTGCCGCATGGGCGATCACCGTTCAGCCCATCAACGAAGGCATGATTGCCGCTGGACACAAGCGAGGGGGAAACCCGTTAGGCCTCTCGGTCGAGGATGGCGATCAACTCCGTATGGATTATAACTGTATGAATTGCGCGAGATACTGACATTAGTTGCCTAGTTCTACTTGGCTGCGTCTTCTGGAACGATCCCCAAGATAGTGCCGTCATGAAGGCCAAAACCCAAGAATACATCAAAGCAGCGACGGAGCTGGCTCGCGAACGTGGACTGCTGAACAAGTACATCTACTTGAACTATGCATTGGATACGCAACACGTCCTGGAGAGCTACGGTGCAGAGAGCCTGAAGAAGATGAGGGAAATAAAGAGTAAATACGACCCCGACAACCTTTTGGAAGTATGGAAGGGGGGCTGGAAATTGTAAACATACCGCTGCTTTCGCGTACTTGACTCGTTAGATCTCCTTGTAACTCTTATCACCAATTCTGACCGTCGCTTAAAGCGGCGTCTTCAATGCAAATCGAGCACATTGTCGACCAGTTCGAAAGCCTGGCAATATTCATGAGGGCGTCGACATTGCAGTGCGCGGAGTTGACAAGTCGGAAAGTTCGGCTCCCACGGTCAATGTAGTCATTGAACAGAACGTGGCTTTCCCTGCACCCGTCACCTGCAACGTACCTCCCGCCTCCTACTTCTATAGGCAACCATGCTGTATCTCACCATCAGCAGGTACGCATTCAAAGAGAAGGTTTCTACCAAAAGTTTGGCGCACCATCAGATTGTACGTGGTGGTTCAGCCTACGCCGAACCGTACCAGCACCTATATCGTGTTCCTCGGAGTGGATAATATTCTATGGATATTGATTCACATGCGGTACACCAACGGTGATTCCACGGCACTCAGACGATTTCAGCTACGTCGACACGCTAGGACGGGTCTAATAATGTCAGCTTCTTGATAATAATTGTTGTTCGACTCATACTGATGTTTGATGTAGAGAGTATAGAGTCCACGCGACATGGAAGTTGCATCAATGCTCTTCAAGTGGCACCATCCCAGCAGCATGCTGCCTCAATACTGGAAAGCGCTTTGACCGACGAGGTACTTCCGGACATCGGGCAGCAAGCACAAGGCGAAAGAGAAAAGCATAGCATGATTACCTGTACACACATGGAAGATCGTCGTCAAAGGCATGTACATATTTCGAGTTATCCGATAAGATTATCAGGCTCAAGATCTAATCACTGCTTTTAGCTCCCAATCGCCGCCAACGGAGCTGATGGTATGCTACCTCGCGGTATAGTTGGTATGCACCGGTGATCACCTCCTCAGTTCTCCAGAACCTCAAGGGTATTGTCTTAGTAGATCAACCTAGACCTCTCGAACGGTATACGCATCTGAAGATTCATATGTGACTGTTCGTCGAGATCTTCCATAATTGAGAACCCATGCCTCCAACTTCCAGATGGATGCTCGGCGACACCACACGGAAGCATTGCTATTAAAGACCTCTCTCCTCCACTAGCCACCTTGGCTCCTACTTCCTTCCTTCCCCAGTTTTCCATTAACCAAGGCGGGCTTGGAAGATGCCAGGATCTCTATCTAACGGCCGGGCGGTATCTGGAAGCCTTCTTTCCACTCTATCCATTTCGGACCAGCTCTTCTTCAGCAAGCATTCGTTTGGGCCGATACAGCGGTCTCCGTTCTCCTGCATACATCACGCCTTCGAGGCTCATGTCGAATCTCATCCCCAATCTCTCGCCGTTGTGGACCCGTTCGCGCCCAGCGATCTGAAGTCAATTACCTACTCAGAGCTTGATCGACAAGCCAATTTTCTTGCTCGACATCTCCGCGATATCCATGGCGTCGTGCCCGGAAAACGTGTTTGCCTCCTCATCGAGAGGTCGATCTTCATGATTATAGGCATAGTTGCGGTTCTCAAGAGTGGCGCTAGCTATATTCCTTTGGACGGAAACATCGTTGCCGATTCAACCCTCAGCCACATTATTCAAGACTCGGAGGCAAACTGTGTGCTTTCACTACGCAAATATGCATCCCGGGTCATTTCGGCGAACGTGCCATCCATCTGCTTAGAGGATGTTCTCGCTACCATTACGGACGCCGAGTGCGGCAAACCAGTCGATTTATCTAATCCTGACGACAGCGCTTACATTGTCTATACCAGCGGTAAGCTCGGTCTCTTCGTGAATTAGAAGAGGTTCGATACTTAAGCCTCGTGCTCCCCCAGGCACTACGGGCGTTCCTAAAGGCGTAGATGTGATGCACCGAAACGTCACAAACCGTGAGTTGTGATCGTTGCTTCGTCTGTTCGCCGACACTCATACGATCATTGAAGTCGTGTGTCTTGCTCCTGGTAACATCGAGATGCGCGCAGGTCGCGGGGTCTCTCAGCTCATGAATGTAGCGTTTGACATGGCGGCTTGGGTAAAACCGGATGACACTTTCGTCATTCGTCGTTTATTGACGTTTGGGACCTAGGAAATTCTTGGCAGCCTCGCTAATGGGTGCACGTTGTTCTTGCGGGGCAAATCCTCGAAGGACTGGCGCGCGGTGATGAAGATGGTGGACGTGGTGATTGCCACACCTTCCATGCTCTTTCCACATGATCCTGTTGATTATCCGAACATCAAAGTCATTGCCGTTGCTGGGGAAGTATGCCCTCAGAGTACGTCATCAGGTTCACCGTCGCTGTGAGCCATACTCACTCCACAAACCCTAGATCTTGCGGACAAGTGGGCTAGTAATGGCACCCATTTCTATAACAGCTGCGGACCTACGGAGGTAAGCAATGATATGCTGTATGAACTTTTACCCTGTCTGATCGTTTTGTAGATCACAATCGTCAATACTATGGTGCCCCATCATCACGTATCGGGAGAGTCGCTGAGCATCGGAAAGCCTACTCCAAACAACAACGTATACGTACTACATCCCGATGCAGAAGATCTCGTTCCCGTTGCTATTGGACAGCCTGGGATCATGTGGGCCGGTGGTGCAGGCATCACGAGGGGCTACCTCAACTTACCCGACAAAACGGAGGAGAGATACAAACTAGATCCTTTCGTTAACGATAGGTATGTTAGGTACATGCCTCATCCGCGGAAGATTATAGTCTTATTGACTAAATCCTTAGGTCCTTGATGTTTAATACTGGTGACCTTGGGTAAGCATGAGGCACGAGACTCGAATCGTTTTGAGCTTAAATGTGGTCCCCTGCAGACGCTGGCGTCCGGACGGCACGTTGGAACATCTCGGCCGCATAGATGATCAGGTTAAGATCAAGGTTCGCCATAGTATTTTTATGTTCTTGAGGAGGTGAATTCATGTCCGATCGTAGGGATTCCGTGTAGAGCTTGATGGTGTCGGTGCTGCAATGGAGGTGAGTGCCGGTTCCTATCTCGTAAGACCCAGCGTTCCTAGCCCAATGATGACAGACTTGCTCCGGGGTGAAGGCTGCCATCGCCCTTCTTATTGATGATGTTCTTTGGGGGTTCTTCACACCCTCTACGGTCGAATCGAAGGACGTACAAGCGGCAGTGGCGAAGATTCAACCATATTACGCCGTCCCAAGCCGATTCATTCATATGGAAGAATTCCCGAACACAACGTGAGTCACTCTGCCTCACAGTAGACTTGTATTCTGAAGTTATATTATCAAAGCAACGGAAAAGTGGACAAGCGAGCCCTCCGCCGGAAGGTTCAGGAAGAAATCGAGGCAGCTACGCATAGCGACGTCTCGGAGAGCGTTGCTACGACGGGAGCTTCTGAAAGTTCGCCAACAGTCGACAGAGAACTTCTCAGCAAGGACTCTTCCTCCACGCTTTCGCCACCTCCTGTCTATGAAGAACGCGAGGTTTCGGAGAAAGAGAAGAAGGATGCTCCTGGGCTGGAAGTGTCTGTCTCTGCCCTGTCATCCTCAAGCATCGAGAAAGGCTACGAAGTCTCCTGGGCTGGCTACCAAGACGATGACGTCCCCGACAAAACCCAAGGAAAATTCGTTCGGAACATACGACACCAAATATTTTCGTTGTATCGTCGACTTTTTGGTGTGGTCTTTGTGACGAACGTAGCGGTTCTCGTCGCTACCTTCGCTCAGGGGGAACCGAACTCTCTGCAATTGGGGCAGATCGTCATAGCAAACCTCTTCTGCGCAATCCTTATGCGGCAAGACTATGTCATCAATGCCTTCTTCACCCTCTTTTGTTCTGTTCCTCCATCGTAAGTCGTCCTTTGGATCGTTATGTGTACGTTACTCAACAGATTACATAGCTGGCCAATGGCGATTCGTCGAGTGTGTGCCAGGGTGTATAGTATCGGCGGTTTGCATTCTGGTTGCGCGATCTCAGGGACTATGTGGCTTGTGGCGTTTACCGTTCAAGCAACGAGGGAGCTGGTTCAAGGGGGTCCAGTATGTCGCCCTGCGGGCAGCACTTTACAGACTACTGACCAACCATTGACTAGATTTCAATCCCCACCGTCGCGATAACTTATTCTATTCTCCTCCTACTTCTCCTCATTATATTTTTTGCATACCCAGCTTTGCGTACGTCGAAGCACGACAACTTCGAGCGCACGCATCGCTTCTTTGGATGGACATGTACGGCGCTGGTGTGGGTTCAGGTACGTCTACCTTTCGCGTTAGTTATTCGCTGGCTAATCTTATGGCAGGTTGTCCTCCTAACCAATGACTACAAAGAACCTGGGCTTGCCCTCGGTTCGGCTCTCGTCAAATCAGCACCATTTTGGCTGGTCGTTATCATGACGTGCTCCATCATTCTTCCATGGCTTCGCTTGCGGAAGGTTCCCGTGCGGACAGAGGTTCTCTCTACACATGCCATACGGCTCTACTTCGACTACGGTGAGACGCGTCTTCCTCGCCTACATTCCGCGTGCTGACTTACCCTCCATAGTTACGCCCGTCTCTGGATCATTCACCCGTATCTCGGAAAGCCCCTTGTTCGAATGGCATGGCTTCGCCACTATCCCCGAGCCAGGAAAGAAGGGCTACTCCCTCGTTGTCTCTCGTGCTGGCGATTGGACATCCAAACAGATCGCAGATCCGCCGAAAGAACTGTGGGTTCGTGGAATACCTACGTGTGGTGTTTTGCGTATTGTCCCCATCTTCCGGCGCATTGTCCTTGTGGCGACTGGCAGCGGCATCGGTCCTTGCACGCCGTGTATTCTCGAGCAGCGTTTGCCCATAAAGTTGCTTTGGACCTCTCCAGATGTCCGCAAGACGTTCGGCGATAAACTCGTCGACTCGATTCTCAGTGCATCTCCCGATGCAGTGATATACGGTACAGTTTCTGTAGTCATCCGTTAGGAATAGTCACTTACCCACATGATAGATACTCGCAAGCATGGTAAACCAGATATGGTGAAGCTGACGTACCGCCTTGTCCGGGAATTCGACGCGGAGGCAGTCTGTATCATCTCAAACCAGAAACTCACAAAGAAGGTCGTGTACGGGATGATGAGTCGAGGTATACCAGCCTTCGGGGCGATCTGGGATTCCTGATGGATGGGTAGCACCGAATTGTACTTTCGCAGAACCTAGGATTCTAGAAACAAATTTGGCGGGCCACCGATTGGAATCACGTTTCGAAGAAACCTGTATCGAGGACAGAGAATGTTGTCATCCGTTCGCTACACGCGCTCGGGGCCTATGAGTTGATCATTACTGGATTCTAGTAAACCTACTTCGAACTTCAACCTTCAAGTAGCATCATCGGTGAGGATAGCTTCGTGCGAGGGTACTAGGCAGTGCCATGAGTGTAAAATGCGGAGGCTGTGTATAAGTATAGGGCGCAGCGTAGTTCGAGCACACATATCGAAGATCACCACGTCTCAGACTCAAGTCAGTCATCGAATTTATGTCCTAGTTCGAGGGTTTGCTTCGTGACACAAAATGGTTTACAATTCCTGGCTCAGATGAACATACGATGTGACGGTTACGGCTACGGAATGTCAGGAAACTTATAGGTAACTATAGACCAATCCAACAGCATCAAAACACTGGTAGACCGCCTTCTATGTCGAGAGGATGGTAGTCGACCCCCTGGGAATAGACCAAAACGACTGTCGCTGCCCACGCTGGTTAAAGACAGCGCCTTCGGCTTCCCGAAACACTGCTGCAAGTGTTGGTAATCCGCGACATTGATAATTGTGGTGGAGGAACATTCGACGGCGGGAATTGTCGTATTATCGACGCGCGGTGGCCGCATCGTCATTTGGGTCGGGGTAGAAGTGGGAGAGGTCGATGGCCTTGGGTGATAGCATTGCGTGTAGTAGGGGGGGGGAGAAGGCAGGAGTAAGAAACGCGCCGCGATGGTGCTGAAGCTTTATTGCGGGAATGTGTAAGTTCGATGATAATATCCTCCTCGAGCATCTTGATCTTGCACGACCCTTCCGATACACTCGAAGACAACCTGCCGACGCGTTACAATCCACTCATCATTGAAGCGTCGTCCATACGCGTCGAAATTGATATCCACCGTATTAATTGCATCTGGTAGTGGGCAAGTTGCTTCCCAAAGAGTGGTATCTTCATCCGGCCACATTTACATACAAACTGTGAGCCCTTGACTGCTTTGAGACCATCACAAGCCTCGGGCGTGGAGAGACCGCACTTGCCCTCTGAGAAGCCATTATACGTACGCGAGACCAGTTCCCCGCGGAGACGGGTGTACGGCTGATCCAGCGCAGTGGGGACACTCGCGAGTGAAGAATGTCGGTTAGGAGGGGATAAGTCCATGGGTTGTGTGCTTGCGCTAATCAGGTCTTCAAGCTTCAGTAGCGAGATGTAGACACCGTGATGACGGCTTACATCGCAGGATATGATCTAGGGATCACCGTACCTCAGAGACAAGTCAGTAGGATTACCATAGAAACACATGTGTGGACCGAGGAACGGTCGAACAGACGCACAAGTCGGAAAGGGGCCAACAGGAGAAGAACATAGGGAATGGTAAACTGCATGACGAAGCTGCCGGATAAGCAGGTTAACCCTAGGCGTGCGCGCTATCTGACGGCGAGCCGACGTTCGAAATATCGGCGGCCCGACACCTACCCAACATCAACGTAACATCAGCGTACACCTCCTCTTTTAAACAACAACAGCGAAACATAGCGCAGCCCAATCGTGTCCAAGTTACACAACAAACTGGGTGCGCGCTGGCCTGGGTTACTTCATTTTCACAGATGGCCGTCTCCGGCCTACGTCCCAAGAGGAGCGCCCCCAAACGGGTCTGCGTCCAAGGCCTGTTAGCATCGCCTGCTCTACGGGCAGCTTGCCATCTTCTCTGCACCGCCCCCGACGTCCGCTCAGTACCCTCTACTGCACTCTACTGCACGTTGTGGGATTGGAGCACGGGACAGCGCAGAGGCGGGATTCTGCGAGGCCCGGTGCGTTTGCGTTCGTTGCGTGCTTGCTTCCGTGCGCCCCGAGTGGGGTATGCCGCGCTGACTGCTGGGTTTGAACACCAGCGAAGGAAGGAGCGAGAGCGGTGCTGAACGTACGTGCAAAGCATTCCGCGCAATGGCTACGCCACACGATGGAGCACCTGGGCGACCAAACAGCTAAAAGCGAGGTTAGCGGCGGGACTGGGGGCGAAGATTGGTGGGGAAGGACCTTCTGTTCGATAAGGAGAGGAAGATGAGGGCCTCGATCACCGTCGATCACAAGCGCTTAATGGTTGCGTCGGCGACGGTCACCGTGATGCCTTTGTGTTAGAAAGGAATCCCTGAACACAGGGAAATCAAACGAAGGACAGCAGCAGCGACTACAGCGATAATCCTCATAATTATACCACATGATTAAACTTAAAGAACGATAGGCAAGACTGTAGCATAGCGAACGGATGTCAAAGAGGGTGAAAGGCACGTATCGAATGTCCATTTACTGTCCAATGACTGTCTATGTGGGAGAGAAGAAGTAGAGGCACCCTCATGCTCATCGCCAGCGAGGAGTGCCCCGAAGGAGGCTGAAACCGGACAGGAAAATGACCAGGAACGTCGTCAGGATACCGACGAATGCCGGATGGGCCACATATTGTGAAAGAGCACCCGAGCACGCAGCGCATGACCAGCCTATCGCCGGCGACTTAGAATAAAGGAATGAGTAGATTCGAAGCAATTACTCACCGCTGCTGATGGGTGTGTATGCCTGCGGCGTGTACAGCGCGAACTTCAGCGCCGTGTTGGGCTGCATGTAGCCCCCGATTCTAGGTGGATTGGGTCCGCGGTCGTCCCATATGTGCAGCGTGTAGCTGGCCTGGGCCAGCGGCGTATTTGTGCCGGCCTGCTGCCACGCCCACGGATCCCACACCACCTGCGTCGCCGTCCCGTCTATCACGCCATCCGTCGGGCCCACAGGATACGTGTTGCCGTTATCGCAGACGGCGCTGACGGTGAGATGCGTAGGAGTGATGTAGAGCGACGTAAAGTTCCATCCGAAGGTGATTAGTTGCCCTTGAGCGACTTTGAAAAACGAGGTGGCGGTTTGGGGTGGTTGGGTGATGGTGACACCCCCTACGGCTGCTGTCGCTGGAATGGATATCGTAGAGGTGTTCTGCGCTGGTGCAACAGAGCTGGCTTGGTCGTTGTTGGGCGCAGGCGTCGTCTGGGGAGCTTGCGACATGGCGGCAGGAGGAAAAGAAGCGAAACTTGCTAAGTCTGTCACATCACTAAGGAAAATATCATGATAACTCACTTAGCAACGGTAAGTCATTATCTTATTATTTCCACGATCTGCTAGGTAATCTACCAGAAGCCTGCCCTAACCTGCACGCACATATATAAACCCTGCGATGCTATTTACTTCTCTTTGTCGAGCAGAGGATTCTTTTCCTGGTACGCTTCCCGGTTCCTCATCCTGGCAGTATCACTTAAGTTGATTTCTAGGTGCTTGGTCGCTCAGGTGACTCTCGTGTCGTGATCAGCCGCTGATTGCATTGCATGTACGCTACTATCGCGATCTCATTGACCTTTGCTGAACTATGGATACAGTTTAAGCGGTGGAACCGCTCAGGTGCCACTTGTTCTACTTACGGGAGGCTTACCATCCTCGTGCCATTGTCGGTCAGCGTCCGGGCTGCTAAATGCTGCGGGATTGGACAACGGGGACAATGCGCCGATGGGGTGATGTAAGGCCCGGGTACGTCTGTTTTATTTGCTCAACTATGTATAGATTTTGACTCCCATCCGCCCAGGTCGGGGACGGCCATATTCACAAATCAATTATCCCAGACCATTGCGTAGCCAGTCTGCCTTGACAATAAGAATACAGATTGCGCTGTGTGACTCCTCGCTGAGCTTAAGATTGCGCTACCAACATCGAATACGCTCAAAGACCGTGTGTATCCAAATACACCAACATCCAAGGCCAAATATATTTCAGACGCTAGTAGTCACAACCACTCATGTTGAGGCTAGTGATTATAAGCCCCCATTTCCAACCTTCCGCCTGGCATAAGGCAACGGCAACTTGGGTACGTTCAAAAGAACTTGCAGCATGAGGTGAACATTGACGCTGAACACCGGATCGGGTGTGTTTCAACGATATACACAGTTTCTTGAGGTGTAAAGTACGATGCAGCTGACGATGGTTGCTTGACATAGAAATGTCAAGTAATGGACCATTTACTGATTTGCCTGTGCTCGCCAGGATAAACCAGTTTCAGATCCTCCTACTTGCACTGCGGCGCCACTGTAGACCCGCCGAAGAAGTACATTGACAGCCCTGATGAAAAGCAGATCAAGTCCTAGTTCAAGTTTTGCGATATACGGAGAGCCAATCCTTTCTTACAGCCGACTCGATTAGACATGACTGTCTCACCAATAGTGCGAAAATCCGTGAAACGTGAAAGCACAGCTCCGGAAGATATGATTATCAAACCTACAACTCCGCAACAATCCTGCATCTCTACGTCACGACACCTTCAACATGGGGACTGAAAACTTTGCGCTCAGTGTTCGCCATACATGCATACTCTACGCCTTGAGAGTATCGCCGGGCTACCGGTCGTGCTTTTTACTGGATTTCCATCCCTCACCTTGAAGTTGACCTGGCTTTCGAGGATATGCTATTCTCGTCCCCCCCCTTTCTACTCTAGGGAATGCCGGTGTTCGAGAGTTTCTTCAAGTCATTGAGGTTCCCGCCATCAGCAATTGTAACGCTATCCTGCTATACGCGCATACCAATCTTCTGCCGACGCAGCAATCTCGAGCATAGGATGATGACCGCCGTCGAAAGTGTTGCTATCCTGATTGATGAAGACACTTTCACTGTCAATGCTGGCGATCAACGTGGCGACGTCTTGAAAGCTAGTCATTGCGTGGGGAATGCCCAGCACTTTCGGGAAGCAGAAACCACTGTTCTCAGGCCGAAGTGGACAGTGAGGTATCTTGCAACGGGGCCGAAGCTCATACGGCCATCCTTGGTACATGAGGCGAGCTGGGGGATTCCCCATGTAGAATCTTACTATCTGCGTGCCCGGAGAGGGGTGGGCAAGGGGCTGTGAGCCTCAGCATGTCGACAGGTTCCTCTGAGCGATATAATCTGTCCACTGTGCAGTATACACTTCCTAACCTTGGCTGCGGTGACTCATGTACACTCGTGAGGACTGTCGAAGTTGCAACGGATGCAATATCCGCAGTGTCTGTATGATTTTGATAAGATCAAACACTGAGGGCATAGATGATAATGCTTCCTGGTGATTACGGTTTTGGCCAGGAAGCGGCGCTAATGGCACAGCCACCCCGTCAGCGCTGATCCGCAGGCGGGGTCACATGATACCGACGATTGCTAAGCCGGCGCGCCCGGCGTTTCATCAATTTACACCATTTCAGCCGCCGTCGCTAACGTCGTTCTGAACGACGTGCTGAATGTACCCGAGCAGAAGTTCTTCTTCATCTTCAGCAGTAGACCTGACTGGTACGCCCACTGGATTGAGGACCTCTGTACCGCCTTCACCTTCCCTCACACCTTCGGATTCTCAAGACCTTGCAAGCTCTTCTTTTTCTCGACGGCGCACGAGCTGGGGACGAGCAGAAGTGGGCAGCAACTTGGCACTTGGGCAGGACCCGTTACAGCTGGATACCTCCCACCCTCCTCCATTAACACGACCCTCGTTCACCGACGACGACCCGTTCTCAGACTCGCCCACGGATGAAGCGTTAGAGTTTTTCGCAAGGCGGCCACGCGACATGAGCCACGACGACAGCAGCAATCATGCATATACGACCTCCCAAGCCGCCCCCTCCACTGCATCGCTCATTACACTCGACATGGACAATCGTGATAGGAGGGGCAGTGTAGGCAGTACAGGCGGTCTCGTCGATCCTGAGCTCAGCGCCAGCTCCCGGAGGCAACATAGACTATCGACGCGGTACACTCCATCACCGTCGCCGCTCAAGGGTGCGGGGTCGGCGTTGCAGGCGATGAAGAAGAGCATGAGGCGGGTTAGCTTGAGGGTCGTGAATTTCGGTGCTGCGGGGCTGGGAGACCATGCGCGGATCAGGCTCACGGACGAGGATGAGAAGGATGGTGGGGAGATGGACGCGCGGGAGATCGAGGAGGAGAGCGATGAGGGGCTATCGACGCTCCCGTTGCGAGGGCGCACGCTTGGCGTCATGGGGCCGGATAACCCGCTGAGGCGGGCATTCTATCGACTTCTAGTGTATCCGTGAGTGCCGCACGGTATATTGCTCTACGGGCTACTGACTTGTGGCATCAGATGGACTGAGCCCACGATTCTTCTGCTAATCATCATCAATGCTGTTGTACTAACAATTCAAGCCGCTCATTCTCTGACCCTCGACGACCCCGACGCGCCTCCCCAGCCAGTGAAGGGTTACTTCAAGAGCTGGGAGGATTACGCGCTTTTCGTCCTCTTTGCTTTGTATACCCTGGAAGCCTTTGCGCGAATATGTGTATCTGGTCTTCTGTTCGACCCCGAAATCCCTGTATCGTCGCTTCTCACGTCCCCTTTTTCAACGAATACCCCGCCGGCACCTTCCCTTCCTCCTTCAGCCTCGAGCGCCAGCATGACCAACCTACCCGCCCCCGGTCCTCTCTCTCGTGGGCTGACGCTTACGCAGCGTCTTCGTCGATTCAACGACAATTTGAAACGCCCGTTCTCGCTATACTCTCATCAGACACTCCAATCGCAGTCTGTACCCTCCGATATCGACTTGACTTCGACTTCGACCTATCCTCCCCCAGCGTATCCCCTTCCGCCAGTCGCAGAAAAAATGATGTCTACCGCTGACGATGCGCAGAAGAACATGCGCGACACGGGCTTTCTGGGCAACGTGCTTAGATCAGATCGTCCACGACCCGAGACTCTATCGCTCCCCTTCAAGCTGAGTATCCAGCACGCAAGAGGCAAGACGGACCGCAACATCCCGTATTTGAGGCATAGTTGGAGTAGGATTGATGCGGTGGCCATAGTCAGCTTTTGGGTAAGCTTTTGGTTGGCAACAGGAGGAGCTGAGAGAGGGGCCGGGAACCACATTGAGGTCTTCAGGGCTATGAGCGTTATTAGGACGGCGAGGTTGTTGACGATTACTTCGGGTACTACGGTTCGTCCCCCTTTCCTTGACGTCGGTCATGTTGATTGAGTTAAGGCATTCAGACCATTATGCACTCGTTGAAAACCGCCAGACCTCTTCTAGCGAGTGTCGCGTACTTTGTTCTCTTTGCGATGGTTTTATTTTCGTATGGACCAATTCCCTATATCATAGCGAAACTTCATTAATATCTATACACAGGATCATAGGGATACAGTCCTTCAAAGGTTCTTTGCGGCGTACTTGTTTCGTTCAGGCTACTGATACTCCAAGCACCCTGGGTGTAATCATTGCGGAGGAGATCCAGCTGGAGGGTCGGTTCTGTGGGGCTTTCATTGATCCAACCACATTGGAGAGAGTGCCGTATCTTCTGCTGAATGGGGAGAACGCCCCCGCATCTAAAGGTTACACATGTCCCTTGGGGCAAGTATGTAAGGTGAGGCCAAGCTTTGAATCTCCCAAACGAATACCTGGTGAATAACATTTATTAGGAGGATCAAAACCCGGAGAGTGGCGTGCAAGGCTTCGACACGATATACATGGCCGCTTTGCAAGTTCTCATCGTAGCCTCGGCCAATGGGGTATGGTTTGCGTCATTCGTACCGTTGATTCTGCCTGCTAAAACTTCATGTAGTGGTCGCCCTTGATGTACGCCATGGCCGACTCCGAGTTCTTCATCTCGTGCTTTTTCTTCATCGTCTGCATCATCGTCCTCAACTTCTGGTTGATCAACTTGTTTGTTGCCGTGATCACCAACACCTTCTCAGCCATAAGGAAGGAGACAAGTAAGAGCGCTTTTGGTGCCGCTCCGTACGTTTCTTTCTCCGGCTTTTGTCCTCATGCATTCAACCTTTGTTTATACCTAGATTAACCAGAGTGGTTGAAGATGAAGGGTGGTCGGACAACGGCGGGCGACGGCCACCAAAGAAGAACCCCGCCAAGGTTATCTATGATTACATTCAGCACACTTGGACCCTCCTCGCCCTAGTCTCTCTTGTTATCCAAGGCACTCGCACAGTCGACGTCTCGGCGACTCATACTATGATCATTGATTACGCCGAACTGGTCATCACCATCGCGTTCGATGTCGAAATCGTGTTGAGACTGCTGGCCAGCCTGCCAGATTGGAGGAGGTTCTTCACAAACGGACGCAACCTGTTAGATTTGACGCTGGCCATCGCGTCAAGTATCATACAAATCCCGGTGATCCACGACTCCGATGTCTATCCCTGGTTTACGATATTTCAACTTGCCAGGTTTTATCGAGTCATCTTGATTTTTCCGCGGATGAAGCCGCTGCTTGTATGTCTTCTATCGATTCTCCTACCTTCTGATGTTCTGATGTAAACTGATCATCTGCCGGACTGTGCAGCTGGCCGTTTTCGGGAACATGTACGGTCTCGGAAACATGACTCTCTTTCTGCTCATGGTCAACTATCTGGCGGCGCTCGTTGCCGTCCAATTGCTGCGAGGAGATTACAGTGCAGACGAAGCTATCAATTTCGGAGAGATCTACAATGCGTTCCTTGGTGTATACCAAGTATTCTCGTCGGAGGATTGGCAGAGTATTCTATACGGAGCAACGAGTGTTGAAGGTGGACTGGGACAGACTGTCATCGTCGCCATATTCTTTGCGGGTTGGCTGTTGTTCTCGAATTGTGAGTATACGTTCCAAATTCTCCTCGTTCGCCTGCGCCATCTGATTCGAATGACGTTGTACCCAGTCATCATGCTGCAAATGTTCATTGCCGTGATCAACGAGAATTTCGACGTTGCCGAAGAAACCAAGAGAGGGAAGCAAGCGTCTAATTACTGGGCGAACCATCACTCTACTCAGGATGCTGGTGTGGCTTGGATCCACAAGTTCAATCCATATCGCCTCTTCAAGGCTAACCCCGTGAAGGTGAAAGTAGAGAACTTACCTTCGAATCTCGTTCTGCCGATGCAGAAGGCGTTGGTACAAGACTACAGCTTGCCGAAGACGGAAGGTTCTAATTTGGTAAAGTTACCCCTTCACGATGGGAGGGACTTGTATATTGATATTGTACTTACGCTAGACGCGGTCTACGAAGGGATCCCTACATGGGGCCCGCCACTACACTTCGAAGTCCCTCTCAGCGCTTCAGCGACTATTCGCCGGCGACGTGAGGTCTAATGACGTTCCCCTCACTACATTTCGGCATGACCGTGCCGGAACCCTTGCCAGCGTCGACCCACAAGACGACGAAATCGAACGACATCTGTAAGCCTCTCCTAACTATTGATTATTCAGTATTCACATTCAATCAAGGGAGCTACTTGCCGCTGTAAACCAAGAGACAACCGCTGAGCAACTCCATGATGCTAAAGAAGAAGTTCTGATGCAGAAGGCGGACTTCATACGCGACCATCCATCCTTCGACAAACCTTTCTGGATCTTCTCGCAGAAGAACCTACTCCGTCGCGGTTGCCAGAAACTGGTTCAGCCTGCTGGTGGTAAACGAATCTTTGGATCGCCTCCCTCCGCTGTCGCGTATCCGGTGTTTCAGACCCTGCTCCTTTGCGCCGTTATTGGTGGCATCGTCGTTGAAAGCATCGCTACTCCCCTCTACCGTCGCCAGTTTTATGTCGAGAACGGCTTGAAACGTGGTGCTTGGTTTGACCTCGCCGAGGCTGCTTTCGGGTTTACCTTATTCGTGGAGTTCGTTATAAAAGTCATCGCCGACGGCTTTTTGTTCACTCCCAACGCATACATCCGAAGCATCTGGAACATCTTGGACTTCACTATTATGATAGGCTTGCTCGTCAACGTCACTACGACACTCATCTTCATTGGTGGCCTCAGTCGATTCACTCGGTCGCTGAAGGCTCTGCGGGCATTGCGACTGATAACGCTCTTCGAAATCAGTCGAGACACGTTTCAATCGTTGATTCTATCTGGGGCCAGTCGTATCATGGACGCGGCCATCCTCGCCATCCTCTACATGATCCCATATGCAGTGTGGGGGCTGAACATATTCGCCGGGCAGATGAACATGTGTAACGACGGAGACGCTACGGGAATTTCTGACTGTATCGGCGAATTCACAAATAATGCCCTTGATGATAACTCGCTTGGCTTCCCGGTACCCAGAGTCTGGGACAATCCTTCGCCCTCTACGACGTTCTCTTTCGATACCTTTAGTTCGTCGCTTCTCATCCTGTTTGAGGTTGTCTCTCTGGAAGGATGGATAGATGTCATGGTTACCGCGATGGGTGTGACAGGTCGGGGGCAACAGCCGCAGACGAACGCTTCACAGATCAACGCCATATTCTTTTTGATCTACAACCTACTCGGTGGTGTTGTCATTCTGACGTTGTTCGTCAGGTAAGGTTTCTTCACAGCGCCCGCCTCTTGAGTACCGTACTGACTCGACCTGCCTTGTGAAGTATTATCATCGGCAACTTCAGCTCCAAGACCGGCGCTGCCTTTCTGACCAAACCCCAAAGAGAATGGATAGATCTCAAGAAACTTTTGACGCGGCAGAAACCCTCAAAGAGACCTCGCACTCGTCCTACATGGTCTTTTCGTGCGTGGTGCTACGATCGTGCCGTTCAGAAGCATGGGTGGTGGTCAAGATCTATGACAGTTCTCTTCTTCCTTCACATCGTGGTTTTGATGTAAGCTTGATCCATTGCCAGAAAAATGGAAACAAATGACAAGTCATTTGCAGGACACAGACGTTCAACCCCAATCCCGCAGTCGACACATTCCAAGGTCCGTTATGTGTGCCTCTTTGCCCTTTCTCCGTCTGACTGTTTTGCAGATATGTTCGCTCTTGCGGTCACCTTCATCTACGTCATAGATACCGTAGTTCGTTGCTTCGGACTTGGTTGGCGCAGCTTCCGTGCAAACGGCTGGAATCTTTTCGACATCGTCGTTGCATGGGGCTGTTTTACCACTACTCTCATAGTCCGATTCCAGCCCGATACAGCCAGTTTCGCTGTTCAACAGCTCGACAAGCTCTTCCTCGTCAGTATCGCGTTTAAATTGGTCCAACGAAGTGATAGTCTCAACAAGCTCTTCAAAACTGCTATGTACGTCATTGTCATTATCTTATCCTACGAATCAACTCACATTGGCCAAAGGGCAAGTCTGCGGGTCATTCTGAGTCTGCTGGGGTTGTGGTTCATATTGTTCCTCTTCTTCGCCATTCTGTTTCTGGAAGTCTTCAGTCTCACCAAGTGGAATTCTTCGGAGGATCGGAACCAGAACTTCTCATCTATGGGGGGCGCTCTCGTTATGCTTGCTTTCATGAGCACTGGGTACGTTTGCCCCTATCTTGCCACAGCAACCTCTTACCATTGTTTTCTGCAGCGAGGCTTGGAATCAATACATGCATGACTAGTGAGCGAGCCTTCTACGATTCATGGACAAGTACTTACATTTCATGTAGCTCCCTTGTCTATCCTCGCTGTACAATCGCTGCTGAAGAGGACGATTGTGGTAGCGAAGGGTGGGCATTCAGTTTGTTCATTGCTTGGAACCTGTTGAGCATGGTGAGTATTGAACTCCGTGCATCGCCCTTTGCTCATTGTCATCTCCCACTTTCACATTCACAGTACATCTTCCTCAATCTGTTCACTGGTGCGTACTTCTGTTGCTTTTACCTTCGTCGGCTGATTTGGAACGCTAGGTGTTGTTGTGGAGAGTTTCTCATATGTGTACCAAACCTCCAAAGGTGGCGCCAAGTCGGTCACACGTCAGGAAATGCGAGCCTTCAAGAAAGTTTGGGCGGAATTCGCAAATGAGAAAACGGGCTATCTGGAGCGAAACCGCTTTGTTCCTTTCTTCGCCGTATGTCTGCCTCCGCTCTCTTCTCCATCCGGAACGTCGTAAAAACGGAATCCTCCTCTAGAAACTGCGTGGTGTGTTTGAGGTCAAGATATACCCTGAGGAATACAACATTCGGAATATCGTCGCTGCATGTCGTGAAAGCCCGGATGGCACCGTCTGGCCTCCCCGAGTATGTGACGGGATCGATCTCCATAAGTTGGAGGGGCTACTCAATACGATCGACTACGGTGCAATCAGACGACGTCGAGCTATCTACTGTCGCTTATACCACGAGACCACGATCTCCCACCATCAAGGCCGAGGTATCTCGTTCACGGAGATGTTGCTGCTCTTGGCGCACCATAAGCTGATCGTGGATCGCGATGCCCTTGTGTAGGTGTTCCTTTGACAGCGACATTGTTTTGCTAAGATCCTTCGTAGTCTCAAGGATCTCGTCGTTCGCACAGAGACCAACAAGCTCGTGTCTGATCTTGTTAACCTCGACCGCGTGCGATCATTACTACGCTCGATCACCGCTCGCCGCCGTTTCTTAGCATACCGGGCGCAACAGCAAGCAAAGAGAATGGAAAATCAAGGTAGGAGATCCTCATTCAGCATATCTCCTTGTACTTACTTGTCTACAGAGATACCCTCGATTGTTGTGGACGGTTTGCCTGAGACGCCGCCAACATCGACAAGAGATATATCCAGTGCGGGATACGATAGCCCTTCTCCTTCCGGAACACCTTGGCAATCCACGCCTCCTCCTCACCATCGCAGTTCATCGGCTGGACTTGACTTCTCGCTTGCTCTCGATACTAGTCCTGGCGCAGGCTTACAGCGCAGTAGTCGTCGAATCAGTGATATCAGCCTTCTTTCGACCATGGATGTAACACTGAAATCGTGCGTCTACTTCTTTGATGTTGCGAGCGAATGTCGGCTGACCTTCCCTTCCGCTCTAGACGTGACTCTTCTCCAGCTAGCGACGGGGTGTTCTCAACTATGCAAAATGCCATGTGGGGCGGTGAGTCCATTTAGGTCTTCTGAAAGTAGCAGCACCTAATTCGCTGTGCTGTAGATATGATGCTGGAGGCAGAGGAGGAGGAGCAGAAACTGTAGCACTTTCATTCGTTGTTCATTCGTACACTCTTTTCATTGCAAGGACGTTATCTCAGCACATCCACGCTATGTATTTATTCGTAGATATGGACACCATGCTAATCCTTAGGAATACTGTAATTTACGCTGCTTTTCATTGTAGACATCGCAGGAGCATTAGAACGATCCATGTCGGAGGAATCTGTTCACCGCCTGTGCCAGCGGTGGAATTATGTCATTTGTACGAACCCCAATCTGATATGTCGCCCAGGGTGCTAACGACGCCACGGTTGATGCTTTGTGGCTGGCGCATTTTACGACGGCGTCAATGCCGTGGTCGCCATCCACAGAACATACGACCGCACAGCGCGAACCCCACCCTCCCACTCATTAGTATGTCACCCGGCGACGGCAGCTCTCTCGTCGGCCGACCTATCGAACCGTCCGTCCCAAGGGTTTATACCGACTGTGCTGATATTGACACAGGCTCGCCCGTTGGGCTACTATCCCACTTCGAAGTCCCTCGATGCCCCCCTGTTCACGATGGCACTGACCCGCGACGAAGCGAGTCTCCAACGCCTCAGCGGGTCTTTTCATAAAGCTCGTGGACAGGGAGGATCTGCGGCCTCAAGGCGTACAAGTGCATGCCCATCTCGCGGCTCGAGGCACTCCTCAGGAATACGGCCACAAGATCGTATGTGATAGAATACCTCGACGACAGTTGGGTTTCTCTATTTGATTTATCTGTAAAGACAGACTTTGAGACCGAAACACCCCCGCCGGAGGCTGGACTGTATCAAGGTCAGTTTGCCGAGAGCACGGACGCGTCACGTAGCCAGGAGATCGATGCTTGATCGTCGTGGTGGGACTTTCGCAAATCGCGCATGCCGACCCAAGCAGCTTTTGAGCCCAACGCAAAAAGTCAATCACTGACACTCGGTGCTGGAGAGTGTGCTGGAGAATGAGATCGCGTAGGCATATGAAAGAGTACTCTTAGCGTCGTAGCGATATATGCCGATGAAACTGACGATAGGTCATTCAATCATCCAGCAAATGAGTCCTCCGTCCCTAAACCTGGTAAAAGTGCTCATCTTAACACCGATTGATAGGTACTTCATCCATAGAGCGCGTCCAAAAGCCGAAAGGAGAGGAAAGCAAAGTGAAAAGTAGCAAAATAAAGGGCGCCACATCGGAGGCGTGTTGGCTTGGAACCTCTTTCAGAGAATGAAGGCAATATGTGCTACGCTCGCAAATACCACATTTGCCGAAAGTACGGTGGGGAAGAAATCGAGCAGTTTTGTGAGTACAAGGCCGGAAGTACACGAGCCCGTGTCAATAAGCGTTGAGAGAATACTGTCAGTAAGCTACCGCCTTTCCAGTGTGGACGCAAGAGCCTTCTAGGTCGAAGGCACTGAGCCAGGTTGGGGAAACGGTTGTTGTGACATGTTATGATCAGAATTCATCACCATGCGAATTCCCGTGATTGCTGTACAGCATTCCGAGATCGTGCCGTACTTTCACCTCGAAACGTCCCGCTACGATGCAGCACCTGGGCAAGGCCGCGCTGCGAGTCACGAAGAACTACACGAAGGGGTACTCAGATACGCAGGCCAAAGTCCGCGAGGCCACGTCGAACGACCCATGGGGGCCATCGGGCACGCAGATGAACGAGATTGCGCAGCTAACGTATAATCAGTACGTGTCTGCAACCTAGCTTCGTCCGGTCCTGGAAGGTTTCGTGTCTCCTGAAAGCTAATATCAGGGGGGACTTCGTTGAGATAATGGAGATGCTGGATAAGCGCCTCAACGACAAGGGCAAGAACTGGAGACATGTATTCAAGGTGGGCACTCTCGGCAGTCGGCTCAGCAGCGAAGTCTGATCATTTATCTTAGTCGTTGACTCTGCTTGATTACTGTCTGCACGCGGGGTCGGAAAACGTCGTGATCTACTTCCGCGACAACCTCTACGTTATCAAAACATTGAAGGAATTTCAGTACATTGACGAAGAAGGTAAGGATCAAGGCGCCAACGTGAGGCAGAAGGCCAAAGATATCACCAATCTGCTGCAAGACGAATCACGTTTACGGGAGGAACGACGGTCGCGGGCTCATATGCGGGATCGGATGATCAAGGCGAATGGCGGCGAGGAAGGTGGTCCTAGCTCATTCGATGAAGATGAAAATGTAGTAAGGCGGCGTAATAACCGCGCTCCTGGCGCTGGTGCCCCAAAGGAGGACGATGAATTGAAACGCGCCATCGAGGAAAGCAAGAGGTCTCATGCGGTGGAGCAAGCCAAAGCTGCGGAGGAACGGGATCTTGAGCAGGCCATCAAACTCAGCGAGGAGGAAGAAGCAAAAAGGCATAAAGCTGTGGAGGACTCGAATTCAAGCGCGCTATTCGACGACACCAACCAACTGTGTGTGGTTCCCCTTTTGATGCGACTGATTTTCCTCACCGCGCTCACAGTCCCCCGCCAACCACAACAAACCCGTTCCCACTCAATGACGCGAATCCTTACGCCAACCTTCAGCCTCAATACACCCAACTCCAGCCTCAGTTTACCTCGATGCAGCCTCAATTCACTGCAGCAATACAACCTCAGTTCACCTCCTTCAACCCTTACCAGCAACAAGCACAACAGGAAGCTCTCCAGGTAAAACGTAATACGTAACCGCCCCTCGCGTGCTACTCACCATGATTCATCTAGGCCGAATACCTCCGTCAACAACAAGAGTTCCTTGCCCAGCAACAGGCTGCTCAACAGCAGCAGCAGCAAGAGGAGTGGCTGAGGCAGCAACAACTTCTACAGATGCAGCAGCAGCAGGCCCAACAGGCCCAGCTTCAACAGCAGAACACCTCCCTCTTCGCACCTCAACAACCTCTCGCGCCACAGCCGACTGGATTTGGGTGGGTAACGTCTACATCCTATCCGCTTATATACTTACTCTACCTAATTAGAACCAACAATCCCTTCGCGCCATCTCCATCAGCGTTTTCGCCTGCTCAGCTGGGTCCATCACCCACTGCCTCAAGGGGGCCATCGTTCAACCTCCAGGGGACATACGCCAATTCTTCGGCTCCATCTTTCACCTCGAGCCCTTCAATCACGCCATCCATATCGCATTCTTCGAGCCCAGTATCGGGGCCAGGTCAAGGCAGACCTCCTATAGTCAAAACGAAGAACGACGAGCAGCACGCTCAACTCGCCAGTTTATTCGCGAACAAAGACGACGGAATGGATACTTTCGGGAATACCGGTATACTGAGGTACGTTTCAATCTATTTTCAATGCGGGGCATGTGAGTTCAACTCTCACCCTCGTCTAGGTACGGTCAGTCAGACGCCGCCAGGCTCGTTGCCGCCCAAACTGGAGGCCACAATCCGTTCGCTCGGCAACAGCAGCAGCAACAGGGCGCCGACAAGCCTTTCTTTGATATCTAGTCCCGCTTGCAGCCCTGTTAATCCGGTGCTTCCTTTCTTTATTCCTGACGTTATCTACGTTCCCTTTGTCGTTCATTCCTCCACGCATACCTGTCTTGTAGTCGAATCTTTCCGCGGCTATGGACACAATCTACACTCTTTCTACGCATGCGGATCCCTATCCTTTCTCCCCCAAGTTTCACATTCAGTTACCGTTAATTTGGGATACCATTAGTTTGTACTATGTTCCTACCGTACGTATCATTATGATTTGGGGCGCTTTGGAAACGGCGCAGGCAGTCAGGCAATCTGTCGGTTGCATGTTAACGCGAATGCTAGTATACTCGACCATCTATGGGGGGGCATGCAAGAGAGCGATATGCAAGACGACATGCAAGCTTTGACGACGGTGGGAACCTTCATTTACTTCTAGGTTCCTTCAAAGATAAACCGAACATGGCCCGCTCCCCGCGACGCATGTACATGTAGCAATGCGCCTTATGCAATACCTTCCTCAACATACCTCATGTTCGAACCAACATGTACTTTGTCCGAGGACTGTGGCAGCGGATGGGTTGAACACTCCGTGACTCACTCGACCGATTTTACAATAAAAATAACCGCAATGCCTTGGTGTTACGAGCGCCGAGGGCCCCGAAGGGCGGGTCATATATTTTTCAAGGCCAATAATGTCAGGCGTAATTACGAGACAAGGCGCGCCAGCGCTCGGCCAGCTAATAATACCATTCCGTTCCTAATGCTATATGGCGGTCACTAAAGATAGCTAATGATATTGACAAGTAGGCGCTGCTACGTACAATCATACTCAATTATCTCCAGGGATTCATTCCGACTATTCAATCGCAAGTGGGGCGAGCGCTACTGCGGATGGTGATGACCATGCCGATGAAGGGCAGACTTTGCCGTTGATGTCGCTGGAACGTATACAATGTTCGCATTAGTGAGGAGAGGACCAAGGTACCTCCGAGGTCAGATGTCCCTGACAGCCGCCTGGGAGGGAGTATAAAGCACACCTATAGCAAAGGGGAGGTCAAGGGACAAGGAATTTCACTTCTCCCACTTCTACCAACACACCTCGTAGCCCGTTCTCCGCATTCCCCATCATAAACCATGGTCGTTCTCAACCATCTCGTCGCTCTCGCCTCTATGCTCGTCTTGGGCTCCACATTCTCCTCTGTGTCCGCGTCAGCTATCAACGCCCGAGAAAACGGCTTCGTCAGCCGCGATGACGCCGGTTGCTGCAGCCAAGTGTGCAGCCATGGTCCAGTTAACGGTCCGGCCGGCTCGGGATTCTGTAAGTCAATATCTATCTTGTAGCTATCCTTGCTAACGGAGGTGAATTGTTGAACATAGGCGTATGCAGGAGTAGCTGCGTGTCAGTTGAAGCGGATTGCGATGACCTTTGCAGGGACTTGGCGAAGTACTGAGGGGTGCCCATTGTCGATGAGGATCGATGAGGGATTATCCAGTACTGGGATTGAGTACTAGGGCATTCATAGCCGAAAATACAACGTTGTATGACAAGTATCAGAGGCCTGATGCGAAGTTCAATGCTGTGCAAAGGAATACACAATAAACAATTAGGGAGAGATTTTCACTCTTACTACGGAGACGTCTCCGTTGTGAGCACTTAGACGCAGGCCTTCGCTTTCTTTATTGATACGAGGGACACGACCGTATCGTTGCAGTGCGTGTGTAGGTAAGATTGATTGTCCAAAGTCGGTGTTGAAAATTTGGCGACACCTCTGATGGTACGCGGGAGCGAGTTCGGCAATATCGCCAGGTATTCCATTCATCCCACCATGCTGCGCTTCCTACCCCTGAGTCGCACTGGAGGCGTATGCATTAATGTCCACCAACCAGAATAAATGTAAACTCACCATCATCCAAACGCTTTGACACGGAAGCCCAGTGTTTTCCCATCCTAACTTCATATGCCTTCAGAACAGAAGAAAACATCGGTTCAGAGTCAGGATGGGTGGAAGCGAAAGCCCGTTCTAGCACATAGAGGTCGACTGCTTTATCCTCTACGAGTCCTGAGTGATAGGAAAGCCCGAAATCGATGAGCACCTTCGAACAAGCCGGTCAGACTAGATAAATTGATATACTGACGGCGGCCGTACCAATCGAGGTGACTGCGAGGATTCTAGAATCATATTCGATGTTGTTAGGTCGCCGTGAATGATACCCGCTAGATGCATTTTCGCAATCTCCGTTCCAATCATGCCCATGAGTGCGTCTATTGGCTGGGGAGTCACGAACAGTTAAAGAATCTGTGGGTGATCAGGCGTACCAACACCTGTAAATTGTGCAGCGTCGGCATCACAAAGCTCCGTCTCGGTTTCCGCACCACCAGGGAGTAATTTCCTCACACACATCCCCTCTATCCATTCGATCCCCAATATGCCCTCGGTGGCATCTACCATCCGAATCCCAGGCACGTTTACACCTGCGCTGAAGATGCCGTATCAGCCACTCGATTTTCATTGATGAATAATCGCCATAACGCACCGGAGACATTTCAACAACGCTCTGGCCTCACCTGCTACGCGTGATCGCGTCAAGGAAGCATCTAACGTCGGATGACGGTATCCCTTCCGAAATCGGTGTTTTACAAGAATCGGCACGGTATCAGAATGTATATGTGCTTTGTACACTTTCTGATTTATCGTGGTCAACTTGTGGGCTGTTCACCTTCAGAGAGCGGGACATTTACAGCTTCAGCCCCTTGGGATATCAGCTCTGCGGAGGCGATTAGATTTGATGAAGCAGACGGCATCTAGTCTCTAGATATAGACCGTTGAATATGTCAAAAGAAGTGAGGGATTTGCACCCGTACCGTTAGACTGTGGTTGTTCTCTTTAACTATTGTAAGCCCGTACGAGCGAAGCTCCGTAAAGGTAGAGGTAGTAACGAAACTAACTTGGGCGCTTGAAAACGCTAAGTATACACGATCACAATTTGTGACTGACTTGGTGGAGCGTCACGCCATCATTCATGTCACATCGGATTCAAAGGTACGACCGCAACCACGACAATGCCTGAGCACTGTACGCCATGTGTTCCCTCAAATTGGCGATTTTTTATTGAATAAGAATGCAGCACAGTACGCCGCAGCAGCCCATGTGCCTCTTATCAAATCGCCAAGTCTACGCGTTCCACGGCCTGTAAGATTGCTGTATTAGCTTTAATGGCGATGGTTCATCTCTTTCGCGGAATGATTCAGGTTGAGCTTCCACCCGACATCCATCCGCTACCGGATAGCATATCACCATATGTAAGCACTGTTCTCCCCCCTCGACGAGCTAGATTTTAATTATCCGATTCCTTCGTGTGATTGGAGTGTAGTTCGTCTATCCTTTCACTCTAGAACCACACATCTTAACCATGGAATCAGCCCGCCGCAACACTCTAGCGGCACACGCTGCACGCAGAGACGCATACTTACAATCCCGCGAGGAAGAGAAGACGCAGAGAAAGCGAGAAGCACTTCGACGCATCGCTCCGGGGTTCGAACCACAGGGTGCTCCTCTGGTTCCGACGAAGCGTGATTCAGCAAATTTAGGACAAGGCCAAGGTTTATGGCACGCTGACTCGCCGATGGGAAGTCATGAGGGTGGTGCTGACGCGTCAAGACCGAGGTCGGCGATTGAGGATTTGGTAGATCAGCTTGAGGCACTGGACGCGGCGTCGTCCAGTAGACGGTCATAATGTATCGGTAAATTGAGCGATCCCCTATAGTATCTGGAAGTTCTGATATGCTTCTGTAGAAGATGCGCCGCGCGAGAACGGTAAAAACGAGACACCCATGTCACCACCACCTGGGAGTGAGCCCGTTGACTTCCCGCCGCGGTGCTCCTGCATGCTAGGTGGCAGTGCGTGATGTGAGAGAAACCTTCGATATCTCCCACTTGTTTCCCAGCATTTCCGGACCTGATGACGTGAGTGGGGAGCATACTATTCAGATTCCAGATTTTGGCTTATGACACAGCTAATTTCGATCATCAGTTCTGATGCATGCGTGTGAGCGAGCACTTGAGCAGCATGCACCCACGACCAGAAACTGGCTCGGTTATTTTATTACCGTCATTTCTCAGCATATCATTTCACGGTTCATTAACAATTACCACAGGGAGGTATGACCATCATATATTGCTTAAGATTCATTATCTTCCCGGACACAGCCTTCCACCGGTTCGTGGTGGTCGGAATGATGGCTGAAGATAACCGGGGATCACTTCGAGGAACATCATCGGAACGGTCGTTCATATTTGGCGCCGACTTGCCAGTACGCAAGGCTCTCTCGAAGTCCACGTTCAACGTATATCGGGGAGATATAAACTCCTCTTAGCATCAGATAAACATGGCGGCAAAGACGAACTCGCGATGCGACCATTTGCTCAAATCTAATGAATAACTTCCGAGTGGCGGTCGAACGTATGGTGTCGTTCATTTCCGATGCAATAATGTTGCTTGGGGCTCGTCGAAGTTTGCTTCCATTTCTATTATCATTTTCAGATTATTTGCCGCCGGCCATTGCGCCACGCATCACCTACGCGTCACCTACGCCCGGTTAGTTAACTCTGGTTATAATGATAATCAATTATCGGACGGCGTTAGTCTTCTACCGTCCTTGGGGACTACCAAGCAAGCAAGCTCCTTGCAGGAAGCCTCAGACATCTAGTCTAGATGACGACGGACACGCATCGAGCCCCTTCCGCATATGCGAAGACTCGCACTCGTACTTACTAAAAGGCATTCGCTGTGCGATCAACGGGGATGAAGCAGACGTCCGAGTGCGTTGCTCATCATATGATCTGAAACACCCATCGGGATTGCGAGAGTGTGTGCTGTCACTTGGCCGCAATTTTGAGCTGTCACTTGGCCATTCTTCAGAATGCTGATTCCAAACCCGAATCGGATCGTTGTTGTCTTCCATGCACTTTTGGTGCTCGAGGGACAGTTATACTAGGATGGCCACCAGATGGAGCATGTGCGTGATGTCGTTTCGCCTCCTCGTTCCCAATATATCCCGTCTGTAGATACCTGAAACTGATCCTTTCAATCCCGCATATTTGGCATTGACATTGACACCTCGGCTTATCGTATACGATCTAAACGGACGTATGTACATTACTCGGAATATCTAGGACGTGCATGGTCTCCTCCGTCGACACTATCTGTCTGGACATGTCATCCCATGCTTGATCGCAAACCTCGAATATATGGGAATAGGGGACAGGGGTTGCACTTGCCTATATTCATCTAGATAGGTAGATCTATCTGACAATCCTAGCTGAGATTGTAAATCTGTCGGTGACATTGTCATGCGCCGCTGGAATGCTGTTACGATACGTAGCACCTTCAGCAGTTCAGCTTGGCCTCTCGGGCCCTCAGGGGTGATATGGGAGAAAACATAACATTGCTTCACGCGACGCTGCGACAATAGCTGGGGCTGCGATTACAGTAGAGACTTTCAATGAAATTTAGAAGCAAAGCATAAAATCACCTCACATGTTACGGCAGCACCATGCAGCTGTAAAGCAGAGGTTCGGGAAAGCTATACAACATATAGTTTACCCTCTCACAAAGACGTCGTGCCCATAATTAAAGTATGTAATATACAGGAGATGCGGGGTATTCACTCGCTAGATCCTGTATCTTATCTTTTAAAATTCCCAGACTCAATAGGGCCTTTCCGGTTGGTAGGTGCAATAAAGAAGGCCGAAGCAGTAGAAGACCCGATACCACTCGCAAAGACGTCCGTTCCTGCATGCCAAGTCAGGATATATGGAATATGCTTCGCGACGCAGAAAGGACAACGGTATGTGCGATCCCCCATTAGACGTCAAGGGACATCCCATCGAGAATCGCGATTTCCTTGCTTCCTGAAGCTTGTCTAACAGGATGGCACATGTGGCAATCACATCCACGTATCGTGCGCCAGTCACTCAGTCTTTTAAGCATGTTCCGGGATATTTAACGATGTAGTCTCCACGACGTTGTCAGCCAGGCACCTAAATCCGATTCAAAGTCAGTGCCAGACTTTCTGATCTTACAGGCTGTAGAGAACAAGATCAGCGGCTGGTGGTGAGGTGACGAGGTTCTATGCTGAGAAGAGAGTGATCTTCATGATTCGCGAGCCAGGGGGCTATCGAAGTGGCTGCATAATGGAGTTGTCAAGGCGCATGACTGCTGAGGAAGAAGCGCACCGTTGGCCGTGAGCAAAATGAGCAAAATCTTTGGGAAGGGAGTCGGTCCATATTATCCCCCGATGTTTGGGTGTATTTGGAGTAAGTTCGACTGGCATCCATCCCGATTTGGTAGTAACCTTCCAGGGTTATTTCCCCGGCGTTGCGCCACCCTTGCAGCTCTTCCACTCGCACTCATCATGATGCGTATAAGAACCACGCGTCCTCACTTTCTGCTCAATTTCGCCCGCCGCTATGCACCCTGCGAGATATAGGGCCCGCCTCTTCCTCGACGTCTGCCGCGTCTTCATCCTACCCTCCACGGTCCTCTCATGCATCCTGCGCATCGTCCGGGTCGACCTGGGGCTCTTCGCGTTCCCCATCTATCCCGCTTTCATCGTCGCCTGGGCCGTTGTCAAAGGCATAACGACCAACGTTGCTCAAGCCAGGGAAGCCGCGCAATTCGGCGCAAAGCCAATTCCACGGGTGCGGGGAAAGTGGCCGGGGAATATCGATGTGTTGCTAAGGATGATGGCGGCGTTCAAGACAAGCTACGTCTGCGACGTCTATCTCCAGCTGTTTGAGGAGTATCAGTCGACGACACTGAATACGAGAATATTGTGGTGCGATACCGTGAGTACTATGTTCACTTGGTGTTTCATTCCTCTTTGGGGTATCTTCATCCCCGGGCGCAATCTTTCCATTTCATGGATCTCGCGGTGGAATTTGGGCTGGGGGTCGCTGGGGGTCGGAGAGTTCATCTCCGGGATGGGACGATTTACAGGCGCACTCGAGCGCCGAGATGCTGGCGCTATAGACCAGGTATGTCGGCGTTGCCTGCATACGTGTCAGAATCAGCTACTCACAGTTTACCGGCGTGAGATAGCTGACGCTCTGTCCGAACCCATCGGAGCGTATGGACCGCCGCACCAAACGGGTATTGCATGGGAGATTTGGTGGAGGGAACACGACCTCGATCTGATCACCCGTGCGCACGAGCTCCGGGACATGGCCATCAGATCACACCACATCCGCTACCTGCACCGCCGTAGAGCCACAGTTCTCGTGTTCAACCGTCTATTCTTGTGCGCAGCGTATGTTAAAGGACTGGTGTAGGACTGGGATCGATGCTCTACATTACCCTGCGAGCCTCATGGTCGCAGAGACCTGCGGCCGTGCGTCTATCCTCTGCGCCGAGCCACCTGGCCGAGCCACAGGCCGACCTCTCATGCCCAACCGACTGTTCTTGTGCGCAGTGTATGTCAAAGAATGTGTCGTGTCGTGGTGCAAATAACGATCTAAATGATCCTTCGCGCCCCATAGTCGTCTTGTTCAGCTGCCGTGCGTCTATCCTCGAACGTCACTTTATTATCAACGCTGAACGAGTTCCTATAGGAGGTTGATCCCGTTACTAGATCATTTGTGCCCAACAGCTCCGAGGCGTGTACATCAATCACACCACATCTGCTCTGCGCCTATGCGCTGCGTCAGACCCATTATCAGCCGTGAACCAGTTCCCGCAGGATCTCGGTCTCGCACCAGACGAGTAGTGCAGGGCACAAGACTCCAATCTGATCAGCACCGAACCGTGACCACGAGATCACACCACTTCCGCTATGTGCATCAACGTAGAGGCGCAGACTGGGGTGTCGCGTCTAACTGGATAAGGGCGTATGCCTTACGGCTGGTATCGTGTTGAAGTCGATGGTTCTGCATGACCCAGCGAGCCTTCATGGATATATCAACTGAACGGGTTCCCCGCGATCTGACCATCCGTGCCCACGAGCCCCGAGACGCGCCCACCAGATCGTTACCTGCATCGTCGCAGAGCCACAAGTCGGTGTTCAACCGGCCGTTCTTGCGCACAGCGTATGCCAAAGGAGTGGTTTCGCGTTGGAATTGATGACCTTCGAATCTGAAGGTCGTGTAGTTGTGCTGCTGTGCGTCTATTTACTATGTCAGTCCGTTTATCGATCCTGACGAGCCGGTCTCGACTACCAGATGTTTCTGAGATGATAGATTCCCGATTCCTTGTTATCTCAGGCTATCGTTGATTGATGTTTTAAACTAACCTGGATTTCGTTGTTAGATAATAACGATGGATCAAGAGCATTCGAAATTCGTGCTTTCGACTGGATTCCAACGATTCTGGCGAGGGACGGCTCAGAAGGAACGGATGTGAGCGTTTTCATATCGCGCCAGCGACGGCGAACTGTATTGACTTTTGGACTAGGGAGATGTTCCTTGGAGAAGGGATTTTCAATCGCGATGATGATGTGAGCAACTTGTTGTATCATGTCATGTCCATCAATCCTCATACAAGGTCTTGGCGGCTTTAGGTGTGGAAAATGGTGAGATACGTGCGATCTGAGTAGGAGAACCGTTCAAATCCATCCATCTAGCACCGTTCTACCGCCCGCCCGTTCTTCGCTAGAGATCGCATTTCCGATTTCGAGATCTTCGAGCGCTGCGCTACCCAGACGCTCGCAATCATCAACAACCTCTCCGCCTCGTCCCAGCCGTGCGAAGTGCAAGATCTGTTCTCCCGTTTCACCCTCGACGCCGCTTCTGAATTCCTCTTTGGGCACAACCTCGGCACGCTCTCAGGCTCGCTCCCCATCGCCGGCAAGACCGCGATGGGGCCGAAAGGATCAGCGACGCATGACTCGTGGGGCTCGTTCGCGCAAGCGTTCGAGATGGCGCAGCAGATCGTGACTACGCGGGCGAGGCTGGGGTATTTTTGGCCTCTGTTTGAGCTTTTCCAGGATAAGACGAGTCCTCATACAGCGGCGATTCGGAGGTGGCTGGATCCGCTAGTCAGAGAAGCGCTGGAGCAGAAGAAGGCGAGGTCGCCTGACGGAGGGCCGTCGCCGTTGGGAGAGAAGAACTTTATGCAGCATCTGGCTGATAGCACGGAGGATCCTGTGCTGATAAGGGATCAACTGCTGAGTATGTTGCTGGCGTCGAGGGATACGACGGCCTGTCTTCTGACATTCGTGGTGTATTTCATGGCGCTGCATCCCGAGGTTGCGCAGAAGCTGAGGGCGGAGGTTTTGGAGCATTGCGGGTTGGATGGCACGCCGACGGTTGATAGGATCAGGAATCTGAAGTATAGTAAGGGTGTCTGTTTGTTTGGTGACTTTTCGTTGTTGATGACTTTGCGCAGTGCGGGCGGTGATCAACGAGACGCTGCGTCTGTTCCCGCCGGTGCCACTTAATGTGCGGGAGACGCGGGGGTCGGCGTGTGCGCTGCCACCACCCGATGCTACATATGCGAATGACGGGTCGCCGTTGTATATGCCGAGTCGGACATTGATCATGTACTTTCCCATCTTGACGCAGCGGAGCAAGGCGCTGTGGGGCGCTGATGCAGACGAGTTCGACCCGGAGCGGTGGGTAGACGGCGAGCGACTAGAGAGGTTCCTTGCGAATCCGTCGATGTGGGCGCCGTTTAGTGCGGGGCCGAGGATAGTACGTCTGTTGCATCCGCTTTTGTTCGGTGTGGGGCTGACGGCGGGCAGTGCATCGGACAGGAGTACGCGTACAACGAGGCGTCGTATATCCTTGTGCGGGTGCTGCAGCAGTTTGACAGGTTCACGCTGGCCTTGGATGCTCAGCCTGAGGGGTCGTTGCCGCCGGGGGAATGGAAAAGCAGGAAGGGCAGGCAGGCGGTCGAGCAGGTGTGGCCTGGGTCTGCTATGACGTTGTATATTAAGGGAGGGTTGTGGGTACATTTTGGGAAGAGCGATAGCTGAAGCAGTCGTTGGAGGGGAGCGAGGTGACATAGGGCCCGCACGCTGGTGTGTACGGGTGATGTGTCCAGACGTGTAGAATAATGTATTGACGATACATGTCGTAGGTAGTACTCGTGTAGAGGGTGAAGCAAGAGACTGCTCCGGAAAAGGGTGGCCTCGGACGTAAGTAAGCGCACATAAATTACAATTCGATGTTCAGCTCCCTAATGTACGTACGTGCCTCGTGCATATTCTCGGCAACCTGATGGCCCCAACCTCTGCCAATTCCCTACGGCACCGCTTTCCAGCCAGGGTTGTTCTCACTCCTTAACTATGTCCGGCACTAATATTTATTATTAGCGCGCAGTAGGTAGGGTCTTGTACAAACGCGTGTACATGTAGAACACGCCCTGGAACGATGATTGTTAGGTATGGAGTGAAGAAGTTCAGAAATCTGCCACCACGACTCGAAGAGACACTTGTCGTCGCCCTGCTCGTTATGGACCCCGCGAGGCCCTGGCCAGAAAATACCCTCGTTTCGAGTCCAGGGGTATCTAACCTGCCCACCAACCGAAGTCAACAACCTTGAGCTGCACCTCACTGACATCCTCCAGCTTTCCCTCGTTGTTCAGCTTGATCATGGATCACGTTGTTGTTTGCGCGGAAAATACCGTGCGCCATATTTCCAAATTCAAAGGCCTGCAGGAGTCGACTCACGGCGGCCGTGATACGGACCAGCGCAGGCGGGGGTATTTTGGTCTCAAAGTCCATCTTTATACAGATAAATCAAATAGAGAACCCCAGCTGTCGTCGAGGTATTCCAATAATTCCATCACAGACGCATTTGTGGCGCCGCGGAGGATGTTGTGGCCGTATAGCTGAGGAGCGTACCCTTGAGCCGCGAGATGGGCGTGCACTTGTGCGCCGTAAGCTAGGCGGTATATCCACCCCGTCCACGAGCTTTATGAAGAGCATCGGGGATCCGACTTGCTCCGTCGCGGGTCAGTGACGCCGTCATCGAGGAGCTTTATGGGTTTGAAGTGGGATACTGTTTATCTGAGGAATGGAAGACATGCAACATCGAAATACGAGATGATGATAAGTCGATCTCTCGGTATAGATCATAATCAAAATTCCGCCATTGCCACTAGCTTATCTTATCTGATTCAATCAACCCCCCATCCCATAATTCCGCTTTATGCACGAAACTCATCAGGGTCAAGGCTGGAGATAAACTCGAGATAAACTATATAAACAGCCGTAGCTGTCCGGGCGACATGTATCTTCCCCGACAATCAAAATCAAAGCAGTCATGGCTATTCTCGTAACAGGCGCAGGCGGCAAGACGTCGAAAGCAGTCATCCCCCAGCTCAAAGATGCTGGGATCCCCTTCATCGTGGGATCCACCCGCGGTGCCAGCGCATCCGCGCCGGGCGTCGACGCCGTCAAGTTCGACTGGACCGACGAATCTACTTACCCCATCCCGTTCCAGCACGCGTTCCCCAACGGCGAGAAGATCACCGCCGTCTACATCGTGCCCGGGCCCGTCGCCGAGCCTTCGCCCGTCATCAACGCCTTCGTGGACTATGCGATGAAGGAGCAGGGCGTGAAGCGATTCGTGATGTGTGCCGGCGAGTCGCTGAAGAAAGGCGGCCCCTTCGTCGGGGAAGTGTGGTCCCATTTCGACGATGTCGGCGCAGAGTACATGGTCCTCCGCCCGACTTGGTTCCTGGGTACGTCGCGATATCAGTGATAAGGGCCTCGAAGTGTAGGCTTACATCGCGTAGAGAACTACTTGGATTGGTTCTATTTACCCCTCAAGAACGAGAACAAGATCTACACGTGCGCCGGGGACTCGACCATGGCGTTCGTGAGTGCGGAGGATATCGCGGCTCTCGCCATCAAAGGCCTTACGGCCCAGAAACCATTTAACCGCGACTTCGCAGTCCACGGTCCAGAGCTAGTGACCCACGATCAAGTGAGTACACGCTGGCATCTATAATCGCACCTGCGCTGTTTAATGATGTGTGACAGCTCGCCGAGAAATTCAGCAAGGCACTCGGGAGGAAAATCGAACACGTTAACCTCACGGAGGAGAAGCGAGCGGCGATGTTGACGGAGGCTGGGTTCCCGGCTGGGTTTGCGCAGTTCATGGCATGGCTAGAAGCTCACGCGCCAAACAAGGAACTTGATACGGCGGCGGCGACGGTTACTGGGAAGAAGTTGGTGTCTTGCGACGAGTTTATCGAGAAGCACAAGTTAGCTTGGTTGTAAGTGCTTAGTGCAGGCAGAGCGTCAAATCAATGTAAATCACGTACGGCTATCTCTATGTTTCTTTGAACCAATACAGAAGGGAAGGAGAAGGAAGAGAAGAGAAGAAGCGAACACAGTAGCACGAGTACACCTACATGCACACCCGGAAATACGATATACATGGAGGTGTAAGCGGACATATCATATCATACATATATAAATGAAATTTAGTGTAACCTAACAGGCGAGAAGTCTACGATACATAACTAGGTAGGGTAAAGTAGGATACTGTATACACTATCCAGTTATCCAAGACATGGATAGGATAGGAGGGAGGGAGGGAGGGAGGGAGGGGTGGATATGCGAAAGAAAATATGTGAACGCATAAGATAGGAACCAGATAGAAATATCGCGAGCAGCAGCCAGGGGACGGGAGAGACGAGATGGAAAATGTATAGCCGCCGTCGAAAATTCGGGGAGATGAGAGAAAAAGATGGAGATAATGAAAACACGGATAGAGACAATACAAGGATAGAGAGAACACAAGGAATGAGAAAATACCTCTAAAAGGCCAGGGCGCTGGATGAGAAACCGACGGCAACGGGGTCTAGTCTCCTTGTAGGCGTCGGCCGCGATCATCGAGCCCGAATAGGTTCGCCAGTTCACGGACGGTAAGCTCTGCAGACGAAAACCGAGCAAAATCAGTCATGTACAATACGACCAGCCAAGTAACGCCACGTACTGCCAATCTTCTTGCCACTGCCCTCCCCGAGACTTCCATCAGCAAGGGTTTGCTTTAGACGACGCATTTGTCAGTGGCTGTATAGTACACGTAGAGGGCAGAGTATACGGACCTTCCGTTCCTGCATCGTCAACACCCTATCTTCCACTGTGTCGGCAATGACCAGGCGCTGAATATTGACGGTTCTCATCTGGCCCAGCCTGTGGCATCGATCGAAGGCTTGAGATTCTACGGCCTGTGACCATCCCAGATCCAATGAAATGACGTTATTCGCCCGAGTGAGATTCAAGCCAACACCTGCAGAAGAACAAGGTCAGACACCGTGTAAGGAGCAACTGAAAGGGAAAACGCGCGCACCTCCGCACTTCAAGGACATTAACATGACCCGAGCAGTGTCCTTGGTCATGAACACCCGCACAGCCGTGTCGCGACTGTTGCGATCCATATCACCTTGATATCTAGAGAACAGTCATTAAACGAGTGTGCTCAATACTGACTGCGGCGTTGCTTACTTTACATGTGCGACCCCAGCTTCCCCTAGATAGTTTGAGACAAGACTAAGACAAGACGTCCATTGGGAGACGATAATCGTCTTTATGACAGGCGAGAGTGAACAAAACTGAATTTCGTGCAGGACTCATGACATACCTTTTCGTCCGGATGGTCTTGAGCTAGCTTGCGAAGAATTTCCATCATGTACTACATACTTTCGTGTCAAAATCGTCGCTACGACGCTATGCATGTATTGCGTACCTTCATCTTGGTTGAGGGTAAGAACTTGGGCATCATCATCACAGGACCATCGTGAGCCGCTGGAGTGGGCTTCGTGACCGGCTTCAAGCCGAAGATAACTTGCTCATCAGGGATCTCGTCGTCCGAATCAAGAACGATCGTGCGCTTGGTTAGACGTTTCTTGATAGCCCGACTAGCACTCTTCTCTTCGTAGTCCTCATCTTCATCTGAATCGACGATGAAGTCACTCATATTGTCATCGTCGTCTTCAGAGACCTCTTCCTCTTCGGAATAGCATTCGTCCCCGCTGTCGATAACGGTAACGCGCTTTGATTTGGGCTTGGGCTTACCCTTTGCTTTCGCTTTCGCCTTCCCCTTTCCTTTGTTGGTACGCCAGAAGACAGAATTCGGGTCTTCGTTTGTGTCCGCTTTGGTCTTGGGCTTGGCCAAGGAAGGATCCAAATCCTCTTCGGACGGCTCGAAAGCAGAGCGAGAGAAAAGCTTCTCCGCGGTAATGGAGCTGCGACAGACAGGGCCTAACAATACTTCAGTCAAGAAGTTAAAGGACTGGAGAATCGGACATACAGGGACGATCTTGATTGAACTGGGCTTCATCTCCATCAGCCAGAGGTGCATTAATGACATCGGCTATGGAAACCGGTCAGCCGGCAATGCGGATACAGGTATTTGGAGGACTTACTTATACATTCCTTACAGAATGTATGGGAGCAAGGAGTGATAACCGCGTTCGTGAAGTGATCAAAGCAGATCGGGCACTCTTCGTCTTCGAATATAGCATCTACGGACTAGGAGAAATGAGACACAAAATGCGAACAATGAAGGTATAAGAACTAACCTCCTTTTCAGCAGCGATACGCTTGAGGGCCGCCTCCTTGAACTTCGCCTTCAGGCCATCAACAAATTCCATCGAAACAAGGTACCTGGCACGCGTTAACTCGGTGCGAACTTCGGGCTTGTCATCGTCGACTTCGTCAGGATGTACAAAGCCATCACCGTCCTCCTGGATTAAATTTGGATGCGAACAGATTTGTCGCAGACGTAGAAGTAACACGAGCACTTGAGAATAATTCTTGAGGACTGTCCCTGCTCGTAAGTAGCGATTGAAAGTCGCCTGAGTTTTAGCTTCCACCTGTATAAATGAATCAAGTACCGAAGGGATAACGACACATATAAATGCCTACCATCTTATAAATCTCCCGTTCTTCTCCAGTAAACTCGAGCTTGATGAGCTCGACCTCCTTGGGAGGCAATTCGATCAAGCGTTTGCCATCCAGTTCCGACGACTTCGTGCGTCGAATCATGCAACTAGCCAATATGGCCTGAAGGCGCACGACGGCAGTGGCAGCTGAAACACATCATAATGAGATGGCGCAGAATGAATATCAAGCATTACACTCACGATTCTTCTTCTCAAGCCGTGAAATATGAGCGTGGAATTCAGACCAATCATACCATGGTCGCAGCTTGATGAATCGCAGATATGCATAAGCGTCAGCCAACCCGTTTACAATAGGCGTTCCAGTCAAACACCACCGATAGGTTGCCTGTAGCTCGCTCACAGCCCGAGAAGCGCCTATACGTTCGTTCCCATCTGTCACTACACAAATGATTATCATCAAGAAAATGGAATGCGTACGGGTTGTCTTGTTTCGAATAAATTGGGCTTCATCAAGGATTACACGGTACCACTACGGGAGGGTCCATCAGATAGGGTATCCAAGGAAGAAGATCAACTTACATCCATCTGAAATAGAATTCCAGACTCTCGGCGAGCACCTCGGCGGCGCATGGGGCGGTCAGACTCGTCTTCGTCGGAGTCATCAACAATGAAGCCTTCAGATTTACGACGCTTTGCTTTCGCCTTCTTTCGCTTCTGCTCAGCCTCGACATCAGGCCATTCGTAGGCCATCGTCTGCGGGGAATGAGTCACTAATTATTACGCTCGAAGAACTCGGACTTACGGCGAACGTAGTTAATACTACATCATAATTCAATAGCTCCTTCTTACGACGAGGTTTGTTGTTTCCTGATTGTAGTTGTCAAATAATGAACATGCAACATTGACTGAGACCTTACCGTGATAAATCAGGACCTTGAAGTCAGTGTTTGTTTTCTCCTCGATTTCGTTTTTCCACTGCTCGAGCAGAGCGGTCGGAGCGATGACAAGGTTAGCCCGGCAAGCAGGGTTGGTTGAGACGTTCTTAACCATAGTAGCGATCCTACGAGTCCGCTCAGCATCTCCATACATAATGGCATATCCTAGAGGGCTCACATTTGAACGGTCTTTCCAAGACCCATTTCATCTCCTAAGATCCCGCCCTTGAAGTAACTATTCTCTTTGTTGATCATCCAAGCGACACCAATGATTTGATGAGGCATGAGTGCGATCTGCATGCCAGGGATTAACTGGTATTGGCCCGTAAGCCCCAGTGTCTCGAGTGCCGTGTCGACTCTAGCATTGCCGTCGAATTGCTCGGAGTTACCAGCCGCCATCAGAAATTTATCGATGCTACGTGCGGTGATTAACTAGCTACTCAGGCAAGAAACATTGTGACGGTACGTACTCAGTGGCTGCTGCCTGTGGGCCTTGGAAGGTGTCTCTCCCACGTCCGTGGAAGTCCCCGTTTTCGTCGCGAGTGTCTCGCATAGGCGGGAGTTGCGGCATCACATCCGAATATTTCTGCACAACAGCATCCACAATCTTAGTATGGTCGATGTCGAGATCCATTACGTCGTTAGTGTCTGTGACTGGGTATTTACTGTCATCAGAGTCGTGCTTCCAGCTTGGACCTGCGATGGGTGAGGAGGGAGCCGGCGACGACGAAGGCGGAAGTGGGACCGCCTCCCATTTCGGCTCGTGCTTGATGCCAACTTCGAAGTCAGAATGATAGGATTGGCGCGAAAGCAGATCTCCTGGAGATGGGCGAAGTTTCACAGGTGCACTTAAATTCTCCCCAGCACGCTTCAGAGGGTTTGAGGCTACAGCCATGTTTGTAACTTCTTGTATATCGTTTAGACTGTTGCTGTCGACAATGGCGAGTGGGCGCTTAGCGTCCATGACTTCAGTCTTCACTTTCTTGAACGGTTGAAAAGGGACAGGTTCTGCCTTGACGGAAGGACGAGGGGTGGATGAAGCGTCGGGAGCGTGTTTACGAGGGAGTGATGGCTCTACAGGTTCAGGCTTTATAAACAGCTCACTAGAACGGACGTTTAGCGCGTGTTGATCTTATATTAACAGGACGAAACATACGAGCGCTCGGTTTTGACCGAAGCATGACGAGAGGTCGACTGGTCGGTCACAAGGGGATATCAGCGTCAATCCGTCTGAGATTGATTGAGGTAGCTCACCGCAGCCGGGAGAGTAGCTCTCCTATCCGCCAGTCGAGGTTCCTCGCGAGTAGGACGTTGCGACTTGCCATGCTTGTTTTTTATATGAAACTAAGGAAGGGTAATTTAAACTTGGACCCGGGCCGTCAAGACTGATCAAACCTTGTAGGAGGCCAGGGATCCAAAACCTTCTTTCTTGCCACCGTCCCCAGCTTTCGCGCTTCGAATGAGCTTGATGACAGCACCATCACAGCCGGTTTCAAGGCAAGAAATAGATCCAACTGTATCCCATAGAGATCAGCGACACCTAGTGCAATTGGCAGTTTTCTGATAACTCACAGCCTTTGCCCGGTTCAAGCGTTAAACGATACTGCATGCAGTGAGTGGGAGTTGATGGAAGCGGTGATGGACTATATTTACATTTGTATCGTTCGGATTGGATGCAATGAGCTTCTTGAGTTCTTCAAGATAACTTGGGGGGATTTTGGCCTTCTATATGTCAATGATTGACGCGTCGCGAATATACCGGCAAGTCAGGGTCAGTTGTAACACGCGATGAATTTAAGTAAAAAAGCGCGTACCGACGCGCGAGGAGTGAGGCCAAGATGCTTTTTTGCGAGACTGATGAGTGAGGATTGGGAGCCAGACAGGGTGTCCATGGCTGGACGTTGAAGAGATGTTGAGGAGCCGAGTCAGAGACGCTGGTCGGTTTATATAGCGCGCCCTGAGTATTTGGCGTTGCTTGCCATGTTTGTACTTGTCGACGCGACAAATTCCCTTTTACAGGAACCCGCCCTGCCAATCGGGGTTGGCCAAGCAGCCACTAGCCACACTGGCCATGAACAAAAGACCGCAAGATCATAAGTCCTCGAGGTGGCTGCACTTTGGCCTTTGTGATTGATGTGGCCAGATCACCCATGCCCAAGCGCCGCATCGCGGCATCGCCACGACCGTGGTTCTCGGTTGGACCCAAACGGCACCTCAATGCATTTGCAAGCGCGAAGTCAGTATATCGATTGATTGGGCAATCCGGGGAGGCCTCTATAGGCGGCATCGTACCTTGAGCGAGCCTGTAGGCGCCTGGCGCCTAATCGATCATCTTTCCCAGTCCGATGTCTTCGATAAGCATAATGATGCATGGAAAGCGTACTGCAATATTGCTTGCAGTATATAAGTAATTGCATATCGAGCATTGGCGTCTAAAGTACCTACAATGTCGCACTGTGGTGGGAGAGCGAGAGAACGAACACATTGCTATCACACCGCTAACCTTCTTTTCTAGTGAATTCCCACAGCTACTTACTCGGAATCTATAAATCTGACTCTCAGCATGAGTAAGTCATAATGAGTTCGAATGAGTATAAACAAGTATCAGTCGCCCTCAATTCCATCTAGAGCTTGGTACTGATATTCCCGCCCGCCACAGTCCGCTTGGACACTAGCCAGCGACCATAATAGATACCCAGTACCTTCGCCCTCGATGAGCATGCTGTGGGCGGAGTGGGGACGTGGGGTTGCTCTGCGCCACTGACTCTGAAGTTATTCGAAACAATTGAACTCAGAGCGTTTCAGATTCGAAGCAAGGGGAACGATGCTTATTATAACATATGTACATGGAATATATGACGGCTTTTGATACATAGAAACAATTCAGAAAATAATAAAAATAAATAGACGAGACCCAGAAGAGTTGTTAAGAAAATCTTTTACAAGGAGCAGATGTGTACGCGCAGCACCTATCGCCCATCATATCCACTGCATCGCCTCATAGTTCGTTGTATGCGCTTGGGAAGGGCAAGGTGCCACAACCCCATCCGCTCGCCAATCGCGCGTGTCCAACCTCGCAACAGTAAAGACGACGCCCTCCCTAGAGCGCTTCACCTTCAGCTTCTCGTCCTGCTTCGTGTCCAAGCCCTCGATGGGAATATAGCTTGGCAGTTTCGGGAGGGCAGGGTACGAGGGTAACGCAAGATTCGTTTTGTTTCTGAGTCGATGGTTTGAGATGGTCTCCGAGAGTCTCCTTTCCCATCGAGATGGGCGAGACTGCGGCCCCGCGTCTTCCTCGATGTGGATATCGTTGACGGGGTAATTGAGATTGTCGAGGGGTGATGAAGGGGTAGTTGGAGGTTGCGAGTTGCCACTGGTACTGGTGCTGTTGCTGTTGCTACTTGACGACGGGGAGGACGAAGGCGAGGGGGATAAAGAGGGGGAAGAGAGAAAAATGGAAGGTGTGAACATGGGTATGGCTATGGGTATTGATATAGATAACTGCGGAGGTTTCACTTTCACCAACGCGCTCGTATCTGAGTGCACGCGTTTCTTCCGGTGTTGCGACCGTTGTCGAGATAGCAGGTGAGATTCCGAGTTTGAGCGTAAGTGCGAGTGTTTCGCGGGGGGAACATGAGGTTGAAGATCTGCCTCACGGCCTTCGAGTTGGAGGGCGGCGAGAGACCGAGAACGTAATTTGCGTAGGTATGCTCGCGTTTCGGGGATTGGGATTATTGATACGGGAGACGTAGATGTGGGTGTGGGTGGGGCTTTAGATGCGGATGTAGATGCAATTACTTGCGTACCCAGAGTATCCTGCGCGGGCTTGGCCTCTCTCCCATTGAGTGGGCGTTTCAATGCGATGCGTAGCTCATCCCATTTAGGCTTTTGACTAACGTCCACCAGATGCTCCGAGCCATTTGGCAGCGATTGGGGGACGTAAGGGGAACGAGAGGAGAGCATGGAGATCTCGGCCCAGTCTTCTACAGAGCTGAAGGAATTGCAGCTGTAGGCGCTGGCACTCGATTGGCATGAAAATGGGGAGAGGATGAACGGTGTGAGCGTTCGATCTGATGAAGTACTCGTGGCCTGTATGTCGAGAAAGTCAGCTACCCACGCGATATGCACTCTCCCACATGGGAATTGCGTGACTGACCTCTGAATTAGAGTAATCCTCGCAGCTATTGTTGCTGTAAGGAGGTGCGAATGGTATGGGGGAAATTATCAATGGAGTCGGGACCGGCCGTGAACGAATGTTGAGAGGGAGTGTAGAGTTCATAGTAGAACGTCGGCTATAGAGAACGAAACGAATGAGATCCCGCGCGCAGCGCTTCAACGACGAAAGGAAATTGGTCTGAGGTAATGATTGAAGCCCCAGCGTATCCTAAGGCCTTGATATAGAGCAAGCTTGTAGGAAAACGTCGATGAGTCTTATATGGCCTTCACCACACGCGTTTCCAGAATCGGATACCACACGCCCGTCGGTGTTTCAGAAATCCATAACACTTGGGTGTTACATCAGCTCCAGCGACGAACCTAGATTCAAGGTGTATAGGCTGGGGCGCACAGCCAATTGCTCCAGAAGTGGGCATGCGACAGACGGCGCGCACGGTATGGCTGGCAAATTCGGAGTCGATACGTGTTTGATAGGGTATCCAGCACGTATCGAGTGCGCCTGATGTTTTAGATAGCCTCGGCCCTCAGATTGAAGCAACTGGCTTTCCTCCCGGGGATCCTCAAGTCCTAACATGTTGCCATAACGAGTCTATCTCTCACCCATTGCAACAACTCACTGCTTCTCGCCTTTACCCCAATGACATAGAGTTTCCGCCGCGTCAACCTCTCTACCAACAGTGACATGAAGTCAGCGGGAATGTCGAGCAAGGCTGATCGATTAGCAAAGAATATATCGTTGTTCTCGTTTCCTGCAAGCGAAATGGGTGTCAGACATTTTGGAGGAAAGGAAATCCGAAACATGAAACTTGTTCAGTTGCAAAGGAAAGTGTGAAGATGCCGCGGCCTTGCCGGCCCGCTAGGAGAATCCCACGATAGGACGAGCGCCCGTAGGCCACGCGCAAGTTCAGGCAAGGTTGCTAGTTAACTGTTACGTCGCTGAGCGGGCATATTCCAAACTCGACGACACCACATGCGATAGGAAAAGATGAAGAAATCTCGGAAATATGGACCTACTCGATGCATATTCCGCTTTGCGCATACCCACCAGTGTGCGCAGGTCGCCCGTATGGATGGATGATCAACAATTCGGACGCGTTATACTTCTCAGCAGCTTGCTGCACTTGGTTTTCTGTGGGTAAACACTTATCAAGGGCGTAAGCAAGTGCTACTCATGGATTCTGTCCTCGTTACGCTAAAGGGACACTCAGATGCCCTCGTAGGCCGTTCTTGACCGATCCTGTTTATCTGGATACCCTCTCGATGGCGGTCCCAGCGGTCAAACATTCAAATATTTGAGAGCTGTTCATCTACAACGTATTGTGATACGCCCTGCACGATGAACCAGTATATCCAAGACCTCGATTTTGAAAGACATCTTGCTACGTGCGTCCACGATCAGCGACTATAGAATTACATGGTGGAAAGCGCATCGCAGAGTATCGTCATTCCTCGTCGGCACCGTGCTTTAACGATGAAGCCGCCGGACAGCTTTTGGGCGGCTCACCCGGCGCAAAAGCAGCGAGAAGCATTGTCGTAAGCTCTTTAGGCTGCCTTTGCCATATGACGAGGCGGAACGGGAATCGACCTATTTACGAGTCTTCGAGGCAGCGCAAGGAGCAAGCGGGACGAACAAAACTAGTGATCTCTACGGTTCAGGTTGTTATCTCGATAGCCTCGCGACCTCTTGTGTTGCCCAGGTTCCATGGGACGTGCGCATGATAATTCGACTTTCATTTCGGAGCGAATAAAGGACGGCCCCGCTGCCGGGTGGAGCTAGGTGGCCATAGCGCCGCTTCATTAAAGAAATTCGAAAGATTCCAAATAGCCACCTGACAACTCGAAGCGCTCACAGTGAGATCTCTTTCATCATATAGCTCTCGCGACTCACCTTTGTCATTCCTATGGAAAATTAGTGTATCATCAACGCGTAAGGTTGTACCTCATCTTGAAATCACCTCGTACGGAATATTGCAAACACATCGTGAGTCGTGATACATACTTGCCGAAGGATGAGTCCTATTATCGGAGTTGAGGGAAGATCTTCAGGGTGGCAGGCCGCCACGATGATCGAGGGAATGCAACGTTCTGGTATCTCTAGGTCTAGGGTTGTCAACAAAGGCGCAACATCCGAATTCGGTATGTGCCATCTTTATTGAAAGTCATGTTGTGATTGTTTGCAGTCGCGGGTCATGATCCCTGCAGTGCTAATAAAACAGCGCTGTTTGAATCTCTTCCAACGCCAGACGTGGTGTATATATATATATATAACGCGCCTATACATCCCTCGCTCTGCCTATTCTACCTACGACTTGACGACTATTGTCTACGGCCTCGCCCTTTACGCATACACCATCTCGAGTCTACTCCTACATCCAAGCATGGCCCGGTCACTGTTCGATTGCACCGCTCCCCAAGTGGATCCTTGGGAGGCAGCTCAAGCAGAAATGGAGGCCCAGTTAAGGCCGACCGAGGCAGATTACAATCTTTTTTCTGCGTCTTGTCCTCCCAATGCTCACCCAGGATATCTCTGTCAGCTGAATCCTGTTATCTTTGAGTTTCACTTGGACGCTAACAGATCTTTCTGCTGTAGACGGAGAGTCCACTGTCCCGCCCGTCGCCCCTAGCCACGACCTTCAGAACTACACGCGGGAGCCCTTCTACCCTAAAACTCCATTTCTTTTGGATGCGACGATCGGCGGTGCTTCCAACGAAGACGGGCTTCCGCAATATGTTCATCCCTCCTTACTTAGGGGAACATCCCGCTTGCCACTACCAGCATTCCCCTTAGATATCTTTGGCCACGACCTCATGGCAAATGATCTCTCATGGCCCTCATCTGAGACTTTCAACGTCGGTGGATTCCAGGTAGCTGCTTACGCCTCCGCCCCGGTCCAACCACCCCATCACCCTACGAACGGGAACGGGAACGATAATCGCGTTTCTCACACCCAAGCATTCTCAGGCTCCGTAGAGCCCATCATCGTGTCTCTTCCGCCGAAGAAGCGGAAACTTGTCGCTCCAGAAATTATTGCTGGTGGTGACGCGCCTAAGGCCGTCTCGCGCCCCAATAAACGACAGCGTGGGCCCGTAGCTGAAGGGAAGGCACGCATAATCAAACGAAAGTACACGGTTCACGTAGATGGAGCTGGGATAGTGAGCTCTTGATGCTCTCTGCGATGTTATAGACATATTGACCTTCGGCTACGTTCCAGACATACAGACGCTGCAATATGTGTGATGAAGCGATCTACGGTCAACACGGGCATCACTCATCCAGTTGCGGGAAGGGGCTCAAGAAAGGAGATAAAACCCCATGCCCACTCTGCGGTAGACCGTAAGTATCAAACTTCTTACTGATTGCAATATAGCGGTGGGCTCTAATTGGTGACCTCCATTTGCTGTAGATGCAAGAGCAATAATCGCGGTGATAGCCTCACAAGGCATCAAAAAAGTAAAAGCTGCCTCAAGTCTCGAGCGTACTTTGCAACACATGGATGCTGGATCGTCCACGGGCTCAAACGCGACAGGGATTTGGCTTTGCCACAGAAGAAGCGTCACACGACTCGCAAATACGTTTCGGAGGGAGAACAACGAACACTCCACTAGCCAACAAATCCGGATGCTATCTGCTGCAGGACAGCGCACTCATTATCGATAGTCCCCCTCCTCCCGGCTTCCTTCACCATAAAAAGATGACGATTCCTACGACCGCTCAGGGTATCTTCATGAATTTTCCTAACGATATTAACCTCATCCTCCACATTCTTGGTAATTCTTTCGGAAGCTTATACCCAATATCATTATATCTCAGTAGGTATCACACTTAATCTCGTGTGTATCAGTATCGTCTCCCCTCCTCATGTCTCCGTCTCTTCTGCACGTTGACCTCTCCTGTCTCCCTGGTTTCATGTTACCTCACTTCTCGCTATAACCTCGTCCTCAAGAGACCGCTTCTCGTGCATTCATCGGCCCACTGCTTTCTTTGCTTTCTTGTCTCGTGTTCCTCCCATGTTGTATCAAGTAATGTAGTCGCCCCATTTTTATCCCCGTAGTTAATCTCACTGAAATATATCATCGTGAATATTTGTGTGCGTCCTTCAGACTACTAATGTAGGTGATCCAAATTGATCACGGTCAAAGTATCCTGGTAAAGGGGGTGGGGCATAATTCCAAAGGGGTAAGTGTTTCAGTCATTAGAGACATATTGAAGACGAGGCAAGAATGAGAAACGAGGAAGCACAGAGAGGTCGGTGGCAATGGAGGGCCAGGGAATGGGAAGTACAGGAAAAGAAAGACGTGACAGGAAACTGAGATAATATTAATTCCATATAGATACCTCCAAGATATAGTAATATTGTGAATTGGATCCTGAAATAACTGCCGAGAGTGAGAGCGAGATCATAGGACGTCGGCGAAGTGAAGAGATTGCGTGAGATGTGTTGGTCAGTGTACGGACATGGTAAGCATGCCGCGGAATTAATGGATATTCTTCGTTGGCAAGTACTACAGCAGGAGGAGAGTTGAAGATCTCGATGGACAGTTGGGAGCTATTGCCGTCGCCTCGTGCCTCGTCAGCGCATTACCACCATGGTCGCTCTATCTAATCTACGGCGAATGAAGATATTTGGTTAGAAGCTTGACAATGGTGTGAAGTATTGAAGCTTACTATCTGTTGCAGCGTGGGCATGGGATGGCGCCCCATTTTTGAGACCTTTACCGCAGAGGGAGGCGTGATTCTTATGATTCTTGTATATGGCTTCTTCACAGAGGTTACATTGCTTATATTTCTGTATATCGAGGGAAGGTTAATTCCACAGCATATCACTGAGAGAGAGTACTCACCACCCCGTCGTCATCTTCACGATCCGTGTATTTTCGTCGGATTATCTTCTTCTTGCCATCGGCAGCGGGACCGCGTTTGCGTTTCTTGGGAGGCAAAGCATCTCCAGCTTTATGAGGGGCGCTAGCATCAATGATTTTAGGTAAGATGAGGATAACCTTTCGCTTCCTCGATGGAGTAGGCTCATTCACGGCCTTTCGAGATGCGGAGACGACTCGAGTGTCTAAGTCTTGAGCGACGTTTTCTTTACTGTCTTCCAAGTTCTTAGGATCCTTGGGTTCTTGAGTGGGGGCTGAAGCGTGTCCATCGACAGGTGAAGCAGCGACATTGGACGACGTAGAGGTCGAGAGTGGAGTATGGGAGTCCTCGTTTGCAACATTTGGTTCCTCGTTGAGGTAGTCGAGGCTGGGCGATTTGGGAGGCAAGTTACGTGGATCCACAGGTCGGGAGTCCGGAACGACGTTGTGCAAGGGGCCCGCCTCCTCACATTCGTTGGGAGCAATCATGTCCGGCGCCTTGAATATGCCAGAAGGACGAGATTCGAAGGATGGCCACCTCCAGCCTCGTAGCCCATCCGAAAGAACAGGATACTGTAGAGGATATTCCCCGTGTGCGACTGTATGACAACTTCAGGCAACTAATCCTGACAGAGGTAACGGAAAGAACTCACAATAATAATTGTACCGAACCCGACTGCCAGGGAAATAGGTCCGGGACATAGCGTTGAATTGATGGGCGGCGAGTAGATGTGTGAAGAATGATGATGGACGTGGACGCGACGTATCCGTAGGCGGGGATGAAATATGAACGATGAGTTGAACGTCAGGTAAGAAAGTGGAGGAGAGATGTAGAGATGGTTATATATAAGAGTAGACGGCAGTAGTTGGAAATGCACAGTCAGACCCGCACGAGGTCAGTTTGTTTACTGATGCTCCAGGGACCATGGGCCGTGACAGAGATTGTAACTAAAAACAGGAGCGACACTGCCGGAGACGATACCTGCCAATTTAGACCTTCACGCCTTTGTGATAATGAAACGTTGCGCTACCGATTGTTCTTCTTGGAAGTTGGCAACCCTGAATTCCTGAAACTCTTCAAGCCTATTATAGTAAGTAGTCGTGGTGGTCCTCCCAGCGTGGCGCGGTGCGGGCCCATCGTTACTGTTCAGCGTCGAGGCCTGGCAAGTAACTCCAGCACAGCAAGGAGAAATTACAGGTCGACCTTACACGTCTCTTACCCTCGTCGACTAAATCTCAACATACTCAACAATGGACAACATTTCATTGTGGCGCTCCCCGGGTGGCCTTCGGGAAAGTTTTCCGTAGAAGCGGTGGTGGGACCGTTTAGTGCCACCCGGCACCCGGCTGCCCTTTGTTGAGTTAGGTCCAAAATGATCAGGCTAGTCCTCCTCAGGCCGTTCCATGGAACCGGCCTGTGAAACAGGGTTATTCTAAACGGATAATCAGCGGTATGTCAGAATGTGAAGGATTCCAAGCGCTCCATACTTTGGTGATATCACACAAGCGTATGAAATACTTTCTCGTCCACCTTCACCGTCGTCAACCAAGTCTGGGTAACGGAAACAATTAAGTAGTGAGTCCGTTCCGTACTTCGGGAACGTCCCAGACCAGAGAAATCAGCGACTGGTAAAAGGGTGAGAGTACGCTGCGGTGCTGCTTATAATTAGTGCTGGTCTTGTTTCGGGGGTCACCCGGGATTATCCGTTCTAACTGCCAAGGTCTGGGCCAGTCCACGTCTTCCCAATCTATACCTCCGCCGACTGAGGAATCTATGCCAGTTCCACCTCGGGTCTACATGGATTGTAGGCAGGCCGAAGACTTTCTAGGCACTCCCACTTATCCCAATATCTCTTTTCCTTGTTCTTCAAACGTAGAAACATGGTGAGCATAACCCCGGGCGGCCACCAAATATTCTCCTAAAAATCCCAGTCGCGGCGGCGGCGTGTCTCTGGTGAGAAAGCATTGCACAAGTGTTAGTTTAAGGGGAGACACATACCTCGGGTGGGGTCACGGAGTGCGAAAGAGCGGAAACGGTCAATCGATATCTGAGATCAAGTTGACGTCGATCATGATCGATATACAAAGTCGAGCAAGGGTGGGTAGCGTGGGTCCGCAACGAAGGTCAGGGTAACAAAGATCGTGCTGGATAGCCGCGGTTCGAAACTCCGGTGTTGGAGTTGGTAGTTGTTCGCTTGATACAGTAGATGGGTACATTGAACGCGGCAGGAGGTGTGGGATAAGACGGAATTCGGGTGACATGATAAAACGGGACACAAGGTGAGCATACGATACACAATATAGGAAGCCATCCAGTCGGCTGAGTTAGTACATACTGAGCATGCTGAGCAGGCAGTTCGGTAGTCGGCGAGACATAACTGGTTATACCTTCGGCATTCGTAAGTAGATTGGACTTTAGTATAAGGGGTCAAGGAAAGTAATGTAAAGCGCAAACACGGGAATTCGTCTACTTCAATGTTTAATTTCTACGATGATCTTCTGTCCGGAGAAGAGGGGATGGGTATTATCTTCGTCCACGTAGACGTCGATCTTGCCGCCGCAAGTTTGAGTACAAGAACAGAGGTATTGGCCGCCATGACCCTTTGGGCCGGTAGAATAACCCATATTGAACCTATTCGGAACTGCGTCAGACACTGGTGCTCATGTCTGAACGAGGGTATATATGTGAAAGTCCAACGTACCGGCCTCGCACGCCCGCATGCTGCTCCAGCGCATCGAATACACTGTCAATACGCTCGGAGGTACGCATCTTCGGGTCAGCGATAACAGAGTACGTTCCAGTGAATTGCCGTCTATGGCGCGCTTTGATGCGTCGTAGGTATGCGTACAGATCTTTGTCGGTCTGGTAGACGCAGTCGATTGGCTACTCGGAGACATGAGATATAAGGCAAACATCGGATAAGCGGACACGACATGTACTGTGATCGAGGAAGACGAAGATATTTTGGCCTTCGTATTTACGTGACCACTGGATTTCGAAGTTTGGACCTGGGCGGAAGCGACTGCGACTGCTTTCTTTGGGATACCTGTACGAATTCGATCAACTTGAACGCATCGTATCAACAGGAGCTTTAAATATGTCCAGCACTCAGAGCAACTTACCACCAGTATCTGTTGACACCATCGGTAACGACTTTCGCGTCGTTGAGGGTGCGGGGAGGGATTTTCTCTTCTTTTTCTCTTCACGAATCCGCGCCTTCTTCATAGAGGAGCACGCATTGCATACAGAGTTATCGTTCAGCGTCACAGTCAATCGACAGGAGGTGCAGGGCCTTCCCGATTCTTGCGACAAGGCGGCATAGGCTGTCTTTAGGTTTGATTGTTGATGAGTTCGAGTAGCGCTCGGAGTAGGGGTGCCAGCAGACGGGTGTGTGTTAAGTAACGGTGAGAGAGGAAGCAGCGACATAGCGACAATTCGACGATGGTGGATTGGACGAAGAAGAAAGGCGCGTTGGTTACAGGTCGTGCTTGGAAACGCGGTTGGTCACATCACGTGCGCTAGGAAGAAGTGACAATTCTAAATTCGGGTGTCACCGTGACTTGGAAGATGGTTAACAACATCGAATCCGACTGCGACCATGATGCACGCACGGTGCGTAGCACATACCGTCCGCTCGGGTCTCGACATACCGGACCGTGCCCCTTCCCCGTCTCGATGGTATTTCTTGGTGATTTGAGGCAACCCCTTAATGGAACTCCACTAACTGTATCTCACAGAAACGTCAAGGAACATCCAATATTTGGTGGAACTACTCACATATGAAAGGCTCGTACGCGGTGACTCTTACAGTGTGCAGCGCCTTTAAGTGCGTATGTTGGGTGATAAGCAAGCTAATCAAAGAGGTGCGGACGTGTTGAACTCGATCAGGGAGGAATATCACTGACGAGACTCCAGCAGTCGAACGTCGTATACTCGGGATGGAAAACGGCCGCGAGTGAACAGTTTGCCATGCTATGGCAATGTCTTATCAGTTGGGTGCCTCCGTACGTTCAACGCCTCGACACGAACTGATTATCCCTCTCTTCTACAGGCATGAGAGCCTTTTGCATTACGGCAGCTACTTCTATCCGCCTTCTCAAGTTTTAGTAGCTCACCATCGTTGCGAATCCACGTTGGTGGTGCTTGGTCTCCGGTCTGGTCCTTCACATTCGTCGATTCACTCATCCATGACCCCACAATCCGATGGCCCGGCCCAGTCGACCGTGATATCGATATACACGTATATTTACCATTTGCCTGGATCCAAGGCTGGTGAGCGCATGTCTGGACATGCACAGGATCGGATTTCGGTCGGTAATATATGGTCAATCTCAGGACATCGCGCCGCCTCAGATTTGGGAAGCAAGGAACGTTGAGTATTGGCGCTTGTGCCGTCGTATCAGCAACGCCTTCTCGGTCGATTTCCATCCTCTCGCGCAAAAGACACAAGGTCGCCAGAAATGTACATTTAACAGCATTGGTTAGGCGCCATGGCCCACAAATCCCCTTGTACGCCCAGAATATCATCACGCCTAGCGCCCTGCTCCTGTGGCAATACTCCCGTCGCCCAATCATGTTCCCCCGATCAAAGACCATGGGTACTGGGCTTCACATACCCAGCTTCGTTCTGTGTCAGCAGACAGTCGACGTTTACGACACAATCGCCATTCAGTTGCTGTCGAGCCTCTTCTCCCACCGATGGACGTGGCCTGTTGGCCACCGAACTCTTCCACGAGCTAGTATCCTTGGTGTCTGGTCATCTGTGCGATATTCGCGGCGTGTACGCTCTGACTGCATATCATTCCACGATCCTTGCGAGCAAGGCGACTCTCAGACCGTCAAGCTGGCACAGTCACACGCTGAAGCACCTATAATACTGCGGGCCTTAGAGGACACTGCACCTCCGTGGCGACGTGGATGCTTCCTTAGCCCCCGGATTCGATTCCATCCATCAACAATGGGGCGCCTGTCACTACGGCATGTAAAGGGAGCCGTGATATACTATGAGACATTGGAGGTAAGTATAGCCCTAATCTGCCCCTCGACCGCCTGAACATACCGAAATGAATGCTTCCTACTCGTTTAGGGACATCTGTAAACGCTGGCTTTGTGAGTCGGCGCTTGGAGGTTGGGCATAAATGCGAGCAGCTCCCCCGTAATCCCCCACCAATCGAACTACCTACCGGCGGCCCCTCGACATCAGATTGCCCGATACAATGGCTTCCCAACCCCCCCCTAATCCTCACACCATCCAGGGTGATTTCTACGCAGCCTCCCAAATGGGGGGCAACGCTGGTGGTCACGGGAATCACAACAGTATATTCAACGGCGGGCAAGGTAAGACCTAGCCTTGCGATTGCTGCGTATCTCACGGTTCATCAATCATTCATTAGAGGATATGAAGACTCAACTAGCGACTATCAGAGCCATGTATGAAGGGCAGAACATGAGCAAATACGACTACAACACCTATCTTGGACAAGTGCAGAAGATACAGGAGATGCTTGAGGAGATGTTGCGCGACGCGAATGATCTTGAGGAAAAGTTGGAAGTAGACCGTCAGAAGAAGTTCCGTGAGTGTATCATCAGCGCGCCTTGGCGGATTCCCGGACTCGTGCTGATAGTGATGTATTTCTAGCACCCCGCAACAGAATGGCCGAGGTAGATGCCAATTGGCGTGAGTACTGACTACAAGTCTAGGCCCGTTCAGACGTAATCAGAGTCCCCTTTTCTAGCCACCCCCGCTGCCACAAAATCTATGAAGCGCGGAAAGTAGTAGAGATGAAAGTTGTTTGAATGTCCATACGCCCATCGCCCATAGCCTGTTGATGTTTATGACAATCCATCGCCCCTTCAACGTGAGATTTTGTGTCAACTAATCAGTCTGAGTCGCTCAGTTCAAGTCCCGGTTGGTCCCTACTTATACGTCCAGTTGAACGATCGTGGAAAAGCTCTCGACGCACATCTTGATTAATGATTCTTGAGTAGACCGCTGGTTTACGAGCATCGCTTAACCTCGACGATCTCGTGTGTCGTGGATACAAAGGCCATAGAAACTGTCAGCTACCGTTTGTTCCACCTTCCCTGCTTCCATCATGTTATGTAAGCTAAAACGTGTCTTCATCTTGCTAGTGGCGTGGGTAGAGATGCAAATAGGAGATAGTACCTTGCTCACAACTCACGATATCGCGCGATGGGGACCAGAGGCTACTGGTACGCTCACGCGTCTAACTTGATCAAGTTCCAGCCTGATATACTTGTTTTACCAGTGTATATCGCTATCGGGCAAAGTATGTCGCAACATACAACCAGTACGACTCCTATCCCGAAAACTTTGGCGTCCAAATGGTGAACACCATCCCCCGCGGCCGGTCTGTGTACAAAAAATGGCTCGAGAAAATGCGGGGGCTGTTCGAGCGGCTTTTTCGGCGTGCCGGCGTGGTCGAGGAAGAGTGTGATGATGGCGATGATGAACGATACCACGACGATGACCTCGATATCGAAGAAGTCAAGATCTCGGAGGGGCGGAGGTACCCAGATATGCTAATCGAGTACGTCTATGAGATCGACCTCGATGATGAGGTCTTCTGGGTGAATGGGATGCCGATATTCCGACTAGATCGCATGCCGACGGCGGAGGTGTTCCTCGAGGTGCTGGGCAAAGACAGCTACGGCCACTTTGCGACGACGGAGAGCGTGCCATCTAGGCATGGGTATAGGATCGCTGCTCCCCCGCAGCCACTCAGCGCAGACATGGCATCATATGAATCCCTCCGCGGATCGACCAGCGTCGGCACCGATATTTACGAGCTGCTGAGCGTCGCCGAAGAGCCTTCCCCGGACGAGCGCGTGTGCATTCGGCTGTACGAGGTCATCGCAGGGGTGTTGATGTGCAGCCGCAAATTTGTTTCCCCCCTCCTCGCCTCACAGATAACGCCCTTGGCGCCATCAACAATCCCACCCTATATCGTCTCGACGGCCAAGTCTCTCGTATTCCGTGCATTTCTGCCCATGGTCATCCTGACGTAGCGCTTTCGAGCGAGGAATGGATCGAGGAGCAGGGGGATGGGGATGGGGCGGAGATGCTGTGGTTGAAGCCGGATGTCTGCTTCAGCGCGGAGTTCTACTTGGAGCACGACGAACATCTTCGTGCAGCTGTTGGGAGGATGGTTCGCAGTATTCAGCAATCCTCCAAGCCCGGTGTTATCTACGGCATCATATGCTCAGTTTTCCACTGTGTCATTGTTCGAGTCGAGCTTGGTTCATTCCAACATACACCTGCATTGCGATTCCTGCCCTCACGATTTGCCGACTCGCCTTCCACTCCTGGGATCACCGCATTACTACGCCTCGCGTACGCGCCGAGATACAACGACGCCCTCAGTATGGACAGACTCCCACCGGAGCTCATTGCCCGGATTGCATCCTTCATCCCAGATCTAAAGACCCTCCTCGCCTTCGCCTCGCTCAACCCGACCACAGCAGCGCAGGCAGGCTCCGAACTTCGCTTCCCGTTCATAGGGGACTACCATCTGCTCCAGGTCAAGACACACGACGACCTCACACAGGCAATGTTTGTCGGTAGGAATGGGTGGGGGCGGACAACGACGCTGTGTGTCCAGGGTATGGGTCCAGATGATACGATGTACAACACACAACAGCGGTTTGGCAGCGAGTGCTATTCGGTGTTTACACATATCGAAGACGCGCGGGATGCAGCGTACGTTTTGCAGGCAGAGCAGAGTCGGTACTAGCAATGCATGCGGCTCCAGTTCTCGCTGAACGCATGTGATTCTACGGCTCTACAGTCGGGTTTGTATCAATACATGTAACGTCCGTTTGGGTTCCTTGATGTCCCATGGGGCCCAGCTTGTATTAGAGTTCTGCGCTATCAGAGACCCGTTTCATTCACTATTCGTCCTCCAACTCTTCCGTAGTCAAAGTCTTCCGTAGTCAAGATGTCCTGACCCGGAATCGCCGGTCAAAGTGTCCATTTATCCGCACGTCAACATGAAGACCGGATACGTCGATCGCTTTGGTTCTTGATGGAAAACAGCGGCACTGACGTAAGACACAGCCCGGCGTTGGTTCTCTGTCCAGAGTAGAAAATGGAATGACCATATGAATGTGATAAATGATATATTCGTCGCCAGTTCGTCACCCAAGTCAGCCATCAGCTACCGAGGGATAAGTAACAGGACATGTTGACTTATTGAATGATGCTCAAGACACATGTTTTCGTCGCCGCCCCACGGAAGCAGATGTGATTATGCTGTTGCCTTCGTGGTATCTGATATATCTCTGCGCAGCTTCGGCGTGTCAGGCGAACGATAATGTCTCGAGAATACGCCACCGCATTCATATTCATGTTCATAGTTCGGTGTATAAAGGGGAGCAAATGGGCTGCCAAATTCTTCAGCAGCTGGTCTCTCCTCCCCCTTTCTCCTCTCACCTCTAACGTGGCCGGTCCACAGTTACCCTCAGTCTTCCTTACTCCTCACAACTTCTCGTACGACCCCACGACCCCACGACCCCAGAGCCATGCAATTCCGACGATTGTCGTGCACCTCTGTGCTTCTGGCCTGCGCTATCGCCGTTTTCGCAGCCCCAGCTCCCTCCCCCATGCACATGATGGAGCGAGACGTCGATCAAGACGTCGAAGTCCGCAATTGGGGCTCGGGAGACACGGTTCCGCGCTACAACGTTGAGGACCGCGTACGTCTTTTTTCGCGTTGCTATTCACTGAGCCGCCATCTGATTATCAATGCACTTTAGTACCGTGCCGCCGTGTTAGAAGCCAGAAAGCCACCGAAACCAGTAGCGAGACCAGCGACAGCGCCAAGGCCCAACACCCCACCGGCCCCGCGCCCTAATGCACCTGCTTCAAGACCCAATACGTCTCCCGCACGGCCTAACACACCTGCTAACGCACCTGCCTCAAGACCCAACACTCCTCCCACACGGCCTAATGCACCTGTTTCAAGGCCCAACACACCTCCTGCATCGAGGCCCAACACACCGCCGGTTCAGAGACCCAATAAACCTGCTCCACGGCCTAACGCGCCCGCTCAGAGACCCAACACGCCGCCCCAACAGCGACCAAATACACAACCTGGCCAGAAGCCTACATCCGATCAGTGTGGCGCCAAGTCGAATGGGAAGTCCAAACGAGCGTTCTCAACGACATGTCGTACGTTCTTGTGTTCTCTCTCTGCGCGTCATATCTTGCTTATACCGCGATACTGTAGAAACAAACTCGCTGACGCTTGGTGGTGTCACGCGTCCCATCACAAAGGTTGACGACCAAGGAAATTCGGCGATTACTTACAAGGTTGACGGTGGCTGGCCTGATCCTACCAATCAACAGGTGGTGACCGCCTATGCCAAGACGGGTAAAGGTACGTCTGATTTCCAGCTGCGAAACCTGTGCTCACGATGATGTTTCCAGCACCTGGTTTGACGTTCGAAGACGAGGCCAAGTGGCTAGGGAAGGTCGACCAGCTATTAGCTGAAGGCACCTACGAGGGGCATAACTTCATCGTATTCCGCGGTGTGACGGACAAGAGCCGCCTTGACGCTACGAACTTTGCGACAGAGCTGTACCCTGTCATGATGGGTTCGGGCGATGACTTGACAAAATGCAAGGCGCTTGTTAAGCAGAAGCTCGAACTGGTCATCCGGGAGGTCAGGACCTACGTGTATGTCCAGTCCGAGCCGCGATCAGCATTTCCAGCCGTTAACTCTACTTTTAGGGAGCGGTTCGGTATCCTTCATACGGACGTTCACCCAGGTAACATCCTGTGGGATATGGCTGCCACCGACCCCACTCTCATCGACTGGGGAAGGGCGAAGGATGTTGGAGTTGGGCGGGTACGTTCTGTCTCTTGGACTCCGTCCGTGGCTAATGCTAAAGGTCGCCTTCACAGTGGTCTGCTGAAATTGAGGCGGATGTCAGGAAACAAGCCGAGCACTCGCACCTGGAGGGAGCTGAGAAGCTTTGTGGCTTGTTGTGAGTCTGGGTCAATATTGATCGAGGTCTTCTACACTGTACGGTCGTTGGTCTTCAATCATGTTGAATCATCGATTATGGAGTTACGAGAGTGACAGAGCACCATAATGCTGCCGTCAGGTCGTGGTTTAGGTTGTCAACGACATCCTGAACACATTTGAATGATAGTACAATTGAGGATGGCTCTTTCAGATGCTCTACACTCACCCACTTCCTAAGCTCACGGAGTAGACATCAACAACAGGATCGCTGACCCCGGGGGGGAATGCGATATTTATCCTGGGAGTATTGAACACACTAGGAAACCTCTCATTCTAGAGTACTCGAAACATGGCGCTGGGGGAAAAATTGCACTCAGCGTTTACCATAGGTGGCCGTCATCGAGATCCTTCCGGAGTCGAGTAGGCAAGCATGGGCAGAACGAACGGAGCCAAAAGATATATGATTATGAGATAAAACGAGGGCTCAACTGGCCATCGTAGACGACGGCGCGGTGCCGGGAGTAGCAGACGTGTGGGCGCGTACGACGCATGCAGAGTCCGCGTCGTTGAGGGGGCAGGGAGGCATTTTCTCTTCTTTTTCCCTTCACGAATCCAAGGCTTCCTCATAGCCAAGCACATATTGGATATCGAGTTGGCGTTCTGAGTCACAGTCAATCGACAGGAGGTACAGGACATTCCTGAGTCTAGCGACAAAGCGTCTTCATATTCAATCGTCGATGAGTTTGAGTTGTGTTCGAGGTAGAAAGGCTTGCGCAGTCCTGAGCGTGAGTTAAATCGCGTAACGGTGAGAGTGAGAGCGGCGCTATTGGGGAACTATAAGAAGAAATGAAAAGAAAGAAAAAGGCGTGTTGCGCGAGAGGTGGTATCTGGTAGTATTTGAACGCGGTCGGTCACATCACGTGCATTTGAGGTGAGGTGAGGTGAGGATTCTGAGTTAGGATGTCACTCCAACAGGGCGGCAAGCCTAAGTATCCGTGCTAGCGGGGGAGTTGGAGTGAACGTAGAAGGTGCGTGTATGCCAATATTTCTCAATATTTATATCGTTAGATAACCCCCGTTAAACTCGCCGTCCGTTAGAATATCGACTGCTATCATCTGTCGGACATCTCCGTGGTTGAACTTTCCTGGGGAGAAAGCAGACGGCCCGTTCTAAGAGGTCATCAAATTAGCTGAGAAGGTTCGTACTGCTACACCCGTGAGAGGGCGGCACAGTTTCGATATGCCGAGCGAACACCGTATATTGCCAGGTGGGGTGGTAGCGACAGTTGAGCGACAGTGACAGGAACAGTGAATGGTAGGCCATGTTCTGACTATGTCTTCATTGCTCAACAGCTGAGTAGAACTTACACTCTAGCGGCTTCCTCCCCAGCGCAGGTATCCCAACCCTGGGTACGGTAGACTTACCGTCTCTACCATCGCTGCTAATACTCCCCACGTCTAGCACTTCTCAGTCGCCGTAACTAGGGTGTTTCGTACCGATATTACCCCTGGTCTGTCGGCACGGCTAGTCCAACCACGGCAGAGTTTTATCTACCCACTTGGGGCAACGGCTGTGCGACGCATGTGGATACAAGCAGCAGAAGGTATCAGTTAAATATGACCGCCATCAGGCATTGCGCAGCCTGAGGAAGCAAGGCATCCTTGATATTGACGCTCGTACCGTCATCTATAGACAAGATCGCCATAAATGTCTATTTAACAGCATTGGTGAGACGCCATGGCCCCACGATTCCCCATGTTTGGCCCGGAATAGCATCGAGTCTAGCGCCTGGCTTCCATGCATTTGCACCCGTCGTCCAATCATCTTTGCCTCACCAAACGCCGCAACATATACTGAACTTCTTCTATGTCAGCAGACCTCTACGCCGCTATCGCCATTCAACCAAATTGCAGACAAACTTATTTTATCTCGTCTTCCCTCACCGACGGACGCAGTCTGCTAGCTACTGAAAATCTTCATCATCCACTTTCAACTTTCCCGAACCGTCTGCATGATGTTTGGAACCTTAGACACCCCGACCGAGAACCCTTCCGTAGTCCTCGTGAAAGGGGCAACCCCCAGGACTTCGAGTTCATACCTCTACAAGCTGAATCATCAGCATCTCCACGGGCCTTATGAGGGGCAATGCACCCCCGGTGTTGACACGAACGTCCTCCTTTCCCTCGATTCCATCAGTCAATCAACGGCGGTCGCTTCTATCGCACCGGCATGTAAAGAGAGCCGTGATGCTTTGAACGTAAGTATAGCCATAACTGTTCCTTGAGCGCCTGTACATTCGCAAATGAACACTTCCTGTGCGTCTAGATATTCCGTTGAAGTGCAACTCTGGGTGTCGGCGCTTGGTCATTAGGCATAAATATGAGCAAGGCCGCATGGTTAACCTCTACTTGGACCTTGAGGAGGCATCTACTTCGAATCCTTTCACGTTATATTGCGCAGCACAATGTCCAAACAACCCTCCCTTGATCACGACGTTGCAGGCGATTACTACGCAGGCGACCAAGTAGGAGGTAACGTTGGCGGTCACAACAATACCAACCATGTATTCAACGGTGGCAAAGGTGAGCGCTTGTGCTGCCTTACTAACAGCTCACTGACTGCTCGCTATTCAGAGGACTTCAAGACTCAACTCACGAGAATCAAGGCGATGTACGGCGCACAGAATCAGAACATGAGAAAGGGCGACTACTACGCTACCCTTGGCGAGGTGCAGAAGCTCAAGGACTCGCTTCAGGAGTTGATGAACGAAGTAAATACCTTCAATGACAAGGTAGATGCAGATTTCCAAAAGAAGTTCCGTGGGTACATACCAAGCCTCCCAGTGTGCGTGAGCGCGTGCTAATGGTGCATCGGTTTCTAGTCCACAACGAGCTTAGCATTATGGTTGAACGGGGTTCCGATCAAGGTTGGAGTGAGTATTCACCGCGATTCCAAGACGAGTACGCATATCTAGAGCTACTTTTTTCATCTAGAGGTTGCTGGGAAGCACGGGAAGTAGGGGTAATGAGATTAATATGATTTGCAACCAATATGTCCACACATCCTTACCATAACTACTTGTCATCTTCATCTTCGTCAACCAAGTTGATTACTCTAGTGAAGTCCTGTGGGTCCCTGTGGGTCTGAATTAACCCCCTTAGCGCTTATTTAATGTTTGCCATTCCGCCACCCACATTACAACAGAACAATGTGAGGCCCTCGTCAAGCTCGTCGTCCGAGAAGTCATGTCCTACATATACGTGAAAGGCGTCGTCGTGGACGCAACACTAAGAGGATGCGAGGAGGTAAGAGGATCAAACGGGTGGATTTATGTACGTAGTGGTACAGGAGAGAGGGAGAGTAAGTCAGTACATAGCGTTACGTAGATATATATATGGTAGCGATCGTCATGTGATCGCGTCTAGGAGTCAGGGGATAAGGGGCAACCCTTACACTCACCCATACTTTAAGCAAAAAGCAGAAGCGAGTTTTCGTCTTCGAAGTCGCTGATCAACCGAAGAACACTCGCAATCAACGGCCGCTTCGTTTTCCGCTTCTTAACCGACGCAGCCTTCATCGTCAACCATCTATCCAGAGCCTCTAAGTCCTCGACTTCACCGCGACTCATCCATCTATCTTCATCGGCACCATAGCCCTTGAACCGAACCAAGAATTCCGCGCCTCGCCGACCCTTCTTTTTGTCTACAATTTCATCCACAAGCCACTCTTCAGCACCGTCGACCTCAATCGACCCTGGTCGCTCGAGTTCACGCGAAGGGAACAGATCACTGTCGTTCGCGACATAGCGTCGAAGCAAGCTACTGTGGAAGGTGGGGAATACGTTTGGTGCATTTGGCATGTCCAAAGTGTAAGAAGAGCGTTCGGGGTTGGCGTGAACAATCTTGTAAGGGCCGTCGAAGCGTGGCATAAACTTCGCTACTCGTCCTTCACCGGCATGCATGTATTCGCGTCGTCTGTTCGCGGTAGAAAGATACACGGAGTCTCCAACGGCATGTGGGGTCTCCGGGCTACGAGCAGCAGAGGCATTAATAGATTGAAGAATTTTAGAATTTAAAAGCGAATCCTTAGCCTCGCAGGCTATCTCCTCTATCCGCGCAATGACATCTTGTGCGCTCGTGTCCACAACCAGCGCATCCTTTGAGAGCGGAGGTAGAACTCTGGGCGCGACGCCGAGACGCAATTGGAAAGGAGAGAAACCTGTAGAGGAGTTAACAGTATTCATGATACAGAAGCGAACATGAGGCAGGGCCTTAACCCAACCGACTTGACGTCGGTCGACATAGTAGTGCAGAGCTTGAATCACAGTTTTGTTTGTTTGTTCACTAGAGCCATCCGTCTGAGGGTGGAACGACGACGATAATTTGACCTTCATACCAGTCAGTGCGTGTAAGGAAGCCCAGAATTTAGAAACGAAGAGTTTGTCACGATCCGAGATGATCTCCAACGGCAAGCCGTTTTCACAGTACCAATGCTCGAAAAACAAGGCGGCGCAGCGCTCCGCAGAGATGTCCTTGTGGCACGGAATGAGTCTGATGTCAGCGCCGAGTCGATCTGTGATCGTGAGCAGGTAGTCGAAACCATCGTCTTCGGGCAAGGGGCCCACGAAATCGAGAGCGACACAAGAGAAACGTGCGTCGGGGACGGGTAAGGAATGGAGGGGGCCCACGGGCTTGCAGGTGGGCGACTTGTTCTGCTGGCAGGGGACGCATCCGGGAATATACGCTTCTTCCAAGTCGCGTTTCATGTTCGGCCAATAGAACGAGTCTTGTAAACCTAAATAAGATTTGGCACCACCGAAGTGGCCGAGAGCATCGTGTGCCAGTTTGAACAAAGCCTCACGTACCAAGGGAACTCGGGGCACGACAAGCCTGTCCCCGACATAGAGCAACCCCGATCGTCTACTGACGCCTGCCAGCCCGATTCCCTTCTCGAGGAGCTTCATGCACCATGGGTCGATGGGGTAACCCTTCTTGATCAAGTCGAGAAAGGCTTCGTCGGCGCTGATCGCAAGCACCGGCGCAACGATGCCAGGAACCTGGGGGCTATCCGCGAGCATGGCAGCAGACACCAACGGGTCAGGGGACGGAGGAAACTCGCGGGACAATGCGTCCGCAACGGTGTTATCTTCCCCGCGGATGTAATTGATCGTGTAGTCGTAGTCCGCAAGGAATTCCGACCAGCGTAACTGTTTCTTGGACAGGTCCCGCTGCCGATTGAAGAATTCCAGGGTTTTGTGGTCAGTGTACACCTCGAACGTGGCGCCCAGGAGGTCAGTACGCCACTTTTTGAGCGCACGAACTATAGCTAACATCTCTTTATCGTGTGTCGGGTAGTTATGCTCAGCATCGTTCAGTTGTTTGGACTTGAAGGCCACCGGTCGCGCCGTCTTCCAAGTTGGCCCAAAGCTCAGAACGGCACCTGTACCCAAGTTACTAGCATCTGTCGTGACAAAGATCTTGTTCTCACCGGGATTGTCGTGATCAATAACCGTCAAGCATTCCCTGGAAACGACGAGGGCCTTGATAGCATCGAAGGCGACCTGGTGTCGATGCTCCCATACAACCGGATCCTTTCCCAACGCTTTGTTCGTTAACGGCGTCAAGACGGCAGTGAGAGACGCGAGGCCGGGCAGGAAAGCTGCGAGGTAACGCACAAGCCCGAGGAATTGGCGAACGTCCATCGCCGTGGAAGGCCTCGGCCACTGAGAAATCTTCAATGCCTTAGAAGCGTCAGCCTGAATCCCGTCGCGTGAGATGTGATGCCCAAGGAAGTCCAGTTCAATACAGAACAAGGAAGTTTTCTTTAGGGAACAGTAGAGGCTAGCGGCACGTAGGGCGCCGAGCACGGCACGAACGTTCTTGATGTGTTCCGCCAACGTCGAGCTCCAGATGATGATATCGTCGAGGTATACGTGGCAGATCTTGCCGATGAGATGGCGCAGGGCAGCAACCATGCGCCGCTGGTGGGTGGACGGGGCGTTGCGGCAACCCTGGGGCATGACGACCCATTCATAGAGGCCAAAGGGGGTCCGAACCGCGGTGTAACGTATATCGTCGGGGTGCACCTTCGTCTGAAAGAAGGCGTTCGTCATATCCAGCTTACCCCAAAACTTACCGTGCCCGCAGTCCGCCAGGATCTCGTCGATGCGGGGTAAGGGGAACTTGTCCGCAATCGTGTTCTCGTTGAGCGCCCGGTAATCGTTCACCCAACGCGGGAGAGCTGAGGGGTCGGCCTTTGGAATAAGGAAGGCAGGGGAAGTGAACTCGGAATCCGAGGGCCGCAAGCGACCAGCAGCGAGGTGTTGGTCGAGCAGGACTTTGAAAACGTCCCGCAACTTCCGAGGGCAACTATATTCCCGTCTAGACACAACCTTGTTAGCATCCTTGAGACGGAAACAGTGATAGACCTGATCAGGTAGGTGATGGACCGGAGGGATATCGTCCGGGAAGAGATCGGCGTACTCCTTCTTCATCTCCGAGTCCATGCGCTTAAGCTGTTCCTTCAGGGTGACCATGTTATTCAAGGTTTCGATTCGACAGCGCAGCGCAGCGACGATACGTTCGGGTTCGCAACCCCGCGCGCCACGCGCAGGATTCTTCGCCAGTCGACGTTCAAGTTTCAAGGCGAGCTCTTCGCCCATCAGTACGTCGCGTACTGCAGGCCGGGCGTTTCGCCGAGCAGCTCGCACTTCGCTGGCTTTCGTGTGCATCGTCTTCCACCGAGGAATAGGCCGGGGAGAAACAGGCGCGTCAGGGTGGAGGAGGTCATAACACACTTCATTGTCCGTACGAGAGATACACGTATTAAGTCCATGGTCGAGTACAAGTTTGTTCGCATGCAAGAATGGGAGACCCAGAATCATGTCCGTAACAAGGGAGGGAGAAATGAAAGCTCGGAGGGGCACCGACCGAAAACGACCATCGAGGGAAACTGGTCGGATCTTGACGTAAGAACTAAGGGAATGGGGTTGCGAGGATTTGGAGAAGGCGGAGCTGCAAGAGAAAGGTTCGCTGGAGGTGAACGTCTTCAACCCCAGACGATCCACGATCGACTGTCTAATAAGTACTATAGACGAGCCGTCGTCAATAAGGGTCTTAATTTGGACAGGGGGAGAAGAGGAATCGGGGGTGGGGAGGGAACATGACCAGAAAAGATTGGGGCAAACAAATGGTGCGTACTCGTCGTCTGAATAATCGGGGGACCCGGTGTCAACGACGCAACTGGCGACGTTTGGGAGCACGGCGGCAACGTTGTAGCTTGAGTCGCAGGCGAGTTCTTCGATGGACGCAGACGGGGCTATGTCCGGCTGGGTGGGGGCGACGTTGTTCACCAGTAACGCGGCGACAGCAGACCTGGAGGAGCCACCACGAGCACTATATGAGCTAGGACGAGGGGGAACGTCTGCGGAGGTCAAGGTCTTGTAGGAGGCGCCATCGATGGGAGGGGCGGTGCATCGAGCTCCAATGTGATTGGCCCAGAAGCGTCTGCACTTATAACAACCACCGTTAGCAGACAGAAGTTCACGTTCAGACTGAAGGAGCTTAGGGATTGGGACGAAAGGTTTCGTGGATGCCGCAGTCGTTTGATTTACTGAGCTACGTTGGAACGGGGTGCGTGTCGTAACCGGCGCTTTGATCGACATCTTCGCGATTTCACGGGCGAGTTCGTCAAGGCGCGCACGGCGCCGTTCGTCGATGCGCTTGATTTCGTTGAGCCAGCTCTGAAAGTCTTCGATGCTGGAGGTGTTCTCGCAGTTGCATTCTCTGGATAGCTCCTGCTCCATGGCGGCCTCCAAAGTCTCGCGCATATATTTGTCGTTCATGAAGGAATCGGTACCTGCGAGGAGATTATTCTTACCCATCAGCTCTAGGGCGAAATCCATGAAAGGCTTGGCGCTAGGTTGTCGAAGGCGTAAAATCTCCATACGAGTCGTGTGTTCCCAGTCGTTGTTGAGGAAGAGGGTGCACATTTCAGTCTTGTATTCGTCCCAGTCCATGGATGGGAGAGCAGGCCCTTTGGCAGCAAGCCAACGAATCGCGCGAACACCGCTCATGCCGTAGGCCACTGTTTTGACCATGTCGAGTCCAGAGATACCTTTGTGGCGCAAGTAGTTCTCGCTCTTAACGAACCAGTCCCAAAGAACGGCAGGATCTATGTTGCCCTCTCCCATTGTGGGAGGGCGGTTGGGAGCGGATTGTTCGATGACGGCCTTGGTCCCCATGAGGATCAGATCTTGGAATGGTGCGATGAAAGGTAACAAGTGGAGAGGCGGGTCTGCGGGGAGGGAGTGAGAGTCGAGCTGTGTGGGCGAGGAGAGGGCAAGGGGAGGTGATTGGGTACGTGTACGCGCACTATTACAGGGTGGTGGAGCGATGAGACGAGCGCCAAAAGGAAGTTGATGTTCGGCAGCTGGGATGGAGGAAAGGCGGGCACGTTTCGAGACACGAGGTGGAGGAACTGGGGCAGAACGGGTTCTGGTGCGGTTGTTCGAGGTTTGTGAGGGGGCAGGATGAATCCTCGAGATTCTGGACGCCTGTGAAGGCAATATCTGTTGTCGGGGTTGGGAATGCAGGGCAGCGGGGGGCTGGGGCGTGAAACAGGGCTCTGGGGTGCTGGGAACAGGGAAGTAACTGGGAAGGGGTGCAAGCGCCGTGCAGGGTCGCTAGGGCGTCTGCAATAAGGCGGGTTAGCGTGTTTGATGAGATCTTTAAAAAAAAGTGAAAGGCGTCGTCGTGGACGCAACACTAAGAGGATGCGAGGAGGTAAGAGGATCAAACGGGTGGATTTATGTACGTAGTGGTACAGGAGAGAGGGAGAGTAAGTCAGTACATAGCGTTACGTAGATATATATATGGTAGCGATCGTCATGTGATCGCGTCTAGGAGTCAGGGGATAAGGGGCAACCCTTACAATACGTCGCATCGTGCTTGGTACTTCATTTTCAGGTTGACTCTGCATTTAATAACAAGTCTGGCATCCTCCACACCGGCGTCTAGCCAGGGAACACCCTGTGGGATATGGCCACCTTCGACCACCACTAGTTTGTCAAGACCTTTCTATATGAACGGTGAGTACATTGAAAGATCGGCTGCTCCGTTGGTAGAAGACAAGGGGACGGGTAAAGCGTAGTACTAAGCTGTGTCGTGCTCATCAGTCCGACACAGAAAATGAATTAATGACGAACGTGCGTAAATATATATCAATGTGTCAATGTGTGATCTCCACTGTAATCTTCTGCTTCACGAACTACGGCTTGAGGTGGCCTGTACAGTCGAGGACAATCAAAAACATCACATTTGATGGAGCCGGATTAGGAATTTTTGGGGCCAAACCGTTAACAGATTCATAGTCAAGGACGCCGAAAGAGCTTAAAAAACGATGTCCGAAGTTTTTCCCACGTAAAATGGGTGTGGCCAAAATTTTTGGAGCAAAAATTCGAATTGTGTGTACCCCTTTTGGGGATTTTGAGCCTTACTTTCGCCTCATATTCTAGACTATAGAACTTCTTTTCCCAATTTGTAGTAAGCACTGAGTCACAATAACACTAAAATTATCTCTGACACACATTTGCGCACATTCATCCTCGGCACACAGCTTTGGCCGGAGTTGAGCTTCCTCAAAATGGTACTGTCCCCTATCGGGAATTGGGTCGGAGCTAGAAACGGGTCAGTCAACAGAATTTTGTTGCTGGAGAGCGTAGTAGACTAGTAATGAGTATATAAACAGTACCTAGAGGTAGCCATACATTATAGCTATCATACAAATGCAATTATGTATATAAATAATCTTACTGTAGAACTCAATGTGTCCTTCCGCTCCGAAGGGTACTTTAAAGTCCGACAGCAAGCAGGTACAAATAATACTTCGTTGGCCCCATCTAACCAGAAATGCTATTTCATTGCGGTAAAGTCACTGTAGAAGATGAACAAGGTATACAGCTTCATATCTAAATGGCTTAGTACTCGCTTGTGAGCATATAGCCCCCACATATAGCCATAGGGATTCTGGGAAAAGCCAGTTGAGGACTTGCTTTAGATGTTACATATGTAATTAATTACATGGAGTCCCTGTTCCCAAACTGTGGTCATAGAAAGTGTTGATGATGCTAATTATTGTGCAGATGAGCTACAATTTTTACGATTTTTTCTGCTGTTGATATAAACATATTATTCCGATGCATTTGGAGACAGGGGTCGCACAGGGGGGGCAGGTTCTGCGATGATTCTGGTTTCCTCCGGGGTCAGAAACCTCATGGTAGTGGTTGCAGATGTTTGTGAAGGTACATTTTGACCATATCTCGACTACTTTGACACTTGTCCCATATTTGGAATAGGTATATAAGCTGTACATGTACCCCTTCTGTCAGCATTACCAGTACGCGCCATGGCACTGTAGTGGTGAATCTACGTGTAGACTAGTAGATAGTCTAATGATAATGCGAGGGTCCGCCTCCGGCAGGACAAGTCCGTGCGACACCCGAGTGAACTAAGTGTGAGAAAAGTGAGTCCGAGAGTGAGATCAATGGAGAGAAACTTCGGATGCGCTTCGGATGCTTCGGATGGCTTCGGATGCGCTCGGACGCGAACAGACAACTCGGATGCGTAACGGATAACTCGGCTTCAGATAGTACGACGAGGAAGGCAGGAGAATGAAGAGGACGGCAGGAGAAATACGCTTCGGATCGGACTCGGACTCGGACAACGGCGAACTCTGACAACGGATGAGGAGAAAGGCTTCGGACTTCTTAGATACTGACTCGATGTGGGGGGGAAGGAAGCTTGGTTCTTCTAACTACGAGTACAGGAGTTTTTGTAGCTAAAAGAACGGAAAGATCCGAAGCGAAAGGTACAAGGAATGAGTGATGGAATACACTAGTCAAAATATTAGAGTCCGCGACAAAAGAGATACGACAGGTCGGTCCGAGATGTTTGATCCGTTATCATGTGTGTCCGGTGCGGGTCCGTGACGTCCGAGTCATGTGCGAGCGAGCCCGAGGAGTCGGAGAGGGGTTGATAGGAGATAGGGGCAGACGGAATACACGGAACGAAAGGGTTCCACCCTTACATCCCCCGGGGACTTTATGTGTTGACCCTCTGGGGCAACGTACACGGCGAGCAAGAATTGCGAAGTGGGAAGGTGGGTGGGTGAACCAAATAGTGGCGTGGGACAAAAGGAAGCGCGGTCACATGACGGATTGTTGATATTTCGTCGAAGTCCAACATTCACTCTTGCTCTCTCTCTTCACCACACCCAACACCGTCCAACCATGTCGAACACGCTACAGCACGTCCCCGCCCACACGACCGACGAACTCCGGACCATGAAAAAGAAGGAGGCAGTCATTGCCTACGAAACCGAGGTTCAGTACTTCGTCGGGATGGGCGAGGCAATGCCGGAGCTGGACGACGACCACCGCGCAGACGTGGAATTGGCCGTTGCTGACATGGAGCAGCAGCAGGTGAGTGGTAAATTGACATTTCACGGAACTCGTAACTGATGGAGCATAGGACTGGCTAGCTGCGGCCGAGGAGATCCTGGTCGCGCGGGAGCTGCAGGGAAGCGTCGAGGACGAGGTCCGGGCGACGATGGCGATGGCGACCGGACAACTGCTTGAAGCGCAGGGCCGCCTCGCAGAATGGCAGGCGGAGGACGCACGACAAGTGCAGGAAGCGCGGGACGCGGCTGAGGCAGAACGACAGAGGGAGGCAGAAGCGGAGGAACGACGGGCCCAGGAACTCCGGGACGCGGCTGAAGCTGCAGCAAGGAGACAAGCGGAGGTGCGTGAGGAACGACAAAGGGAAGCGCTCGCAGCTGAGGCGCGACGCCAGGCTGCGCAAAGACTGAAGCTGGTCGCAGGCTCCGGCACCGTCGGATCTGGAAGCGCCACGGCTGATCGTCCGGGAACGGAGAAGACCTCGGACGTCATCGAAATTCCATCGGACGCTGAGGATGACAGCACCCCGGCCCCTCGCACGCGACGACGGGCCATCACGGTCCGCGCAGGAAAGCGGAAGGCGGTCGAGAGCGACCCTGGCGAACCCGAGACGACTCCTCGGGCGAAGCGACTCCGAAAGCGCACGGGAAACTCGGACGACGCAAGGGAGAAGACCCCACCACCACCAGCGCCTCTTGACGTCGCAGAATACGGGGAATACAACCCGGCAGGTAAGACGATCCGTCAGGTGTCCGAACGCGTACTAATAGCTCCCTTAGATGCGAGCTCGAGCCCCAACAACGTCGAGTGGGGGTGCGGTTTTGGCGCGTCCAAGGAATCCTGCCCACATCAGCGCGTCGAGTTCACGGACGTTCGGCAGTGCTTCCGCTGCCAACAGGGGCAGTACATGTGCGTGGGCACCGGGTGTCATGCGTGCGGGGCTTGTACAGGATCCAAGGTGAAGTGCTCGCATGCAAAGACACGGAGCCGGCTGGGGAAGACAACGGAGACTGTGGCGTCGGGTAGCAAGACTGCGGGAGAGAAGGGGAAGCAGCGTGCGACGGCCGGACCGCGGAGTCGGAGTCGTCGGGGTAGAGAAGCCGGGGAGAGTAGCCGGGCGACGAGGGCAGCGTCCGGGAACACCGCCATGCCAGTTCTTGTGGCGGCGTGCGCAGACCACGAGCTCCGGACACTGGCGCAAGTCATGTCTTCGATGGACGCTCGGATCGCAGCGCTGAAGCAGGCGACGGAGGAAGCGGAGAGTACCCGGGCGGCAGCCACGAGGAGTCTGACCGTGCTGATTCTCCGGAGGGAGCTCGAGGATGCAGAACGGGCGGAAGCGGCGGACGAGGAGGAACGGGAAGCGGATAGAAGAGAACGGGAAGACGCGGACTTTGATGGGGAGTGAGAAGTGACAGAGAGAGAACAGGGAAAGGGCGCTTGGGCCGCCGGAGTAGGATTCTTGATATCACGTAGATACAAATATAACTGCATTTCTTGGGAATGAACAAAGAATAAGTGAGAGGATATAAGTCAAAGAAAAGGGACGCAGCGTGAAATCCGAAGAAGTCCGGAGTACTCGGACACAGAAAGGATCACCGGAGTCGTCGGATGGCGTGTAGGAAACTTCGGGAGTAGAACATAAGTATCGGAAACGAACTATTAAATGAGAGAGGAGAAAAATGAGAGACGGAAAGTGACCGAAGTCTGGTATACAACACAGGGCGAACCCTGGTCTGGGTGGAAAAATTTTTAGAGTACTGGACGGTTAGGCTGCCGCGAAGGCGTCAAAACTCGGTCGTTCGTCATATTTTGTAGTCCGGCGAAGTTCGCAGCGGGTTGAGGTTCCGGAAGGTCTTCGGAGTCGTCGGAGTCGTCGGGCTCGGGAGACTGGGGAACGGGAAGAAGGTGGCGGTGTCGGGCGTAGTAGGGGATGACGCGGAATGCTGCGTAGCGTAGAGTTGAAACGGAGCCATCGAGTTCGGAAAGGACGTAGGATCCACCATGAGTGCGTCGGACGACAACCATAGGTCCCATGTAGCGAGGCATATGTTTGAGCGAATGATCTCCTTCTATCTTCTTGTCACGCACGAGGACGAGCTGTCCGGGAAGAAAGTTGAAGTCCTTGATCGTCCGGGCGAACCGACGTTCGAATTCTTCAAGGGAGGCAATCCGACTCCGAATAACTTTCTCGCGCATACGTTCAATATCATCCGGACGCTTCTGGAGCTGTCGGGCGCGCATGGAGATGAGCTGTTCTGTGGTGAGAGTGGTATCTGGAGGAGGGGCGAGATAGGTAGCTTCGTGGAGGTCGAACGGAAAGAGAGGCTCGATGCCATGTACCATATAGTAGGGAGACATTCCGGAGGTTTTGGAGATGGTGACACGCTCGGCCCAGAAGACGGATGGTGCGACTTCAACCCACTTCTTCTCGTTGCCATCCGCAGTCTTCAGGAGTGAACCCCGAACGTCCCGGTGTCTTCGCTCGACGAGTCCGTTGGCTTGGGAGTTGTACGGAGAGATTCGGATGTGTCGGATGCCATACTTCTCTGCGAGATATTCGACTGCCTTCACAAACGGGGTACCGTTATCCGTCACAAGTTCCTCAATGGCGCCCCAGCGGCATAGAATCTCCTGGAAAATAAACAATCCAAGTGTCTCCGCGGTCTCCCGGCGAAGGGCGCGCCACTCCGGATAGGAAGTAAGAGCGCAGCGTGCGTGGACTATTTTGTTGAATTTGTTGACGGAAGGCATCACCATGCAGTCGATGTGGACACGTCGGAAAAGGGAAAGGGGAATTGTCGGAGTCGGCGGAATGTGTAGTTTGAAGCTGGAGCGGATCTGGCACTGATGACAAGTCTTAACAAACCAGCGGACGTCCTGGTCGAGGTAGGGCCACCAGAAACGCTCAAGGAGGCGAGTCCGGATAACGAAGATACCCTTGTGTCCGAGAGAGTCGTGAGCTGCTCGGATAAGATAGAGGCGGCGACCAGGATGGATGTAGACCTTATGCTTCCCATGGTTGTCCTTGCGCCAGAGCTTGCCGCCGCGGTAGAAAAAGTTGAGCGCTTGTCGGACGAAGTTGCGCATGGTGGGTTCAGTGAGTCCGACGGGAGCCTTGCTGGTCCGGAGGAAGGTTTCTATCTCCAGCATCCGTGCATCCTTACCCGAGGCCTTCGGAGTCCGGGGAATGTCGTCGGAGTCGTCGGAGTCGTGGAATCCAGCAGAGTCTTCGTCATAGATGAACGTGCGGACGAGGGATCCGAGATGACCCCGGAAGCGGTTCTGAGCAACCCGAGAGAGAGAGGCGTCGCCGTCGGAGTGAACCTGTAAAGTAAAACCACAAGCTTCGTCTATCCAACCCTCAACATCTTCTACAAGTACCGGATCTTCTTCGGCTCTTCTTCGTCGTGAAAGGCCATCGGCCGGAGTGTGATCCCGAGCGGGAACGTGTTTGAGTTTGAAGGAAAAGGTAAGGATGGCGGCGATCCATCGGTTCATCGCAGCGTTCGGAACGATGTCCGGATTGTTGATCATACCTTTGATATACTTTGCGTCGACTTCAACAGTGAGATTGCGAGCTCCGATGAGCCAAAGCTTCGTGGCCTGGAGTGCCCGGAAGAGTCCGTAGAGTTCGATTTTGGATTGGGAGTAGCGAGATTCTCGGTCGTTCCAAGTGATAGACCCGAAACGGGACGGATAGCGTTTGTTGTCGGCGCCAATCTGGGAGAGAATGAATCCGACGGCTACGGTGGAGGAGTCGACGGCCAGGATGACTTCGCGATCGGATGAATGGTCGATAGCTCGGAGTGCGGGGGAAGTGATGGCAAGGTTCTTCAACATGTCGATGGCAGCAAGCTCTTCCGGACCCATGACAAAGTCAACATCTTTCTTGGTCAACTGCACAAGTGGTTTAGCATGCTTCGCAAAGTCTCGGATGAAGATACGCATGACTCCGATGGTACCCAGGAAACCCCGGACGTCGGTGACGTTCTCGGGCACGGGCCAATCACGAATCTTTTGGACCCTGTCATCATCGGGTTCTCTACCCTCGTAAGTGCACATGTGTCCGACAATAGATGCATGTTGAACACAAATACATAGCTTGACTCCGGAGAATGTTCCACCAAACTTCTTCATCCGGTGAGCAATCCGATGCATGTTTGCGATATGTTCATAAACGAAGCGTCGGATGTTCGGATTATCGGGGAGGGTCTCGTAGGAACCGTCGGGTTGCTCGTATCGGGTACGCGGACCCTTGACAGGGCAATCGTCGATGTACGGATCGGTGACATGGGGAATTTCGTCTCGCATAATGAAGGTGAGGTCGCCATGCTGAATCTGGACGGAGTTGGTGAAGCCCATAGGAATGACGGTGAGACGCTTGGCTCCGAGAGGTGTCTGGAATGTCGTGAGATCGCGCGAGCTCTCCGAGAGCTTCCGTTGGTCAAACCCGACGAACAAGTCGTAGATACCGTAGCAAGACCGGCCTCCGAAGGTTTCGGCATAAGTCTCGACCCGAGGCGGAATAGATGCGTCCTTGATAGTGGCGGCATTGAGAGGCTGAAGATCGTGGACCAGACGGAGAGACTTTCCATCCTTCTTGAGAACGCAGAACCAGCGAGACCGGTAAGAAGAACTGGACTCCTCGTAGACTCCGGACTTGATCTTGTCTCGGATGACTCGGACGACCTCGTCGTAGATACCCGGAGGAATGGGAATGTTTCGGAGTGCCCAGGGAACGTGCTCGATAGTAGGCATCACTACAGGGTCAAACCACTCGTCAGAGAACTTGCCTCGTTCATTCTCAGACCATGCGAAGGCGTCCTCATCAGTCCGGATGAACCAATGCGCCAGTTTGATCTCCTCGGGAGAAAGCCAGTTGTCCGGATCGACAGCCTGTTTGTCAGCGCGTTCCTGAGTGTACCGGAGTCCCGGAGTGAAGTCGGGTGGCTGAGTAGGGAGAGGTAGAAGGTCGGCTAAGATGTCAGGCGGTTCACGTCGAACAATCCGATACTGTTCCGGAAGGGTGGTGGAGACGGGTACTGTGCGATTGGCGACCTTCCGATACGGCTTCTTTCCGTATGTTGGCATCCGGGCAGTTGCTGCGAATACTTCTGCGGCCGGAGTCGTCACGGAGTCATCGGATGGGGGAGGAGGGACGTCGGAGTCGGAAGGGGTAAACCAGGATGCAAAGGTAGAGTAGGATGTAGTGGAGGAAAGGGGAATATCAACATAAGAAGCACTCCGAGTAATGCCATCTTCGATGATATCAACAAGACCTGTAGAGATCCGTTGCTCATCCGACAAATCGTCATACGTGCGAGAAGAATGAGTATTAGGTACGGGCGCGGGGTCACAAGTATACACCGGAGTCATCGGATCGGGAACGGAGTCATGCGGAACCTCATATGTACTTTTTCGGTTCATGGAAGGGGGGACAGACAGAAGAGGAAGAGATGGATCGGACACGGAAGGAGATGTATCATATAAAAGTGTCCTTGGATAGGTAAAGCAGCGGAACGGAACGGAGGGAGGAGCGGAATCGGACAATGATATCATGAGAGAGGAGCATAACGGGGGTATAAAAGATTCGTCTCGCCACACGGGTTCCTCGACGGTATCTAAAAATGCTCCTTAGGCTCTCGGGAACGGTGGACTCTTTTGAAAGTCGGGATGAGGAAACGGCGGCTGGAGTTCGGATCGTGTATGGTCAGGTCCTGACGACCGTCGGGGTAGTCGCGGGTGACTGCGGACGTGAGACAGAAGAAGGGGCGCCCGAGGAGTACCTCATAAGGTGCATCGGTCACGATCTGTGCCTGGACGTAGAGATCGACGGGTCCGAGAGACATCTTCACATTGTGTGCGAGTCCGATGGTCTGGTTCGAGGATAGGTTCGCGGATTCCATGGTGATGAATTTGTCGATGTCAATGAGCAGTCCGAGATTGTCGAAGACGTCGCGGCGCATGGCGATGATCTGGGATCCGGTGTCCAGGATACATTCGACCTCGTACCGATCGTTGAAGATAGGCCGGATGATCCGGAGTGACTGGGTTGGAGCTGCGACAATGCAATCTTTGTTCGGATCGCGGGTGGCGGACATCAGAACTTCTACGACGTCCTCGGGTTCATCGTAGCACGCGGCCATGTTGACGGATGCGTAGTTGGATTCCGTCGAGACTCGCTTCGACGAAATGAGATCCCGAAGTCCTTTCCGAGCGTCGAACGAGAGTGCGAAGAGTTCCCGTTGAGTGATGGTGAGCGTGGTGTTAAGGGCGCGTTCTAGGACATCGGAGGCTACCTTCGGATTCTCGATGTTGGACTGAACCCGATAGTTCGGACGATACGTCGTGCGACCGGTCTCGATGGCTTCGGCTAGCTGAGACCGAGCTGATGAGGAAGGGAAGGGGACCGGAATAGAAGGAGGAAGGGGCGCTTCGGACGGAGTCTTTGCCGGAGTGCTCGGAGTCGTTTCGAGCGGCTCGGAGAAACGGACGTCCTTCCTCTTCTGAGATGAAGTGTACTTCTTCGCAACTTCGGGCATCCGTTGCATGAGAACCTGCAAGAAGATTTCCTCCTTCTCTTCTTCCTCCAAGTCGAACGGACTCGGAAGCTCCTGGATGAACGCCCGAGACTCGGACTCGTCGGACTCGGTATAGTGGAAGGTGCTAACTTCGACCATGTTCGCGGACGCTACTCCGGAACTTGTGGCTGCAGGAGTGACGATCGGGTGAGGAGGCGCATCGCGATCCTGAGATCTGTTGTTGGCTCTCATCCAGTTGTCGACCTGATCTTTGAACGAGTCTCCGGGGAAGGAGCGATTGATAGTCTCTCTGCTCGGGAGCACCATCCATCGGCCTTCTTCGTTCCGGCCGATCCATCCGTTCCGTTCGTATCGGACAGCATCCGGACACGAGCCCATCGTGTGGTAGAGGGAATGACAGAAGTGGCACTTCCGGGGAGGTCTCGGATCAGTCCCTTGTGGCGCGGGAGGAGGAGGAGGACGAGATTGCTGATTTTGGGAAGGCTGAGGTGGCTGAGACGGATACTGATAGTTTTGTTGGGGAGGGACTGGCTGATAGGCATATGCTTGGGCGGTCGGAGGCGGAGGATACGGATAGAACGAGTTCGGATTATACGGATATTGCGGAGGAGGGGGAGGATACTGCGGATGCGATTGCTGAATTGTCATGAACTGCTGCATCATAGCTTGCAGGGCACGGATGTCAGCGGATTCGGTTTTGACCGGAGCCGGAGTCGTCGGACTCACAGTCGGAGATGTCGAAGACGTTGTGAGAGTCGCCGGAGTCGAGGTCCCGAGAATGAAGTTCGCTTCCGTATAGATCTCCGTGATCGTGTAAGGATCGTCCGGATGATGCTGCATGTGGACCATCGCCAATCTGTCCTTGATCTTTTGGCGGGTGCTCGGATCGAACCCTGCGAGATAGTCGCGTCCGACGTCCTGGGTGGAAACGCTATTTTTGGAGAGAAGCCAATTGGCAGGGACGAGGAACTTCCTGTGATAGACTCCGAGATCGTCTTTTGTGAGCATCGGGGTCTGGCACTGGAGAGCAGCGATAGTGGAAAGATCGGACGGACGCCATCGTCGTTCGTTATCCGATCTGGGGTAGAGCTTCCCGATACACGTTTTGAACGCTTCCCAGTCGTCTCCGTCGGCTGCATCGCCGCTGCTGCGCCAGATTTCCCAGTCGGAGTCGTTGAGATATCCGATTGTAGCTCGGATGAGATCCCGGCCTTCGACCTGAGCACGGGCAGCGAGGTACTCCACTTCGGAGAAGAAGCGATGGAGTCCTTCGGGCTTTCCGTTGAACTTCGGAGCGGTATGGTGACCGCGGACGGGCATCGTTGTGGCCATCGTAGGAGGAGGAATAGGGGAAGGTGAAGAAGTGGGCGGAAGGTTTTCGGATGAGTCGGTGAGTGATGAGGGTGTCCCGGATGTTGCGTCGTTTGACTCCGGAGTGGTTCGGTGAAAGGCTGCTGCGGGATTATAGAACAGACTGTGTCGGAGCGACAGAGGAGTAGGGCGTGATAGGATATCCGGATGTTCGGATTCTGGGCGTCCGGTAAGTGCGAACTGCCAAACAACGGTGTCGGGATCGGGAACCCAAGAGCGGACTATTTTGAAAGGGAAATATGCGGATGTCTTCTCGAAGAGGAAGTTGATAGCCCGCTGCGTCGGACCTTCCGGAAAGATGTCGTGGAGAGGATCGGGAGGGAATTCGAATTCAATGACGGAAGAGGATGATTATGTGACGGTGAAACGGGGGGGTGTCTTGAACTTTAAACCCTCGCGGTGGGCTCCAGAATGTAGTGGTGAATCTACGTGTAGACTAGTAGATAGTCTAATGATAATGCGAGGGTCCGCCTCCGGCAGGACAAGTCCGTGCGACACCCGAGTGAACTAAGTGTGAGAAAAGTGAGTCCGAGAGTGAGATCAATGGAGAGAAACTTCGGATGCGCTTCGGATGCTTCGGATGGCTTCGGATGCGCTTGGACGCGAACAGACAACTCGGATGCGTAACGGATAACTCGGCTTCGGATAGTACGACGAGGAAGGCAGGAGAATGAAGAGGACGGCAGGAGAAATACGCTTCGGATCGGACTCGGACTCGGACAACGGCGAACTCTGACAACGGATGAGGAGAAAGGCTTCGGACTTCTTAGATACTGACTCGATGTGGGGGGGAAGGAAGCTTGGTTCTTCTAACTACGAGTACAGGAGTTTTTGTAGCTAAAAGAACGGAAAGATCCGAAGCGAAAGGTACAAGGAATGAGTGATGGAATACACTAGTCAAAATATTAGAGTCCGCGACAAAAGAGATACGACAGGTCGGTCCGAGATGTTTGATCCGTTATCATGTGTGTCCGGTGCGGGTCCGTGACGTCCGAGTCATGTGCGAGCGAGCCCGAGGAGTCGGAGAGGGGTTGATAGGAGATAGGGGCAGACGGAATACACGGAACGAAAGGGTTCCACCCTTACAGCACCTAGGAAATCTTTGATACCATCAGAGAATGCCCCCTGGCGATCCTCCCGCATAGTATCATCACTATCCCCGCTACTAGACGATCCTGCACGATTGCCTGGCCCCCACATCTCTACTCAACCTAGTATCAAATTGTCTGACAATGCCAGTGATCAGAGCACCACTACCGATGACTTGGACATGGAGGAATCACCGGAATCCCACCTTCCTTATAAGCGATGCTCAGCTGATGAGAAAGAGCGCTGTTACCGTCAAGCGATTAACTCAATCCATCAATCTGGCTGCAACAAGAATGGAAAGCCTAACTACTCTGTTCGCCAGGCTGCGAGGGACTTTGATGTTCCAAATTCAACACTACAAGGACGCTTCGCTGGCCGCCTTGCCAAGAAGGACGCCCATGAAGGGCAGAAGCATTTCTCCAAGTCACAAGAACTCACTATCATTGATTGGATCAGCACCTGTGGAAAGCGTGGCATTCCGGTCACGCAACCTGCACTCCAGGCCTTTGCATCTGACTTCCTTGGGCATCCTGTTGGCAAGAATTGGCCCCGTAGATTCGTCAGGCGTCACCTGGAGCTCAAGGTAGGTGATTGCATCATGTTCTATGATTTATATTGATGTAGCTTTATTTAGACTAAGCTTACGCAGCCATTGGAGGCATGCCATGCTAATGCTCTTAATCGAGCTAGTGTTGACCGCTATTTTGACACCCTCGAGGAGGTAATCTGAGAATACAAGGTACGACACGAGAATATCTACAACATGGACGAGAAGGGACTTGTCCTTGGCGCCACCTCACGTTCTCTCGCAATCATTGATCATGATCAAAGCACTGTGTATGAGATTGGCGATGGGAGTCGGGAGTTAGTTACGGCGATTGAGTGTATCTCAGCTGCCGGAATTGCTTTACGTCCTACCATCATCTTTAAGGCGCAGAAACACAATTTGGAGTGGGGACGAAACAATCCAGGTGGTGCTAGGTGAGTTATAATTATGACTTTGGTTCTACATGATTCACAGAGTAATTCTGACTTGATAGTGTTGCCATTTCCCCTAATGGTTGGACCGATCAAGAACTGGGAGCAGAGTGGCTTGAGAACGACTTTGAGCCGCAAACCACTGCCTTCCTTGAGAACAAGGATGAGTACCGGCTTCTCATTCTTGATGGGCACAATTCCCATTGTACCTTCCGGTTCTGCCGCTTTGCCCATGATCATAAGATCATTGTCATTTGTCTTCCCCCTCATACGACTCATGCTCTGCAACCCTGCGATGTCGTCGTTTTTGCTGCGCTCCAGCGTGCGTGGAAAGCACAAGTTAAAATAGCCAAGAAAGTACACAAATCAAATTTCCTCCAGACGTACCATGCTGCACACACTGCAGCAATGAAGGTATCTACAATCATCTCTGCATTCTATGCCACTGGTATCTACCCGCTTAACCGCCGTATTATTCCCGAAGCGAAGTTCGCTCCAGCACTCAACACTACTACTCAGTCAGCCCCTTTGTTCCCCTCGCCTCCTGATATCATCCCTATTCCAAACTCCAACACACCACCTGATCAATTTCCCATCGGTAACAACGAAGTTGAACCACTTCCTCTTCCCCGCCACTCTCATCAATCTGTTCAAACGGATATCTCGGTACTCAACAACAACACTATGTACATCGGCCCCCCCCTCAAGCTCCCTCACGATGCCTCGAAAGAACAATTCATCCGCCAGAACAACGAGTTTTGCCGCGTCAACAAGGCACTTTATGACCAAGTACAGGTCGATCGCATTCAACTCCACCTCTCGAACCTTGAGAACGACCGCCTCCGACGACTCCTATTCAAACCCCAGCCCAAACGCACCAACGACACCTCTGATGCACACCATCTCACCTCAGATCAACAACTTGAGCGTCTCGCCGAAATCGAGAAAGAAGTTGAGGATAAGGAACGTGAAAAGGTAGAACGGCAGCAAGAAAGGGAGAAGAAGCAGCAGGAGAAGAAGAAGAGGGATGCTGACAAGGCAGCAGAGAAACTGGTGAAGGAGCAGCGGCGCCAGGCGGCAGCAGAACGGAAGGAATTAGACACGCTTTTGGGTGCTGTCATGATGTCCTTGGTTGCGGAGGAGAAGCGGCTGCTACCACCTTCTCGCCAGCCACGGAAGCGAAAGGTTATACAGCCAGGTGCGTAGCCGTGGATTCTATCACTTTTCTCACTAACACATCCCATAGACAGTTCAGATGGAGAGGAGTTCCACCTCACAGATGCGGACGACGAAGCTACCCCTCTATCTGCTCCTTCAAGCCCTCCTGCGGCCCCTCACCCTCGCCCTCGCCCACTCGCACGCCCACTCACCCCACAACCGCCCCTGGATGAGCTACAAGATGCCGTTGAAACTCACATCCATCCCACCCACGTCCCACTCGAGAATCCCATTGAAAACCAGCCTCTACACGCAACAGAAGCCTCTCCCCGGCCTGCGCCTAAGTGGCGCAGGTATATACGCTCCAACCATGCCCTCACACCCTCCGATAGAGCCTCCCTCACTGTTACCCCCTCTGCACACACTCAATCCAGCTTTTCAGGTGCCGGAATCACAGCAGAGCCCTCGCAAGCACTCAACAAAGAGCCTGGACTGTCCAGCATCGTGCCCCCACCCATCCCGACGCCTTCCGAGCCTGCACGACGTGTCACCCGCTCTCGTGCTCGGGTCCTTGGGTTGTAATACCAGGTTCTTCATGTATTTTCGCTGTTTTTTGACCTTTTCCCACATATTCTTCTTGTGAAGAACTTGTTTCACCTTCTGTAGCACCTGTCCAGTGTATCCCCACCATTTCCTTTCATATTCCGTTACTTATGAATGTTTCTGTAGCCTCCGAAACCAATATCAGACTGCCTAGTGACATTTTTCTGACCGTGTGAATGTGTGACCGACTTCTCAATTACAATTAGAGAGAGGCACTCTACGAAAGAAAAATCATATTATATTTACAGCACCTGTTTCTCACTTAAAAAGTACATGAGCATGTAGCCAAAAGGGTACTATACTGCTACATTGATTCAGAAGACCTCGAACGATGATGCCATGCTTGTAGCCGCACTCGAACTCTTGTGTGACCCACATCTTGATCGGTCACAGTAGTGCATGTGACATGAGTCACATGCAGCATCCCCTGAGCAACTTTGACCAGCATATGGTGAGCGCAACATCACTCTACGAGTTCCAGCAATAGTTATATCAGATAGAGGCAAATTTTAGCTGTTGATCCCTTACTTTATTTTATTTTTACCTATTTTATTTGGTGTGGCCAAAGTTTTGGGCCTCCGCCAAAAACTGGAGCCTGAACGGCTCGATAGAATCACTTCGGACCCAACGGAATATCAAACTAGATACCTTGGAATGCGTACAAAAACAAGTCCGAGTGCAAAAAATGGTCGACCTAAATTTGTTGTGTTTGATTGTCCTTGACTGTATCCTCTGGCATGTCATTCACCGTGACGTCGATCCAGCCTCCACAATATTTCCTCCGGCACGCACAGCACATGCGTCCCTCAGTCCGCGAGTTTTCCCCGAAACAGGATTTCGTGATGTTCGTCCTGTCCACGAAATCAGTTGTCAGTAATCAGTAACGCGGAATGAGAATAAGAAAAACGTTGAACGCACTTGAGAGGCACGCGTGCATTGTCCTTCAGCGCATCTAATTGCAAGCGTAGCGAGCAATCCAGGCTCCTAGAACCAGCCTCTCGTATCGTGAGTATTTTTCAAGCCGTGACTGGCGCTAAGGCGCCGTAAACAAGTACAACGTCAAGCGGCTTGAAAACTCTCGATAGAGAGGCTGGTAAAACGTGTCACCGAGATCACCGACAATGTTCCCATGCTCTTCCTAGAGCCTGCGAGCCTGCGAGCAATCAGGGTTCAAGGCCCACGTAAACAAGGACAAACAAATTTCTCGCTCTTTGGAGGTGAGCTCGATTTTTATTCTGAGTGAACTGGCCTCTTTTCTGAGATTCTGAATCATGGGATGTGTGGAACTTGCTTGCCGTAGTTAGTCTGCGCCAAGAAAATAGCAGTTTTGGTGGAGATTTGATGGTTTACGACACAATTTAGTCAAGATCGTTCAAAATTTCATCCTGCTGACGTGGCGCGCGCCTAATTCTCTGTACTTACTTGCGTACATGTGCGATAGCCTGAGCGCTCATAGATACTACGCAAGTAATAGACACGGTCACCAACAGGGCGAATCGTAGCTAGCTCATCCTAGGAATCTACACCGAACTTGAATCCTTGCCCTAGCACTTCGAAGCGAGCTACCGCCGGCGCGGCCCGCGGATCCATATTACGTTGCGGGCACGTTTGGAATGCTCCATCGTCGGGCCGAAAACATAGAACGTGCCGGAGAACTGCTACCTACGCGCTTTGTTACTCCGCAGGTACGCGTAGAGATCCTTGTCTGTCCGGTAGACACCGTCGACGGGTGGCTGCAAAGATACGATACGATATAAGGTCGATATAATGACACAGGAGGAGGAGGAGGAGGAGGAGAGATTTGCCTGAGTGAGCAGATGGTTTTCCGAGTCCGTTTACTCCAACTAGGGGCGGCTCAGAACATCCACTGGGCATCGTAGATGATGGTGCGGTGACGGGAGTGCTTGCAGACGCGTGCATTTGTGCCGGGTTGGAAGAAGACGATATTATGGCTGACGGCGGTGACATGGTCGACGCGAAGGAAGAGAGAAGGCGCGTACGACGCGTGCAGTCACATTACGTGTACGGTTGTGACGCTAGCGTCTTCGCGTCCTCTCTCCGAGAGTACGTCGAACGTGTCAAATCATCGAATCGCGGCGGCGAGCATATCCAACACACGACACTCTGCATCTCGTACTGCCTGTTCAGTGTTCACAGAAGAAAGTCCAATTCCAGAGGGGATAGATTACGACCGTGGTATGTATATGTATATATGTTCGTCTATCGATAATGGTAAGAAGTCCCAAGTGGTGGCACAAACTCGCAAACAGTACACAAAATGAACAGTATCAAATATCAAGTTTCAGCGCAATGCAATATTGTAGGTTACTAGGCCACTCAGCGCGAGACACCTAGCTCCTTTCCGATGATTTTCAAGCACTCCCTCGCCAACGTCCGGGCATCCATCTCCACGACCGCACCTCCGCGAGATAGTTTCGACGCTCGCGTGGTTTCTCCAAGTTGACTAATGGAGGATGGGCTGGTGGTTGTCGGCATCGGAATCCTCCCAACTGAACTCGAAGCTGACTTCGCTTGCGGGATGGATACCCACGTCGAGGGAGGCTTGCGAGGTATCGCTGCGATATCACACAAAAGGTCGTACATATGGAAGAGATGCGCGACCGTCGAGCGCTTCACGGCGTCGGCTACCAGTTCGGACGGAGGTAGGGTAGTATCTATAGCTGTACACGACGTCAGTAATCAGAAGTCCTTCGCATGAATTGCAATTGCACTGTAGAAACGTACGGGGAGTCTCGGTGCAGCAGCGCGTTGGTTCTTCGGCGAAGGCGGCCCAGAGGGATGCAGGCCATAGCGATAGATTCAGTAGCTTGCGGAGGATATACAGCAGCTCCTCTTCGCGGGCTCTGGGAAAGGGCAGCCCGCCGCGTATCATTTCATCGGCGACGTAGCTTGCCAGCGACGCGTGACAACGATTCAGCAACGAGGGTAGGCTCAGCGCAGCGACACGTCTACGAAGTGGCTCCCCATCTGAACGCGGGGAGGGGGAATTAGTGCCATCTTGTCCATCTTACTGACACGTCACCAACCTTTGCAGAAGTCCGAGCACATGAGAAAGAGCAGGTCCAGACACCAGTAAGAGAACCGTTCTCGTGGTAATGAAGTGCCGAGGTCGGTGGATCCGTAGCTTCCCTCGGGTAGCCCTCCCTTGCCAAATCCAAACTCCCCCGGTTGGCGAAGGGCCTCGGTAATGGGCGAACTGCTCGCCGAGCTCTTGCTATCAGATTCATAGAGAGCGCTGCCCTGCTGCAAGACCTTCGATAGTTGACGAATGAGCGGGTCTGGAACTCGGGAGTCACCGATATACGGCAAAACGTCGATTTCCAAAGACGAAATCAGTGCGAGATCAAAATTCTCCTCGGCTTCTTGCACTTCCAGAGGGAATTCCTCGCTAGCGGAGCTACGGTGGAGGCATATTCAGGCGGAAACACAAGGGTACAACGGGATGACATACCAATCAGCAAGGATACCACCCCGGAAAACATCAATAATCTGTCTCCAGATTCCTTCGACTCGGTCGTCAGGGATGTCTAAACACGATTTGAGACGTGTCTCAATGATGAAAAGGACGTCTACTTACTCTCCCTCAGTACGTTCATTTGCGCTAAGCATTCTTTGACGACGCGCAGGAAGTTTGTAGTGGCGGTTTTCCATAGCGGAGGGTCTTTGCCGAATTTCGACGGAGCAGGGCAGTCGTACTTCATCTTGATAGGGATGGAGTACGCCTATCATAGGTACAAGTATTAGCGACGTAGACCGTAAAAAACAAGATCGCAAACTTACCGAAATAACCGCCTCAAGTGTACCATCAGCGTAGATATCTGGCGTCGCCTTGAACTGCGAATACAGATCAACGAGGAGCGGCATCGTCTTCTTCATCAACGCTATGTAGGTGATACGCTTCGGGCCTGTCTGTGTAAGCGTTGAGGGCTGCACGTCGAATGCCGCTAGAAAAGTAAGGGTGGCATATTCTGATAGATCACGCATCACGAGGGAGGAGACGGCGGGGGCCGATAGGTCGATGCCATTGACTGTATCCATCACCGATGTCTAATAAGGTGGTGAATCAGTGGAGAAAGAGATCGAGGTCCAGGGACATACCTGCGCAGGGGACAGGGAATCGATATCGGGCCTATAGTCCGGGGACGAAGAATAGGTCAATACGCCTGTAATCACATCAATAACATGAGTTGCATTGCAAAAAGAAAAGAAGAGGATCGGCTGGCCTTTCAATATGACCAATAACCGAGCAAGGCGTTCCAACTCCCATTCCTTCGCTTGAATCCCCCGCTCGACTTCCCGTAGTCTCTGAACGACCTCTAACAGGCTCACGAAGCTCTCTTGGCTGAAACTCTTCGTCACCCGCACGGGGATGGCCAGCATAATGGGAGATGATACCTTTGCCGGACCTTCGTTCTTCTTTTGCAGTATCGTATCGCCTATCTCATCGAATGCCTTCCATGCCCTCTCGCACATATCTACCACTCGCTGGCTAAGAGCTTCGTTATTCCCTCCGCCGCCACTCGACCCAATAGCCACCCCTGCGGCTTTGATGGCCTTCTCCAAGCACCTCAAGGAAGGTGAACTAACGATCCTGTTATCCCACAGAACGGCTTCCTGGACTCGTGCTACAAGGAAATCCCATATCCTTGCAAACGACTCCAATCGGATCAATTTATCAGCCAAGAAATCATGAAAGATAGACCCTAGGGAGTGGAACGCGAGGATCTTCGAGTCATCCCAGCCCTGTTCTCGTTCTCCGATAAAACTTGTAGTCCCGATAGGAGCGATAGGGGAAGACGCAGCGGGGGGAGTGGCGTCTCCGGCAGCCCCGACGGTCGCTGTACTGAGCTTCTCGAATAGCGGCACCAGAATCCCCCAAACACACTCTTCCCACTCTGCCAAACTCAGTGTCCGACCATAGAACATCAAGGCCCTGAACAATGTCTGTATCGCCCCATCGCGGACCTCCCGCCGTTCATCCCCAATACTTATACACAACCCCAAAATCTCCCCTAGCAAAAACAGCCACAAGTCGCTGTACGTTTTATACGCTGGTTCGGTGGTGTCAGAGAGTGACTTGCGTTTCGACTGGATAGCGTCGGAAACACCCCAGAGTAGCGAAGTCGCGGCCGTCAAGGCGATATTCGTGTCGGGTTGCCTGCCGAACTGACCTAAGGTGATGATACACAAGCGAAGATGGTCGGGCTGGAGGGAGGATATAGAGTCGCATACCAGCGTCAATGATTGGAAAGCGATCTTGACTAACGTCGCTGCGTTTCTCTCTTGGTGTCTGTCCCCTGGCTGGCCGTATCCAATGGCAGGAGAGGCCTTCCACCTGCTCGTTGAAGGAGAAGACGGAACACTTCCACTCCCTGCCACCGCCTGACTTTGCGTGTGCGCAGCCGAGCTCGGCATACAAACGCTCCCCAGCATCTCGAAGATCTTCTCCCACCCAACGACCAGCGTATGCGCCGAGTTCTGGAGGATCTCATGCAGCGTCTCCAATCCCATCTTCCTCAATTCAACCTCCACCATCGTAATCCCGCCCGTGCCCGGCCCGCCGTCTGGAATTAGTATGACTTGCTTGCCCAGAACATCCAGAACGCGCTGCTGCACATCTCCTTTCTTGTCGCCCATCCCTACGCCCGAGCCGAGACTCTTCAGCGCGTTGACCAAGATCTCGTCGAGCGCTTTCGCTGCCTGAATGCGAATCCCCTGCGGCGCGCCGAGCTTCTCCTTCGAATCTTTCTTCGTGGTCTTCTCGTCGCGGATGACCGAGAGGAGGTGCATGGTAGTGGGTTCCCATGCGACGCTGGGTGCGCGATATATCAGTCGATGAATGTTCAAAAGGGACACCGTAAGCAACTTCGATATGCCAAAGTCGCCTGAACGCTACACCCAATATCCAGTGAGTTGTCGAGAAGATTTTTTGTCAGACGCATGAAGAAACGTACCAGGGTTCGTGGTATATGTATACCACTAGCTCTCCGTCTGTGAGATGCCTCCGAGTTGGGCGATAATGACAACGACTCGAGGCTCTCATTCCCGCCAGCAGTGCCCGTTGGTAGCGTCAAAGTCGACGTCGACGCCAGCCCCAAATGCACATCACTCGACGAGCTCTGCATTCCCACCATCTCCCAGCTCAATTTACACAGCGCCCTTACAAACGCGCCGAACGCCTCGTCGTCCAGAGCCCCCGTCGTCGACTCAAACAACCTCTGGATAGCGGCATACAGGCGTTCTCCATCCAATTCCATCAATAGCGGGTGCTTCACGGCGGGCGGCGCCCCGAGCTGCGGCGAGCCCCCCATCATCGAAACCACCCGACTCCCTGGCTTCGACGCACTCCCTTTCACCATCGGCGGCGCAGATATGCCCGCCCCCTTCGATGTGATGACGTACTCCGCATTCTGCATCACCTCCAGCACCCAGTACCAGCTCTCCCCCAGGCTTCCAGCGAGGAACATCGCACAGTTCACCAGCACCTTCAAGCACGCGTAATTGCGCTCGGAGAGGCTGGGCGGCTGGTGGGCGCTGCTCGTACTACTACCACCTGCGCCGCTAAGATCCGCTATGGTGGACATCGAGCTGGTGACTCTGGGGCTCAAGGGAGCATCGTTATAAGAATAGTTCTCCAAACTTGTCACCACTCGGGCGGGGATCGCGAACTTCGCCAAGCTCGTGAAAAGAGCATCCCGAGGCGTGCCTAGCGCGAGGATGCCCGAGACATTGATGAGGCCTTGCACGGCCCCGAACACGACGTCGACGAACAGTCCGTCGGAGATGTTGGTGGAGATGATAAAGGAGAGCGAGGCGAGGAGCGCGGGCCACGAGGCTGATATGATGTCCTGCACGATACGCAGTTGGTTGACGGTGTGTTCGTCGACCGGCGAGGGGGCGGACGCGAGCTTTGCCAAGTCTAGTGCTGGGGGAGCACGCATTGTCGAGTCCCCGGCTTCCCGGGACCGATGGGTGATGATAGTGTTGTACAGCGGCGTCACGTATGACGAGAACCCTTCACAGAGGGTGCATATCGACTGTAGACCCAGCAGGTAGATGTACGTCTCCGGGATTGGCGGCGCATCGGCTTTATCGAGCTGATCGATGCTACTCAACGATCAGCACGCTCTCGAATAACAAAACCAGTGCGTGTGGACGTACCACTGGACCTTCATAACACTCCCCTCGACGCTCAATCCCGCGCCTCCGCCTCCGCCTCCCATCCCCATCCCCATACTCACCACGCCCGCAACCCCAGAGACAGTCGCGCCCACCATCCCCTTCACGCCCTCCACGACGCCCCCCTCCACCGCCTGCTCCGGCACGCCCACCCCAAACATTTGCGCGCTCACACCCAGGAGCGCCGGCTTCTCCGTGATCAGCCGCTTCAGAGCGGACACAAGCGACGACAGCACCTGGCTCGACGCGTCCTTCTGCGCGTCGTAGCGGTCCCAGATCGTGCGCACCAGGTCGGCGTCGGAGCATAGGCTGCGTGGGGATTGAATGCACAGTTATGACTATAGTAAGGGAAGCGAAGTGAGAGGACGCACCCGCGAATGATCTCCATAGCCAGGACGCGCATCCACTGCGGTCGGTTGATGCCGCCCCCTCCGCTGTCTGCTAGCGCGCCGCCCTCTTCGCCGACGATGCGTATGAAGAACGTGAGGAAGACTTCGGCCTCGGTGTCCAGCTCGTGGATGAACTGCTTCAGCAATATGAATACGACGCGCGTGCAGCGCAGCGTCAGCGGGAATAATGGCCGGTCAGAGAGGGCTTTGAGGAGGAGGGGACAAAGGTGGTGTCGTAGCAGCAGAATTAGCTCCTCATGCTATGTAGTCCGCTCCGTCAATTGCCTTGTAAAGGCCACGATATCTAGCATCACTCACTTGCCGTATCGGCGCATGCGAGTTCGTTAACACGCTTTCTATGAGCTCCAATGCGAACGTCTTGTGCAGAGACTCGAGCTTCAGGAAGTTTGGCTTCTCAGAGTTGGCCAGTAGGCACAGATCTTCGAAGACGGAGAACGCGTCTCTAGCGGACGGGGCGAGGGACTTGGTCGATCCGTTAGGTAGGTGCGTTGGAATGGTCGTCGCTGAGCTCCCTTTCAGGTCCTCGTCGACCATCTTGTCGACGATGAACATCACGAGCTGACGTAGGGTCGCTGCGGCAGTGGAGGATACGACCGCGATTTTGGATTCTTGCAGTTTGAAGCAAAGCAGCAGGGCCTACTTGTAATCAGCAATTCGGTCCTCCATATAATGTAGTATAGCGGACGCACGTCTCCCAGTAACTCTCCATGCACCTCTGGAAACCCCGTAATCAACGACACCAGCGTCTGCAGCGCCTTCAGCTGGATATCCACGCCTTGGCTCATAGCGTCTGTCATTGTGTTGACGATCATTGGTACGGCGGAAAGAGGGACAGCTTTCAGTACAATAAGGCGCTGCAGCGAACCGAGAGAGATAGCGACGACCTTCGCGTTCTTCGTCGCGCAGCCCATGAATACAGGCCGCAGCAGATCGCTCGACTGAGGGCCATCTGATGCCAGGGTCGTCGTGGCTTGCTCTGGTGATGAACGGAGGATGGCAAGGGACTTTTCTGCAGCCTTGGAAGTCGTTCAGAGACTGATGAACCCCGAAGAATGAGGCTCAGTACGTACCTCTCGGATTTCAGGATGTCTGCGGCGTGTTTCGCTGGCCAGTGACTGAGACGACGGATAAGAAGGCGAGTGGGGGTGAGAATTAATGCGTTACCTGGAGTTCAGTCACTAGGAATGCGAGGGAGCTCATGGGTGCGTCGGTGTCGCCGCCGTCGTGGCGGGCTTTTGAGAGCGGGAGCGGCGGCGGAGGCGCGATGACTGGCGCATATCACGTGGACACAGGAGTCCCTCCTATCGCTCCTGGTGTCAAATTACCTTGCTTGAAAAGCAAGGTCCTACACCTTCAAACCTTCCTTATAAGGCTCGAGACAGCAACCTTCCTTATTTGGTGTTTTGCTCTCACACAACAGCTTTTTCTGCTCTGATTGGCTCGGCTGGATGCCCGATTTCGTGATCTAGGTGTTAAGCGCTGGGCCGCGTCGTCCGAAGTGCGCTGGGATCACGGTGTCGCCCACGGCTGGAAACTCGGTTTGATCACCATGTTGTAGCTCTCACTCAGAATGCTCCTGGAATGCAGGCTCTCTCTCAAAAAATAGCAACTCCATTCATCGCTGACTTTGGCCTTCTTCGTACAGTTGCTCGTCGTACGAATACTCTATGCTCTGTGACCAATCTTGCGACACCTCAGATCACGCGCCCTCGCATTTCAGCACACCGCCGAGACCCTCATCCGACTCATCCTCATTGCCTATTCTGGATGTACCCCGCTAAAACTCGCGAGGTCACATCTTCAGGAGGTGATGGAGGCTGGGGGACCTCATCAATGTCTACGAGAGCAGTCCCTTTTCCAGCTTCCATGAAGCCACTCATAAACAATCCACGGCAAGAGGCACGCTGGTTCCAGAATCTCTCCGATGGATCATTGTGCGCATGCATGTGTGCCGTTTGGCGCCTGAGAACATCAAATAACCCCTCAACCAACGGGTGTCCCATTCCTAGTAGTGCATCGACTGCATCACGTACTTTGCCAGGATCAATGTGCAAACGAGGGGGCGGAGTGATGGAATCCCTTTCATTTGGACCTTCAGAATTAGTGTGGGATTGAGTGTCTTGCTCGTGGCGAGGGCTGGATCTGCGCCGGACAGCTGCCGGAAGCCTGATTTTGATTGAATCTGACTTCTGAGCGGCTGCTGCGACCTTCTTTTTCGCCGCCTTTCGCGCCTTGTCACGTTTGTTGACCATGGCAAAAGTAGGGAAATATATACAACTCCACTGCATATGTTTTGTCCCACCCTAGCGTCGTTAGTCAATGCTTGAGCTCTCCGGCACATCTCAGACCACTTTGTACCACATATGCCTCCATATATCTGTACATTAGTCCTTTATGATATATTTTCACTTAGATTTAGCTGCAATAAGTGTGAAATGGCCACATTGGACCTTCATTTTATTTACACGGTGAAATAACGAGATTTCTATATGTGCCTCTGCGGATTGATCAGGGGATGAGGCTCGTACTTGAGTCTAAACTCTACGATAAAAAGCGAAGGAGATATGAGCGAAATCTTTTGCCCTACCTCTCGTGACTATTTTTGTGTGTGTGGCGCTAAAATCACGCTGGGTCAACTATTCTGCAAACAGCAATAAGTAAGCAGATCAAGCAAGGTACCTCTGAGCCACCAGCGATCCTTGATTATACATATGACTCTCAAAAGGCTTGAAGTAGTCCAGGCTCCTAGAACCAGCCACTCGTATCGAGAGAATTTTTCAAGCACGTGACGGGCGCTAAGGCGCCGTGTAAACAAGTACAACGTCAAGCGTGCTTGAAAACTCTCGATAGAGAGGCTGGCAAATTATGTAGCCGAATCCCCCGATTTTGTTCCCATGCAGTCAGCGAGGGGCTAGTCACACCAACTTAAGTAGTTCTCATCACATGCCTCACACGTGGTTTGTTAGTCCAAAAAAAGGCAATCGTCGTAATTTAATTGATTTAACCTTAATACTTTAATGTCTAAGCGCGCATGGACGGTGGAAGCGGTTCGCGATACGGTAACGAAAAGGTTCAACCAACGGGCATGTCTATTTCAGATCCAGATAGCAATGGCCGTGTACTGTGATCGAAAAGATGTCGTGGCGTGCGCCCCCACCGGAGCAGGGAAAACACTTTCTTTTTGGATTCCTCTTCTAATGGCAGCGGAGGAGGGTTTGAGAAGGGTAGTGTTGGTCGTGACACCGTTAAACTTGCTAGGGAAGCAGAACGAGATGGATCTAGCAGCCGCAGGAATACGGGCAGTGGCTATTGACGGAGAAAACCAGTCAGCTCAGCTATGGAAGGTAAGACCACACTTACCTTTTATTATCACCTACTTATCGTGCGCCATGCGATAGGAAATAGCTACGGGCCTATACGAGGTCGTCGTAACAAACCCAGAGATCTTGATGGGTAGTGAGGGGGCAAAGACGCTCTTAGCAAACCCAAAGTTCGCGTCAACGATCCTAAGCGTCGTCTTTGATGAGGGTCACTGTATTAGCCAATGGGGGAAGTTTAGAAAGGATTACACTCAACTCGGGATGCTTCGCCACACGATCCAAGCCACCCACAAGATTCCGTTTCTTGTTGCTTCCGCCACACTGCCTAAAACAACTATCAGTGAAATATCGGATGTTCTACGGTTACGAGATAGTCAGACCGAATACCTTCTCCACTCTAACGACCGTCTGGAAGTGGCGCAGATGGTTCGAACCTTGGTTTACCCCGCGAACAGTTTCAAGGACTTGGAATTCCTACTGCCATGCAACGAGGCATATTGTACTGCGCCGCTCGGAAAGTTCGTGGTGTTCTTCGATAATATTAAGGAAGCGGAAGCTGCAACGAAATTCTTGCGGAAACGGCTAGAAACTCGGAATCAGCAACGGGTCGTTTACTTCCATGCGACGATGACACAAAGTTACCGCTTGGAACAAGTGGAGGAGTTTCGGAAAGGCACGACATGGGGGATATGTTCTACCGACGCATTTGGAATGGTAAATCTAGTATTTCTTTTAGTTATGTGGACGCGAACTGATGCTCTAATCAGGGAATGGACTTACATGATATAGAGCTCATTGTCCAGTGGCGCCCGTTGTGTGATTTCAATGCGATGTTCCAACGCTTCGGGCGCGCTGCTCGACAACGAGGTTTCAGAGGAACAGCTATTCTGCTGGTCGACAAAAGTGACACTGACAAAGACCGTCGACGAAAGGATGCTCAAGCGGAGCTCCGTAGAACAAAGAAGAACCAGAAACGCAAGGCGCCAAACGACTTGGACAGAGCACAAGGGACAAACGACGTACACTCACCGCAAATAATAGCCAAGTTCCTGCGCTGGCCGTTGATGCTGATATCGAAATGGCAGAACCAACATCAGATCAGGAGAACGACGGCGATGAGGGTGATAAGGCTGAGGCTGAGACCACCGCGTGTCAGGACCACTCTCCGTTGATTGATATGGATACAGCGGCATGTAGAGCTCGCTACGCTAGACAGGCGAGGGCCCAAGGTGAGGCAGAACGGAGTGGTCAAGGGAAGAAAGGAAGGATGATTGAGAAGGGGAGTATAATGGATGACTACATTAACTCACATGCACGCGGCCTGTCATGCCAGCGTGTCGTTCCATCAGTGTTCTTTGATAATGACTGCCGAAGTAAGTGTTAGCCGAGGTGTTACAGTGGTGGTAAACTGACCCTTTCTTTTCCCGAAAAGGCAAAACTTCACCAACCCACTTCGACTGTGACCCCACGTCGACTGAAGGTTGCAAACGTTGCCAGCCAGCAGACCGCAGAATCACCGACTGCTGCGCAATTTGCAATCCAGAATCCTTCACCCGATACACAGTCGAGTACATCAAACCCAAACGCACCGCACCAAAAGTGTCCATCAAGAAATTCAAGATGACTCCCACGTCCACTGCCTTTCGCCACGCTGTCATCGACTGGCGCCACGAGCATGCCATCGCTGAGTTAACACTCGACATCGTGGAGATGTACGGAGCGAAGACGTTTATGACAGATGATATTGTCGAAAGGGTTGTCGCCTGCGCAAGCATGGGGAAGCTTCCCAACATCGAGCAACTTGTGAAGCAAACAGGCTGGACAATGAAATGGGCAACCCGGCACAACAACTCATTATTTGCGCTTATCGAAGAACACTATCCCTCGACTCAACCTCCCCAAGCTCAAGATATAAGTGATTCTGGAGTAACTGCGCTACCAGTGGACTCGACGTCTTTGAGAACAAGGAAAGAGACTCGATGCAGCCGCTGTGGGGCCTCAGGCCATATCCGTAAGTTTACACCCTGTTTTATATCATGTATTGTGACGATTGGATGAACATAGGCACGAACCGCAAATGTCCGTTGTATCATCAAGAACGATTCCCGTTGCAAACGGCTGACAAAGAGAACGTTCAGCCGCCTGCGGTCGAGCAGGCGACATCGTCAGTCTCAAGTACGAATGTTTCACGACCGACACAGCCAGTTAATACGCCTTATCGCATCCCCGATTCCAGCGCAACTAATCATTCAACATATATTCCAACAATGCAATACTATTTCCCTCACGGATATGCGCCTGTCTATCCAGCATATCCAGTGTACCCATATTTACCCCCGCAGCACTACCGCCTAGTCGCCCAGTTCCCCCCCGCAGCGTCGAACTCCTCTTCATCTACGAATACTCACACATCTAATCCACCGTCATCTTGAAGCTCTATTAATTCTTCTTCGAGGACTTCCTCGTTTACTAGACCGTTTTGTTGGTCCATTTTTCTATTTATCGTAGCTAGGCCTTGGCCCATCACATCCGGGATTTTGTGCTTCGTTTTACGTCCTGGAACATATTCGTTGACCCGCTCTTTCTCCATGTAGAGTGCAAGTGACTTGAATGTTTTCACCATTTTCGGCGGCGAATGTCGTGTTGTTTTATGGTTGAGACAGAACATCTTTTCGAATTGCATTCGAGTGTCTTTATAGACCTCGATTAATTGTGATTCATTGATGATGTGACTCTTCGTATGGTTGGAATACTTTCCGCCGTATATTCGCTACAGTTGTACCCTCTGTCAGAGGTAGGAGTCTCGATACGGCGGCGAAGGATACTAACCTTGATGTATAGATTATTGTGCTCAACAAGCCAATCAATTCCTCGGAACTTCCCCTTCTTTCCTGTCGGGTTGCAGAGAATATTCATACGAACGGCCTTGCTATTCATTAAAGGCTACGTTACTCTAATTCTTCACTTATGGTATACGCGAACTCACCGTAAACCAGCAGGGTACCGAAAATTGATGTCCTCGAGGTAGCGCTGCAATTCAACAGCATACTTATGCTTTCCGCACCCCGCAAATACCATCATCCAAGGGAAGAAACAGGCCTCCACCCGACCTATATCCCCATAGTTCATTCCATAGGACAGCTCCTCGTAGAGTAAGCAGTATTGTTGAAGAATTGATGTGTTCTCTTGCTGACAATCACGCTCTAGATCTTCGTGTGCGCGTACCGTTGACTCGATATCAACCGAAGCGACACTTTCTTTGCATAAGTGCGAAGCAATGTTGACTAAGCTATCCCAGTCTGGCCGTTGGTTTGCAAACTCCTCGAGCGAATCGCAACCCACGAAACGCTTCTTAATCGCCAAACGCCAGCAATCGAGACGGAGCACGATTCCAACATGGTCGATAGCTTCATGCATGCGCCGAAAACCTGGTTTACTGCCCAACTTGCCAGTCTCGTGTGGATGTATTTGGCGTAGAAGCTCCATGAGGCTTGTATCATCCTCTCGAGCTTCTTTTGGCTGCAGAAACACCCTCCAGATAGCTTCGGCTGCCGCCATTTTGAGGTGGAATAAACCGGGAACGTAGACGATGTACTGCATCTGCCGCCATTTCGTCCTCTCCTCTGATCGTGATATGAGCAAGCTTCGTATTCGCTCGCCGGTAAGTAGATCCCCTGATATCAGTATCACTTGGTTCCTAACGTCTGCCTCACATGGGCTATCCTCAGGATCACCGATCCCTGCCTGCATCAAGAACTCCCCAATCGCTTTCGCATTGGATGCCGGAGTACTTGGTGCAATGTTGAGTGTCTCGTTCGGCACCTGGAATGTCTGTTGTATTGGCGCCACAGCCTCGTAAACCTCAGCTTCACCCAAATCCCCCTTGAACTGACGAAAGTATTCTGGCCCATGGTGAACGAGATCATGCAGGAACTTCCATCGATTGAAACGATCACGTCCCCGCAAGCCGTCGGCATCAGCTGGACTAGCATGGAGGCTCATCAACTGAACTAACTCTATGTTCGACGCACTTCCAGGCTTGCATTTCTCCCAGAGCTCGTCGGCGCAATCAAGGTCCGCTGGAGTAACAGATGGGTGGAGAGGAAGCATTGTCCCTGTGGTAAGATGGACCAAGGAGTCGCGTTCATTCCCTAACGCAAGTGCTGATTGCTTCAGGTCGATGTCTAGATTGTCGTAGGTGAACAAAACTTGGAGTGACTTGCCCAAGTTCTTCATCTTCTTCCTCGCCGCCTTCGACAAGCTTCTCACTCCCGTGTTTATCGTCGTGGTTGCAACCGAGACACCAAGCGAAGAGAGGAACTCTCTCACTGTCTCAGGTGTGTTGGTCGCGTGCAAGAAGATGCCGACGATACTCTGAAATGCGTTACAGTGCTGATTGCTACTTTTCATCAATATACTGGCACACAGCAGTGCACGCTTTGACGACGATCAGTGCTCCTTGTCCGCGAGCTCAAGTATTGGGTACGTACAATATCTGTGAGTCTTGCTCGACGTTCTTCTGACTGATCGACTCCATCCTCAGGTTCGTCATGGTCTTCGTCACTGTCTTCATCGTAATGATGCGCTTCAACCACAACTTCCGATAGCGGCAACCGGCTGGCAGCCTTTTGCGCTTCAGTTCGCTTTTCGTGTCGGCGCCGTATCAAGAACGATCGGCGTGCATTAACGGTTTCATCAGCTGCAAGAAGTGATGATAGGATACCCCATAACATTGGTGCGCATCTCGATGTTTCTTGGATAGCCTCGCTGACCTTGTACGCTCGAATCTGCTCCTCGGTCATAGTCTTCGCTTTGAAGTGGTACTCGCCGGATCGTGATGCCAATTCCGCGATTTCCTCCTTGCAGCGCCCAGTCACAGTGTGCCTCGCTCATTCCAAGAACGTGCCTGAGCAGCGGGGGTGTAGCTGCATCTCCTCGAGCAACTCGTCAGAACGGCACGCGAAATCATTGACCGCTTCGTCTCCTTGATGTTCTCTGCTGCGAAGGAGCGAGAGAATCAATATCGCCGGTGTCGTTTGGTAGTCTCTTGATAGGGTAGTCAAGATGGTGTTTAGACGATGTGGGCTCAAGATCGTGGTGTCGTTAAGCTGGGATAGGCTCATCATAGTGTATGTATGCTCAACGCTAATCAAATCTGTCAATCACTCCATCATATCGCAACTATTGTGTTCATACTTAGATGTAACACCTAACTGTTACTGCTTTTCTATATTGGGACATAACATAAATTATCTAAGCCACCGTCACACTGTGACCATCCATGTGATCAGTACTGCATGGGAACAAAATCGGGGGACTCGGCTACATAATTTGCCAGCCTCTCTATCGAGAGTTTTCAAGCACGCTTGACGTTGTACTTGTTTACACGGCGCCTTAGCGCCCGTCACGTGCTTGAAAAATTCTCTCGATACGAGTGGCTGGTTCTAGGAGCCTGGAAGTAGTCTAGAAAGCCGGGGGTTGGAGGAATCAATGATATCGTAGTGCTATGTATACGCTAGGTGGATGTACAATAACATTACAAGGTCCTGCACTTATATACAATGTGAAGGGACATATTAGTGGCTAATCTCAGTGGGTGGTCGGAACTTGGTAGTATGTATATAGGATTTCTAGATGCAACGGTGATGTATAAGGATGGCGAACGAACGGCCATCGAAGAGAGTACGCATCCTCGTTCAATGTTTCACTTTCACAGTGATTTGTTTCGTTGTCGTCGGTGACCCCCACACTCACGCGGCCACATCAATTCTTTCGACACGAGCACAGGTACTCAACAAACGCCCGATGCAATCCATCACTTGGCTCGTTGGCGGACGACAAGGAAACGTTCGTCCTGTTCAAAGGATATAATCAAGCAAATCAGTAATTGTGCGACTCGAGGCAAAAGCACAAGACACTTTTATAGAAGAGAAAGAAGAAAGCGGCGCAAGACATACTTGAACCGCACACAACCCCGGTCCTTCACTGCCCGAACACGGCGTCGATGAGCTCGGTATTGCGCGTCTTCGGGTCCTTGATGACGGAATACGAGCCAGTGAAGTCGAGTCGGCGTTTGGCGGAGCGGGAGTGTAGTTTGGCGAGCCTGAGCTGCGCGTAGAGGTGTTTGTCAGTTTGGAATTGAGTTTGCGAGGGGATGCTCGTGGCGCTAGCACTAGCGTTAGCTGTTTTCTCGGTGGGGGTGGAGACCTGTAGGGCCGTCGTGATTACTAGTCGATGTGGAGTGATCAGGACGCGTACCAAAGATGATAGCTTGGCTTTCTTGTCGACGTGACCAGACACAGTGGACTCGGTGGGGACAGACGCGCCCGAGCCAATAGAAGTGCCTATGCAATCCGCCAATTCACCATCTCACTCATCAATCAGCAGATGCAGAGGCAAAGCCGCCACGTCCACTAGAGTCCATTGCAACCATCGGTAGCGCCTTCTGCGTCACAGAGGAGTCAGGGACCGATGTTTTCTTCCTCCTCGCCGACTCCTTCTTCTTCCCGTCACGAACGTGCACCTTCTTCAGATTTGTAGACGCATCACACGTTGCGTCGGCGTTCAGCGCCACCTCCAGCCGACATGCAGCGCAGACTCCCTGTGCGGTCGTCTTCGAAGACAGCGTGACGCTAGGGGTGGGTGCGCTTGCGTGAGGGCGCGCCGTATTGTGAGGAGACAGGACGGAGTGTTTTGAGTGCCCAGCAGATTTTTAGGGCTCTTGGCTGGTGATAATGACATGATGGTTAGAAGACCAAAAGTGATGCGCGACGCGCCTTGGACAGTTGGAGTCGGACTCGAAGTCGCGCTCAGTCACGTCACGTGCAGTGTGACTCGGCTCGACCAGGTTGAAGTTCGAAGTTCGACCTCTCCCTCAACTCAGATTTGGGTCGCAAAGGGCCACGCCTATCGCATTCATCGCGAATACGAGGATTTCTCTTTAATCTAGCAGATGCATATCTCAATCTTGGAATCTTCGTTGTCGAAGGCATACAAACAGCAAGTCGCTTCTTTACGACGTCCCCTTGGACGTTTGTTTTTTGATATCAGACCATGGGAGTATCATTGAAGTATCTTCAGGATGGTCGATTTTGACTGATTTCCTACTTATACAGATATTCATGGATCGCGAGACTCTCGTAACTCCGTAATCGATGGTTAAGCATGATTGAAGACTAACGACCGTACAGTGTAGAAGACCTCGATCAATATTGACCCAGACTCACAACAAGCCACAAAGCTTCTCAGCTCCCTCCAGGTGCGAGTGCTCGGCTTGTTTCCTGACATCCGCCTCAATTTCAGCAGACCACTGTGAAGGCGACCTTTAGCATTAGCCACGGACGGAGTCCAAGAGACAGAACGTACCCGCCCAACTCCAACATCCTTCGCCCTTCCCCAGTCGATGAGAGTGGGGTCGGTGGCAGCCATATCCCACAGGATGTTACCTGGGTGAACGTCCGTATGAAGGATACCGAACCGCTCCCTAAAAGTAGAGTTAACGGCTGGAAATGCTGATCGCGGCTCGGACTGGACATACACGTAGGTCCTGACCTCCCGGATGACCAGTTCGAGCTTCTGCTTAACAAGCGCCTTGCATTTTGTCAAGTCATCGCCCGAACCCATCATGACAGGGTACAGCTCTGTCGCAAAGTTCGTAGCGTCAAGGCGGCTCTTGTCCGTCACACCGCGGAATACGATGAAGTTATGCCCCTCGTAGGTGCCTTCAGCTAATAGCTGGTCGACCTTCCCTAGCCACTTGGCCTCGTCTTCGAACGTCAAACCAGGTGCTGGAAACATCATCGTGAGCACAGGTTTCGCAGCTGGAAATCAGACGTACCTTTACCCGTCTTGGCATAGGCGGTCACCACCTGTTGATTGGTAGGATCAGGCCAGCCACCGTCAACCTTGTAAGTAATCGCCGAATTTCCTTGGTCGTCAACCTTTGTGATGGGACGCGTGACACCACCAAGCGTCAGCGAGTTTGTTTCTACAGTATCGCGGTATAAGCAAGATATGACGCGCAGAGAGAGAACACAAGAACGTACGACATGTCGTTGAGAACGCTCGTTTGGACTTCCCATTCGACTTGGCGCCACACTGATCGGATGTAGGCTTCTGGCCAGGTTGTGTATTTGGTCGCTGTTGGGGCGGCGTGTTGGGTCTCTGAGCGGGCGCGTTAGGCCGTGGAGCAGGTTTATTGGGTCTCTGAACCGGCGGTGTGTTGGGCCTCGATGCAGGAGGTGTGTTGGGCCTTGAAACAGGTGCATTAGGCCGTGTGGGAGGAGTGTTGGGTCTTGAGGCAGGTGCGTTAGCAGGTGTGTTAGGCCGTGCGGGAGACGTATTGGGTCTTGAAGCAGGTGCATTAGGGCGCGGGGCCGGTGGGGTGTTGGGCCTTGGCGCTGTCGCTGGTCTCGCTACTGGTTTCGGTGGCTTTCTGGCTTCTAACACGGCGGCACGGTACTAAAGTGCATTGATAATCAGATGGCGGCTCAGTGAATAGCAACGCGAAAAAAGACGTACGCGGTCCTCAACGTTGTAGCGCGGAACCGTGTCTCCCGAGCCCCAATTGCGGACTTCGACGTCTTGATCGACGTCTCGCTCCATCATGTGCATGGGGGAGGGAGCTGGGGCTGCGAAAACGGCGATAGCGCAGGCCAGAAGCACAGAGGTGCACGACAATCGTCGGAATTGCATGGCTCTGGGGTCGTGGGGTCGTGGGGTCGTACGAGAAGTTGTGAGGAGTAAGGAAGACTGAGGGTAACTGTGGACCGGCCACGTTAGAGGTGAGAGGAGAAAGGGGGAGGAGAGACCAGCTGCTGAAGAATTTGGTAGCTCATTTGCTCCCCTTTATACATCGAGCTATGGACCTGAACACGAATGCGGTGGCGTATTTTCGAGACATTATCGTTCGCCTGAAACACCGAAGCTGCGCAAAGATATATCACACACGGCAAAGGCGGGGGAGGTAGCGTGATTGTGTCTGCTTCCGAGTAAGTGACCAAAACATATGTCTTGGGCCTCATTCACTAAATCAACAGCTATTTATCCATGGGCAGCTAATGGAAGGCTTGGGCGACTAACTGGCGACGAATATATCGTTTACCACATCCATATAGTCATTCCAATGTCTACTCTGTACAGAGAACCAACACCAGGCTGTGTCTTCCCTCAGTGCTATCGGCCACTGTTTTCCGCGAAGGACCTGATGCGATCGACCTACTCGGTCTTCATGTTGACGTTAAAGTCTCCGGGTTACCATGGTGGTGCGGATAGGAGAAGTCCAAAGGACGCTTTGAACGGCGATTCTGGGTCAGGACATCTTGACTGCGGAAGAGTTTGACTGCGGAAGAGTTAGAGGACAAATAGTGAATGAAACTCGTCTCTGATAGCGTAGGACTCTGATTATGGCGTCAGTGAATCCGACATGCGACATGCGACCACCGCAATGAGACCCTATCGTGGATATGGGCGGTATAACGCGCCAGAAGTGAGGATAAGCGAAGACGGATGCGACTACACGTGAATTTTCCCGACGGCAAGCACTCTCCTGTCACCTACGCCGATGGTGCACTCAGTCCCGAGCCTACTAGTACAAACTCTGTTCCACTTGCAATACAATCGCCGCTTTCCGCGGGTTCTCCGCATGCGTGAACACCGAATAGCACTCGCTCCCAAACCTCTGCTGCGCATCGTACATTGCATCATCCGGGCCCATACGGACGCGCAGTGAAGCTAGAGTTGAACCTTTGAACGTACTAGAAGCCTCTGGTCCCTATCGCGCGATGTTGTGAGTAAGCTGGAAGTGAGGTGATGGTCGGAGTGAGAGAGTGTATTGCCCCCTATTTGCATTCCCCACGCCTCAGCTGGTTCAACTTGCACACAGTTTACACTGTTCGCCATGTCGTGGCATGCAGTGCTCCGATTCTGGTGTTTCCCTTTCTTCCAGGTACGCCCTATCCAATTGTCTTGGCGTAACTCATGGACATTTGATCTCGCAAGATGTGGCATTACGACTGCGCAACGATACATCCTTGCTTCATATGACAACTTCGTATTTCAGAAACAAGCGCTAATTTTTCGATTATCGCCAGTCCTTGGGCCACGCTTGGGACGATCCCGACATATATAGGTGCTTAAATGGTTCAACACGGTTTCTGCGCAACTCTTGTGTCGCTGTATCATGGACCAGCTTGCAACTTCAGAGCTCTTCAGTACGGCACATATCCCCCGTGAACCACGACTACACCATTGTTCATAGAAATGCAGTCCGCGTTCAAGGCATATATTAGCACTCATTTTGGCTCCATCCGGTTTTGTCTGGTTTTGTCCCGTCATGCGCAACTTGGTGCTGATTTTTACCCATGGTGGTCACCTCGTGAGACTTCCTTGAAGGACAGAATGGACTACAAGAAGCTGGATGCCGTATACGGCGCTAACGCATCGTTATCAACACCTGGCGTTGCTTGAACAACGCCCATCTTGTGTTTCGACTCCACAGTACACCGTTGACTCCGCATCGCTTTCCTTGACATCATACGCATGCGCGAAACTTGTGGCGGAGAACCGAACGAGATGTTAAACGAGACGTATTTCGACGAATCAAGTCTCTGGGCGACCAACGGGAAGGCTATCCCCCCACGCGCCAGAACTGGGTCATCTTTTCGAGCGGTCAGATGTCAGTGCGCAAAATCAGGGAGGAACGTCGCTGTTTTTATCGATGGCACATCCAATCAGTTCAGTGCAAAGGTGATTTTTGTTTTCATTGTCCCTCCTCTACGTGGGTCTTCTGATTATGATCCTGAAGAACACCAACATTGTCGAGCTCTATTCCATGGTTCTGCGCGACATCGCGTTCCAAGCGACGTACTACAATAGTGGCATCGGGACCTTTGCAAGACCTAGCTGGCGAAGCCCTAAGTACTTGAAGCAGCGATTGTACCACTTAATCGATACTGCTATCGCATGGTGCGTGGCTTTTTTCGTGACTTTTGGCATTAACCATGACTCATGGGATATCGTCTAGGAACTTCGAGCGCATCGTCTTGAGCGCATATCATTGGCTAGTTGAGAACTATCAACCAGGCGATTGCATTTACTTGTTTGGTTCGTATCTGACGAGATCGATGGATTAGTTATTGACTCCGTTGACAGGTTTCTCGCGAGGTGCTTATCAGGTTCGTGTAATTGCTGGAATGATTGAGAAGGTTGGCGCAACACGCACGAGCCACCAGCTAGCCCTCACTCAAATCATAGGTTGGTTTACTTCATAAGGGCAACAACGACCAAATACCCTTGTAAGGCATTAGAACCTTCAGTGGTTGATTGCGATTCTAACAATGCATTATTACCAGTGCATTCGAATTATACTCTGCAACCATGGACAAGTCTTCTCGCTCCACTTTCAAGGATGCGGAGGAACTCTGCCAGCGATTCAAAAACACGTTATCGCAGCAAAGTGTGAAGGTGCATTTTGTGGGAGTATGGTATGCATCACTCACTCACCGCCTCCGTATCCTGACTCACTTTTTGCGAGGTAAGGGACACCGTTTCTTCAATTGGGGTGACAAGAAGTCCGAGCTTCCCAGAAACGGTGAACGGTATGAAGCACGTCTGCGTATTTCGACACGCCCTAGCCCTCGACGAAAGACGGGTCAAATTCCTCCCTGAGTACGTAAACGGAGGAGATGGCCCACAGCAAACAGGGAAAGGGGACGGGGACGGGGATGTAAAGGAGGTCTGGTTTGTCGGATCGCATTCAGACATGTGCGTTTTCATTTACCAATCGCGTTCGTCGATGACAGTGATCTAGTGGAGGGGGAAATGTCATCAACAAGAACCTCGATAACTTCGGCCCCGCTTTGCGTTGGATGATGAGCGAAGCACGACCGCACGGCTTGCTGATTGACACTCATCATGGGAAATGGTCGCCGCTTGCGCCTAAGCAGTCCTTGTCAGGAGTTTGGAGAGCTTTGGAGTTACTCCCATTTCGACGCCTGACGTACAGGAACACGGCATCCACGACCATTCGGTGAGGTTAAACTCACTTTTACGGCACGGAGATGCACTCATTTGCGTCTATAGTCCTCATTTAGGATCCCCAAGAGTTATTCGGCCCGGTCAGCGCATTCATCATTCAGTGTTGGTGGAGATGGCGAGTGACAATGGCTACGTTCCGCATGCTCGTCTACCGGGCGGTATCCCTCTGAAATACGACGCTCTCGTTCACAATGAGGATATGGTCGAAGAGGACCCATTTGCCTCACCTTCCACCATCCTCACTAAACTCAAGTATGAGGCGATCTCCGAGCTTGACGAGTTTGATATTAGCATACTCGCGTTCTTGACATCGTCGAGTAAGTTACTTCCTTCCCCTTGTTCGGGTAGATCCTGATTATGGTCCAGAATCAGGTCTGGAGGCAATAGCATCGTATCCTAATGCTTCGAGCATTCTCATCGCGGCTCTCAATGCGCCACCCTGCTTAGACCCCACTCGACAAGAGAGAATCAGAGAATTACTAATGAAAGCTTCGTTTACTGGTCAGACGCCTCGGCAAATTCTGGAAATATTCCAACAGCTTGGAGAAACACGGTCTGCTACTAAATGCGAGTGGATAAGTCGACACGGTCGTGGTGAGTGATCACTGCCATCCACTAGCCACGCCCAATGTCTGATGACCTTGCACAGTGATTCTGGATGGTCCGTATGCGTGGCATAACTCACAAATCAGGGACGTCGCCATCACACCGAATGGGACTGTATTATCTGGATCTCGCGACAAAGTAGTGGCCTCAGCTAGCCACACACGTCCAGGCAATGGCATTCTGTTCCAGAGTGTTTATACCTTAGCTTTTTCAGCTGACGGTTCTCATTTCGCAACCGGATTGGACGATGGCAGCGTTCACGTATGGGACGTAGCGACTGGGCATGTTGTTTCGACAATGGAGGGACACGCTGGTAGAGTTCTAAGCCTGGCTTTCTCGCGAGACGGACACAAGATTGCGTCTGGATCAGAGGATCACACGATCCGAGTGGGGGAAGCGGCAACGGGGAGGAATGTAATCAGCTGGATGGAGGGACACAAGTGGATAATATCACTGGCGTTCTCTCCGGATGGACGACGGCTAGTGTCTGGGTCGAGAAAAAGCACCGTTTGGCTATGGGACGCCGAGGCCGGGGTACAGCAACGGGGTCTTCGCGGACACGAAAAACCTGTTGTATCTGTCGCGTTCTCCGCGGATGGGACCCGCATTACCTCAGGGGCGGAAGACATGAAGATATTCGTATGGGACATAGAAACCGGGGAGGCGCTGTTGACGTTAAGCGGACACACAGCGTTCGTCAGCTGCGTCGCCTTCTCACCAGACTGCAAGCTCGTCGTGTCATGCGCCCAAGACAAGACGGTGTGTGTATGGGCCACTTCGTCTGGTGACTTATTGGCAGTATACGACGTTGGAGACTTAGTGGACCGTGTTGCGTTCTCCCCAGATAGCACGCGCATCGTCTCAGGATCAACTTCGGGTAGAATCCATGTCTGGGACGCCGATTTGTTACTCTAGCCATCATCTCCAGGAGGCGTAGGAGGCGTAGGATAACCGAGGTGACGCCGAGATACTTAGGGCGCTCCGGCGCGGCCAACTCCTATCAACCAACGAGGCACTTTGCCACTCTTCAAAGTGGCCAAGTGGCCTCCACAAATGTGTGGCCATAATGCCGTCGCCAACGCCGCTCACGCCACTATCTAAATTCTTACATATATACTCCCTGAGCAAGCCTCCGCCTTGACACGAACGTATCACCTACCCTACCTCATACCTACATTTTCGCTAGCTGCGGCATCACCTTCGAACTACGGAATTCTAAATGGGACCGTTCTTCACAAACACGAAGAAATCCAAGGTGAAGAACAGTACATACAACAGGATAAACGACGATGATCAAGACGCTCGGACTTACAATACCGACACTACTTCCGCTACTTTGTCTCAACGACCGGTGAACACCACTGACGCGAGATACCAACCTGAAATGACCAGAGCGATGACACGTGCGATTGATGCGGAGGATCCATTCGCTAGTCCAAACGACCCTCCGACCCTCCCATTCGGTTCGTCTTCCTCGAATTCGAAGTTGCAGTCCGTCAGTGAGGAAACACCTCCGGACGTCCAGGGAAATCGCCACCAAGTTACGAACACCCGATTCCACAGCCCTTTCGTCCAATTGACGAGCACGACGACGAGCGCCGTTTCCACAAACAGCCGTAACGCGCGAAGCTTTATGGTAGAAGGCAGCGACAATAGGTTCCTGTATAACGATGGGAGTGAAGGCGACTTGAGGGACCACTGGTGTCGCGAAGGATTGATAGCGAAGCTCAGCAAGAAGGAAGGCCTTGAGAGCCCTGAGGCAGTTTGGAGAGAGAGAATTCGGGCGAAGAAATATGCTCGAGAGCAACGAAAGAGTGACGGCTTCGGGGTTCCCTGGGGTGAGAATGGGGCTAATGAGTAAACTACAAGCCGGGGGGATGTTGATTTAGGCGCGTAGGCTTGTAGGTTTATTTACTTGTTGACAGTTTCACCAAAGATGTCTGGCGGAGACTGCTGTCCTTACGATTCCGCCTGTTATCACTGAAAGGTGTTGTGAGGAGTCATGGACATCGTTGTCGCCGGCAACCCCCACGACTTCGGCATGTCAGTGTGCGCCGCTTTTCTCATGAGAAACACAGGATATATAGGCCCCCTACTCTGTATTGTAGGGTTGGCACCCTGTTCGAGCCCGGATCCACGGTTTATTGTACGTATATTATCATTTCGTTTACTTCCTGTTTCGGTCCGTCATCAGCTGCGGCCGCATTCTATGTTAGGTACTAGATTACTTAGTACTTACTTACACATGCACATTCTGCATGTCTAGTTACATGTAGTACAAGTATATATAGTACCTACATATCTACCTACAATAAGAAGAAGTATTTCCTCCCCCTCAGTTGCGTTGCGAGAGTCAGTCGAGTCCAGCAGTCGCACGCGGCGCTGCTTGGTCGCGTTCCCGTTCTCCGTTCCGTTCGTCACGTGGCGTCCGGATTGCGTTCATTCATTCAGTCTTTTGGTGGGAACACACCATTCCCGGTCCTCGCGTTCACACGGCGAATTACTCCTCGCACCTACAGTATATATACACAGAGAAGCTTTGAAGCTAAAGTACGTTCCCCTCGCGTCCCAGGGGTGTCTCCTAAGAAGGCAAAAGTGAACGTTTCGTCCATATGTCGATATACAGATACAGGCGAAGGTATGATGGCATTCCCAATATCGCCTCAGGCGGGACGTCCGCCTCGCACTCTACTCTACATCATCTCGATAAGCAGACACAGACACACCCACACCTTGACTAGACGAGGCTTGAAATGCGTGGGCACGAAGCGATGTCTTAAAATCTTTGTCTGCGAGTATCAACGCTCGTTGGGTATCTTGTGTAAATTGTCTTTATTTCGGGACAACGATATGCCCAATTCGTTTGCTGTAGCTTCGGTGACGATGCGTAAAGCCTATCAACTCTCTAGAGGTATAGTCCTTGCTGATGAGAAGATGACTTGGAAACAGTGGAAAACCTTCTATCGGCTTACACTCTGACGCTATGATCAACAGGTTGGCATGTCGGGCACGGTGCTTGCCCCAAATATGATGAAGAAGAGGAGCCCCTGACTACTCCTGTCCTTTCAAGCGCCCGGCAGACAGCCAAGCTCGCTAAACCACGCAGACAAAGTTGCCAGACAAGCTGGCTCAGCGCGTTGGCCCTCGTTCATAACTCACATCTTCTTGTTCTTGTTCGACGCCACCAACGTTCGATTCCTGGTGATCGTTTGATCATATCAATACGACCTTGTCCTGTGAGCCGGTTTGAAAAAGGCGAGAACAAAGTCTCGACCATCGAGCCGCGCCTGAGGTAGCTGCCATGCCATCGGAAGATGTCGATGACCATTCAGGGTGGCTGACAGCGTATGGGTGGGTTAGAAAGGGCGTGATGGTGAACTGGGATGAGTCACAGACCGGAATATCTGCGCTAGAGGTACGTGTATCTTGTCTCTGTGACTCATTTGATGCGAAGACCTCAGTGTTCTTACGTTGATTTCTTGTACGGCCATAGCTTCTATTGCGTTGCTGAGGCCTAATGCTAAAAAAGTCGGCAGTAACCCCCACCTTGATCAAGATGGCTTCTCATTCGCCATCTGCAGCTGCAGGCTATACAACACGCAGCTGCCTCGTTATGCGCCAAGAGAGTACCAAATCACGCCTGCTGCTCCGTGGTTCAGCTTTCGCAAAGAGTGGGGGCCGAGGAGACGTTGGCACGCGCCTGCTTGTGCATCGGCGGAATCCATGTTGAATGTTTGTCTATTCCGCGATAGACGCTTGTGAGTAGATGTCGAGCTCGCGATTGAGACGTTATTCACTAAAGGAGTTTTATCAGGCTGCGAGGGACCGCAGCGGCCTTATACCGGGCGACAACGTTGTTGGCGATATCGGTCTTGATCTACGTGACCAATCAAGCTTCAAGCACCCCTCCCTAGTTTGAAAAAGCTAACGATAATTCCAGTGCACCACTCGAGTCACTGTGAACCAGCCATTTCGACTTAGAACAGTCTAGACACCGCGATGAAGCCTGCCGTGTACCACGAAAGGCTGACGATATGCCTGGAACAGCAACCTCCAACCTTGGTACAATAGACAGCACGTTCAACGCTGACCTACCCGCGAATGGAGTATATGAGCCAATGACACCCGCCTGCAGTACTTCGGTGCTCACCAAGCCTGGATCCCTTGCGCTAAGCGTGCTACTATATCTCCCCCTGCCATTTTATTGGGCACAGCGACCGACTATCTTCATCGTCATTGGCGACAGCAGATAGCATGGACTCTATCGTACAGGACATTCTTCAGCAACCATATGAGACTTCTACTTGTAGTTCGTGAGTTTATTCATCTAGATTTGCAGACAAGGACTCGGTGGGCTCACCTATTCTGTTTCCAACGCCTACTAGCAACCCATGGGCGCTAAACAGCAAGACTGCTAAAACATTGTTCTCGAGCTACAGTATTTCGTCGAGCGTTGGTCGCGGGATCCCTATCGTCGAATCATATAAAATTAACCCTGAACACCTTCTACTTGTGCGGGGGAATACAATCCAGCAGCCATCTTGCGGCCCTCGTCCAACCGTTGAACCAGGATTGGCATCCCCTTCAGATGATACGCCTTGTTGGACTCGATCCTTTTGCGGGTTATCACACTAGTGTCTTCTTTGGCGACTAGGACAGGGATATTGTCATTTGGACATGGATCGATCTGCCTCTTACACCTGCCTCCGCTACGCGGGGATGTATCATGGTGGCTTCTACGCAGGTGCGCCGCGAGTACGCTGTCCCGGTCCCAAGGTAGCTGAAAACACGACAAGCACACTGAATTTCTCGGGCTGCGGTCTACGGCCAATGGCACGACGGCTAGCGCGCTCGACGTATGCCACGAGAGGCCGCAAGACTGCGAACGGATGAAATGATAACAAAAGAATCAACTTCCAATGCTCACCAAACGTGACTCTCCTTCGCTGAACCGAGGACTACGTCCCCACGATTTCTCTTCAACGGCGTTGAGCAGTCTATCGGTTTCATCCGCATAACGACGGTGTGGGCTCTATCGCGTAAGACGTTCTAACTATGCTTAGTAAATCTATTTACCCAGACGGCAGGTTCACTTATACCCACTTCAGTGTTGACCAGGACGGCGTTAGAAACAAACGAAAGTAAAGGTAGGGAGTGTGACCTTTACACTGTGCTACTGCCTGTTGCTCCACCTCGGGTCTTTCCGTACAGCATAGCCTGGAATATGCCCGCCCGTTCCATGCTTCCACGGTTTTACCAGCGAATTCATTTCGGTGCATCGACCTCTGCTTATCATACGGATCCGCGCCAAGCCAGAGAATGGGGCGTAGTATAGGCGCTCATTCCCACCAGATCGCCAATCTTCCATTGTCAAAACAAAAGCGTCGCGAATCCGAAAATAGGCAGTGGCGGTGTCGTCGATCTCCCTTAACACGATTTACCTAACTGGAACTCCGCGACACATTGGAATCACGGTCGTGTTGGTGAGATGGTCCAGTGGTCGCGTGCCGGCCTGGATTGATTAAATGGTGAAGACCAGCACTTTAACTTGAACTTCATCAACTCCCTCCTACAACAATTATCTTCGCGCCGCGTCGCGTCTATCTCTTCTACCCTCATGGCCGCCTACTCCCAAATGTCTTGGTTGGATCCCGCCCTATTCTCGGACGAAGACACGACTCCTGCCTCTACTCCGCAGCGCGAAGTATCTCCTCCCATCTCCAATGAACAGAAGAACCCCGACGCCCCCGCGGTCCTCGCCAGACTCACCATCGACGACATCAAACGCCTCCCCGATGTCCTCTTCTGCGACATTGTGCGCGGCGGCCCTGGCGGTAATCACCAAGTGGCCCGAATTTATATGCTCCCCGAGCACCTTCCGTGCCCGTGGCCACCCAAGGGACCGTTCGCGCCTGTTACACGCGAGGATCTTCAATTCGTCGAGCTTCCTGTGGGCTGCGACGACGTGGTGGATATTGCCACCGATGCCTTGGAACGTGTGGACTCCTACGCTGCCACCTCCGCCTCCGACAGCGACGACACAGCCAATGTGGCGACAGAGTTCAAGTGGCGCGCATTCGAGCCGCAGACCAGGTCGTTCGGCGCGAAGCCATTTTATACCACGACCAACGTCGCGGTCGCTCTTGTGCCGTCTGTCAGCCAGGACGCTAAGCAGAACGAGCAGGAGGGCGCCGAGCAAAGTGGCGAGGAGCACGAGGGGGACGGTGATGTCGCGACTGCGATTCCCGTGCAATCCAGCCCCAAGGAGTCCAAATGCAAACGCTCGAGCCGGGACGTTGGCACCGGCGGGAAGGCGAAGAGGCTCAAGAGGACGTACGTAAAGGGGCATGATGAGAAAGGGGTACGTGCTTCGCTGCCACCTGGATACTGGGTGCTGATGCTTACATGAAACGTGCAGGAATATACTATGTGCACGACTTGCGGGGAGCGTCTCCGCACGAAAGAGGAGAAACGCCATTCGGGCAAATGTGGCGGCAAGCTCATCAAGTGCAATCTCTGTGGCGAAAGGTGAGTCTCCTCCTCCTTATTCATCTACTCTATTCGTCCCTTTCACGCTTTTTGTTCTGGGTGCTTTCGAATGGGTCTATTGACTGGTTTTCTTTGGTGTGCAGGATCTCGCGTGGTGATAACTACTCGATTAAGCGGCATCAACGCTCCGAGCAGTGTAAATATGCTTATGCTCAGGCGGCACCAGCGCTCCAAGCTTCGACCACATATCACTGACGACTATCGTTCACGACAATTGTTACGGCTCATTCGACGTCTCAAGATTTCATCTATCACATCCTCATCATCTCTCCAAAGTCTCTCCAGCATCGCTCATCATCTTTCGGAATCTTATCATTGGCAATATCGTTATCCATTATCCATTGGTAGGTACATATGTAACGTCCACATCATCTTCTCGTACCGTCCAGTTCTCCCCATATGAAACATGTTGTGTCTATCTTGTTGTCTCAAGTAATGGAGCTATCGCCCTGTTGTCTCCTCATGTGTATCGTTTTGCATCTTCAAGTTTATCAGTAGTTTATCAATAGTTTATATGACCGTTTGCCGAATATATCAATCATCATGAGTACGATCACAGAGCTTGACAGTCTCGGTGCTACTCTAGCGCGACAGGGTTTGCATGAAAAGCGGGGTACAATGTTGTTTTTCGCCGAATGTTGGGAGGAAGTCAGATAGGGGTCAGGGGAGAACAAACGTGTTGGTGCGTTCCACCGTCCCATACCGTGCCACTCCATATACGCAGTGTCGTTACAAGTGAACCTATACAGATCTTGTGCATATGAGTGTATTCGTATGTGGCGCACGCCCTCTTTCATGGCAATCAGGCGAACTCACTATGCGCAATCTTCGATAGATGCGCATCTTCGGAGAGATACGCAAACTCGACGTTGTCTACATAGTACGCTACATTCTGTAAACGCCAATTACTCGCCATTAGGAAAGAAGTTGGGAAGCCTGGATCGCAATCCTCTATCCCGATCCCCGCTCCGTCGTCATTGCTGACTTTGTGGTAAACAAACTAGTCCTTTGACGTCTACCCCTCGACAACCCATGGAAGAGTCTTACCAGATTATTCCTTTACCACTAAGACAGGCGCAAGAATTTCAATGTGTATTCCTTGATACAAATTTCACCGTGTTGCTCACCCCAAGCCCCCTTTCAAATTGTCCACCCCTATTCCGCACGCATTTCGATCACGGAGGCGCCCCATAGCCTTCTCCACTGCCATCACTATTACTTACATTCTATCCTAACAAATATCGCCTTAGCGGCGGGGCGATGAAGCTTCAGATTCACAAGGCGCTCCCGCAGTGGCAAGGCCAACAGACCCTTTGCCTCCTCCTCGCCTTCGCCCTCTTCCTCACCGTGATATACCTCCGCGAGTCGTTGATTTCCATCGCCCTAGAGGCTCAGGGTCCGATATTCTGGCGTCGCCCGCCAACTGCGGATTTCTCGCGAGCAGACGGCCTGTTCGAGGATAAGCGTAGAGGGAGACATCCGGTCATCGAGCTCATCGAGCGGGGAGAGAAGGAGTGGGAGGGAAAGCATGAGAGGGCGAGCAAGACCCTGAGCGAGGCCGTCGCTGAGTATAAACGCCGGTATAAACGCTTGCCGCCTAAAGGGTTCGACGATTGGTACGTCAACGATCTCTACTCCCTAGTCGCTCTGATTTACGGTGAACGACGGCAGGTGGCAGTACGTCCAGGAGAACGGCGTCAAGCTCCCCGATGAGTACGACTCTATCTACGAAGACTTGGAGCCGTTCTGGGGAATACGACCGCGCGACCTTTTTCAAATACAGGCAGCACAAGAGAACATCCCAGACGCCTACATCATCGCCAAAGAGCCCAACGCATCGATAGGAATATCTAATGTCGTCCGCTCTCGTATCAATCCGATGCCTATGGAGGCTTTGATTAGTGGGTACCAAGGCCTCTTCAATATCCTGAAACCTGTCGAGCATATGCTCCCGCCCTTTCGCATTCCTGTGTCACCCCACGACAGCCCGAACTTGGTATCAGACTACGACGTCAAAACTGCCGCACTCGACGCCGCCGCTGCGGGGAAATGTGAGTCCTACGTTTCCAATTAAGAGTCGTGGATCAACTTCGTTTCCTTCTAGACGTAAATCTCGCCATCTCTCCGAAGATGCCACGGTTGGGCTTTGCCTCTGCCTGCCCACCAGACTCGCCCGCGCGCAAAGGAAAGATCATCGACCAAGCCAAACGGCCACCTCCACGCAAAGAAAAGACCTTCATCTACGACCACCGCCGCGCCATGGACCCCTGCTACAGCCCGCACCTCTTCTTCTCGCACGCCCAATTCCTGCCTTACCCCCCAACGACCCCCCACGCCCAATCCCTCATGTCCGCGCAGGCGACGTACTGCAACACCATGGTCCACCACAACATCCAGCTCCCGAGCTTCATCTCGTGGGTAGACGACATCCACCCGCGCGAGAACGACCCGCCCTGGGCGAACAAGACGGACGAACGCATGTTCTGGCGCGGGAGCAACACTGGGCTGACGTTCAGCGCGGACACGCTATGGCGGTACTCGCAGCGTCCAAAGCTTGTGAAGCTGGCGAATGATATGGAGGGCGAGGTGCGGTTGAGAGTGCCGACCGGGAATGACCACCCGCAGAGTGAATCGCCGCCGTATGAGCTTGTGGACGTGCCGAGGAGGCACTTGAACACGGCGTTCTTTGATATAAAGTTCGCGGGCAGCCCAATTGCGTGTGCGCCCGAGTACTGCGAACTTTTGGAGCACGAGTTTGATTGGAAACCGCATGTGCCGTTTAATGATCCAGGCGTTGGGGCGCATAAATACTTTATCGACGTACGCTTATTCCATAATTCCCTCTTATGCAATGCATACGCTAACATAGCGCAAAGGTGGACGGCAACGGCTGGTCGAGTCGGTTCAAGAGATTGATCACGACAAACTCTCTTGTTTTCAAAGCAACAATCTACCCCGAATGGTACGTCCTATTTCCTTCATCCCCATCCCCAGCCCTCTTCCATCACACCTCTCACCTCAACCCCATGTTAATGTCGATTACATACAGGTGGCTCGAGCGTATCCAGCCGTGGGTCCACTACGTCCCTATCCAAGTCGACCTCTCGGACCTCTATGACATTTTCGCGTTCTTTCGCGGCGGTATGTACGGGAAGGGAAACCACGACGAGATGGCTCGGAAGATGGCGGAGGCTGGGAGGGAGTGGAGTAGGACGTACTGGAGGAAGGAGGATATGACTGCGTATCTGTTTAGGTGAGTAGTTCATCCCCCTGTAGTGTCTTAGGGGGATAAGGGTGGTGGAGTCTGAAGGACGTAGGATTGAAATCACGAGTAACTGATGCGATGGTTTGTGTAGGTTGTTGCTCGAATATGGGAGGGTTATGAGTCTCGATCGAGAAGCTATGACATACCAGCCGGAATAAGGGAGAAGAGCGACATTCGCTCGGCAGGCAATTGGGCGACTATGGGAGAAATATAGAAGCAAAACTATTCACATTTAGTACATACTATTCACCATCTACTCTATCAACGACGTATCAACTAGAATATCAACAACAGAGGTAAATGAGTGGAGGGTTCGTGGGGCTGCGACTATTGGTTGTGTGAAAGACGGAGTACGCGTCTCGTTATCGTGTTCAGTATTCAGTATTGGACTCGAAAATGAGGCCCGGGCCAGTGAAGTTCTCGTAATGATTCCATTACTAACATGATGTATTGCACGAATCGAACACTAAATACGATACAAAACCCCGAGCGACAAACAATTGGTGTATCTACAATTAAGGGAGACTATACTAGGACAATAGCGAAGGACTATACCTACGATTTATGTCGAATATAACGAAACAGAGAGGAAGACATATGACGGAGACGGACATAGCATACATAGCATATTTAACACATAAACAGAACTGAAAACTTGAGACTCGATGACATTGTGTATCAGGTGCGAAAAGAAGAGGAAATAGAAGATGCGCGCGAGGAGAGGAAGAGAAGGAGACGGCGAGCGCTTCAAGGGCTGTAGGGCATGTAGAAGCCGCTTGTTTCAGCGTAGACTGGGTCAAGGGGCTCGACGTCCATGTCGACGTCCATACCGGTGGAGTCTGGGTGGGGCTGGGGGGCACTAATGGGCTTTGCGAAAGAGGAGGAAGAAGATGAAGACGAGGAGGCACCATCATCTGAGTCGTCCGAGGAAGACGAACCATACATTCCATGGCTGATCGGCTCAAGCGAACGGAAGGTGTCCGGGTAGGGCTGGGGGACGCTGATGAGCTCTACGGGAAGAGGGGCGGGCTGGGCAAGATGCGAGGAAGAAGAGGACGAAGGGGTATCGTCTGAGTCGTCCGGGTCTTCAGAAGCCGAGCCATATGCTGTATATTCGATCGGTTCAGGCGGATGGGTGTACGCATATACACTCCCTTCCTCGCTTTCGTCCTCGTCGCTCGACTGGCCATCGTACTCGTTCTCATCAAAATCTTGCTCGTGCGTGTCGGCCTCGTTGTCGCTGTCGTCCGCGTCATATTCGACCAGTCCAATCTTGTGCTCGTCCTCGTCTTCTGTGCTAGAGCCGGCGGAGACCTCCTCGTCGCCACTCGAGTCGAAGAACAGGTAGGGGTGGTACTGTCGTCTAGTGAGACGTTGATTTGGGCGCCGAACTGCGGGCTTAGCTCCCACTCGCGGTACAGCCGGGCCTTGAGCTCGCTGGGAGGGCATAGGAACTCGCACACGAGAAGGGAGCGGAGCGATGTGCCGCTCGCTCACCTTGGGAGTATCTGCAGTGGGGGCTCGCTTTGGCTTGGACGTGGGGACGCTCTTAGCCCCCGTCTTCCGGCGGGTAGTCGCCTCGGGTGGGGCGATAGGGAGTTCGTCTTCCGAAGTCAACAACTCCGAAGCGTGGCTAGGGTGCGTCTTCAGATGCCTGTCGAGGCCAGCGGGACGTATGGTCATCCCACATTCGCACAAGATCTTCTCTTTGGGGTTCTACGGAACGCGCGGTGAATTTGGCGTAATGACTGGGCTAATGTCAATGACTTACGGTGCTCCTAGTCGTGGCAGGGGTATCATCTTTCTCTTGATTGGCTTTCACACCACCCGCCCGCATTTTCTTGCCTGGGCGGCCTGTGGAAGGCTTCACATTTCGCCTTTTCAACGGCGTCCAGCGCTGGGGGGAAGAGGGAGGGGAAGACAATGGGCTAGACAACGGGCTAGACATCTTGGTGGGGTGGGCTTTGGTAGATTGAAAACTCCTGAAGCAAATGGTTCAAGTGGGTAATAATGGTAAGGTGGAAGGACGACGGACAAAATATGGCTTCACCTTTAACTAACCACAGTGTACAGTTATTTATACCTGTGGATTGGTATAAGCCACATCGAGCAAATAATCTGGAATGGCCACCAAGGGTCGTCCTTTGTTACTAGTGCAGAGGGCCCATGCAAGTCTCGGGGTCGTCCGAGGATTGGTCGCTATCGGGAGATGTGAGGTATCCCGAAACGGGAGATAAGCTCCTTCGGTATCTCGTTCGGAATTGGATGTGAATATCGGAGAGGGCTAACGGGTGTGACAATTGTCGAGGGTTCCAGAAGCCGGGGGTGCTTTTTCCTGTAGTTGGTGCGTGCTCGCTATTGTCCGACACTTAATGCGTTGACCTCTTCACAAAACACATGGTCTAGAGGGCCATTAGTAAAGGATTCTAGCACACTCAGTCTGCGCACCTTTCTAGAAGGAATGTACGAATGCACCCTTCACACGAAAGACATATTCGGCTGAAGCCGTGCTTCAATGGCGGATTGACCAGCAGTACATAGCCAGGCCAAACACTGATGGACCCCTACGTCTCCAGAGGTCGGCTGGACTTGGTTGGCCAGACGACGGATGTATGGGTTGATGCTGCCTTCACAGCGGGATTTCGCATATATGCTGGACCTGACAGCCTTCCACAAAAGAGGTTTCTGACCTGGGGCAGCGTGCCAGCCGCGTGTGAGAGAAGGGCTCCCAACTATTGAATCACTGGGCCACCGAGAGTGTCTACTAGACGACAGACAAGTTAGCTAAGCAAACTTGTATATAAATGACTCCTACCTCGTACCCAATCTATCTTGGAAGTAACCAAACTCGCGGCGACCTAAAATTAGCCAGTAAGGCGGCCCCGACGAAATCCCGCCCTACTATCTATATAAGGCGTCATCCGCTCTTGGTCGCGCGGGGGGGGGGGGATATCAGTAGCGACGGGACGGCATGACAGTCTGAAGTAGAAAGAGGTAAATCATACCAAACAGATTATGCGGACATCGAAGGAAGACGAAATGAAACTGAAGGGGCTCGCAAATTATATGTAGACAGTGGTATTAGTATGTATCATGATTATAATGTCCCTTTGCACGAAGCAAAATCATTTACGCAAACGGTATATATGTAACCCGAGAATGTGACGTGCTGCGGAACAAGGAGTCGGGGCGGAAAGCTAGGCGGTTCTTCATCAAGCGGGCAGCGCCTCAAGCTTCATTTTCCTGTCTTTCTTGTCTTTCTTCTTGAGCTTCTTCCTTTCCTCCCCTTCAACCGGTACGATGCCGGTCACGACCTCTAATCCGAGTTCCCTCAACGCGCTTAGACCTCGGGTAGCCCATGCGATCACATTGGAAGACTCTTCGAACCACATCCCCCCCGCGACTCTCTCTTCAGCGGTGTGCTCGACTTCGACAGGAGAAGCTGGAGGCGAGGAGGAAGGAGGCGAGGAAGGGGGCGGGACAGCGACGGGGCTTGCAGAACGCGACTTTGAGGGAAGTTGAGAGTCCTCAGCGCGAGATGGTTCAGTGCTATCTGCGCCTTTCAGCGAGAGTCCACCGCTCCGAACCCATCCAGCAACATTACCCTCCCATTTGATTGCATCCAAGGCACCGATTACAGCGAGCAGCGTTAGATCGAGGTTGTTGTAGGTATTGATGTCGTAAGAAGGCGCCGACTGTGAAGAGCATGGTTAGCAAAGCATAGCTTACAACTCTGAATCAAATCACGCACGTCTTCAGAAACGACTTGTAAATCTGCAAGCCTCGTCTCACTTGTATACTCTTTCACGCAGAGGTGATTCCAAGGCTGCAGACGTGCCTTCAGAGGCGAATCGTCCAACAACAGGGTAGATGACGCCGAGTGCTGCACTCCCTCGGACCCTTGGAAATGCTTCCACAGAGTCTCCAGATTTTTGGTGGTCTGCGTTTTCTGGACTTAGTGAGATAGCCATTTTCAGCGGCGAGACGGGTTGGCATGATGGAAGAACTCACAATACATGTTACTTGGCAGCCCAAGAGTGTCTCGTGCCCATACCGCAACCAACCTTCCGGAGCTGACTAGCTCATCCTTATTCTTCGCTCCTGCTAACTCAGGGTCACAGAACGCTCGATCGACCATGTCCTCTACACTGTGCGGCTGCGCACTACTCCAAACCATCGTATCGAGCCATTCTTTGGTCCTCGGATGAAACAGGTATTCCCGAAACGACGGCAAAAACGGTCGAGGAAGAACAGTACGAAGCGGGCGTGGAGCATGCGGGTTAGCATACGGGTTGTGTGTCGACCCCTTCGAAGGCGGCTTATAAGGCGACCGTAGGACAAGAGTTCCGTTCAGATCCAAAACGAGAAGTTTACGCAAGTCGGTGGGTTGCGATAGAGTGACTGAGGGTTTCAGAGTGACATCGAGGTAATGAGACGTAGGCTCCTGCTCTTTTACAGGGGCTTGAGATGGAGGTGCTCTGTCAGCGGCCGGTTCTCGAGGCGGCAATCTTGATTTGTGACGAGGGGGCGATGATGACTTCGCTCGTCGTTCTTCTGCAGGTCGTGGAGGAAGATTACGGACCATTCTGTCTTTTGCTGGCTCACGGGGAGGAATAGATGGCGCCAAGAATGGTGGTCGACTCCGTGATATCCTATCTGCGGCTGGTTCGCGAGGCAGTAGCTGCCTATGGGAGGCGGGCTGGGTGGGGGTTGTACCACGCTCTCTACCTTGTTCTGACCTCGGCGGCGTATCTCGATGTGTATGTCGACGCGTTGAAGGTCTACGCAATGAGCTAAATGAGATCGACGAAGTTTTTGCAGCAATTTGTGGATTCACCGATCAGGTGAACGGTCGCGACGCGTCTGGGTGCTATGGTACGAGCTGTGGGAGATTGATCAAAACAGTTGGTTCCATCTCGTTATTGGACACTCACCGAGTTGTCCTATATGTTCCGCTACCACTGTCTCGACACCTATAGTCCCTGTCTCCGTGTCGAGGTCTCCAATGTCTGTCGTCCTCGTCATGTCTCCTTCGAGATGAACCTTCTCGGCGTTCGGTCTCACCACCACGTTGGTCCCTGTACCCCCGGGCCCGGCCATACGAGCTATAACTATCGCCTTCTTGCTGGTAAGCACGACGTGGGCGTGGACGATAAGCATCAACCTCTACATCTTCTTGGTGTCTTTTCGGCATAACGAGAGCGCTTCCGGCAAATTTTCGTAGACGCGCTTTCTTGACCAGGTTCAAGCAGCTTGAAAACTGGAGCATGCGGTTCAACAGGGAGAAAAGATGTGGAAAATGAGTGTTTCAACACGCGCGCCAGGCACATACTTGTTTACTCTTGTTTGTATCATGAGCGAACGTACTTAGAAGTAAAGCAAGGTAAAATCGGTTTGGATGATATCATGCAACTCCGTCCTTGGAATAATCTATATTGTCAGTATCGTCGTATCCTCTGGTAATACTCGTCAGCCCGAAGACATATGTCTCCACGCGCACCTACTCCCTCCATCGCCCTCGCCCCATCAGTAAAATCACACATCCTTGCGCCTTTCGGCAGGCTTTTTGAGGGCTTCTGGGCAGAAAGGAGCAAAAGGATAGGTACCTGGATTCTGGAGGGTTTCGGTGAAGCGGGAAGCACACAAAAGTATCCAAAAAGCCGCGAAAGGCATGCAGACCTCGCTCTCCTGCCGTTTGCATGTTCGCCTGTTCGCCTGCGGCGAATTCAAAGCTGTCTGACGCTGCTTCTCACCGCCACCATCGCATCACACCTCCTACCTCGCAGCGTTGGCTCTTGCATAATGGTATCCCTTGGCTGGTGAAACGGGCGTTGGGACTCGGTAGCAGCTCTCGTTCTCGTATCCTCTCCTACTTCACCAGCATCGACGCAGCGATTCTCGCCCGTCGGTTCCTACACCCTTGCCTTTGTAACCTGGCTTAGTTATACAGTTGAAATACAGAAGTTAGAATGTAATGGAATGAACCTTTGCGCACGTAGATTTAGAAGGATTGTCCTGCGTGTGGTTTAATTGTGTTCATTGTACGCCATTTTCTCCCTCCTGAGATGGCCCTTCGCCCCTTCTTGGTCTTGGTTTGAACAAGCCTCCCAGCCCAGCCCGGAACTGGAACCGCCGAAGAAACAATACGCTCTCGTTTTGACGAACGGTAGGGCGTGGATTCGACGCTTTAACTAATAGATAGACTGAAATGAGAATGAAATCGGTGATGACGGATCAAGACGTACAATGGTTGATGTTATTGCGCCCTCCGACGTTTCCGCCGTAGATAGGACCAGAAAAGATGTCGCCCGTCACAGGACCGTTGACATTGAGGATGATTACGGAGCCATTGGCCGTGATACTCGTTCCCGCCGTCATCGAGTTGGTACCATCGAATGTGATCGTTGCGTCCATGGAAATATTGAGAGCCTGCCGATGACGGGGGCAATCGTGGTTGTTGGCGCTCGCCGATGGTGCGTGGGGGACATCGAGATGGAGGTTGTCAATGGAGGAGAATACGTGAGGGCAGGATGGGGGATTGGGCGGGATTGAGGTGATCTGCAATTCAATGCGGACGATGCTCGCGTAGGTGGTCTGAAACAGGTGCATAAAACCACTCATAATATGCAAGTCAAGTCTGAGGCCGCGCAGAGAAGTAGCTTCTCGATAGGAAGGGGAGTTCTCGTGGCGCACGATCCTTTCACGATGACCGGGTAATTCCCATAGGAAGTCAGAAAGCGAGAGACCCTGTTCAATCGCCTGGGATTGTGCTAGACTGGGGTGTCAGTTTGGAAGTTGCGCTCGAGCTTAATTCTATACCATTCATGTGTTTGACCAAAAGAGGGACGGCTTCGTAGGCGACGTGTGTGAGATCAGTGATGATGTTGCCACAATCGTTTTTGAACGGCGATTCATGCATTTGCGAGATGACGGCTTCACTATCTTTCCATACAATGGGCAGGCCCTGAGTGACCGTTGTGAAGGATCGCTAAACGAACAAACCAGAGTCAATCGCAGAGTAAACTTGTAATGAGAGAGAATCACTTGGAATCCAAGAAGGTATTCATAGTCTTCGCGGTCGATAGATTCAATTATGACGCTCAATTTGAAGGTACCAACCCCGGCGTAGCTGCTTATCTATGCGGTGTAAGCATCAGCGTACGTGGCGAGCATGGCCATTAAGCGCATGCTTACCTTGCGAACCATAAATCTAACCGTGCTCGTCCCAAACCCGAGATTCTGTTTGATCTCTAAGTGAGCAATCCCCGCCCGATACTCTGCTTGTTTCGCGAGATCTATGACCTCCTCGTATTTAGCTATGACGCCAGCGCACACGGGCGCACTGTCACATCTGTCATACACCACGGTTATGTTTCCGAACTCGAAAGGCCTACATGACCCCATATCAACACAGAGTTGAATCTGGGATGATATAACTCACTCGGGAGTAGGAGGCGCCCACACGAGAGACTTCGGGCAATCGTAGGCTCTGTAAGGTTGCATCCCAGCATCTTCGGTCTGGCGGATCAGGACCACTGATCGCGGACTCCAAATAAAACCAAAGTCAAGCACGATTGCTAGGATGAATCGTAAGTTCAATCGCCTAACAAAACCCACACAAAACAATCACCTTCGATATATACGTAGTTATGAACTCTGAGCCACACGTAAGCTTTAGCTGGGAACCATTACCGTCGACCCGGTACTCACACTATTTCGCCTTTACCTGATGCCATAATTTGGGGTAACGAGGATGCTACCCAACAAGGTATCAATTGAGCGCTTAGTGTCGTGGGTAGTGAGACGGGAAATGCGATGCGAGAGTGGCGGCGTTCGAGTAGCCGACTCAGTCCCCCTTATAGATGGGTTTTCGATCAATGAATATATGATTAAATCGACCGTTTAGATGAGTTCACGATTGATCGTGTACTGAGGCTTTCAAGGAATACTTCGTGAGATGGTGCCCGGTGATTTCGTAGGCAGGACCGCAGCCTTGGAGTGTCTATAATAGCGTGGAGGGCTGAAACCTCGTAGAAAGAGCGGGTGTGGAAAAGACGAAAGCGGTTCAAACGGGCGGGACTGTGGATTAGAAGGGCAAATTGTACCAAGGTACCGTAGTTTATATACCTACGACGAATATGGCATTTAGCATCCGACGGGAACAAGGGCGAAATAAAGTTATTGTTTATACTTGAACGAAAGGGAGGTAGTACCTTGAAGACATCTTGGAGAACAAGGATGAAAGGGAAATCTGACCCAGTGGCGTGTAACGTCAGTCACATTGCTTGGATTAGGGGCTTAGACCAAACACCTGCTTTCGGCGGGAAGGGCGCTTGACCTAACTTGACTACAAGTCGACAACGCGCACGACTCACCAGTGAAGTGCAGGGAACTTGTCTCTATTCCCTGGATCCTCATGAAATTGACCTCACTGAGTCATCCAAGATGCTTCTAAAGCGACACTAGTGACGGTCAGGATTTCGGAATAGGTAATAATAGAAGCGGTCGTTCGCATATTCTGCTGTATTGGTGTGTCCTCAAACTCATTCGATAATCGCCACTAACCTAATTCTGCGTGGTACTGAGCTAGCTAGCGACCACGAACAACGTATCTATATAGATAAATCGACCGCGGTATTCGTATCCGCTCCCTCTACGCCAAGAACCATGCATGATGCATCATCGAATCAGCGCTATACGGCGGTGCAGTGCGCGCTACAACTTATCGTAGCTCCTACTCACCAACATCGTTGCAGACATTTCAAGGATACCTACAGCTTAGACGTGTTGTTCGGAAGGTGGTTTTGACCTAGAACAAGGCGTTTATTTATGTAAAGGTGCGTTCCTGCTCAATACCAATACTCGTTTCCTCTCTAGATATTGTCTCAGGGACCGAGACACGCATGAGCTGACAGCAATGCCAACTAACGTTGGGGCCGGGTATCTTGGCGAACGGCCTGATACACACAACTAGGCGGAGGCCCTGCGCCCTAGTGCTGAGGCGAGCTGTAAAACCGAAGCTGGATGTGCGCCTGGCACGGCCGTCCTCCATCGCCTCATTCTCCAGACCATCTGGCGGCCGTTATGACGTTTCGCGAGCTATTTTAAGTTGTCGAAAGCGTTCCGCGCAGCCATTGTCGGTAAGCACCACATCGCCTCGATCACGGCCAATTGTGCTCAATATATTCTCATCCCATAGGTCTCTAGCAGCTCAAACACGCCCATTACACATTGTCGTCCCCTTCGACCCAAGGGCGTACTTCTACGTACAAAGCAATGCGAATTGAGGTCCGTCGTTGCCCGTCCACGTCGTCGAATCGTGTTCCCATTTGTTTCCGCATACGGTGTGCCGAGGTGGCAATATGTGGTGGCAATACGTGGTGTTGTTTGGTATTCAAACCGAGGTGGTTAAGTCGCTCTAGCCACACTTCCTCCTCTTGTTCAGTACACCCACTTCGGTTCCTATTCTTACGCAGTACCCATGTTGACCATCGCGAACCCCCTGCAGCGGCGCGGAATCAACAAGCTCCCCTCCGAACTCCTCGGGGAGATCTTCAAGCTCGCTTCCACAGACCGTTTCATCTACGAGGAACGAACCGTGCCTCCAGCATGCACACTCGTCGCGCTCAGCCATGTCTGCGGGACATGGCGAACCATCATTCGGGGCGCCCCGCAGCTGTGGACGATCGTGTGCGGGGTCGAGCCGCCTGCGATGATACGCGAAATCGTTACGCTCTCGCGAAAAATGCCGCTCTTGATCATGCTTGTTGAGAAAAAGAGCGACAATGAGGCCGGGGAGGCTGATGGTCAGGAGCACCGTGACGAAGACGAGGGCGAAGACGAAGACGAAGACGAAACTGAAGAATGGCACAGGTGTGAAGACAATGGAGACGACGAGAATGGTGAAGAGTGGCATGGTATAGAGCGGCCTGATGATGAAGATAGGGCCGGCGGGTTGCATGGTGTGCACGACTATGGGAGCAGTGACAGCGAAAGTGATGATGAAGGAGACAGCGAAGCAGACAATGAGAGCGACGGCTCGGACGACAGTGGCGATAACGACGACACATACGGAGTAACCTCAAGGGACGCGGCAGAGATTATTCTTGCGCAGCTGCATCGCATTGCAACACTCCACATTTCGCTCAACAGCGAAGACGCTCCTGCCCTACTCCCTTTGCTTGATGTCAACACCCCCCTCTTGGGATACCTCAGACTTCAGGTCGTGGGCGAGGATGCACCTATTGTCGTCAATCCCTTCCGGGGGACGACACCCCCGCAACTCACCATGCTCGCGCTGACGGGTGGATGCGAGCTCAGCCACATATCGACCATGTGGACACAGCTGACGCATCTTTATCTGTACAGCGAGCCAGATAAAGCCCATCGAGAGCCCTACCAGTCTGACGGTGGCTTTGTGCGTCTCTCCTCTGCGCTTGCCCAGATGTCTTCTCTGGTAGACCTCGATATGCGCGGCGCCATCCCACCGGACATCTGCACCTTCGCGCTGTCCGAGATCCAAGCAATCGATCTTCCTCGGCTCGCTTCTCTCACCATCCGGGACTTTGCCAGCAAGTGCTTCCTCTTCCTGGCGGCGCTCAAGTGCCAGCCCGACACGCTCACAGTGGCCGCTGGCGAGGACGATGACTACGCAGACTACGAGCACTACGAGTCGCGTTATTATTATCTGTTCCAGATGTGCCAGCAGCAGATGGCCGCGGTCTTCGAGAGGAACCCGGTATCTCACATCACGCTGGAGAACAAGCCTGATGAATTCTTGGTGAAGGGGTTCCGCTCGCAGGAGGGCGCCCCCAAGAGCGCCTTCGGACACCCGCTGACGGTGGAGATTTTGCATACGCAGCCGTCCTTCGTCAATGAGGAGCTGGTTTCCCGTGCCATAAACATCTTTCCGGCGCGGCAACCCCACAAACTGGGGGTCGAGTTGAAGAACATAGATGCCTTGGATCTGACATCGGTCGCATGGAATCTACACACGTTAGAAGGGATTAGCTGTGACGACATAAGCATTGATGGACACGAAGCGCATTGGTGGGCTTCTCCAGAGGACGAACTTTCCGTTGGTGGTGTCGAGGCGGAGCGAGGAGTTGTAGGAGATGAAGAATAGACTATCCCGCCTATCCCGCCTCGTTCATTTCTCATGCTCGTGGCGCGATTAACTCATTTATTTCAGACTACGTATCTATAACAAGTCCGTTCTGACCGTCGCACCTCATCTTCTCGGTACTGCGTAAAAGTTGATACTACCTATAAACTTGAACCAGCTGTAAGTATTTATCCCCATTTTGGATTACGCTTTGGGTCTACGTACGTATACTCGACTACTACCCTTTACGCATGCAATAAGGCCGTGCAGTCCTATTGAGTGATGGTGATTAAAAGAAGACGGGATAGGACCGGTCGGCCTCCTCTCCAAAGCGCAGTAGCCTTTGAACAACGAGGGACGGAATCTGTGCGCATTGATCTACGAGCTCATACGAGCCGGGGAACCCAGCGATCCGAGTCGCATGTCGTCCCCTTGTCTCGCCTATGATCGATACAACCTAACCCAGACAGTTATTCGAGGCATGATCGCAACATTGACAGGATACCAGCACAGCGGTGCGAAGTGAGAGGATGGTGTCGAACCTCGAACCATGGAATGTCAAGCTGCAAAAGGTCGGTAGCGAGGACAGCGGCAAGCAAGAGTTTGACTCCCATACGAGTGTACCGAGGAAGTCGTAGTGCACGGAGTATCCACACCAGAATGATGCCTACCATACCATTCGCGAGGTCCGTCTGCTGCGACAACAGTAGCCGGGTTACATGCCTGTTGCCCGCCTCGTTTCAGAGGGTGTCGTAGGGAGGTCTTGATCCTTCACCTCCTCCTCCTCCTCCTCCTCCTCGTCGTCGTAAGCATCCAGGACACTACGCTGACACCAAGTCGAATGGTAAACGGTCTTGACGAGGAAAGCGATGACACACGTGTTCTGACACTGGCCCATGCACAAGAGAGAGCGAGAGAGAGCAGGGAGAGAGCAGGGAGAGAGCAGGGAGAGGGCTGGCGGGTGCGTACCCGACTGTTGCTTTGGGAGTATCCCTCCCGGGGGGTTGATTTGGGTCGAGATGACACCTCGTCGGCCTCCTCGAGACGACGAGGTGTATTTCTGCGTTTATTGGGCTGGTAATGGGTATCGGGGGAAGGACTGAGGTGCTCGCGAGAAGGCGGGGGCGCGTTGTCGCTATATCCGAAGCGTGCACGCCCCGCAGTTGGAAGAATCATATCCAAGCCGCGATACGTCGTGCGTGAATGCGTGTGCGCGGATGGTGTGTGCGGCTGTTGGAAGGGTTGGCAGGATAGCAACCGACATAACTAGGAGGTTTTGGGCGTTTGGATGTCCGTCCGCATCCGAAGTGGATTGAATGGAAAGTCCGCCGCGCGAGTGAAGCGAAAGTGACGTGGTACGTAAGTAGCAGGGGTACAGAAGGACGGGGAGGCCAGCGTACTGTTCTTCGAGTCGTACGAAGAGGGAGAGAGTCTGCGCGATGACGAGACAAAGGACTCATGGATAAGTAGATCCTAGTGTTGGGGCAAGTACGTATGGGGACCATGAATATGCGGACGGAACGCCTGAATCGGTGGTCGCGTTGTATGCACGACTGGTCCTGGCCGGCCAGTGGCCACATACGCGTATGGGTGCACATTTCACGACGCGTTTGACTAAAAGCGACGGATGGGGTCCATTCCATGGAGAGCGTGGTTGGCGGGTGTGCAGGCCTGCGGAGTGAGGGGGGCGTATCTTCGTTGGTATTATCGAGTGGGGGAGGGAGGCGAGACAACGATCCGAAGGTATGATGGTAGACGTGACCTCGAGTTCGTGCGTGAAGGCTGCGGGTTCATGATCATCCGTCGCACCTTCGCATACGCCGAGTGTGTAGCACTCAGTGGTCGTAGCGCCGCCCATTAACGCTCATTCGAACACAGTGGTGTGACAGTGGCGGCGACAGGGAGGGATATAATGAGAGTGTGGTCGTATCGTATAGCGGTACAGACAATTCAGCTAGTGTCAACGGGGCCTTGAACGTGATAGGAGTGCGGGCAGGGGAAGAGTCGGCGGGCTGAGGCCGTGATGTTGTTTTGGGGATGCGTAAGCTTGCGAGCGAAGATTATACCCCAGCTACAGCACTGGTTGCACCGACTCCGATGCCACCTGGGCGCCTCGTTTGTGAAGGCGAGACCGAGGGGAATGCAACGTGTATGCCTATGCCTGCATAGCCCTCGATTGCGGGTATTATACGCCCGAGCATCAAGTGCACTTGGGTTGGATTGAGGTTCCTCCGGTCTCGTCCTGTCAAGGTGAGAGTTGAGCGTGTATGCTGGGAGTAGAGAAGGAGCAAAGAGGGGAATACCTCAGCGTGCCGCGGCTAGAGGGATAAAGTATATCGGGGGTGAGAGGGCGAAAGAGATCTCCCTCACAATTGAGCGATTTCGTGGTGGAGTGTCGACGTCATGCTGAAAGACACAGCGTCATCGGAGAGTATACGGGGGTCGTAGAGTCTGGATAGTATAACAAAAGACGATGCATGAGAGGGAAACGAAACAGGCAGTGACAACGTACTATGGGTTTTGGACTGCGTTTCCCTGACCCAACCTATTCCAACCCGCGTTCTTGTACGCAATTAGTGAAGACGCAATGCTGTGCGTGTACGAGAGAGGCGAGACTAGTTTCTCCATCGACACGGAGGATGATTGTCATTGATTGTAGCGTGTTGGGCATGAAATCGGTGGATGGGTAGGCTTTGGGGTAAAGTTATGAGAGGGCGTGATCGACTACGGCTCTGCGTTCATGTCGGCGACCGACGTGGAGCTCACCGTGCTGGTTTGTAGCGCAGAATAACAGGCAACTGTCCTTGATTTTGGAGATGGTCGAAGCCGACATTGTTTGGCCCAGACCCCCCGGCCAAATAGGCGAAGTCCGAAGCGGCTATCTCCTTCACTATTGCCTCAACATCAACATCAACGCCTCAACCGTGAATCTATATCCTTAATTCATGATATGTCCTCCTAAGCCTTCACCGCTACCGGCCTCGTCAAGGCCTCGAATCTGCTATCTCCATTCCCCCTCGCATTGCGTCCCAAAGATGGGCGCGTCGTCGTCTTGTTCATTGACGCATTCGGGTGAAATCACCTCCGCCCCGCACGCTCAACGCTCAGACCCTGCTTCGCGCATCCGCTGGCTTTGGGACGTGCCACACTTCGTGATGCGCATGCGAGATCAGAATCGGATCGAGTAACATAGTGGCAGCGGCAGTGGCCCTTCGATCTTGATCGACCCTGATCACAAAGTACAACAGGTGGAGCGAGATCGTGGATCTTCGAAAGGGATATGCCCAACAGTCAACATCCAGGAATGCAGCATGCCACGGGGCACACCCTACCTCCTAGTACATGGCGCTCTGCGTCGTCAATCTCGACGTAAGATAGTAGTAGCTTGGGTGCGTGGCCGCCTATTCTCTATGCCTATGTGCTGATCAAGATACCTACTCCCGTTGATCTACAAATGGTAATTGTGCCACACCAGATCTCTTTGATTGTAGGTGGCTATTCGTATCAGTCCATGAAAGTGGACTGGCGCCACCCACCATTGTGCTGTACCAAAGAAATGTGGCACACTTGGCCACATCCTCCTTCTGTGGCCTCGTCTTGGACGAGATGGACTGTGTATAAGTATCGGCACTCCAGCTCTAATGAGTCCCCATCACACTCACTACCCACCTCCAAACATACTTCACGCCTCACAAATGTCCACGCGCCATGACATAGATTCCAGGCTCGCCAGCCAAAATATCGTGCCCCGATTCCCGCGGCCCTTCGATGGCAAGCGCACGGCGCCGCCAGTCGCCGTCAACCCCGCCCTGACTATCGGGAGCCCCAACACACTCGACGACCCCATCCTCGTCGCTGACATCCCCGTAAGTCTTCACACCGTCACCTTGCTATATAGGCATACACGATGATGATATTCTTGATACTGATACTGATGCTGTCCGCCTTCGTCGCAGCGGGCGCGAGACAAGGTCGTGTGCGAGTGCGGGGGCGAAGTGACGCGGTCGTACCTCGAGAAGCACCGGCTCACGCCGAAGCACCTCGCCTTGGTCGCTGCGCAGCACAAGGCGCGCGCGAAGCCCCATGGCGCGAGGCAGAAGCAGAAGAAGGGGGACGGGGTTCCACAGGGCCTGGCCCGTGCCACCGCATCCGCATCTGGAACACCCAGCGCGCATGCGCAGGATGGTGAATGTGCGGCCAGCGACAATGCCCGCTACCCAGACGGTCAAGGACAGCGTGCCTGCGCGCGCCAGACCCCTCACGCCGACTCTGACGCCGACGAGTGCGTGGTGCCGCTTGACTCTGCGTACTTTGATGCCACCTACAGCACCCTCATGACCAACCCCTACCACCGGGACGATGCTTTTATCTACCGCTGAAGTTGAACTTGGTTTTTCGTCATTCCGCGTCAATTATCATTCCTTGTAATATGTATATATAGCATGTACTACGACTGCAGGGGTTCGTAGTTCATACAATTCAGTTTATGATTTGCACGTACGCATTCAGGGAGAGGGTGATGTATGTCGGGAGTAGGTGGCGGAGGAAGTAGACCATAGTTTGGCGCGTTCGTAAAGGGCCGTAGGGTGAACGCGACAGAACAAAAGAGGCCGTGGGATAAGCCTCCGAGTCCAGCACGACGGTTGAGAGTTGCCTTGCAAGTGAGATGTCGGTATCGACCTCAGGAAATGAGCGATATAGCCGCCAACGGAGCTCGTAGGTTGAATAAGCTTGGAGGGGAGGTGCATGAGGGCGGTGGAGAGGTTAAGCGAAAGACGGAACGACGTACCATGAGTGGGATCGCGAGGCCCTGACCCATCTTACTCCACTACCCTCACCGCAGAACACGCATCTCGCGCATCTCTTCGGCGGTTCCGCTGCCGAATCACATCCAAAGTCAGCCATATGCATCAGCGTCTCGGCTGGAGGAAACGAGCCAGGGAGGATTCCAGGATACGTACCTCGTGTGTGATAGGATGGAGATCTTGCGTGCGCCGCCGTGCTTTGTGAGGCCGTGGTGGAGTTTGGCGCGCTCAAACACTCGGTGCAGCTGTGCGCCAAGTAGGGGTCCATGTTGTCTCTGAGAAGTGCGGCAACGGGCTCTCATTTGAGTGGAGTATGGATAAGTAAACGCGCGACAGACGGCAAAAAGAAAGGAAGGGAAGCACACCCAAATCCCATCTGGCAACGAACAGCGTGTTTTCCCTGGTGCGCCATTCCCCTTCACCATGCTCGCTTTGCGGGAGAGGATTGGGCATGGGGTACATAGACATGGACATAGAGAAGTAAGGAAAGTATGTCAGCTTCGTTAGCGGTCGCGTTGGACGAACAGTGACAGAGTCATGGACATAGTGAGGTCATCTCGCCAACTGAGAGCCAAGTAGGCACGATACACGGTCTTCGAGATTGTGAATGACAAGGGACGGGGTATCTTATTGGCGGGGGTGTGTTTTGGCGAATGCACTGGGGTTCACGGTGGTGTCGTCACTATGATCCGCACCACAATGGGAGCTGTGGAGGGTTGGATGGACGGGCTTTGTGCCAATAGTTTTGCCAAGGGGTGTATTCGTGTTCCGGTATGTTACTTCCCAACGCCTCCAGCCTTTTATCTCCCCCAAACCTCTTCATTTCACTTCGTCGAAGATGGACCCTACCTGCGCGCTGTTGAAGATACGCCTGGTGTTCCATCCGTTTGAAACACGTCGAGTGCGGAGGGGTGTCGCTGGGTCACTGCTTTGCATGGAGAGACGCGCTGCTGATGAATCCCCCCCTCCCTATTCGTCTTTCTCCCTCGTCGGCCTCGGCGACGAATACAAGCTCCTCGCCCTCAGACGCAACCCGCTGAGACGGATCAAAATAATCCTGAAGAAACGACTGGGTGCTGGCTCAGAGGAAGTCCGCAATGCGCCTTCGCAAGGCATGCAGGTGGCGCCTTTCGAGTCGCCTCAGGTCCCATGGGGTAAACATCGCCGCGCTGCCGAGCCCATAGTAGAGGGAATCGCAAATGTCTGATCCCCGTCGACGTGTACCACGAGAGAAAGGAACATATCCGGGGCATGCGAGGGCTCGACACGAAATAGTCACCACGAGGGTTGAGTAGTTGTCGATCGGCCACGGGAAGCCGGGAGGAGTGATGAGACAGCAGGATTCACCGAAATGAGCGTAGATGGTGAAATTTGTGCTCGGGAGCGCGTAGAGGGTTCGCGTATCAGTGATTCCGTGCTCCCAGAGATCTTCGGTATCTCTTTTCGCGTGTCCTCAGGACGTCTGTTCCTCGTCATTCTACCCACAATCGTGAGGCATCTACATGGGCCCCGCCTTTGTAAGTATAATCCTCAACAGCTTGGAGGCAAAAAGGAGATCCATTGCTCACCTTCAGGCTACCACCGCCTTCATTTCTCACTACGATCACGACTCTGAGGAGGTCCTCCGCACGCCACGCCATCGCAGTCCATTCCGAGTATAACGTGTTCATCTCTCTGACGACTCGCGGTTCACCAGCGTAGAGGGGCGCAGCAGGGAATACTGTCAGCGAGGAGCGAAATCATACTGGTCACCGGTAGCGAGCTGGTGTGGAGACAGTGAGGGGCGTCGAGGTTGGAAGCGAGTGTCATTCTGACGTGTTTCTCGTAGTGAAAGCGACTGGAAAGAGTTCTGTGCCGATAGACAGAGAGTGAGAGGGAAGCGCTGATGCGCTGATACACTTGCATGATGTTTGTCTTGCGGATATGTTCGCGACCTTTGGCGGTGACGTAGACCGAGATAGAGCGCGAATCTGGCATACAAAAGTGGCAGAAGGCCGAGCTACTTGGTCTGGGAGCTTCAACCAAACAGTCCACTTTTGGTGAGACGGGCGCTTGTCCAGAACCAACAACTCTGTAGTCAACGAGGTGTATGCCTTCCTGTCTGAATTACCTTCAACACAGTTCTCAGAATCTCTTTTAGCCGTCAATGAAGCATCCCTTAGGAAGCGACTGTACGACAATAACAACTTCTCGAAGTACCGATAGACTGAACCGCTGTGAGGAGGTAAGCAACCCCTCATCGCCTTCAATTCTGAGTGATTTGTTGGCCGCGGATAGCAATCTTATTCACCAGCTTATTCCAAACGCCCCCATGTAGCTCTCTAGGTGCCAATGAGGGTAACTGAAGGGGCGCCGGCCCACGGGTTCGACAGGGTGTCGCGCTCGTATTGGGTATGATAACTTCGCATTGAGCGGTACGACTTGTTCTTTGATTTTAACTCTGATATCTTGATGCATCATAGATCCCTCCGAGTCGATACTGCGTCTGTCGCCTGCCCCGTCCCTGCAAGTCTTCGATGTCTAAAACATCTGCGTGCACCAGATCGCCACGTGCATTCTGCCGGGATCGGGGTCAGACTATCGAGATGAACGTTCGATCTTGATCATCCCACAATGTACAACAGGTGGCTGTACACTCGACAATCGAGATGTCCATGAACTGCCGCCACACCCTACTTCCCGGGATATGCCACGATAACGCTAAAGCCGTGTAGCGCCCTACGATATCAGTATCAGCGAAACCAGTTGATGATAGTAGTATGGGTGGTAGCCACTCACCGTCTGCACCTAGATGCTGAATGTATTGAAGGTGGCTGTTTATCTTCGAGTGGGATATTCCGAATCTTTTTGATTGTGGCGGCTACGTGGACTCTTCCTTGAATGTGGACTGACACCACCCTCCATTGTGCTGTAACAAAGAAGTGTGGCATCCTCGGCCACATCTTCCCTGGGTGGCCTCATGTGGACCTGCTCGATATCCCTATAAATATTGGCACACCAGCTCTGAGAACTCCCCATCACGCTCACTGCTCACCTCAAAACATCATTAACGCCCATCAAGTCCAAATGTCCTCGCGTCATCACGTAGATCCCAGGGCCGCGAACCCCACTCTCGTGCCCCAGTTCCCGAGGCCCTTCGACGGCAATAAGACAGCCCCGCCCCAGGTGCTCGCCATCGACCCCGCCTTGACAATCGGCCGCCCCCGCACCCCCGATGAAATCATCGACGTCGACGCCATTCCCGATGAAATCGCAATTCCCGTAAGCCCTCATATCATTCCAATCCCCTCAATGCATCATTCTTATTCTTAACTTTCGGTGTAGCGTGCCCGTGACAAGGTTAAGTGCGAGTGCGGGGTGGTGCTGACCCGCTCGTACCTCGAGAAGCACCGCCTCACCACGAAGCACCTCGCCGCGATCGCTACGCAGCGCCTGGCGGCCGCGGACCCCAAGGGTCAAAAGCAGAAGAACAAGGCTGGGCGTACGAACACCCAAGCTCGTGCCACCGGCTCCGGCAAAGCGAACGACCACGGGCAGAATGGTGCAACCTCTAACTCCCAGCAGTACGCGGTGCCGTTTGATCAAGCGCTCTTCGACGCCTACAACGCCAAGTTCCAGACCAACCACTACTACAACCCAGATGACTACGGCTTGTGATGCCTATGTCCACAAGCCGTAGTCATCGTACTCTACGAGTCTTCGTCATTTTCCTTCCGTCCTATGTTGTACAATATAATGTAAGAGTTTGCTAGGACTCATATATCTCAAATGCATACCTGTGTACATATATCTCCCAGTCTGAGTGATGTGCGGAACATACATATCACATTTTGACTTTCCACCTCAACTCTCACCATATTGCAGCTGTTTTCCTCCTCTCTACTCACGCTCCCTACAGGGGAAGGAACAGCAGGGCGTACATAATCTTGCACGCCCGAGCGCGGCGCGGTAGAATGACACCTGCCCCCGAGAGCACTGAGGCGTCGTCAATCGGACGCGGGAAGGGGGAGGCGTAAACACAACATTTTCTGTACCATCTGGGCGGAGTAGTGAGACAGCGATATGAGCGTAGAGGGTGATATTTAATCTCGGGAGCGAGGTTTTGCGTATCGGTGAGTCGTTCCTCCCCAAGGGCTTGTGCGGTGCCTCTTTACAGCTCCTTTTGCGTGTCCCCAAGACGTCTGTTCGGCGTCGTCAGCCCAGAATCGCGAGGTATCGTAGCGCCTGCCGTTAAACTACTGTCCTCAGCAGCTCTGAGGACAAAGGAGACCAAATGCTCACCTGCAGGTTAGTACCGACCTCACTGCTCACTGAGTACTGATCGATGATTCTCCATCCTTCCCGCCTCCCAAAATCTGCCACTTCGCAGCGTCAATCGACAATTTCAGATGTTTCCAGGCGATTTACTGTTTCTGAGCAGGACGGAATCAAGGGCCCAGTACCTTTACTCGTTTCTGGACGTAGTGATGGGACTACCAGTCAGAACAGCACAACAGCTGAGAACAGGACGACCGACTCACCGAGCGCGTGAGGGAGAAGTGCCAGCGTGAAGCGTGTATGTATGGAAGCAGAAACGGCGAGGGTAAACAGTATCCACTTCCGTGTGATGAGATTGGTGAGCAATATGGTTGCTTTGTCCTGGCATTGTCAAACCGTAACGTAAGTCGCGGACGGCGCTTGTTTGACAAATAGAGTTAGACCAAATACGCACCACGCCGCCGTCGGCCAGGCTCTCAAAAACTCGATGTATAATTCGCTGAACGTGACAGATATTCAGCACAATGAACTCACAACCATGGGCTTCGAACAAGATTGAGTTTCGGGCTGCGAGACCCAATCTGAACAGTATCTTGCTGTTGTCATTAACATTATTTAGCCCTGCATCGCTCACCACGACAGCCCAGCGGCGCTGCGCACGGGCCTACGCTTCAAACTGCCCTGGATAATATGCACGGACCACCATCCGACGTTGTTTGGCCAGTAACGAACCAAACAAAGTCCAATGCCCCTCCTCGTCTGTCGTCTGCGTCGATCCATGCAGCTACGATCGCTATTCCCGATTTTCCAGCCTACCTCGTTGTACTCGAAGGCCCAAACATTGCTTCCATAACGCCTACTCGCCGCGATTTTCTCTTGCTGCTGGATTGGCTTCAGTGCGCATAGTCGCACTCTTCAGGTCGGCCACCATCAAGCTGGATACAACTAGGCCACTCTAAAGAGTTGATGGCACCCACCTACTTTTTCAACGGCCAACGACGACGAGGCGAGTGTTGTCCACGCGTCCTTGAGCCCGTTGGTCTTGAATATTATCCTGAGTTCGAAGCGCTGAATACCCCGCTGGCCTTGTGCCATCAATGTTCAACGTTAACATCGGCTACCAGGCGGACAGGGCTCAGCGCTTCGGCATGCCCGCATCAGTCTCCCAAGGTAGGAGAGCCGCTCATCTCTCCTGTCACGTCTTATCGATATCTAGCACCCTTCCCCCGCCCAAGTAAACCGCAACCCTTCTCTCGTTGCTTTTGGTTCCTTCTCAAAATATCCTTGGCCATCGTCACCCTCGTTTTCCATTTCAACAATATACCCCACGCCATTCTTAACGCCAGGTCTGTGCACTTCATCATCCTACGCAAGTTCTGGTCACATATTTTCTCTGTTTTCCCCACCCAACCACGTTTTTATCCTCTCTTTCGTAGCATACATGAGCTCTTTGTATCCACACACGCAGCGCTCAGCGCTACTCCAGCATTGAGCGCTTGAGCCCCGACTCTCCTCTTTGCCTGTTGCATCTCCTTTATCCACCTTCGTCGATCCCATTGTGCTAAAGCACTACCAACAGCGGAGCAAAGCCTGAAATTGCCAGACGTCTGCGTTCATTCCCGAGGCGTGCCGAGGGAGTCCATGCATTATGGGTATTCGTCCTCCCGTGGTGGGTTTACGACACGTCGCCACGCGTATAGCGCCGAGTCGAGTACTTGAGATACCTGAATGCGCGTTCAGTCTGCGCACTACCGTATCGAGCCGTTGTCTGTCTTTGAGATGCAAGAGGCGGTCCCGAACCAGCGGCAAAGATGGTTAAGGACGGGCTGTACAAAGCGGGCATGGAACATATGGGTTGGCGTACGAGTTGTAAGCTGCTGTGCCCCCTGGGAGGCACCGTATACGGCGGTCGTCAGAGAAGTGTTCCACACGGCGTTCGATTCCAGGATAAGAAGTTTACGCAAGTCGGTGGCTTGTGATAAGGTGACCGAGCGTTTCGTGGTGCCGTTTGGTGAACAGACGTAGGATAGCAGGAGCCTGGATTGGCTGTCTACGGAGGCGATTTGGGTTCGTGACGAGGGAGTAATAATTGTATTGCTCGTAGTCCTTCCGTGGCCCGTGAAGCAGGGGCTTAACTTTCTCGGGGTCACGAGGTAGCAGGGAGGGTTCTCAGAATGGTGGGCGACTATGTATGCGGCTGGTTCACGAGGCAGATGCTGGCCGTGGGGGCTTGGTGGGTAGTGGCTGGATTGAGCGCGCTGCGTCATCCGATCTTGAGCTCGATGGTGCAAACCCGACGCGTCCAGGGTGTACCCAATGAGCTAAATGAGATCGAGACACGTTTGGGCAGCAATTTGTAGGCTCACTGATCTAGTGGACGGCTGCGAGGCGTCGAGATACTGCGGCACGAGCTGTAGAAAGTTAATCAGGGCCATTGGTCTCATCTGGTTGCTGGAGACACACCAAGTCGTCCTAGCTGTTCAGCTACTGCTACCGCGCGCTGTCCCCGCGTTGTGAAGTACCCCGATGTATACCGTCTCTGTCGTCTATGATGAACCTCCTGTCGATCGACCTCTGTGCCGTTCTCTGCACTCCCGGGGCAAGAGCACTCTCAGAGAGTGAAAGAGATGCGAGTTCTTGATCAGACCCAGGCAACAAGAGAACTGGGGCGGACGGCCCAGCGGGAAGAGGGAGTGTCGGAAATGGACACGCGCGCAGAAGAGGTGTTTGTTATCCTCTTCAGACGACTTGAGTGCGTTTTCCTGTTCTTCAGAACCGATTGTCAGCTCGCCATTTCGAAGGCTACGGAAGACTCGCCGAAGAAGTTTGGCACTGAATCTGCGCCGTCTGGACAGAGATATCCGCGCATAATAAAGCAGGGAGATCGCGCGAGGTTGTCCTCCTGGAAAAGCCAAGTGGTCTAGCGCGTAGAGTTGAAGATGAGCCCCGGATCTGTTTGGCGAAGAGCCATTTGGCAAACAAGGGAAGCTAAGTCAACGGGCGCTTGATGTCCTCTCTCCCAAGACGCAGAACTCTGCGTAAGTCACAATCGTGTGGCATCGACTCGCTCAGAATATGATTGATCTCCGTGCGTTAGCGCCGACCTTGTGATCTTCTCAAGCTCCATACGACAGTGCTATCGACGACGCAAGTGACGGGTATACTGTGGATCGAGATAAACAAGAAGCGATGAGGGTTGGTGTGTATACTGTCTTATATTGGTACGCCGTACGTTCTTTCTGCCGTGTTCCATCATTTATCTACGCTCCCACAGCCACTGAGTACTGAACTCCAACGTCCCGATGTATTAGAAAAGTGGGTCCGCGACGGCGCTGCGACGTCATCATGAGTGAAGTGTGTTCAAGTTGGTGATGCCTGGTACGTCCTATTCCTGCAGCTTCGTTTCACCTTCCGTATCTTCGTTCGCATTATGCACTATTCCCCCTCTCCCCCATCCGTTCGTATTACTCTCTTCCTTCGCATCCCCCTCTATCTATTTTCATTCCTTCTATCTATAACTCTAAAGTTTGACCTTTGTTTGACCTTTTACTCCCATAGACGACCAGCGTGACGGTGCAGCAAGCTTGGAGACAACCCCGTCATTGGACGGGATATGAGGTGCGATGGCGACGATATCGTGAGGGAAGGAGGGACGGCAGCTACCAACGGACCGTAAACAGGTAAGCGACCTGATTCGACATCGTACGCACGGCTGCTCACCGCCATTCGCCCCAGCTACTTTAACGCGTACAACTCTCCCCAACCGACGGCCCCAATATCAAGACTTCCTCCATCTATAGCGTCCTTGATACCCTTCCTCTCCCTCCCGTCGAATGAGGATGTCGCGCGTCTTGGCATGCTACAATCGCAGCTCAGCATGGAATACCGTGCACATACTCGCGGGCATCCGGCTCCCGGCTCCCGACTCTTTCGTGAATCACCGACGTCTTGCTTCCATACAATAGATTAACCAGCAGGCCTTGACGCGTTGCGATTTGCTCGCACCCAGCATCTCAGCCTCTCCATATTCCTCCCTCGAACTCCTGCCATTCGCTTTCAACTCGACCTTGGCATCTAACCTACCCGTTCCTCCGTCTCGACGAAACAGCTACCACAATTTTATGACTTCAATATATCAATTATCGCCCCGCTCTGCGTGCTTGCCCGAGCGCCGTTTTATCCACGCAAGCTCTAGACTCTAGCATGAATAGAGAGTCCACAACGCCGCCGTTCGCCAGTTTTTCAACTCCCCTGCGACGAACTCGAGTTGCGAAGTCCCGTCTCTCGTTGGCGCGATTGTATCGCCCCTGATATCGCACAGCGATAACCCGTGGATACCGTCATCCTTCGTCTGCGGTGCAGGTGTCCAAACTTGTGGCCATCCCCGTCCTCGTAGGCCTGCGCTGTGAAGGTATTCAACGCCTGCCCACTTTTTTACTCCGTCGACCGCGAAACACATACAGACATGATCATCGAGGGACTGCCCTCGCTTCTACCTGACACGCAAATGCACAGAAGAACGGCTCAACGTCGTCCTAGTCCTTTCTCGGCCCCCAGCTGCCCTCTGCGCTATTTATCACCATCGTAGGGCCCTGTGGAGTGCAGACGCGTCCACTCAGCACCCACTGCTGACGAAAAACTTCGGGAGCCGCGCTGGACGTAGCAATATTCGCGGACTCTTGAGGTTGATACACGCGGCTGGATATTCAGATCTAGCTCAGATCCCCTGATCCTTGCTGGACTCCATCATCGTGTACGCTACTTCGTCGCCGCCTATGTCTAGATCGATCGTTGCGGGCTCGTTCTGTCTGAGAATATGGAGTCGACGCGGCTGTGGGGTTGGGTATGAATGGCATAGGGTGTAGGTCGGTGGGAGTGATGACACTGCTCGAACTGCAATCACAGCACTGAGGTCGATCGATAGCATAGTGGAGAAAAGATGTAAATATTGACAGAAGGCAAACAAAAGACAGATATATGTTCATAAATGCATACTTTGGAGTGAATATAAAACATTTCTGGCATGATTACCCTGATTCACTGCACGTCGGCCCCTCCTGCCCCCAGCTGCCACTCGTTTTGTTCGTGGTCCGAAAAATGCCTCGCAGCCCCGGCAGGAGCTCGAATCGGCGAAGGAGAAATACACTGCCTTTCCTACGACTGGGTGTGCCCGGAGTCGGCGTTGCGACTGAGAGATAGACCGTGATACAAATGAGATCGGTGACGATGATGTGTGATGGATCAGAACTTACTGTTGTTCGTATTATTCCGCCCCCCGACATTTCCACCATGGATGGGAGCACCATATATGTCTCCCGTCACCGATCCCATAACTTGAACAACATTAACGGTTATCGTTTGCGTGAGACCGCTGGTGGTGATAACGCGCTCAGCCGACTGCAAATCCGGGGAGATTTCGATGATTTGAGCCGAGTGATTGGGAATGGCAGCATTTGCCAATGCTGCATAAGGCGGGTCGAGACGGAGAGTGCAGGAGGAGAGGTTGTTGGCGAGGGATGGGGAACGGGTAATTGAGGTTAGATTCAACTCGATGGAGCCGATAAAGAGACCGGCTACTGGGGCATAGGTGTAAACGACACTGCGAATGGATATGTCAAGTCTGAGGGCACGCAAAGGAATGTCTGTTTGAGCGGAAGGGCAGCGCACGACGCGTGTTTCACGGTGATTAGGGAATTCCCAAAGGAAGTCGTCGTAGGAGAGACCCCGTTCAATGGCCTCGTTTTGCGCTAGACTGAAACGTCAGCTTGAAGATGGCAGTTGACGAGGGTCTGTATATGCACACCATCATAATAATTGAGGACGAGAGCCATGGATTCATGGGCAACGTGTCTGATGTCGTTGGTGACGTCACTTCGATCGTCTTGCCAGGGGGATTTAGGCATTCGCTCGATGACGCGTTCGCTCCCTCGCCATACATAGGGGACATCTTCATCAATGCGATCGAGTCGCTAAGTGGATTGATTATAGAGGTCGACATAAAATGGGACTGACTTACAAACAAAGTTCGTTGATATTCCAGGAGTTTATTCCACTCATCGCGGTTAATATTATCGATGACGACACTCAGTTTGAAGAAATGAGCTCCGTGATACTGAGACATCTACACAATTCAAGCACTGTGGCGACCATATTATCATGAAATGCATGCTTACCTTGCGAACTGTAAACCTCACTATGCTCGTCCCAAACCCAAGCTCCTTTTCGATCTCCAATTGAGCAACCCCACACTGATACTCCACATCCTGCGCAAGATCATGAACCTCCTCAGCTTCAGCGATGACGCAAGTGCGCGATGGTCCACCGTCACACCCTTTGTAATCCACATATAGTTCGCTCCTGTAGTATTCCCTATATACATGATGCCATAGCATCTTGTACGAGACTGTGTAGTCGGATATATGCTCACAGAGGGGTGGATGTGTCCCATGCTAGTGATCTGGGGCAATCATGAATGCTGTACAAATGCACCTCATCTCCATTAAATCTGCTTTTCGTGTAAATCCGGACCTCCGACCCCGGGGTCCAACTAGAATCAAAGTCGAGCGAGATGCCTAGAATGAATCGTAAGCCCACTCGCCCGACTCAACACCAACGAAACGGTAACCTTCGAGGTATACGTAGTACCAGGTCCTGGACGACGCCTAAGCTTCAGCTGGGAATTATTGCCGTCGATTTGACGCTCACCAAATCCCCTTGTCTCTATCCCAGTCACGAAATGACATAATTCGAGGTGACGAAGATCGTCCGAGGTATCGACTGCGTACTGAGGTCTGGGTAGAAGAGATGCTGAAGGCAGGAGATGGTGATATGAAAGAGACAAACGATTAGTGTCTTTCGTGCTGAAATACAGCTTTACCAGCGCTCAAGGCCTCACGGGGACCACGCCTCACAACTCGCACAGCCAGGAATGCCATTCAGATTAAGAAAGCTGTGCATCAATCATCTCCTCAGTACGTTCATTCGAATGCTGTTAAGCAGTGTTCAACGAAGAAAGGCCAGTACCCGCCCACCCCATCCCTCCCCACCCACCCTCGTCAACCCATAATATATCCTCCCCTCGTCGTAAAGCGCAAACGCACCCTCGACACCCTCGACACCCTCTACACCCTTGCTTCCCCTCCACCTCATGCATACCTCGTGCTTTCGCCTCAGCGGCAATCTGTCAGCGCCCAAGAACCATCAGGTTCTCAGTGATTGAATGAAGGCACGGGGTCAGACGTACCGGCCTATCTCCCACTGTTGTCACGTCGCCATCATGCTTCCATTTCAACCGTACACATAGTCGTCGCACGGCCTCACCATCGGACGGATGCTCTGCGTGGGTGGAGTAGGGGAGTGTAGGACGTGCGTCGCAGCGTCTGCATCCGTGCGAAGGCTCCAAGAACAAGGGTGTTCGTCGTAGGCGAGACAAAGAGGTACACGCGGAGGAGGTATTGAGAGATTACGCCTCGCGTCGAGTACGAGGCACGGTGTGACAGGCGAGTTCTCGCCATACTTTGATCAGTGATCAGCGGGTGGTTCGAGCTCAGCGGAGCAGTTTGGGCTGGGAGAACAACGCGCGAAGGGAACGAAGTTTGGGATCTCACGTCGAGAATTATGGCGAGAATTAGGTGTAGGGTGAGAAGGTAGACGCTGACGCGGATGCGCTGTGGTGCTGCGGCGCTGGGGTGCTAGGGATATGAAGTATCGTCGACGATGGCGGAGATTTAGGGGCAAGAGACGTCGTTTCTGATGTTCTACTTCCCAATGCGGCCGAGAAATAGAAGTTCTTGTGGGATTCAGGATACAACGACGGCGTCGACCACGGCGCGACATACGAGTTCCGAGTCCAGAGTTTGGAGGCGCCACGTAGTTTGGTGGCATTCGAAGCCGTAGCCAACCCGATGTTGAGGTCGACGCGGGATAGCGACTCGAAATCCCTGGGTGCGAGGGGCTGTGGGTGGTAAATTAGAGAGAAAAACTCGCAGGATGAGAGCGATGACACGTACTAGAGCGGGGATACGAACATACAACGAAAGTTGCTGTAAAGGCTTATCCGCGCCAAGATCGTGCGCACGCATCACAACGACTCGCTCGATACTTTGCGCCGACTTCGACGTCCATAGTGGGATTCCCCGTCGAGGGGCTCGTATTTCGACGTCGAGGTCCGCAAATGTACTTGCGAGGTACTGGACAGGAAATGTCAGGATGAAGAAGTGACCAGAGGGAGAGTCGGCCGTGATTTACAGGCTGTAGCAGCAAGCGAATCGCTGGGAGCGCGGGTTACAAGAAGGGTAGAGGGTGTGACGGGACCACTGCGATGGTGGTCAGTGTAGGCTTGAACACGTTTGCAGAGACTAGGCGGAAAGAGGCAGAGCCTATCTTCATCAGCTGGGGAATATGCAGCTTCCACTCATCGTAGTCGTGATCAACGATCGCAGAGCATAGCCAACAGTGGGCGAATGGTGACGGTCTCGAGGAAGCGACCGATGCTGGACATGCCATAGCGCCGGGCCGTGACGGAGGGCCGCATATGAGCGTAACTTTGAATGTGTAGCCGGCTGCGTCTCTGGAGGAGTTGCTCCACGCAAGTTGCTGCCGTTGACTAAGAATGAGCTGAAGCCTCTCCGGCGTCTTGAAGAGCGCGGTGACAATTCCTGGACTCCGCAGGTTAGTAAGAGATGACGGAACGAGGAGCGACATACTCACACGAAGGTGGACATGCATTGTCGCTATACCCTAAGTCACAGCTGTATCTTTCAGGACAGCGATCTCTGCACGCCAAGCCGCAGAGCAAACGATACGCCGAGTGTGAGTGTGCACAGAAGGGGTGTGCACCCGTTAAAAACGATGAGGTATAAAACGACACTAGTTCGCGTATGAGACATTGGTATCCGAGTTCAAAGTGGAGTAGGGGTCAGTTCAAGAAGGTGCACGCAGAACAAAAGCATAGAAAAAGAAAATGTACGGAAGGAGCAACGATACTTAAAAGGATGTACGAGAACAGTTCTCCTCAGGTCGTACAACGAGTAAGAGAGTCCGTTTGGGCAGAAAACAAGGGCCCAGTAAAGAATGGGTAGTTGCAAACTTCGGGGACGAATAGGTATCAGAAGGTTCCAAGGATTCGGAACAGAGAAAGAAAAAGCCGGGTCGGCGGTCACGTCGGGTGGGTGCGTGGTCTCGGAGGTGCGTCTTCCTCCTTAGCCGGTCTTATACGCGTATGGGCGGGCGGGGATGGCCCAACGCATTTGACTACGAGCAGGAATGTGCTCCTCTTTGTGGGAAGCGTAGCCTGTGAACGTAAAGGCCTGCTCACTGGAGTACCGAGAGTCGTGTAGTTGATATCACCGGCACGGCGAAGCGGTTGCGTAGGGATGGAAGAGCAGGCTCTTTTCAGAATGGAGTAGAGGGTGGCCGCGACTTCTTGCACGATGGCCTTGGGTATCATCGATCACCGCCAATCGTTTCTTCCCGGCACCCAGGGACCATCCTATGCTATCTCCTCCGTCTCCCTCAAGCAAATCTTGCATCAAGCGCGTCATCGTCACATCGCGCTGGCAAATCCATCAACAGACAAGGCCGTTTACCAAACGGAGCGATCATCACGCTGCTCACTGGGCCATAGTCAGGTAATATCCAGTTTTCCATGGGGCCACGTTCCGAAAATCGTGATTGTGTAGTCGGATGGTGGAGTAGGTGATGAGGCCGTCTGAATACTACATGTAGGTCATCAGAACCTCGAATACGAAAGAGGAAGTGAGTGCGCACCTCGTATCATTCCGCGCGTTGCCCCATTTCGTCGCCCTGGACATAGGAATGGTCCATTCCGCCTGATGCGTACTTTCTAACGCTACCTCTTGGCATCGATTCTTCAATCTGTACGAAGGTTTGGAATGCTCGGGGTTCTGGACGGCGTACCATGTACGTCGAGGAATCCAACGTACGATACTAGGCGAACAAACAAAGCCAAGAGTCAGAAGCCAGAACTACCAAGCAGCAAAGAGGTTACGGAGCGTGAAGTAGGCCCGAGGAGGGATTGTCGAGACATTGCTTGATGGGCCAGCATGGTGAGGTGAACTCATCCAGTCAGATAGTCGTCGTCGTCGTTACATAAGGAGTGGGCGCTTGATGCCGTTATTTGGTCTACTAAATACACCGAAATAACGAAGGCGCAGTGACGCGGGACCCTCCGTTCGGTACTTGTGCCAGTGGAATCAACCACCCTCGCCTTCGCCTCCCAAGGTCCAGGGGAGAGTAGCAGCCTCTTGATAAATCAAGGTTTGAGTTCAGAACCGTACTGTACGAGCCTGGATGTCGCTATCCAGGTCCAGCCACTCGCAGGTGCTCCGTCGATCCTGGCGTTGCCCTCATGCCCGAACGTCAGCAATTGTGCACGGACCTACATCCCTCCTTTGTGATGCACGGACCCTTGGACGTTGTTTGCCCAATAGTGAACCAAACAAACCTCTCCCTGCCCTTTTTCTCTCCTTTGTTTCTTCCCCTCGTCGATGGTCTCTGAGTGCAAAATCGCTATCCCCAAATCTCTCTGCCACACTGTTTCCTCAGAGCCCCTCCTCGCCGAAATCCGTCTCGTCAACAATTGGTTTCAGCAAGCAGGTGACGCCCAAACACCTTGTATACACCCCACAGTGTCAATGACGCCTGTATGCGGATGATGCGAGCGAAGAGGTATTGGTGGCTACCCGGCCGCCGTATTAGGCGTCCACAGTCGTTGGTATCCGGATACGATATCCCACTGCTGGAGGAGTCACGGCAATGTGGTGAGTGACATGATACAGAGTTGCAGAATAAGACGCTGCTTGTTCGACGACAAAGCTGCGGGCCGTACATCTCTCACCGCCTTCAGGCGTTCTAACACTTGCGACATCGACAATAGACGTATGTGTGCTCAGCGCTGTCAGTGATATCGCACAGACCAGCCCGTAGCTTGATGGAACCGCCCTGTCACTGTCCCCCTTCTCCTCGCGCCGTTGTTTTACTGGTGGCTTCTCTTCGCTGGAATAAATCCTCCCCGATGTCCTTCAGATCTCCATCCTTCTGGCACAACTCTTGCGCTTCCTCGCTCAGCGTGCTCATGATTCCATCGTCTCCACCTCGCTCTTCCGTCCGTTAACATTCATCAACACCTTCCAGGCGTCGGCTCGGCGTTTGATCTACCCGATGCTCCCCTTGCCTCTTCATGAAGTGTAAGGAAATTTTGCGCACGGGGAGCTCGACAGAGTCAGAATTCATGTCGCGCCGTAAGCAAGTCTGATGCCCGAATTGCGTCCTTCCTCTCCTTTTTGTTTCTCGCCTACAACACGTAGATAGACTGACTCGATATAGCGTCGCTTCAGTCTGTCCATCCATTCCCTCTCCTACAGCGCTGACCTGAGATACACGTGTAGCAGCGATTCCTGTACCGCAGATCGATGAATACGTCTTCGTTGATGCTCGCCCGCGTGAGGGCTGGTTTCGGATTCGCCTCAGGCATGGCAGCATACCAACGCCTACCTACAGATTCGACATTTGTCATCGGGATTTCTACAGCTAAGGAATAGACACGGACTCGTAAGCTATCGCGAGTTTCTGCCGCGCATCCTACCCTCCCCTTCACCCTCTGCTCGTCGCCTTTGTTGAGCCGCCAATGGTCGCCGTATCGCGAACTGCGCCCTAGATGCACCGTATACGTAGTACTGAGGGGAGAATTTATGGACCTGAGCCGACCGTATCATGCCTGTAAGCGGTGACCGAGAGGTTTGAGAGTGCGAGGTTGGGGGAAGGCGAAAGTGGGCTGAGATCGATCGCGACGATGCGCAAGATAGTGAAGGCAAGGAGAAGCTCCCACCCCCGCGCTGGAATGAGATGACTTGCAAAGGCCGTGGAGACCGACCGGCCGTAGAGATGCAAGCCCATGTAGGCGATGGCGGGCTGAGTGTACGAAATCCAACCGATAAATCATCAGTAAGAAACGAGACAGAGAACGACAAGGGACTCACATGTACAGCTAAATGCCGATCTTGATTCGTCGAAGACACTTCGAGCGCAACATGGCGCCCCGATCCAACTATAAAGTCCGTGCGTCATTGGATTTGAATGATGGGTATTGACCGACTACGTTCCAGCGCACCTTGCAGCGCGGGATGTTCGGGAGTTGCATCGAATAAGTGCCGTCGACGAAGCCAAGTCAGCATTCGAAGAGTGCGTGTGGTCTCATCTTTGTGACAATGCTGAGTTCGAGGTGGCTAGTTGACTTTTGGAGAACCGCGAATCTAGTATTTGGGGGAAAGCCCGGGTTACAGCGGCGGTTCGCGTATGTTCACGTTTGGGACGCGCCTACATCTACTGCCTGCAACAATCGGAATCGATATCAGGTATAAATATGGTGTTGTATGGATGCAATGGCGTACCTCTGACAACTTATGATACTCTGGTGTCCTACGGTGTTCTCTATCCCAGTCTGTTACCTGTGCACGTCCCGGCTTGACACTCGACAATCGAGAGGGTGAATATCTTGATATTACTTCATAAGCGCGCCGCTATTCTTGATCTGGAACTTCAGAGCTGTTTTTCAGTGCGCCAGCATTACGGAAGACTCACCTCAAGCAGCCGCTGCGCCAGCGGCGCCATTGCCTATCCTCTAGACTTCGATTCGAAGGCAACTGGAGGCCGAGTCGTAAGATAAAAGGAAGATACTTTGCCAGAGTATTGCTATAATCTTCCGCTGAGAAGCCAGATAGTTGATCACGGGAGAGGGCCAGTCGCGGTCGTTCTTGCGTACAGTTCAAGTCGAAGTGTCTACCTCAGGGGCTTCTGCCAAACAAACAGCACTTTCGGTGACTCGGACGCTTGGCGCGTTGACGTCCAACGAACTAACTGTCTAGTCAACGTCCGTCCTGTTGTGTGGGCTTTCTCTCTGTCCCCTGGATCCCCTGCTCACTCATAGAACTGTACTGTGGGTATACTTATACATTGATATTGCGATATCGCTTCGCTGTTCACGACAGAGGCGACACCAAGTTCCAACTGACACGACGCCAATGATGGATATTGCGGAACAGGTGGTGGCAGAAGCGGCAGCGCACGTATCTCGTCATAGCCGTGTGCCCTAAGTCCATCCGGAAACTTACTGCTAACCTACGTGCTCGTTGCGCTGCGCTATTGCGCGAGCCTAGGCGTCCTTGTCGCTCGATTTGCATAGATCAATTCCTCCGCCACCTCTAGACGTGGCTGTGGTTCCTCACCTTCTGCACACCAAGACCCTCAGATGGCGGAAACGTCCGCGACGCTAGTTGCCCATCTGATGCCAGACAGCGGTGGCGCGGTGAGTGCAACGTTTGCCTCCTTCTTCCTATTCACCAAAGTTATCAGACGTGTCACAGAGATAAAAGACTGCGAATCCAGATTAGCCGTGCAGTCGGAGATGGGCGTTTTAAACTGGTGTCCGTCATAGAGGGGTGCGTTAAAGGGTGCGTTCCAGTGCAACTGTACGCTCCTCAATACTCACTGATCGCTGGTAATAGTCGTTCCCGGACTCGCGTCCAGTTGCAACCCGTCTGGAGTCAGCTTCGCGGGACTCTACTGTATGTCTTGTTTTATCTTTGCTAGCATTTTCACACATATCTCTTCGTCTAGTCGACAGGATGATTTCCACACTGATCGGGGTCCCTTCTCGAGCGTGACGGCGCTACTACACCTACACAGACTCCCTTAATCATACACTCGACTGCATACCCGTTACCAGGTCTCTCAACCTGATCATGCAACCTATATGCTCATCTACGCTGAGGCGTTCACGAGCAGCCCCAGAAAGTCCGCTCATACTGTCGGTGATGAAGAACGCGGAACCCCTGGGAGGCACTGCGAGTATACAGGTGCAGGATAAACAAATCCCTTCCTGATTTTCGCATCGTGAACGACACACAGACGATGCCTGTAAATCCGCGCCTAGTAACGCCGCGACTCAGGATGATGGTGGAGAGTGTGCTGCGCAGATACCGTACTCCTCCCACACCTCCTTCAAATCCCCGTTCCCATGCCGACTATTTCTCCCTCTACGCTGTCACCACCGTCTCAACATCGCGCTGGGATCTAGCGAGCGTGTCGACAGGCTACGGACGCCACTCAGCTTGGGATACCATAAACCCACTCAACGATGCCTGACGCTAGGCGCACCTCCCACCGCTTATCATCGTTGTTGCCGTATCCTGCCTTGCTCGCCTCTCATTCGCAATTCATGAGTCCCCGACATATATCTACATCAAGCAAGGTCTTGATGATTTCCTCGCGACTACAATCGCCGCTCGTCAAGTTTCTCCCTCGAACTCCTGCCAGACTCGGCCTCCTTATCCAACCAACCCAACGACTTCCAGTATCGTCGCGCTGGGCGTAAGCAACTGTCTCACCTTGCTCCCTTTGCTCTCGCAAGCATCGGATTTTATCCATGCAAATTTTAGGCTCTAGGCTGACACGCCGTCATTCGCCAAATTCAGAGCGCCCTTGCGACGATGTCGAAGTCGTGGAGTCCTGCTTCTCGTTGGCACGATTGTATCTCCCGTGATACCGCACAGAGTTAACCCATTAATATTGACCCAATTCGCTGGCGGTCCAGATGTCCGTCCGTGTGGCCATCCCTGTCTCCGTAGGCACCCCTGCCCACCTTTTTACTCCGTCGACCGCGAGACCTACGGGCTGTGTGGCCTTCCAGTCTGCACCCAGGAATTCCTGCTGGCTCACAAGCTATGTATTACCGTCGAGGTCGATTTCGCAATCTCCCCGCGACATCCACGACGAAGTGGTCAGAAAGCGAAGCGACGCCAGCGACGGTTTGTTGGGGAATCGCGGAAGGGTCGCGCGTGTGGTTTGCTGTATGTTGGTGCGTTCTAAATTCATTTGCGACTCAGCACTTCCTGCTAACATACATTTTCGTCGCATATGAAACCAGGCGTTCTTGATTCGTTCAGATCGATCCGACCGCGAAGCCCCGACGCGCACACCCAATGATATGCCATGGATCTTCGCACTGAGACTCCTCAGCTCCAGACTCAGATCTCAGACCCCACGCTAGCGGTTGATCTGGTGGCGAGTGGTGGAACGGTGAGCGCTATTCTCTCTTTTCGTCTGCTTTTCGCCAACAGCAATCACCACAGACTCGTCAAGAAAACGTCTACCCTACCCATGGAGACTCGGGAGCGCGTATCTTCGACCCATTGGTTGAAGCCTGAGGCATGAGGCCCGAGTCGGTCATCAAGAGGTGCGTTCCTGTTTGATTCACGCGAATGAGCACAGCTAACCCGCAGTAGTCTGGCTAACGTCGTGGAGGAGGTTTCACCACGCTCGTCCTCCATCTCTAGCGCTGCACCTTCGGGACCCTCGAAGCCAGCGTGTCGTGGCAGGCGAATAGGATACTCCAGCATGCAGTATCCAGTACGTCTTGCCTCCATATTTTCTCCCTTTGCCAGTGTACTTATCACATTCCTTTCTTCGTCTAGTCCACCAGCGTCTCTACGTCATCGCGCTCGTTTCTCGAGCGCGACGCCACGCCTACATACTCCTGCACAAACTCCCGCAGTCGTACCCCTCAATCGCATACGCGTCGCGACGTGTCCCCCATCTTCTCATCACGGTTCTACATCGTGATCTCGCCACCGACGTCCATCCACGTTGGGGCGTATCCCACTCTCCGCGCCTGCCTCAGTCCCACCGAAACATACCCAAGTGCACCACAATTAATGGCGCAGAGTCCAGAAGTAGGGCGGCCAGACAAAGACGACGAGGTGGACTCCCTCAACCTAACCCGAATACAATGTTGCAAGTGAGCGCTCGAGCTTGGGAGCTCTCTGAGGATATCCGCGACACAGCAGGCCACGAGCGCTCCTCTGCAAGGCAGCTTGATATCGGAAACCATTCACGCTGGAGAACGTCCGCGCTCCTTGCCTGGCTCGTGGTGCCCGATGAACGAGACGCGCTGTGGCGCGTGTGGTAGTGGTGATGTCGCCGACTGCCTACTGGTGTTGCCAAAGGTAGATCTATTGTCTACGGGAGGGGATGGACGCCCCGCTTATTTTGACGTCAAGCACATATGGTATGCTTCATCGCCTTGTCTCACCCAACAACTCTTTCTCCTACTATGCCCCCGCGCTTCCGCTGCGTCCCGTACGCAACTACGTCAAGAACACGACACTCAGTACTCAGTACTCTCCTCCGTCATTCATTGATATCCTTCATCTCGCATCTTATGGATAAGCACAGACGTCAACATCCCGAGAAACCTGCCCTCTTCCCTTCGAAACCTGAGGGAGGTGTCGGTGACTTCCCTGCACTCATCACCTCAGCTTCTCCTGTAATCACCTCCCATACTCCCGCGCGAGGATTTCAACCGGGCCATCACGCTCAATGAAGGCACCTGCCTCGACTCAACTACAGCCCCAATCTCAAGACTTGCACCGTCCGGAGCGTCCCAAGTAACGCTTCTTCCCGCCTACCGAAGTCCATCTTCCAGGTTTTAGCACCACCGCGGGCTTCGTGTCCATATCCAGCCATTCACCTGAGACGAAGGCGTAGCTGCTGTGTCTGGCTGTCCATCGACACCATCGTGTCTCTCGTCCCACACCTTCGATTCACTTCAAGCTGCGAATGTGCTGCCTAGGTCACAGACATGGGTAGATACACGAGGAAGTGGTAGGAGCGAAGGGAGACGCTGCCTGAGTATACACCGGCTTTGAGACTGATATCGGAGAAGAACATTACATAGTAGAGAAATACAGAAATGAACAGTAGCAGTAGTGAATAGAGGTTGGTATATGTGACACGGTGCGATGTATCAAAGGAAAACCATCAGAAGTTTGGTAGCTGGATATTGCTGGATGAATCTTTGCAAGAGAAATGTCTCAAGCCCGGGATTGTCGTACCCGTCGCTTCCTCGGGGGATCCACGTCTACGCCTACCTTGGCCTGAGCTCTCCTGCGATTCCTCCCTCCTTCGGTTTGAGGGATCCCGCCATTCGGTGCGGAACGCATAACTTGCATAACCGCGGAAACCACCGCTTCAAAGGTCGGTTGGGCTGTAACTGACGAATGGGGTATGCTAAGTGTTAAATCAATCTCGATTAAGCGGGACTTACAGTGGTTGGTATTATTCTGACCTCCGACATTACCAGATATGGGGCCAGTGTACATGTCCCCCATCACGGAACCCATGATTTGGAGGGGACCGTTGACATGGATGGAACCGCTGGTGGTGATAACGCGATCGGTCGACTGCGAACCCGTCGGGATTTCGGTAATTTGAGATGAATGATTAGGGATGGTTGCATTTGCCAATGCTGCATAATGCGTGTCGAGACGGAGAGTGCAGGAGGAGAGGTTGTTGGGGAGGGATGGGGAACGGGTGATCGAGGTTAGAGTCAAATCGATGCTGAAAACGGAGAGCTCGGCTTGTTGACCATTCAAGCAAGAACTAGCTCTTAGGCATACGTCAAGTCTGATGGCACGCAAAGGAGTATGTGGATGAGCGGAAGGGGGGCGCACAACGTGCCTTTCATGATGACTGGGGGATTCCCATTGGAAGTCCTCGAGGGAGAGACCCCGTTGAATGGCCTCGTTTTGCGCTAGACTGGAATGTCAGTTTGGGTGTGGCAGTTGACGACGGTCCATATATGCACACCATCGGTATATTTCAAGGCGAGAGCCATGGATTCACGAGCAACGTGTCTGATGTTGTTGGTGACGTCACTTCGATCGTCTTGCCAGGGGGATTTAGGCATTTGCTCGATGACGCGTTCGCTCCCTCGCCATGCAACAGGGACATCCTCAACAACGTAGATGTCCTAAGTGGATTAATTATATAGGTCGACATAAAATGGGACTGACTTACTTCCCTTTCGACATGTTGTTGATATTCCAGGAGTTTATTCCACTCGTCGCGGTTGATATTCTCGATGACGACACTCAGTTTGAAGAATAGAGCTCTGTAATACTGAGATATCTACACAATTCAAGCACTGTGGCGACCATGATACCATGAAATGCATGCTTACCTTGCGAACCATCAGCCTCACTGTGCTCGTCCCAAACCCAAGCTCCTTTTCAATCTCCAATTGAGCAACCCCACACTGATACTCCACATTCCGCGCAAGAGTCTGTACCTCCTCCTGTTTAGTGATGACGCAACTGCGCGACGGTCCACCATCACCCCCTTTGTAATCCACATATAGTTCGCTCCAGGAGTATTCCCTATATACATGATACCATAGCATCTCGTACGAGACTGTGTCGTCGGATATATGCTCACTGAATGTCAGATGCGTCCCATGCTAGTGATCTGGGGCAATCATGAATGCTGTGCAAATGCACCTCATCTCCATGAAATCCGATTTTCCCGTAAATCCGGACCTCCGACCCCGGGGTCCAACTAGAATCAAAGTCGAGCGAGATGCCTAGAATGAGTCGTAAGCCCACTCGCCTAATTCAACTTCAACGAAGCAGTAACCTTCGATATATACACAGTACTCGGTCCTAGACCATGCTTATGCTTCAGCTGGAAACTATTGTCGTCGATTTGGTACTCACCAAATCCCCTTGTCATGATCCCAATCCTCAAATGACATAATTCGAAGCAAAGTGACGAAGATCGTCCGACGAGGTGTCGATTGAGTACTGAGGTCTGGGTAGAAGAGATGCTGAAGGCAGGGAATGGTCGTACGAAAGAGACAGACGATTAGCGTCTTTCGCACTGAAATACAGCTTTGCTAGCGCTCAAGGCCTCATGGAAGCCACGCCTCACATCTCCCACAGCCAGGAATATATTCCAATCACGAAAGCTGTGCATTAATCATCTCCTCGATACATTCATTCGAATGCTGTTAAGCAGTGTTCGTCGCCGAACGCTAGTACCAGACTACCCCATCCCTCCCCACCCTTGTCGACTCAGAATCTCTCCTCCTATCATCGTAAAGCGCAAACACACCCTCGACACCCTCTACGCCCTTGCTTCCCCTCTACATCATGCATACCTCATGCTTCCGCCTCAGCGGCAATCTGTCAACGCCCGCGAACCATCAGGTTCTCAGTGATTGAATGAAAACACGGGGTCAGTCGTGATGGCCTATCTCCCGCTTCCATCACACCGCCATCGTGCTTCCATTGCGAACGTACGCATAGTCGTCGCATGGCCTCACCATAGAAAGGATGCTCTGCGTGGGTGGAGTAGGGGAGCGTGGGACGTGCGTCGCAGCATCAGCGTCCGTGCGAAGGCTCCCGGGGCCAGGGTTTTCGTCCTAGACCACGACGTCCACGAGGAGGAGGGCCTGATATGTGACGCCTCGCGTCGAGTACGAGGCGCAGTGTGACCGATGAGTTCTTGCGATAATCGACCAGTGAGTGACTTCAGTTTAGCGTTGCCGATGTGACTGGGAGAACGGCGCTTGGAGCGACGGCTGGGATTCAAAGCCAAAATAATCCCGACAAGTAAGTGTGGGGTACGAAGGTAGACGTTGACGCGCTGAGGCGCTGAGGTGATGAGGGACTGGGGGTAGGAAGGATTGTCGATGGCAGCTCGAGCTTCGGGGAAGGAAGGTGCGTAGTGTGGTTTTCTGATGTCGTAGTTCGTTATACGGCCGAGGAGTGCTGCGGAGAGCCGGGATACAACGACGACGATGGTCACCGCGAGACATGTGAGTCCACGTCCAGAGTTTGGAGGCGTCACGTAGTTTAGTGGTGTTCGAAGTCGTAGTCAAACTAACGTCGAGGTCGACGCGGGATAGCGACTCGAAATCCCTGAGTGCAATGGACTGTGGGTGGTAGATTAGGGAGAGAAACTCGCAGGATGAGAGCAATGACACGTACTAGAGCGGGGATACGAACATGCGACAAAGGTGCAGCGAATGGGGTATCCTCACCGAGACCACTGGTACCACAAGCGTCACGAAGATCAGTTCGCCGCGACGACGATATCGATTGCCATCGAGTTCATCGTGCCATGCGTCTCGTCCATCCACGTCTCGCCCATCTAGGTAGTTCCTAGAAAGCAACTAGTGTCTTGGTGAACCTGAACCTGCCTCCGCCTTCGGGGCTTTTGAGACGACAGTAGTTTGAATGTAGGTGCTGGTGGATCGCCGTGTGTTGAAAGCGATTGCAAGGGATACGATTTACGGGATGTGAGTGGGAAGTCCGAGGTTCTGGGAGGAGAATAACGAGCTTGCGCTCAAGCCTGGGAGCGTGGACCTGTGTTTCTTGAATGACGGAGGAGTACGAGCCAGGGTACAGCGCAGAGACACCTGAGAATCGTGATTTGGTACATAGTCGAGTGGCCGAGAGGTCATTGGTATCCAGCCCGTGAACACGCCATCTAGATCGATACCATTTTGGCGAGGTTTACGCAAGAGAAGGGTCGGGGATTGAGAACGAGTTCTGACTGAAGGGCTGCGAGACTGTCGTAGGGAGGCGTACAGGCGTACGAAAGAAGTGATAGCGAACGGGGTATGGACGCCATGTAGCAAGTGTCACACCCTTCGCAGTCATGCCTATCGTCGTTGACTAGGAGACATTTCGCATGTCTCGTTCGGAGATGCGAGTGATACAAAGGGCTGCCTTCTGTGCGCCTCGTTCATGCAATCAACTATGGAGGACGCTAACTCGACGGCAGCTGAATGGTATCGACATCCTGGAAGACATCATGCGCGGCACACCCTCTGAGACCTGGCCGTGCATGAGGGCAAACAGCGTGAATGGAGGCTTAACGTCCTCGGTCGGCTTTGGGTTTGAGACCTCGCTCGGAAACTCAGCGAAAGTTGCTGCCGTCGTTTTCGTTTGAGAGTGAGCTGACGCCTCGTTGACATCCTCGAGACCGAGATGTCGATTCCTGGGTGGAAGATATCAGTAATTATTGACAGGTATGAGATGGTATGTGCTCACAAGATAGCGTACGTGCGGTCGCTACTCCCTAATTTCAAACATCAGGCCATCTCCTCGATCCTCTGCGGTATCTCCCCGACTCTTCAAAAGACAATTTCGTAGAAAGAAATTGTCGCGTAAGCTGAGCGCCAAGTACATGCGACGGACGCGAAGCCTGTCGAAGAGAGATAGGTTAGCGATGGTCATAATCACAGATACGGGCATCGTATGTACGAGTTCGCAACGTATAAAAGAGAGCATAGAAACAGAAGCCGCATTTGCCATGGCGTTAGAGGAGGATATCGCGTTCCTGAAGTGGTACAAAGAGTCACGGCCAGAAGAAAAGAGGGCGGTGAACTGATGAGTAAAGGCGTTGGGAGAGGATTAAGCATGAGATACATAGACATGGACATAGAGAAGTAAGGAAAGTATGTCAGCTTAGTTAGCGGTCGCGTTGGACGAACAGCGACAGAGTCATGGACATAGTGAGGTCATCTCGCCAACCGAGAGCCAAGTAGGCACGATGCACGGTCTTCGAGATTTTGAATGACAAGGGACAGGGTATCTTATTGGCGGGGGTGTGTTTTGGCGAATGCACTGGGGTTCACAGTGGTGTCGTCACTATGATTCGCACCACAATGGGAGCTGTAGAGGGTTGGATGGACGGGCTTTGTGCCAATAGTTTTCCCAAGGGGTGTATTCGTGTTCCGGTATGTTACTTCCCAACGCCTCCAGCCTTTTATCTCCCCCAAACCTCTTCATTTCACTTCGTCGAAGATGGACCCTACCTGCGCGCTGTTGAAGATACGCCCGGTGCTCCATCCGTTTGAAACACGTCGAGTGCGGAGGGGTGTCGCTGGGTCACTGCTTTGCATGGAGAGACGCGCGACTGGTGAATCCCCCCCTCCCTATTCGTCTTCCTCCCTCGTCGGCCTCGGCGGCGAATACAAGCTCCTCTCCCTCAGACGCAGCCCGCTGAGGATCAAAACAGCCCTGAAGAAACGACTGGGTGCTGGCTCAGAGGAAGTCCGCAATGCGCCTTTGCAAGGCATGCAGGGGGCGCCTTTCGAGTCGCCTCAGATCACGCAAGGTAAACATAGCCGCGCTGTCGAGGCCGTAGTAGAGGGAATCGCAATCCCAGTCGATGCCCGCATGACAGCAGGACACATCCGGTGCATGCGAGGGCTCGACGAGGACTTGTCACCATGTGGATTCAGTAGTCGTCGATCGGATATGGGCAGCAGGGAGCAGGAGTGATGAGAGCGCAAAATTCGACGATATGACCGTAGACAGTAGGAGATGCGTTTAGGCGCGAAGGGGATTGCGTACTCCAGAGGCGTTCCTCCCCGAGAGCTTGGGTGGCGTCTCTTTGCAGCCCGTTCGCGTGTCCTCAAGACGTCTGTTCATCGTCATCAGCCCACAATCGTGAGGCATCTGCATGGACCCTGTCTTTGGAAGTATTACCTTTGCAGCTATGCGGAGAGAAGGAGATTGATCACTCACCTTCAGATCACTACCGCCTTCACTGCTCACTGAGTATTGAGCACCTTTCCACCTTCCCATATCTCCGAATTCGCAGTGTCGATCGACAATCATCCTAGGTTTCCGGTCGAGGTTCCGAATTGCAGCAGGATGAAATCAAGGCCCAATACTTGTACTCGTTGCTGACATGCTGGACGTGGCAACGGACCTACCGGTCAGAACAGGACACTTTCTGAGAACAGAACGAACAACGCACGTTTGTTTGAGCAAGAGGCCTTGACCAAGCATGCGCCGGGCCGCCGTTAGCCACCGTTGGCGAAAGACATTGGCTCAGCGGCGCAGTGTACGGGCCTACGCTTCAAACAGCCCTCTGGTTGACATGCACGGACCATAATCCCAACGTTGTTTGGCCAGCAATGAACCAAACAAACTACCCTGATTTTTTCTTTGTTCAACGACTCTCCTCGTTGCCTGTCGTCTACATCGATCCTTGCGTTATCCTTGTCTTTGAAGGCCTCAACGTTGCTTCACAATGCCCACTCGCCCCGATTTTCATTTGCTCTGGATTGTCCTCAGTGGCGCGCACTCTTGGGGCCTGCCCCCCCATCGAGCTGGATACAACGAGGCTGCTTCCAAGGGTTCACGGTAGCCAGGCGAGCGCCATTTTCCCTCTTATACGTGCCGGACGGTATTGAAGAAGCTACTATGTCCTTGCGACTGAGGGGGCCGTGACATAATACCCAGCCTTGCCGTGCATCCAAATTTGTTGAGATTCAGATACGAGGTGAGTGTTGTCGACGCGCCTTTGATACCCGTGAGCTTGAAGCTGGAGCTCGACGGAGGATTCCGCATTCAGCGCTCCGACATGGCCGCTTGACCATCCCAAGGTAGGAGAGCCGGTCGTTTATCCTGTCGCGCCTTGGCAATATCTAGGACCGCCCCCCTCGCAAGTCCGCCGCAATCCTTCGTCTTTCGTTGCTTTTGAACTGTTCATAAAATCTCCTTTGCCGTTGTGTCTCTCGTTTTCGATTTGGACATAGCGCCGAGTCGAGTGCTTCAAATCACCGAATTCGCATTCATGGAAATATGCGCGCTTCAGTACCGAGACGCTGTCCGACCTTGAGGTGAAAGGGGCGACCCCGAACCAGCCACAAAAATGGTCCAGGACGGGCTGACCGGAGCGGGCATGTAGCATATTCTGGGTTGGTGTACGAGTTGTGAGCTGCGGTGGCCCAGGGGAGGCGCCATAGACGGCGATGGTAGAACACGCATTCTGCTCGCCGTTCGAATGCAGGCCCAGAAGTTCACGCAAGTCGAGGGGTTGCGATTAGGGGGCTGAGGGTTCTCGGTGTCGTTTTGATGAAAAGACGTAAGTAACGCCTTCTTCGCAGGAGCCTGGGTTGGCTGTATGTGAAGACGATTTAGGTTCGTGACGAACGCTGATGATGGCTTGGCCCGTAGCCATCCCGCTGATCTTGAAGGGGCGATATATGTTTTGCGGGATCAAACTCCACGGGTTGACTGTTTCCCTAACGAGCTGAATGGGATCGAGATGCGTTGTGGCAGCGTTGCAACTTGTGGAGATACTGCGGCACGAGCTGTAGGAAGCTCATCAGTCCGATTAGTTCCATCTCGTTGGTGGACATTCACCGAGTCATCTTAGCTGTCCCGCTACCGTTACCGCGATGCCCATAGTCAGTGTGTCGCGTGTGTCCTTGGGGATGAAACTCCTCGTCGTTCGGCCTCTACGCCATTCTCTGCACTCCCGTGGTCGACCATACATTCTACATCCATCGCCTTGTTGCTGGTAAGTCCTTCGCAGGCCTATACAACACTACCATGTCCTATGTGTGTCCATTTGAGATACCGAGAGCGGCCCAGCGACGTAAATGTGCGTTCTTGACCACATACAGGCAACAAGAACTCTGGAGCGGGCGGGTCAGCGAGAAAGAGGGTGTGTCGAAAACGAACTTACACGTCAGGAGGTACTCGTTGGCCTCGTTAACCGATTTGGGTCTATTGACCTGTTCTTCAGAGTCGACTGTCGGCCCACAATTTCGAAGGTTGCATCTTGCCTACCACAGACTGGCCGAAGGTGTTTGGAACTGAATTCGAGCGGTTCAGACGGGGAGAGATATCAAGTGCGCGCCAAACCAGGGAGATCGCATGATGGTGTCTTCCTAGATCGTCGGAACCAAGAGCCATAGAGTAAGTGGTCGTCGAGTAGGAATGAGAGTTAGACGTTAGAGTTGCTTTATTTGGCCAGGAGGTCCACGCCAAACAGGGAAAGTTGGACAACGGGCGCCGTTCTATCAAGTCCACAAGTCCATGCAAGAACTCCGAGTAAGTAAGTCGCCGTCGTGCGGACTCTACCCTACTACCTTGACTTTCTTTGCCCAGAGTATCATCAATCGCCGTTGGCGTCGACCTCGCGATGTCTTCAAGTTCTTTTCAAGTTCTGTACGGCGCGACGATGAACGACGCAAGTGACGCCTGTGCTGTGAATCAAGATAGAAAGTGACGGGAGTGGTGGGGAGGTGGTGCGCATATTGCGCTGTATAGGTACGTCGTATGTTCTCTCTGCCGAGAACGACTGTTGATTCACGCTTTCACATCCAGTGGACCCGAACGTCGTCGATCAATTTGAAAAGTGGGTTCGCGATGAGGTCGTCATGCATTTATGGGTATGTTCGAAGTCCTGGCACGTCATCCTCCTGCAACTTCGTTTCGTCTCCCTTCTATTCGTTGGCATTATGTGCTACCCCTCCTCTCCTGCATCCGTTCGTCATCCATCCCCTCCGTTTGGATTCGACATTGTCTTGCTTTCGTACCTTCCCTTCATTAGTCCCGTGTCTCGTTGCGCGCTGCCTTCTTGCATTTTTCTTTCGTGACATATTCAATACACTGCCTCACATTTGACTTTCGATTCTCACAGACGACCGGCACAACAACAGGCGAGCTCTGGAACGAAGGTGTGAATAGATAGGATATGATTTGGGATCGCGACGTGCGTGAGGGATGGAGGGAACGGTGAATACCAACGAAATAGAAACAGGTAAGCTACAGGATTACACCTCATACGCACAGCTGCTCATTGTCGTTCTCTCCAGCTACCTTGAAAGCACACAGCTCAGGGCGCTTGACGCAACTCTGCCCTCGAATTTCATGCCCGCTTGCAAACTGTGCATAACCACCGATATTGACATCGCCGTATCGCTTTGCCGTCCATGACGGAGGTGCTGTAAGCGAGACGACTCCCGTGGATGTGGATGAGTTGTTTGAGAATCGCGGAAGGGTCGCGCGCCTGTTTTTCTGTATAGTGGTGAACGTACATGCTCTTTGCACGCTAGCGTACCAAGCCAGGTGTGCTTGATTCGTTCAGATCGATCTGACAGCGACGTCTCGACACGCACCCCCAATGATATGCCGTGGATCTTCGCACCGACATTCCTCAAGTGCAGACTTATACTCCACGCCAGGGGTTGATCTGGTGTCGAGTGGTGGAACGGTAAGCGTTATTTCCTCTTTTCGCCTGCCTCCCGTCAACATCACCACAGATTTGTCAAGAATACGTGTACCTCGCCCATGGAGACTCGGGAGTGGGTACTCTTCGACTTGGCGGTTGAAGTCAGCGGCCGGAGTCATTAAGAGGTACCTTCTTGAAGTTGCTCGATACACGCGAATTAGTACTGCTAACTCACAATAGTCGGGCTAACGTCGTGGAGGATTCTTCACCACGCTCGTCCTCCATATTCTAGCGCTACAGCTTCGAGACCCTCGACGTCAGCGTTCAGGAGCAGTCGAATAGGCTACTCCAGTATCCAGTACGTCTTGTCTCCATATTCGTTCTCTTTGCCAGTGTACTCACTACGTTCGTTACTTTGTCTAGTCCACAGCCTTCTATACGTAGTCGCATTCATTTCTCGAGCACGACGCCACACATGCGTACGCCCACGACTTCATACGTCTGCGTGAACTCTCGCAGTTGTACCCCTCAGTCGCATGCGCGTTGCGAGGTGTCCCCGTCTTCTCGTCACGGTTCTACACCATGATATCGCCGTCGACGCGCGTCGACGCTGAGGCGTATCCCACCCTCCGCACCTGCCTCAGTGCAACCGAGGCTACGAGCGTCGCTCCGCAAAGCAGCTAGACATCAGAAACCACGCAGGCTGGAGTACGTCCGCGCTCTTTGCCTAGATCTGGATCGTGGGGCCCGGTGAACGAGACACGGTGTGGCGCGTGTGGTGGCGATGGCGCCGACTGATAGCGCGATGAGCAAATCCATTGGAAGTGGGAGGATACATCGGTCACTTCGACTGTAAGCGTATATACGTATGCTTATGCGTGCGTCTCCTCGCTTTATCCTCCTCTGTCCTCGTGTTTCCGCTACGTATCGTATTCAATGGTGCCGAGAACTCAACATCGGTTACCTCCCATGTATTGGCTGCGTCATCGTCGCCATGTCAGGGAACCTCAACGACACGAGCTCCCTACCTTCCGCCCTACGACAATCGAGCGAGGCGTCGGTGGCTTCCTTCCATTCATCACTTAGCTTGCCCGTGACCGTCCCCCCGACTCCCGCGCGTGGCTTTCCATCCAGCCTTTGCGCTCGAAGCTCCGTTGGCAATGGCCCCAGTCCCAAGACATCCGCCGTCCATAGCATCCCTTGCACCCTTCTTGAACTAGAAGATCTTCCCGCCTTGCCTCCCTGTCTCGGTATTCGAAGCGCATCGTCTAGGATTTAGCTCCACCATGGCCGTCATTCCCATGAGACGAACGTGTAGCGGCGGTCTCGCCGCCATGTCTCTCGCCCCATAGCGTTGGCTCGATTCAAGTCGCGGCTGGGGACGTGTCTGGCTCACAGATATGGGTGGGTGCGTGGGGGAGGGTGGGAACGATAGGAGACTCAATGTAGAGTCTACGCGCGACTTATATTGAACATAGCGAAGAAAAACAGTTACATAGTAGAGAAATATAAAAATGAACGAACACGAAGTAGATAGACGTTGGCATACGCTATATGGTTGGGGAGATTGAAATATTCTTCTAAGAAAATTTGGTTGCTGAAAATTGCTAAATTGCTGGCTTCTCGTTAGCTTCGTCGTCAGATGGATTGGGTGCGGCTTCTCTTCTTCAGAGAATCGGAATCAATTGTCAGCTCTCCGTTTCGAAGCTTACTGCAGACTCACCAAGGGTATTTGGGCCAAAGTGGTCCCTCTGAGAGGGAGATGATGAGAGTTGCCTGAGTCCGGCGCCTAACGAGGGAAGCTAATTCAACGGGTGCTTGATGTCCGTCCCGTTCTCTCAACTTCCAAGTCCAACTGTCTAACACGCAGACCTCTGGATAGGCATCAGTCGTGTGCGGCATCCAGCCTACTTTGATTACACTCTCTTTGCAGAAGGTTTGGCCTGATCTCCGTTAGCGATGACCTGGCACCGTCCTGGCGATATCTGCGAGTTCCGGTCGACGCAACACAAGGGACGGTTGTGCCGCGAATCAGTGTATGCTGTCTTGTATAGGTAAGTGTCGTGTGTTCTTTCCTCCGAGAAAGATTACTTATCCAAGATTTCAGAGCTAGGGAACTCGGACGTCGTTGATCTATTCGACAAAGGGTTTGCGACGGCGTTGCAAGGAGTTGGGTGGGAGTTTCCGAGTTCAGTTACAGCTTGTTGGTAACTGGATACTAGTACGTCCTCTTCCTGAAGCTTCGTTTTGTGACCCTTCTGTTTGTTCCCGTTGTCTGCTATCCCCCATCAGCTCGTATTCCTCTCTCTCCGCATATCCCTCTCGTCAATGTCCACATTCCCCCTCATGTCCTCTATGATTCATCCAGCCGACCCACTCTCACCGGGTTTACCCTGTTATCATGCCTTCCCTCCCTTATTCTTGTTGCCATTCGCCGTCCTCTCGCTTCGTGTCGTTTCGCGACACCTTCCGTCCTTTTGCTTTCGCTCCATTTCCTACCCACTGTATCCGATCTGACTTTTGGTTCTCACAGATGACCGGCGTGACAGCGCAACAAGCATGGGGACAAGGATGTCGTTGGGTGTAATATGAGGTGCGATGGCGGCGAATGCGTGGGGGTGGACAGAACGGCGGGTACCAAGGAATTAGACACAGGTAAGCAACAGGCTTCAACATCGTACGCACGGCTGCTCACCGTTGTTCGCTCCCGCTATTTCAAACCATGCCACTCTGCGCAACCAGCTTCCCCGCCTGCTCACAGCTGTAAGCCCCATGTTCATTCACTTTGTGGCTCCGCTAACGTCCCGCTCGGGTAGCAAGAATTCCTGAGCGATGGGGTGCGTGATCGAGGGATTTGCTTCAAGCGGATTTGAAGATCACAACACCCACCTACTCTTTCCTATACGCTACCCGTACGGCCCCTCGCTTCCCATACTGAACGACGCCTTGCTCTCGACGCCCAAGCATCCACCTCCCACCTCTCGAGCCTTGTCTTCTTGGTCGTATTTACCAACCTCAGCGCCACGAACTACCTACCTTCTGCCCTACGAAAGTCGACCCAGGCGCCGGCGAACCCCTGCACCCACCACCTCAGCTTCCCCATGCTCGTCCCCCGTACTCCCGCCGGAGGCGTTCAACCCAGCCTTTGGGCGTCCCTCGTTCCCTTTCCAACGTAGCGCTTCCTCTCCTTCCCATTCAACCAGGATCCCGCGCGTCTTGGTAGAATACGAACGCAACTGAGTGTAGAATACCATGCACGCACTCGACGGCGTCCAGCGTCCAGCACCACTCCTGCCCCCTTCGTTAATCACCTACGCCTTGCTGCGATAAAATCATCCAACCAGCAGGCCTTGACGCGTAGCGATTGCCTCCGCATCCATCTCAGCTTCCCCGTATTTGTCGCTAGAACTCTTGCAGTTCGCTGTCAACTCAGCCTTCTCATCCAAATTACCCGCTTCCCCTCTCGAAGAAGCGGCGACGAAACGGTTACTACAATATCAAGACTTTCATTATCATCGCGCTGGGCGTCAGGCGCAGTCTCGCGCCGCACTCTGCGTGCTCGCCCAAGCTCAGTTCTGTCCACGCAACCTCCAAGCTCTATTTTGACGCAGCGTCGTCGTCCGCCAAATTTACAGCCCCCTGCGACGACCTCGAAATTGCGGAGTCCTGCGTCTCGTTGGCACCGTTCTATCGCGGCTGATACCACACAGGGTTAAGTCGCGGATACCGGTAAAGCCTCGCTGGAGTTGCAGGTGTCTAAGCGTGTAGTCATCCCCATCATCGTAGGCCTGCGCTGTGAAGGTATTCCCCGCTTGCACACCTTTCGACTTTGTCGAACCCGAAACGTATACAGACATCACCAATTGTCATATGGTGGGCAACCATACAGAAGGACGACCCAACATCAGCTCCCAGCTTCCCTCTGCGCCATTTCCCATCGTCGTAGAATGATGTGGAGTGCAGAGGCGTCTGCCCAGAAGAGCGTGTTTACACCGCCGACGAAAACTTCGGGAACTACGCTGGACGTAGCAACATTCGCGGACTCCGAAGCTTTACTCATGGGCCTGAATGGTCAGATCTTGCTCAGATCTGCCGATCCCTGCGCCTGAATCATCATTGAGTGCCCTACACCAGCACCGCCGGCGTCCAAGTCTACCATGATCTCGGTTTCATAGTCTAGTGGTGTACATCGAAGGATCGTGCTACTCGAGAATGAGATGTCGAGACGATTGGGAGGCGTAATGAAGTCTAGCATCAGTTCGATGCTGCTATGGCGCTAGCGCGATCGATAGCATAGGGGAGAAAGATATAAATACTGGCAGATAGCAAAAAAAAGACAGATAGACGTTCGTAAATGCATACCCTGTATCATTGTACGACGTTTGCGCCCTCCTGCCCCTGAGCTGCTCCACTCCTTTTGTTCGTGGATTGAAAAATGCCTCGCAGCCCCGGCAGGAGCTCGAATTGGCGAAGGAGAAATACACTGCCTTTCCTACGACTGGGTGTGCCCGGAGTCGGCGTTGTGACTGAGAGATAGACCGTGATACAAATGAGATCAACATGATGCATGATGGATCAGAACTTACTGTTGTTGGTATTATTCCGCCCTCCGTTGTTTCCACCATAAATGTGACCAGCAAAGATGTCTCCTACCACCGGAGCCATAACTTGGACGACATTGACGGTGATCGTTTGCGTGAGACCGTTGGTGGTAATAACGCGCTCATTAGACTGTGAATCCGTGGGGATCTCGATAATTTGAGATGAATGATTAGGGATGGCGGCATTTGCCAATGCTGCGTAAGGCGGGTTGAGACGGAGAGTGCAGGAGGAGAGGTTGTTGGGGAAGGAGGGAGAGCGAATCATCGAGGTTAGAGTCAAGTCTATGCGGAAAATTTCTAGCCCGGCTTGTTGACCAAGCAATTGAAGAAGATTTACGAGGTATAGGTCAAGTCTGAGGGCACGCAAAGGAATGTCTGTTTGAGCGGAAGGGCGGCGCACGACGCGTGTTTCACGGTGATTAGGGAATTCCCATTGGAAGTCGTCGAGGGAGAGACCCCGTTCAATGGCCTCGGATTGCGCTAGACTGAAACGTCAGCTTGAAGATGGCAGTTGACGAGGGTCTGTATATGCACACCTTGTTCATATTTCAAGGCGAGAGCCATGGATTCATGGGCAATGTGTCTGATGTCGTTGGTGACGTCACTTCGATCGTCTTGCCAGGGGGATTTAGGCATTTGCTCGATGACGTATTTGTTCCCTCGCCATGCAAAAGGGACATCGTCAACAATGCGATCGAGTCGCTAAGTGGATTAATTATAGAGGTCGACATAAAATGGGACTGACTTACTCTATTCTCGGCATCTTGTTGATATTCAAGGAGTTTATTCCACTCGTCGCGGTTGATATTCTCGATGACGACACTCAGTTTGAAGAAGTCCATTACGCCATAGTCATATCTCTACACAATTCAAGCACCCTTGGCGACCATATTATCATGAAATGCATGCTTACCTTGCGAACTGTAAACCTCACTATGCTCGTCCCAAACCCAAGCTCCTTTTTGATCTCCAATTGAGCAACCCCACACCGATACTCCACATCCAGCGCACGATCCTGAACCTCCTCAAGTTCAACGATGACGCAAGTGCGCGACGGTCCACCGTCACACCCTTTGTAATCCACACATAGTTTTCCCCAGAGGGAATACCTAAGTACATGATACCATAGCATCTCGTACGAGACTGTGTCGTTGGATATATGCTCACAGAATGGTTGATGTGCCCCATGCTAGTGATCTGGGGCAATCATGAATGCTGTACAAATGCGCCTCATCTCCATTAAATCCGCTTTTCTTGTAAATCAGGACCTCCGACCCCGGGGTCCAACTAGAATCAAAGTCGAGCGAGATGCCTAGAATGAATCGTAAGCCCACTCGCCCGACTCAACACCAACGAAACGATCACCTCGGATGTATACGTAGTACTCGGTCCTGGACGACGCCTAAGCTTCAGCTTGGAATTAGTGCCGTCGGTTTGGTACTTACACAATCCCCGTGTCCTCATCCGAGTAACGAAATGACATAATTCGAGGTGACGAAGGTCGTCCGAGGTATCGACTGAGGGCTGAGCTCTTGGTAGAAGAGATGCTGTAGGCAGGGAATGGTGGTACGAAAGAGACAAACGATTAGCGTCTTTCGCACTGAAATACAGCTTTACCAGCGCTCAAGGCCTCACGGAAACCACACCTCAGATCTCGCACAGCTAAGAACACCATTAATCACAAGAGCTGTATATCAAATCGATGATCTACACGTTGCATTCATTCTAATGCTGTTAAGCACCGACCGTCGAAGAAAGGCCAGTACTCCCATCCCTCCCCACCCACCCTCGTCAACCCATAATATATCCTCCCCTCGTCGTAAAGCGCAAACGCACCCTCGACACCCTCTACGGCCTTGCTTCCCCTCCACCTCATGTATACCTCATGCTTCCGACACAGCGGCAATCTATCAGCGCCCAAGAAGCATCAGGTTCTCAGTGATTGAATGAAAGCACGGGGTCAGACGTGCCGGCCTATCTCCCACTTCCGTCACACCGCCATCGTGCTTCCATTGCAAGCGTACGCATAGTCGTCGCATGGCCTCACCATACGAGGCATGCTCTGCGTGGGTGGAGTAGGGGAGCGTAGGACGCGCGTCGCAGCATCTGCATCCGTGCGAAAGCTCCAAGAACAAGGGTTTTCGTCCTAGACGACGACGTCCACGAGGAGGAGGTATTGATATGTGACGCCTCGCGTCGAGTACGAGGCACGTTGTGACCGACAGATCCCTGCGGGACTTGATCAACGAGTGTCTCGAGTTTAGTGGTGCCGTTGTGACTGGGAGAACGGCGCGTGTAGTGACGGCTGGGATTTAACGTAGAGATAATCCCGAGAAGTAAGTGTGGTGTACGAAGGTAGACGTTGACCCGGACACGGTGAGGTGCTGGGATACTGGCGAGATGGAGCCTTGTAGACGACGGTCGAGATTCGGGGGCAAGAGACGTCGATTGCTGATGTTGTAGTTCGTGATACGGCTGACGAGTGCTGGGGAGAGCCGGGATACAACGACGACGATGGTCACCGCGAGTCATACGAGCTCGAGTCGATAGGTTGGAGGCGCCATATAGTTTAGTGAGTAGTGTTCAAAGCCTTAGTCGGGCTGATGTCTATACTGCAGGCGGGATGGCGACTCGAAATCCCTGAGTGCGTTGGGCTGTGGGCGGTAGATTAGAGAGGAAGTTCACAGGGTCAGAGCGAAAAAACGTACTATGACGGGCGTACGAACATACGATGAAAGTTGCTGTAAAGGCTTATCCGCGCCAAGATCGTGCGCACGCATCACAACGACTCGCTCGATACTTAGCGCCGACTTCGGCGTCAGTAGTGGTATTCCCCATGTAGTCGAGTGGCTTGTCTTTGTATGTCTAGGTCTGCAGATGTCTTTGTGAGATTCTGGACGATAAATACCAGGATGAAGATGCGGCGAGGGAGCGCGAATGGCCTAGGGCCTACTCGGGAGTCAGTGCGGTTTGCATTTCGTAGGAAGGCGTACCGACCGTATGATGGAAGATGGCTTGAGCCGTCCGCTCGCTGTGAGGGAAGTTGAAGGAATGGTTGACCGCAGCCTCATGTGCAGCGGCGTCGTTCTCAAGCCGTAGCGGCAAAGCGAATCGCTGGGAGCGCGGGTTACAAGAAGGGTAGAGGGTGTGACGGGACCACTGCAATGGTGGTGAGTGTCGGCTTCTTGGATTCGTTTACAGGAACGAGACGGACAGAGGCAGAGCCTATCTTCATAAGCCGAGGAATATGAAGGGTCCACGCATCGTAGTCGCGCCATTGCGGAGCCTCAGCCAACACTGGGTGAATGGTGACGCTCTCGAGGAAGCGACTGATGCCGTACATGACATAGCGCCGGACCGTGACGGAGGGCCGCGTATGAGCGTAACTTTGAATGTGTAGCCGGCTGCGTCTCTGGAGGAGTTGCTCCACGCAAGTTGCTGCCGTTGACTAAGAATGAGCTGAAGCCTCTCCGGCGTCTTGAAGAGCGCGGTGAGAATTGCTGGACTCCACAGGTTAGTAAGAGGTGACGGAACGAGGAGCGACATACTCACACAAAGGTGGACATGTGTTGTCGCTGTACCCAAGTCACAGCTGTATCCTTCAGGACGGCGATCTCTGCACGCCAAGCCGCAGAGAAATCGATACGCCGAGCGTGAATGAGTGTGCACAGAAGGGGTGTGCGCCTGTTTAAAAATGATGAGGTATAAAACGATACTAGTTCGCGTAAGAGACATTGGTATCCGAGTTCAAAGTGGAGTAGGGGTCAGTTCAAGAAGGTGCACGCAGAACAAAAGCATAGAAAAAGAAAATGTACGGAAGGAGCAACGATACTTAAAAGGATGTACGAGGACAGTTCTCCTCAGGTCGTACAATGAGTAAGAGAGTCCGTCAGGTCAGAAAACAAGAGAGTCAAGTCATGAATAAGTAGTTGCAAGCTTCGGGGACGAATAAGTATCGGAAGGTTCCAAGAATTCGGAAGAAAGAAAGACAAAGCCGAGTCAACGATCGCGTTGGTCGGGCACATGGTCCAGAAGGTGCTTCTTCTTTAGCTGGTCTTATACGCGTATGGGCGGGCGGGGATGACCCAACGCATTTGAATACAGGCGACGAAGGAGCTTCTTTCCGTGGAAAGAGTAGTCGATGAAAAGGGGTCAAGTTCCGGGGGTGGTGTCGTTGGTATCACCAGCACGGTGGAGCGTTTGCGTAGGGACGAAGGGCTCCCTTATGGACGATGAGCCTAGAGGGTGGCCGCGCTTTCGTGCGCGAAGGCTGTGGGTATCATACCCGTCGTTTCCGTCACCGTAGGGGAGGGTTACATCTCTTTCGCCGAATGCTTCATCGTGACATCGCGCTGGCGACCACACAGACAAGGCCGGTTGCAATACGGAGCAACCGCCGCACTGCTCACTGGGCCACAGTAAGGGAATACCCAGTTCACCATGGGCTCGTCGTCCGGGAATCGTGATGGCGTCGTCGGGCTGACGGAGTAGGCGATGAGACTGTCTCCATACTACATGTAGGTCATCAGAACCTCAAACACGAAAGAGGAAGTGAGTACGCACCTCGTATTATCCCGTGCATCGCGCATTGCGCCATTTCATCGCCCTGGACATGAGCATGCCCTATTCCGCCTGGCGCGTATCTTTCCAACGCTACCTCTTGGCCTCGCTTCCCCAATCCCTACAAGCGTGGAGAATGTTTGTGTTTCTGGACGGCGTACCATATACATTGAGAGATCCAGTGTATGGTACTAGCTAGATGAAAAAAACAAAGCTAAGAGTCAGAGGCCAGAACTAGCCAGCAACGAGGAACTTACCGAGCGCGGAAGATTTGATTCGCGAGGAAGGATTTTTGAGACATGCTTGATGGGCCAGCGTCGACTGACGGTGAGGTGAACTCACCCAGTCAGATAGTCGTCGTCGTCATTAAAGAGTAGCCGCTTGATGCCGTTATTTGGTCTAATAAATACACCGAAATAACGGAGGCGCAGCGACGCGGGACCCTCCGTTCGGTACTTGTGCCAGTGGAACTCACCACCCCCGCCTTCGCCTCCCAAGGTCCAGGGGAGAGTAGCAGCCTCTTGATAAAGCAAGTTTTGAGTTCGGAACCGTACTGTGCGAGCCTGGATGTCGCTATCCGGGTCCAGCCACTCGCAGGTGCTCCGTCGATCCTGGTGACAAGACAGTGAAGGTGTTGCCCTCATGCCCGAACGTCAGCAATTGTGCACGGACCTACATCCCTCCTTTGTGATGCACGGACCCTTGGACATTGTTTGCCCAATAGTGAACCAAACAAACCTCTTGCCCTTTTCTCTCCTTTGCTTCTTCCCCTCGTCGATGGTCTCTGAGTGCAAAATCGCTATTCTCTCTGCCACGCTGGTGCCTCAGAGCCCCTCCTCGTTGAACTGTCCGAAATCCATCTCGTCAACAATCGGTTTCAGCAAGCAGGTGACGCCCAAACACCTTGTATACACCCCACAGTGTCAATGACGCCTGTATGCGGAGGATGCGAGCGAAGAGGTATCGGTGGCTACCCGGAGGCCGTCTTAGGCGTCGACAGTCGTTGGTATTCGGATACAATATCCCATATCGACCACTCGAGGAGTAACGGCAATGAGGTGAGTGATGTGATACTGAGTGCAGAGTTGCAGAATAAGACGATGCCTTTTTGTCGTAAAAAGCTGCGGGCCTAACCACTCTCAACGCCTTCAGCCGCTCTAGCCCTTGCGACATCGACGATAGACGTATGCGTGCTCAGTGCTGCCAGTAATATCCCACAGACCGGCCCGTAGCTTGATTGAACCGCCCTGTCGCTGTCCCCCTCTCCTCGCGCCGTTGTTTTATTGGCGACTTCTCTTCGCTGGAATAAATCGTGCTCGCTGTCTTTGAGATCTACATCCTCCTGGCACGACTCTTGCGCTTCCTCGCCTAGCTTGCTCTCGATTCCATCGTCTCCACCTCGCTCTTCCATCCGTTAACATTCATCAACACCTTCCAGGCGTCGGCTCGGCGTTTGATCTACCCGATGCTCCCCTTGCCTCTTCATGAAGCGTAAGGAAATTTTGCGCACGGGGAGCTCGACAGAGTTAGATTCATGTCGCGTCGTAAGCAAGTCTGATTTTCGAATTGCGTCCTTTCCTTCGCAGTCTCTGCTTTTTGTTTCTCGCGTTCAACACGTAGATAGCCCCACTTGATACATCGTCACTTTAGTCTGTCCATCCATTCCTCCTCTCCAGCACCAACCTGAGATACACGTGTAGCAGCGATTCCTGTACCGCAGATCGATGAACACGGCTTCATTGATGCTCGCCCGCGTGAGGGCTGGTTTCGAATTCGCCTCAGGCATGGCAGCATACCAACGCCTGCCTACAGATTCGACATTTGTCATCGGGATTTCTACAGCTAAGGAATAGACACGTACCTTGTAAGCTATCGCGAGTTTCTGCCGCGCAATCCTACCCTCCCCTTCACGCTCTGCTCGCCGCCTTTGTTGAGCCGCCGATGGTCGCCGTATCGCGAACTGCGCCCTAGAGGCCCCGTATACGTAGTAATGAGAGAGGAGAATTTATGGATCTGAGCCGACCGCATCATGCCTGTAAACGGCGACCGAGAGGTTTGAGAGTGCGAAGGTTGGGCAGGGCGAAAGTGGGCTGAGATTGATCGCGACGATGCACAAGATACTGAAGGCAACGAGTAGCTCCCACCCCCGCGCTGGAATGAGATGACTTGCAAAGGCCGTGGAGATCGACAGGCCGTAGGGATGCAAGCCCATGTAGGCGATGGCGGGCTGAGTGTACGAAATCCAACCGATAAATCATCAGTAGGAACTGAGAGAGAGAACGACAAGGGACTCACATGTACGGCTAAATGTTAGTAATGACCGGCGAAGATACTTCGAGCGCAACATGGCACCCCGATCCAACTATAAAGTCCGTGCGTCATTGGATTTGAATGATGGGTATTGATCGACCACGTTCCAGCGTACCTTGCAGCGCGGTACGTTCGGGAGTTGCATTGAATAAGTGCCATCGACGAAGCCAAGTCAGCTTTCGAAGAGTGCCTGCCGTTTCGTCTTGCGACTAATGCTGAGTTTGAGGTCGCTAGCTGACTTAGGGAGAACCACGAATCTAGTATTTGGGGAAAGCCCGGGTTACAGCGGCGGTTCGCGTATGTTCACGTTTGGGACGCGCCTAAATCTACTGCCTGCAACAATCGGAATCGCGATGAGACTTAAATATGGTGTTATATGGGGGCGATGGCGTACCTCTGACAACTTATGATACTCTGGCGTCCCATGGTGTTCTCTATCCCAGTCTGTTACCTGCATGCGTCCCGGCTTGACACCCGACGATCGGGAGTGTGAATATCTTGATATTACTTCATCAGCACACCGCTATTCTTGATCTGGAACTTCAGAATTGTTTTTCAGTGCGCCAGCATTGCGGAAGACTCCCCTCAAACAGCCGCTCCAATGCCTATCCTCCAGACTTCGCTTCGAAGGAAACTAAAGTCCGAGTCGTAAGATAAAAGGAAGATACTTTGATCACGGGAGAGGGCCAGTCGCGGTCGTTCTTGCGTACAGTTCAAGTCGAAGTGTCTGCCTCAGGGGCTTCCGCCAAACAAACAGCACTTTCGGTGAGTCGGGCGCTTGGCGCGTTGACGTCCAACGAACTAACTGTCTAGTCAACGTCCGTCCTGTTGTGTGGGCTTTCTCTCTGTCCCCCGGATTCCCTGCTCACTCATAGACCTGTACCGTGGGTAGACGTATACATTGATACTGCGATATCGCTCCGCTGTTCACGATAGAGGCGACACCAAGTTCTAACTGACACGACGCCAATGACGGATATTGCGGAACAGGTGGTGGCAGAAGCGGCAGCGCACGTATCTCGTCATAGCTGTGTGCCCTAAGTCCATCCGGAAACTTACTGATAACCTACGTGCTCGTTGCGCTGCGCTATTGCGCGAGCCTAGGCATCCTTGTCGCTCGATTTGTATAGATCAATTCCTCCGCCACCTCTCGACGAGCATACCCAATGATATGCTGTGGGTTCCTCACCTTCTGCACACTAAGACCCTCAGATGGCGGAAACGTCCTCGACGCTAGTTGCCCATCTGATGCCAGACAGCGGTGGCGCGGTGAGTGCAACGTTTGCCTCCTTCTTCCTATTCACCAAAGTTATCAGACGTGTCACAGAGATCAAAGACTGCGAATCCAGATTAGCCGTGCAGTCGGAGATGGGCGTTTTAGACCGGTATCCGTCATAGAGGGGTGCGTTAAAGGGTGCGTTCCAGTGCAACTGTACGCTCCTCAGTACTCACTGATCGCTGGTAATAGTCGTTCCCGGACTTGCGTCCAGTTTCAATCCATCGGGAGTCAGCTTTGCGGCACTCTATTGTATGTCTTGTTTCATCTTTGCTAGCATTTTACGCATATCTCTTCGTCTAGTCGATAGGATGATTTCCACACTGATCAGGGTTGCTTCTCGAGCGTGACGGCGCTACTACACCTACACAGACTCCCTTAATCCTACACTCGACTGCATACCCGTTACCAGGTCTCTCAACACGGTTCTACCTGATCACGCAACCGATATGCTCATCTACGCTGAGGCGTTCACGAGCAGCCCCAGAAAATCCGCTCATACTGCCGGTGATGAAGAACGCGGAATCCCTGGGAGGCACTGCGAGTATACAGGTGCAGGATAAACAAATCCCTTCCTGATTTTCGCCTCGTGAACGACACACAGACGATGCCTGTAAATCCACGCCTAGTAACGCCGCGACTCAGGATGATCGTGGAGAGTGTGCTGCGCAGATACCGTACTCCTCCCACACCTCCTTCAAATTCCCGTTCCCCCGCCGACTATTTCTCCCTCTACGCTGCCACCACCGCCTCAACATCGCGCTGGGATCTAGCGAGCGTGTCGACAGGCTACGGACGCCACTCAGCTTGGGATACCATAAACCCACTCAACGATGCCTGACGCTAGGCGCACCTCCCACCGCTTATCATCGTTGTTGCCGTATCCTGCCTTGCTCGCCTCTCATTCGCAATTCATGAGTCCCCGACATATATCTACATCAAGCAAGGTCTTGATGATTTCCTCGCAACTAAAATCACCGCTCGTCAAGTTTCTCCCTCGAACTCCTCCCAGACTCGGCCTCCTTATCCAACCAACCCATTCTCCTCTCGACGAAACGGCTGCCACATCCTCACGACTTCCAGTATCGTCGCGCTGGGCGTAAGCCTCTGTCTCACCTTGCTCCCTTTGCTCTCGCAAGCATCGGCTTTTATCCATGCAAATTCTAGGCTCTAGGCTGACACGCCGTCATTCGCCAAATTCAGAGCGCCCTTGCGACGATGTCGAAGTTGTGGAGTCCTGCTTCTCGTTGGCACGATTGTATCGTCCGTGATACCGCACAGAGTTAACCCATTAATATTGACCCAATTCACTGGCGGTGCAGATGTCCGTCCGTGTGGCCATCCCTGTCTCCGTAGGCACCCCTGCCCACCTTTTTACTCCGTCGGCCGCGAGACCTACGGGCTGTGTGGCCTTTCAGTCTGCACCCAGGAATTCACGTTCGCTCTAAGACCGTGGCATACAGCCGAAATCGATTCAGCGAGCCCGTTGGGCCACCCACGACGGAGTGGTCAGCAAGCGAAACGACGCTAGCGACAGTTTGTTGGGGAATCGCGGAAGGGTCACGCGTGTGTTTTGATGAATGGTAGTGTTCTCGATGCATCTAATACCCACTTCTCACCGCTAACCTACATAGTCATTTCACTGTGCAGCAGGCGATGCCGTACGTCCCGGGTCAACTCAATCGCGACGGCTCGACGCGTGCACCCAATGATATGTCGCACCGAGAACACTCAAGTGCAGACTCCTACCCCACGCTAGCGCTTGATATCGTGTCGAACGATGGAACGGTGAGCGCCATTTTCTCTTTTCGTCTGCCTCCTGCCAACGTCACTGCAGACTCGTCAGGAATACGAATACCTCGCCCAGGAGACTCGGAAGCGCGTATTTTCACTACCAACTGGCAGTAGTCAGGCTAAAATCGTGGAGGCTTCACTACGCTCGTCGTCTATCTCTGGTGCTACACCTTCGAGACCCTCGCGACGAGCTCCGTAAACCTGAGAGGGTCGGTGGAGATAAAGGAAGAGGAAGAGCAGGGGGCGAGAACCAGATGGATGCGAATATGGTGTGGCGAGGCGGTAACGGTATGTGCTTCAGGTTGTATTCTGGCATCGTCGTGTGTTTCACAAAGTGATCAACATTGCGACGTTGGCTAGCATCGAGGTCAACGCCTCCTGCGCCCGCGATACAGAAAATTCGCCAACGCCGTGCGTACAGGTGCGTAGACCGCCTCGTCGCAAGATACTACGTTTCAGGGTGCTCCCGTAACTCCCTCCCTCCGTACTTTGTGCGCTTAGTCGAGGGAGAGCATGGTGACATTCCGGGAGTAGGTGTTGGAGTAAAGCGACTATGAATGGGCATGGTGATAACAGTAGCGGTGTGGGATCGGGACGAGAGGACAGAAGAGACTGAGATATGCCTCAGAGCTCAGCGCAACAGTTGAGCGTTGTCATTCATGAGCGTTGTCATTCATGAGCGATGTCGGCGTTGAGTTCAAGAGACGAGGGCGATAGCCGCCAGAGGAGTTCGCACGCTGAAGGAACTTGAAAGGGGGACGTGTGACGACGATGGAGAGGATCAATGGAAGAGACAACGGCATAGTATAAGATCGCGTTGCCGGACCCTCTGTCAGCACGCCTTCATATGCGCAATCAAGAAGCCACACCATAGTAATGGTATGCGAGAGTCGAAAGCTGGTTTTCGTCGGCGGAGGAGGGCTGCTTTTGCGTGATATCGACCGTACATCGCATGAGATCGAGGAAGGACTGGGATTGCGCCACGACGAGGAACGCTCGACAGCACTACCTTCGTCGTCCTCGACCACGCTGTCACAGTAGCCTGTCCTCGTCGCGGGACAAGCGTAGCATGCGCCTCTTCCGCAGGTCCTCCTGCGTCAGCCTGCAAGGATCGCAATAAGATCAGCCCTATGAAGGGGCATAAACAAGACTAAGAGGGATACGTACCTCGTGTGGCAGGGGATGGGTATTCTGGCTTGCGTAACAGAGATGTTTCACGGTGGTGGATGGCACATTCCATGGGTTGAGAGCAGCCGGGAAGTGAGCGGGAGTTCAACTGGAGTGACCATTATCGAATCAATGGGACTTCGGGAGAGTAGAAAGAGAGAAGGAGGAGCGAGTGAGAGGGAACAAAATAACACTTACCATATTCTCATCTTGCAACATGCTACATGTCTTCTCCGACGCGCCACTCTCCTTCACTGTACTCACTTTGGACCTCTCATACTCCGTAGCCACAACGACGTGACACGGAGAACGCCAGCCCCGATCAAAGGCGAAAGAATATTTGAAGGATGTCGATGAAGTCCTGAGGGTGCGATTCGGAGTGGGTCACATTCGAAGTCGCAGCCGCACAAACTGTGATCATGGATTGGTACGCGGTGGTGCCGTGGTATGCCGCCGACACAGACAACCATGGCTTTGAAAAGGCTGGGCTGAGGGCGCGTGGTGGAGCGGCATGTGGAATGGCGTGACGCGCCGACGAGCGTTCCAAAAGAGAGGGCGAGCAAGATGAGGCTGATCCGGCTGAGCTTGAAAGTGGAAGAGGGAGGCGCCCGAGTGCTGTCTATTGCGGGGTCGGGAGGCGTCTGCGCTAGGGACATCGTGTTTTAGTTATAGGCATAAAATCATCGCCAGTAGCTCGAGCAATGTGCTAGAGTACCTCTTCCGAAGTAGAGATAGTGCCCGTTCTCCAACAGTCAACTGTACCACCGTCGACTATCTCACCATGCCACGACACGTCCCAACCGACGGCGCAAATTGTAACTCGTAAGGACTCCCTCATGACCACCACTTCTGAGTTGTTTCTCAGTTTAGAGCCATCTCAGAACGCAACAAGGCTCACCTAATGCAACTGCTTCGCCAATCCCTGTCCTCATTGTACTGGTCGTGTATGGAGAGTTCGAAGCGAAGTCAAACTGCTTGGCTCAGGGGTTTCGGCCAAACAACCCGCTTTCGGTGAGAAGGGCGCTTGCCTTGACCGAAACTCTGGCATCAGATTTCATGCTCGCTCACAAACTGTGAATAACCATCGACATCAACATTGCCGTATCGCTTCGCCGTGTGATGCAGGGGCTGTAAGCGAGACAACTCTCGTGACGGTTTGTTTGGGAATCGCGGAAGGGTCGCGCGTGTGGTTTGCTGTATGGTGGTGTGTTCTCGATGCATCTCATACTCATGTACTCGTCGCTAACCTACATAGTCGTTTCATTATGCAGTATGCGATGCCAGGTAACCTTGCTGCTCGATATGTTGAGATCTTTCCCGCGACGGCTCGACGCGTGCACCCAATGATACGTCGCACCGGGACCCCTCAAGTGCAGACTGATCCTCGAAGCTTGTGGTTTGTACTGCTGTCGAGCGGCGGCACGGTGAGCACTATGTTTTATTTCTGCTTGATTTTCACCAATAGCACCGCAGGCTCGTAAACTCCATCAAGAATACGAGTACCTTACCCACGGAGGACTCGGGAGCGGGTACTCTCCAACTCGGTGGTTGAAGCCAGTAGCCGGAGTCATTAAGAGGTGTGTTACTGTCCGATCGACGCGAATCAACACTGCTGACCAGCAGTAGTCGGGCTAAAGTCGAGGAGGAGGCTTCACCACGCTCGTCCTCCATCTCTGGCGCTACACCTTCGAGACCCTCGACGTCAGTGTACCGAGGTAGGCAAGTTGGATACTCCAGTATACAGTACGTCTCGCCTTAATATTTTCTCTCTTTTTTAGCCTACTCATTTACATTCCTTCCTTCGTCTCGTCCACAGGTTTCTCAACGTAACCGTGCTCGTTCCTCGAGCGCGACGCCACACATACATACACCCGCACAAACTCGATCAGTTGTACCCCTCAATCGCATACACGTCGCGAAGTCTCTTCTACCATCTCATCAACGCTCGCTGCCCGTCGACGCTGAGGCATCCTCCGCTTCCTGTGCCTGCCCCAGTCGTCACGAACATACCAAAGTGCACAGCGGTTAATGGCGCAGAATCCAGGCGACGGGGTGGATTCCCTTGACCCAAATACGACTTTTCAGACATGTGAGCTTGGCAGCTGGCTCAGGATATCTGCGACACAATGGGCCTCGCCACGCAGGCTGAACTCGTCCGCGCTCCGTGCATGAATGTGAACGAGACACGCGGTGGCGCGTGTAGTGGTGATGGTGCCGACTGATGGCGCGACAAGCAAATCTATTGGAAAGGGGAGGATCGCTGCTTCCTTTGACGTTAAGCGCACATGCGGGTGTAAGTCTCTAATGCCCTCTCGCCTTCCCCACCCCTTCTTTCTCCTCCTCTTCCCCCGCATTTCTGCTATGTTTCATACTGAACGCCACGCTGGCCCTGACACCCAGTGCTCACCACTTTCCTCCCGAATCTTATCAATCCTCGTCGCTGCTGTATCATGGACCTCAACATCACGAGCTTCCTGCATTCGCTCCAAAAAATCGAGCAAGGCGTTAGTGATCTCACGCCATCCACCACCTCAAGCTTCCAAATGCTTGTTCCCCGTACTCCCGCGCGAGGATTTCAACCGAGCCATCACGCTCAATGAAAGCACCTGCCTCGACTTAACTACGGGCCCAGTCTCAATACTTGCACCGTCCGGGGCGTCCCAAGCAACGCTTCTTCCCGCCTGCCGAAGTCCATATTCTAGGCTTTAGCACCACCGCGGGCGTCGTGTCCATATCCAGCCGTTCACCTGAGACGAAGGCGTAGCTGCTGTGTCTGGCTGTCCATCGACACCATCGTGACTCTCATCTCACACCTTCGATTTACTTCAAGGTGCTGCCTAGGTCACAAACATGGGTAGATACACGAGGAAGTGGTAGGAGCGAAGGGAGACGCTGCCTTAGTATACACCGGCATTGGGAGGGATCTGTCAGTCACACTGTGCCTCGCACTAGACGCGAGGCGTCACATATCAGGCCCTCCTCCTCTCGGACGTCGTCGTCTAGGACGAAAACCCTGGCTGTGGGAGCTTTCGCACGGAGGCAGATGCCGTGAAGCACGTCCTACACTCCCCTACTCCACCCACGCAGAGCATCCTTTCTATGGTGAGGCCGTGCGACGACTATGCATACGCTTGCAATGGAAGTATGGTGGCGACGTGACGGAAGTAGGAGATAAGCCGGCATGTCTGCGCCTGTGCTTTCATCCATCAGCAAGAAGACTGATGGTTCTTGGGCGCTGACAGATTGCCGCTGGGGCAGAACCACGAGGTATGCATGAGGTAGAGGGGAAGCAACGGCGTAGAGGGTGTCGAGAGTACGTTTGCGCTTTACGACGATAGGGGGAGAGATTGTAGGTCGACTTTGGTGGGTGGCGAGGTATGGAGCGGCCTGGTATACTGGACGTTCTTCGCCGATTGCTGCTTAACAGCATTCGAATGAACGTAACGAGGAGATGATTAATGCACAGCTTTTGTGATTCGAATGGCATTCTTGACTGTGCGAGATGTGAGGCGTGGTTTCCGCGAGGCCTTGAGCGCTGGTAAAGCTGTCTTTCCGCGCGAAAGATGCTAATCGTGTCTCTTTTGTACAACCATCTCCTGCCTTCAGTATCTCGCTACCAAGAACTCAGTACTCAGTCGATACCTCGTCGGACGATTTTCGTCGCGTCGAATTATGCCATTTTGCAATGCCACATTTTGGATAAATGATGAGGATAAGGGGATTCGGTGAGTACCAAAGCGATGGCAATGATGTCCAGCTGAAGCCTGAGCGAGGTTTAGAACCACGTACTCGGTATACCTCGAAGGTTACTGTTCCGTTAGAGTGGAGTCGGGCGAATAAACTTACCCACCATTCTAGAAGTCTCACTTGACTTTGGTTCTAGTTGGACCCCGGGGTCGGAGGTCCGGATTTGCGAGAAAAACCTTGAACTTGACAGGGAACTGCACAGAATGCATGATTGCTCACGATCTCTGCTGTGGAAGCCTTCTGGCACTCCGTGAGTATATATCCAAGCCCACAGTCTCGTACGAGTTGCTACGGGCTCATAATAGTAGGTTTATCACCAGCAACATAACCGTAGAGTACGAAGGGTTCGACGGTGGACCGCCGCGCACTGGCATTATCGCTAAATTGGAGGATATTCGGAATCTTGTGCAGAAGCCAGGGTATGAGGCTGAGACGGTTCACTTGTACATCACACGGGATGTCGGATTTGGAACAAGCACAGCTAGGATGAAGGTTTCCAAGGCAAGCATGTCTCTCATGATCATTGACATCGTACATTGGTGTGCTTACATTTCATAGTTCAAGATCTATGACATCCCCGATTGCAGTCTCGGCCTACGAGTACAAATGAGTGTCATCGTCGAGTTCATCAACCGCGACGACTACAATCATCTTCTTGAATTGGTAACTCAGTCTCATCACAAGTTAAGATATTCACCTTGTCTTGAATCTGATTTGGTTCTCAGTGTAGTAGGAGGGACTCCCTGTGTTTCTGCAAGGGTCTCTCCGTTGCATGGAGAGGCATGGAACCCATTAGCACGCAAGTGCCCGATCTCTCCAGTTCATGGAGAGACATAGAACCCATTATCACGCAACTGCCTGAACTGCGCTACGAAACTGTTATCGATGACATCGAACGTGTCGCCCGGGAAGCTGGGCCATTGGCTCTCAAACGAGTCCCAAGTATGTACTTGCCTTCAAATCAACAATCATCGGACAAACTAACATCCTCATCTAGTGGAAATGGAGGCGATACATCGGGGTCTCTCACGAGATGAGTTCCTGTGGGAGTTCCCCGTTCACCATGAACGAAGGGTTGTGCGCCACAAGAACTTACCTAAGCAAGACACTTGTCTGCGCGCCCTCAAAATTGACATTGAAGTTAGTAGCCCGCATTTTGGGAGGACTATTGCGAATGGCTGTTTCGAGATGTCCTTCTTGGGGGCCGTTCTAACCCCAATGACACGTTCCCCGTGCTGTCTGAACACGTTCTCCAACATCAGTAATTTCGTGGACGGTACAAATTCCACCAACTCTGCACCAAGTATCATTGCTAGTGGCTCCGTCATTACCCTCAATGTCAACGGTCCCCTTCAAATGATGGGCTCTATGATGGGCGACATGTTCGCTGCTCCCATCTACGGTGGAAACGTCGGAGGTCAGAATAATATCAACCAAAGTACGTTCCAATCCCTCAGTATAAATGTCATTCTAATTTTCATCCACGCAATCATCAGTCACAGCGCCGCAAAGCATCGAAAAAGTGGTCTCTGCTGTCCTACATGCTTTGGATTCGAGGCCGGGTGATGGGGGCCGTTTCGTACCTCAAACCGAAGCAGGGAGGAAGCGCCAGAGGGACGAAGAAGAAGACATCGAAGGGCCAAGCAAGAGACAATTCCGACCAACGAGCTTTATCTCAAGGTTCTGTGCTGCACTTTTTTGCCCGTAATGTTCTCTTTCCTCGATTTGATCAAACAACCTTTACATACATAAACAACCACTTAATACACTCGTGCTTGTGAGCTACGATTTGACTAGTATGTCCTTGTACTCTTTGCTGCGTTGAATATTGACTGTATAGTCCGACTGAGCGGTCCATTGTCCCTGTTCCCATGTTGATATCTTGCTACGTCCACCAGAAGTGGGATACAATGTTAGCGTAGCTTCAGACTTGCAGGTAAATAGACGAAAGGTTGGACTCTGAGACATATGGCCGTAGATGCTGCGTGCCATATGCATAAGAGTTCGGGACGGATGGAGAGTGGGGAGAGCAGGGAGAGCCGAGCGCGACGATACTGCAAGTCTTGGGTCTTGGGCGTTGGAAGCTGTTTCGACAGCGGGAAGAGACGTCGATTGCGTGCAAGACGAAAACCTCCTGGGGGGATAATAGAGGACGAATATCGACGAGCTGAGGCCGCCGCTTCGCTCGATTTTCGTGGGGCAGGGGGCAGGTAGCTCGATTTGCTTGATGTCAAAGGAAGCATTGATCCTCCCCTTCCGATAGATCTGCTCGCAGTCGAAGCGATCACCACCACACACACCTCATAGCACATCCTAGCATCTCCTCCACAGAGCCACTCAGATCCTGCCACAGACTGCGCGTCTTCCGAGACATTTTTATTGCTGGCCCATTGCTGGCTTGCGTAACATCGCTCGTAGCCCTTTGAGTCGCGCGTATTCTCCGCATTCCATCAAGCGTCGTCGTATTCAGAGCAGAGCGCCCAACCCGTCGTACCTATATAGCTCCCCCCCCCGACCTTCTGAATTCCTCATGCTGATGAGGTTCGGATGTGCACCTGTAGATGGGGGGATAATGTATAATATAGTGTAATGAGAGGGCGAGTGTGATGCATAAACCCCTCTAATTAGAGGGAACCTTGGGTGATACATCACTGGCATTGCCCCATACATCACACTGCAAGTGATGTATCAAAGCATGTGACTCAACTTCCCTTCCCACCCCTGGGTTGTCTTACTCCTCGTCGTTGCACACGACGCCGCCTCATTGCCTACATTGGGATAGTTACGCTGTTGCCTCTGTATGGGTCCCATCGGGTAGTTAATCACAGGTACCTTGATTCCAGAACCACGTTCCTTGATCTGAATACATTGATACAGTTGACGTCCGATACAGTAAATGTCCGATAGAGTAGCAGAGTAGAAATATCAGGCGCTATTGTTGATACAACATGCAGCCTCTGTCAATGGCTCACCTGCAGCCACTGCACCCTGTCCCATACCCAGATAGTCCCCAAGGCACGCCCAAGATGTTGTACAAGTCGTCACCAATTTCTCCCGTGTCCAACTCTGGCACCAGGCGTATGCGCGTGCTCCGTCTGTGTCTGCTATTTTTGCTCGTCCCTCCCATACCCCCGCTTGCCATGTGTGGAATTGAATGACCCTGTGCATCTCTTCCTTGAGAAGAACACACTCCTCTTGCCATCTATGGGCCCTTGATCGTGATTTGCACCATTCAATCCGTAATGCTATTGCCACTTTCAGTATGTCGCGAATATGACAGTAATAACATTTATTACCTTCGCTCATTGACTCTGTCATTTCAGCTTCATTCTCCCGCTGCGTCATCCAAATCCAGGACAAAGTTCGTCGTCCTTCCGAACTGCTTGCGTCCTCCCCTTCTTTCAGACCACGAAGGTCTGAGTCTGCCAAGACTCGTAGTTTCGACTCCCATCCAGACTTGTTGAGGGAAGAGCTCAGTGAGAGTAGCGCTTCACGGGTTGAACGGTATCTAGCGGCGGCAGAGTTTATCCGTGACTGAATGTTCTTGATCAGTGTTATGCTGCGCGTGTTATGTTCTTGGCCACGGACATAGCGGTCCTTCGATTGATACATTGTACCAAGGATGAGGAGCTGTCGACGAAGCTCAGACAGAAGGTCGTGAGCGCTTCCATACCGTAAGCGGTACTCATATTCCGCTAACCTTGTATCGACATGAAACCTGGGAACAAGATTTGAGGGAAGGAGGAGGGCGATTTCCTCCGCGTTGAAGGTGTCTGCGCTTTCCCTGTTTGTGGCGCTACGACGGTAAAGGCCAATGCCTGGGATGTATAACTCTTGAATTGATTGCCATGTTGCGATTCGGCGCATGAGGCGGTTGCAGCGTTCCAAGATATGTGTCCGCTGAAGTTCTGTTGGGTTCGCGCCAAGAGCTTGGTCATCTATCTTGAGACGGGCTTGCTGATCTTCAAATTCGAGGCCTTGGGTAATGAGGATACTGGGGCTGACGGAGTCATGCATCACAAGGTCTTTGTCCCGCTGGATTGCCGAGGCTTCTTCTTCGGCTAACTCTAATCTAATTTTCTTTGCAGAGATCGCTTGTCATCGTCAGGCCACAGTGCGTTGTTGAAAGTCAAGGCGAAACAGACCTTCTACCTTCGCCTCATACAGATTTATTTCCGATGTCCCAGCCTCCCATTGTCTGACCAGAGTATAGAACTGTTGGACGATCGCCGCAGGAAGCGAGTTGCTGAAATCCAGGAAATTACCCACATGTTCAGAGCGCATCTCGACAGCTTCTTGCACCTTGCGAAGAAGCCAAGTATCTGTCAACAGAAGGATGGTATTAGAACATGTTATGTATCACTTTGCCAATCTTATCAGTGATGTATGATGTATCACAACGGTGATGTATGATGTATCATCCATCACGGCCATGATGTATTCGCATGATGTATCATATAGGCTCGCAACGAGCGATAATGGACTCAGTACTCACGTAATGTTGCCACTTTCCGCCAGTTGTAGTCGCCAAAGTGGTCGTCCAGTGTGTCACGTCGAGATCCTGGTCCCATCTCCTTGGTGCTACTTGCTACAGGGTTCATCGCTGCCCAACCTCGTTCAGGTGATTATCCATCTGTTCGACCAACGCCGGGGGTGAGGTTAAAAGAGTAGTTGATTTGACACTCAGTTCAATGGGCGTAAAGATGGAATTTGGGGACAAAATAGGTAATGCGCAGATTGGCTGCCCTCGAGCCAACAAGTTCCGAGGGATAAGTTCCCGATCGTAGTAGTAGATTGCGGGACCATTGACACACGATATCGTAAGAAACAACTAATGCTGACGGCGAGTGGTTTCTAATGCTTGAAAAGTAAAGGTAATCCATATTGATATATCTGTTGAGACGTCAGCACCAGAAAGGATATATATGAAGGTGTCTTACTGTTCTCCCCGCTGTAAGTCTCCAACTGAGACGGGGCGTTTCATATCGTGGCGGCTACATTCAATGGTACCAACGCCACTAGCGGTCGTTCCCCTCCCGCCACGAATGCTAGCCAATTTGATGGCATCGTAGTTATTACATGTATTGGCCTCATCGATGATTGTCTTGGCATGGTCGCGCAGGAATTCTTTGTATTGTCCTTCTTCCACAAAATATGCACAGCCTCGATTGAGACTGGGGTCACGGGCGTCGCTGGATGCTGAAAGCCGTTTGAGGCGGAAGTTCGCGTCAATTGCAAGGAAGAGTGCGTATATCCATCTATAACATGGTCAGTAAACCACAACACCGAAATGGTAGATATTTAATCAATTAACCGTTGCGATTCGTTAGCCTCTTTCCAGTTGGGAGGGAGATTCTTATCGGGCTGAGGGCACACAGGGCATAGCACTGCACATTCTCCCTCACTTGTTCCCGAAACACCCGATTCTTCATGGCCTCAGCCCATCCGCTTCATGAGTCGAATATGGCGCCACTCCCAGATCATTCGCATGAAGGCACTGTAGCGGTCCTTGATATCAAGGTTCAGCTCAACAGTAAAGCATCGAGATGATCAACAACTTATAGGAATGGGGCCACCTGTGTTGTTGGTAAGTCGCACCAACAATTGGTAGAACTCATACCCAGAGACTTTGGAACCGAAAGTCAAAATTTGGAAGAGGCGAAGGACTTCGAATGTTGCTGCTGTCCGAGGATCAGTTGTCGTTGCGGGGAATAAGCCGAACTGAAGAAGCTGGAGATCGCGTGGCACTGCAGTTGTACACCCGCAATAGTCGACACTGACTGGAACGAGGCCGTGTGACGTTATCACCGTGAATACATCACCGAAGGAGGGGGTTGGTCTGACACATTCATCCCCAAAAGGGTGGCATAGTTGAAGCCGTAACCCGAGAGACTGTAGAGAACATCGTTCGAAAAAGCAGGAATTCCACTTCTAAGTGGCATGTGAGTCAAGTGCAAAGCAAAGGTGGGCAAATTACCTCTAATTCATGGAACAGATTATCCTTATGTTGCTCGACTACGCATTGTTGACAATACAGCTGCTTGTCGAAGCATTGTCGGCAACGGTAGTCACCAGGTATGAACTCCACACAACCTGAGCATTCGCGAGCATCGTTGATGGGTGCCTCATGTCGTAGAAACTCTTAAAGGAAAGCATCGCGTTCGGGAAGCCACGTCAAGAAAGGTAAATCCTGTTCTAGTTAAGTACATCATGGACATCAAATGACTGAAACACGTACTCCTGCAGTTCGTCTCCGAGTTGTCTCAAGCTGCAGCACATCCGGTACCAAGTGTTGAGGATCTGATGGATTGAAAGGTTGCAGGAATTCTATGATTGGTGTACTAGGGACATTGTCGTTTGTAGAAGTGGGTTTACTGTGAAGCAGTGTAGGATTGGTGTGGTAAACAGAGCGCTTTGCCTTCACCCGGGTGCCACCAAGTTCGTAGTCCGTGTGTTGGTGAGCGACAATTGGGGGAGGTACATCCGTTGTATCCCATTCTGCATAGGACTCGACCTGAACTCTTGACCTTTTGGTGCACATTCTTTTTACTCACCTTGACGGACTGCATCCTGCTTAAGTATGAGTATGACCTTCTGAGAGAAGCAGGGTAACAACGGGTATTTATCAATCATGAAGGCACAAGCATGGACACGATACAAAGGTACAGGGGAATTACAGAGAGTGAGGCGCTTCGTGGCTGTTGAGACAAGTTTCTCACAGTCACTCTAGGATATTCCCATGGTAACTAATGTGCATGCAATATAGGGTCATCCGGCGAAAGGAGAGGAGCACCCTACGAATGCAACCATATATTGATGGTGAGGGGGAACACGACCAATATTGAGCCATTCTTTGCGCTAGAATAGACTAGTTAAGTATGAGTGTAATCTTAATAGATGGCCTGTTATCTCACCCGGCGTGCACGATCTGCTGTAATAGACATGTATTCTTTCCAATAGCATGGGGGCAGAAACTCTTGAGCTACACGTCCTTGGAGAAGTGCGGAGACCTCAATCCTCAAAGCCAAGCTCTATGGAATTGCGTGAGGGATAAGAACCTTTGGACAATGGATAAACTCACCCTTTTCATTTTGTTCACAGCCGATAGCTTGGTAACCCCATGCTGTCTCTTGGCCGGAGGGGGGAATCTGTCGAGTAGGAGGTGGTTGGCAGCCCGAAAGAAAAGAGTGAGTTCGCCTAATTCCTTTGCTTGCAGGTAATAGGGAATCAGGGAGTCCGCAAATGCGTCCTTCTGCGGATGCCATTGATTCTGTCTTGGCTGGCTGGCAACGTACATTGGTGATTGAGTGATGTCAGAGGCCGGCAATCTAGGAGAACGTTAGGCGCAAACTTCCACATGACATGTTAACTCACCGGTGCAGGGAAGACAAACGTTGGGAGCATAGCTTCATCCCACTTTCGTCCAATGAACCAGCATCACATGACCTCAAAGCGGATAGGGGAGATACCTTGAATATGTTCTGGCAACACATATGGCTTTGGTGAGGGCATTATTTTGCCATCATGATCTTGAGGGAGGTTACTCACTCAATACTCTCTCATTTTTCTAGGGTTTTAAGTGCTATAACGCCTCAGATAGCCGAAATTTCTGAGGAGGGAATAAAGGTCAGAACCCACTGTTCAATGATCGCCGTCTCACGCTTGAACTCAAACAGCCAATATGGGTCCCGGTCGACCTCGCTTGTACAAAACCCCGGAGGCCAAGGCTAAAGCCAATCGAGACAAAAGTAGGTGATGCTACTACAAGTATGCTTCCATTATCATCCATTAATATATCACAGCTAAATATCTTGCAGAAAGAAAGCTGCAATTAATACTAGCCGGCGTTCTCGCTACAAGGCTGATAAACTAGAGTATAGTTATTCTTTATTGTCCCTGCTCATGCTTATCATCATTAGAACTACCCCATTTCACAGCTCAAGTCCAGATGACACGCCTCTCCCCAGGTGCGTGCTCCCCTTGAACAATATTCAGGGTCATCCCAAATACGTCCTACTCAGTGTCGATCCTGTCGATCCCTCCGGTTGGCTGAGACTAGCTGCAAGTACCAAGGTCAAATTCTATTCCATCACAAACGGCTCAACACGGTGCTACATCGAATCATTATACAACAAGTACACTACGAACTACCGGAGTGACGCCTTCTCCAATGCTATTATCGAACTCGAGGCGCTTCATGGGTCGATCCGGCGGTGTGAAGAAGCCCTATTACAGCTTACTTGCGTAGGGCGTGAGTTCAGGGTGGCCGAGGCAGTGGGAAAGCTAGTGAATGAGGGGCTGAGATGTGTCGAAGAGATCACATGCTATGCCTCAATAGGCAAGGGGGAGGTTTGCGAGTTGTATGAGAAGCGAGAGTTGATGTTTCAGAGCCTTACTTACTTATCTTAATCCATGTTATCGTGTCATTAACATCACTCAAGTTTGCGAGCCACATAAGATCATCAAGTATTAAAAGTTCAGCAAAAGCATTACATATGACTATATAATGATGACGACTGGGAGACGGCGGTGCTATGCTATTGATGGATACGGGCAATGTGCATGCGCTCAAGAAGATAGTTCTCCGCATTAGCAAACGAGGAGAATCCCCTGCACAACCAGCCTGGAACGTTAGTAACAAGAGGTTCAACATTATTGTGCCTAGGTCAGTTGGAAGTCAGTCTGTCAACACGAGGAGTAAAAGCGGGACCTACCAATGCTGGAATACACCAACTTCTCGGCCAATAACAACTGCGTACCAGCGGTGGCCATAGACACCAGTTGCCGCACTGAAATGACCCGTTCTGACGAGCGGGGGTCCGGCAACAGTATTGGGAGCCATGGGAGGTGCAGCTGGTGTGTTGGGAGCCAGTGGAAGCACAGTCGGAGCGTTAAGAGCTGGGGGAGGTGCAGCTGGTGCGTTGGGAGCCGCGGGAGATGAAGCTGGTGCATTGGTTGCAAGAACTAGATTGTGCACGGTGTGGCACGATGGGCAGCGAAAGACGCCTAAATACGAATCAGACTGAGAACCAGAAGAGGGATGCCATTACTTACCGCCCACAGGAATAAGACCCTCGCCTTCAGCATCGGCAGATGCAGGCGCCACAGTAGCAGCGGGAATGGCAACGGCTGGGACAGCAGCACCGGGAGCAGCAGCAGCTGCTGCTGCCTCAGGATACGCCACCGCAAGACGACACATAAGCGCCACGATGTCGATGTCATCAATGCTGCCACGGCCGTCGTTGTCAGACATTGTCTTCGTTGGCTAAGGGGGACAAGGAGCTACGGGGAGGGGTGGGAGTTGTCAGGAATGCGAATGGACATACTTATACCACGGGGCGTGATGTATAGCTGGACGGTGGAACCAAAGTGTGATGTATAGCTAGACGGGGGCTAGCAAAGGTTAAAAAAATTAGGGTCAGTTATCGACTAGCTCTAGCTTCAAAGCACTTACCGGTCTACGTTACCTCACCTGTGATGGCCCCAAAGGAGAAAAGTAATGCTGAACAAAAGGCTCACCTTATGGGCCAAATGGACGACTATCTTGAAGCTCAGAAACACGGAAGCCTCACCAGGTTCTGGACAAGGTTAAACCAGGTGTGGTTTCATCGATGGCCGGTGGAAGAAGATGCGAGTATTAAGGATGAGGCTGAGCGACGGGCAGCGCATGGACTTGCAATCAAAGAGAAAGAGAATGTGAGTGACTAGTTCAAGGAGTGACCTCAGTGACCCTGAGGTACCATATTCAGTATCTCAAAACGTGGTTCCGTTACCGTACCGCACTGAAAACCCGTGCATCACATGTTCCAGCACCGGTGTCAGTCACAATAGAGGTGCCGAAAGCGACACGTTGCCATCAAGAGGTTGAGGTTTATTCAAGCAAGTACTATGCCTCTAGGATCCTGCCTCTTGTCGAAGCACACTACAAGGACAAGCCTGTACCCACCGCTGAAGAAGCACTGAAGACACGTCGCAAGATAACGAGGGAAGCTCTGGATAACGAAACTCCCGCTATCAAGGCCGAAATCAAGGAATTATACCTGCAGGAGCGGCTTGCTGCCAAAGAGGAGAAGCTCGTGCGGGCTCAGAAGATAGAGCCCACCCCCGAGAGTTATATTGCGTAGGTTCTCATATAATCTAAGTACTTAATAACTAATCCCAGCCTCATAGTGGCATCAAGGCCATTCAATCACGCTTCGACGCGTTCGCTCATGGTATGGAACAGGACAGTGGGTGGACTTTCCTCCTTCTTGCAGGTGGGCCGGATCCAAAGAATGGGGGCCGGATCAGGACAGCATCGTACATGCTGTCATTTCAGGTATTGGCATGCCTGTTGACAATAGCACCCAAAGGTACCAGTATGGAGCTAACGTCTTCGGGCTCACGCTTTCGGCCAAGGAGCCAGAGTTTAAAGCGATGTGTGTTCCTTCGTTCACGAACTATCTGTACTCGTGCTACAGTGAGTTCTTAAACTCAACCTTAAGCTTAAGGACCTAGCTGACATTCTTCGTAGGTCCAGAGCAATGTGCAGCTTGTGCCAATCAGCCAGCATCAGAGGCCCCATCCTCAATCTCTGGGGGTCTACCATGCTTACTAGCTGCTTCGCCGACGCCCTCTCCCGTCAGTGCCACTCCTCACTCTGACGCCACTGTCGTTGCCGAAGCCACTGTCGTTCCCGAAGCTGCTGTCATCCCTAACGCTGCAGCCATCCCTAACACCTTGGTTGTCCCAGAAGTCGCAGTCGTTCCCAAAAGCACAGTTGTCCCAACACCTAGCCCGGAAGTTGCTTCCAAACGTCCCCGCAAAGCGACTAAAGGAAAACGAACCAAAGCGAATGGCCACAGCGAAGTACCCTCCACCCCCAACACCGAAGTCGCTGTCACTGTGCTCCCTCCATCAGAGCCTGCTGCCCCCGCTCTATCAGACCCTGTAGCTCCCAACATCCTAGCCATTGGTACCACTGCTACTGTCCCCTTTGTTGAGGCTGCTTTCGCCTTACCACAAGCCTCCGCCCTCGGACCCATTTGGACACAGACAGACAATTTGGGGTTCAATGCTACAACCTGGGGCAGTAGTTACGACATAGAATTCCCCCTCCTCCCTCCCGACCTCAACTATCTGAACGATCCGGCGAACTTCCTCAACAACTTCCCCATCGTGTCCAACGTGCCCATGCCAACTACCATCCCCAGCGGCTTCGTTATTCCCCCACCCGACACTTACTTATCACTACTGGATGAGTTGGACGGCCCTCTACCTGCCAGCTTGCCAGGTGTCCCCAGCCAGATCAATCCATACCCAATGGTTGCTAACGGCGCTACCCACATGGACACAAAAACAACAGACACAAACGCAACAGCACCCATCACATCCCCTAACGTGGAGAAGCCTGATACGGCCACGGTTCAAGCTAACAACTCTATCAACGCCGGAACAGAAGCCGAGGATGTCGACACACCCAATGCAGATTCTATCAATGCCGAAATGGAGGCCAAGGACGTCGACACGCCCAGCATGGATCCTATTGACACCAGAATGGATGTCAAGGACTCTGCGACAATGGCGATGGATGCTGGCAAGGGTACTGGAACGGCAAATGATATGGGTGCTGTCCCTCAGCCGGCTCGCAACCCTCGCAAGAGAAGCAGACGTGACGAAACCGATCCCAAGTTTATCGTTGAGGGTAAACGTGTTCGAAAGCAACAGGTTCGAACGGAAATTGAGGCGATCACGGCGAAAGTCTCAGCAGAAAGAGAGAAACAAAAAGGAAAAGAGAATCAATAGTCCTTAGCTATCGTGTCCTGCCTGTCATAGCTATTCATGTCTAAGACATCACATCACACCTCATAGTAATACGAGTGATAAGTGTGATACATCATCGGCTGATACATTACAGTTGAGGTGATACATTACAGTTGAGGTGATACATCACCGGCTAATACATCACGTTTAGGGTGATACATCATGCTCGAGCTGATGCATCAGCAGCGCACCAGTGTTAATACTGAGCATTGAGTTACTCTGAGTCTTGAGATTCCGCAACGACTAAGTCCTAAGCGCCGAGTCCCAAGCGCCAGAATTGGGACAGGCATATACACGGTTCTGGTGCCGACAAGTTCTAGAGTCCTACCGCCCAGAGAGTTCCACACTATATGCTGTATTCAAATTGTACCAGTACATTCTATGTATTATATCGCAATTTCCAGGAATAACATACTAACTTCAATGAATAACATATCAATTTCAAAAGTAGTAGTCCGGTGTGTAAGTAAGGCAGAGACATCTACGTAGTATTCCGGAGGGCACATACTGACCACCAGTAGCCTGGGATGTACACTACCGGCCCGATGGTCCATCTGACATACGGTGAAACAACTGTTTTGACGTGTTGCGGGGTGGGAGATTGCGGGGTCATGGACAGAAAGAACCAAGGGGGAATGAATGGGCCACATGGCTAAATTACCGTAGATATATCGACACAGGATCGGGTGAATCTACCGATCCAAGGGTGTCGATACATTGTCCAAAAAGGGAGATGGGGCGCACCCAACGCGCTGCCAGCGCCCAAGCGCACCACTGATGGGCAGCGAGGAGAAAAGGAGGGGTCATATGATGAGCACGTGCAGTTGACAGGTGATGTATCACGGCATAGCCGTCCTTTGATGAGAGGGGTTTATGCATCACACTTGCCCTCTCATTAGACTGTATGATGCATCAGAACAGGCTCTACGCCTGGGATGTGTTCGTTGTGGCTAGGGCAGGAGTGGAAACTGAAGGACGCCTAGCGCAAAGGGCGTCGGTGGGGAGGGGGAAAAGAGTCATGAGATGGACGTAGGGACGTGCATGGAGTTGGCCGGGGACGATATTGGGGGTGGAATCCACCCTCGTACTCCATGCGACTTCAAGGTGGTAGGAGCTCGAAGGTAAGGGGTTGGCGGGTAGAGGCAGGATACAAATTCGAGTAATTTAAGTAGATCGAGGATGCCCATGTTCGCAAACAAGCTGAATGCTGCATAGCCATAAGTTGGTGGTGAGTATCCGATAACTGTGAGAACACATCAGTACAAGAATACATGGGTACGACCACTCCCATTAATACTACCCGCTCCTTAATGCCCGCCCACTGGCGTCATTTCAGTTACTGTAGCCTCTTATCATGGATGGCTTAGCGATATTGAATGTCGATGGCTGTCTATGATACAAATCTGTGAGTGAGTGGGTAATCCAGGGAACAGAAAGAAAGTGTACGTGAAGGGACAGACAGTTTGGGTGTTGTCGTTGCCTTGGAGGTTCAACATCACGAAATCCGTAGACTCACGCTTTTCCAATGTAGCAATTGACATTAGGGGAAATTGTTTCCCACCACACCATTGATTTGTCTTCGATGCACCATTATTCACGCAGATTCCATGCGCTTTACACCTATGAACCAGTGTGAAGCTAGAATGGAATGTAGATTATTTTTTTCATAAGATTTCAAATATGCATATTTATATTAACACCATGAGATCGCAATATAAAGAGCGTGGCTACATTGATACTAGATGTACAGGAACATAACAATGTCACGTTTCAATTGTAAAGTCTAGGCTTCAATCCAGTGTTCATATCTATCTAACCAATGCGCCATAATATCGGGAGGGCATTATAATGGTATAGAATCAATCGACTGCAAACTGGGATTCAATTTGTGACAAACACTGTCACAACTCCCAGGGTCTCGGTCAATCATCAACATCATCTTCTTCACCGATGGCATCTCAAGCCCCCGAAATGTGTCGTAACGAGCTCAACGACATCTTCTATCCTGCACTGTTGGATAGAGTCCATGCCCGCCCAGATGCCCCTCAGCCTGAGGCACGCCCCCAGCCTCCTCATAGCAGTGACCATGGCGCTGACAGGGCTAACCGTCATACAATGGCTCAGGCTGGTAGCTCCAGTGACCCAGAAAACAATGGAGTGCCGCAGATGTGTTTGGAGTGTGTGGAAAGGATGACGGCATACTGGAGTACCCGAATGAGAGGAATGGAGTCCATGGGCCCCCCTCCAGCTGACTATGTCTGTTTGGCCCTCTGGGTTCATGACTTCCCCTTTGAGGCCCTTCGTCCGTAATTCATGAGCCTCCTGCTTGCCTTTCATGATGCTAACCATGACTTACAGCTGCAAATGATTATACCCCTGCGCGATCAGTCGCTTCTGATCCATATTTATGGTATCTGCTTGGCTTTCGCCAACTTGCCCTCTACGAGATCTGGTATTTACGGATGCTACTTGATACCCACCACCGTTTTCTGTCTTCGTTCACACCTTCTGCCTCATAAATATAAAAACACACCATATCTATTGTACAATGGAATGTATGTCTTGGTCCTGCTCAATCAACGCATGTGTGTCTCCGTGGTATTATATGGATTAAATGTAAGGTATTTGAATGGTGAACATGCATTCTCATAAGCTATTGAAGCCGTGCTCCGCCTCCAAGTCCAAATCATCTTCCTCGGAGTCATTCTCCTCCTCCGATCCTGGCTCGCTGTCAGAAGAGCTTGAGTCAGTCTCATCTGAATCTGAGTCTGAGTCTGGCTGATTGGATTGACCAGCAGCTGTATTGTCGTCTTCATCCACCGCCATTTCCATGTTGGTTGAATCATCCGGCTCCGAGGCATGGACATGTATGTGGCCAATTCCACCGCCGACATGCCACATCCACATGTCACGATCAGCGAATCTACCACAGACAATGGTTAGTAACAGTGAAGAGAGTCAACTCCGAACATAGCTCACATATTCACATAGAATTCGCACCAATCATCGACTTCGGTAAGTCTACGGGCAGCCAAACCAGCATAGTCTGGCATTAATTCTTTAGTACGGCCCTCGCAGAAGTTAGGAATGAGGTGACAGGCTCGGATGACTACACTGGGGTCTAGGAATCCAAAGGCGTAGTCATTGGTGTCACCATCAACAGGAACAAAGCCAACTTTGGGTAGAATTGCACGCTGACTACTTGCGTTGTGCCTGGGTACACTCCTAAGCATCGTACCCATAGAAATTCGATGCGCGATGGTTGATGAGATACACGGTCTTGATTATATATGTATGTGTTTGCATGGAAGATCCCAAGTATCCTGGCATACCAGTAGACGTCATCGTCATCATCAGGCGCATGTACCATTATGTCGCAGGTGTCAGTTCGTGGATTGAGAACATCTTGATCCCTCCGTACATCATATGTCGTATAGTTGACGTGCATAGTTTTGACGGCGTAGATGGTATTGTCGATGATGCGTACCGTATTGCGCTCCTCGTCCGTAAAGTCAGGTATGTCCTGGTGCGCATCGCCGTCAAAATTTAATCCACGAAGCCGTCCAAGGATATGGTCTTGAAGCTTGGGAACAAAGTGCTACACAGAACCAATGTCAATGATGGACAAAGAACTGGTTCCGTATGAAACCCACCTTCTCAGCTCTAGCTGTAGAGTCAATACATTGTTGCCTGGCTATAGTCAGAATTGTATTGCATTATTTCGTGGCTATCCCATGGTAATGCATTATGGTCTGGCTGGGACATGGTCTCATAATGTATTATGGGATGGTACTGATAAGATTATCAATGGAACTGATATCTTATCATCATAATAACAGATTGGATAAGATGATTTAAGCTAACTGTTAGCTATTACCTTGATTTCAGTTCTTAAGTAAGTTAATAAGTGATGTATTAAATATTAATTGATTACCTAGATGATAATCGGTAAATGATATCTACATCCCAGTTCTACAACCTCTGACCCATCCCATATTTGCCTCCTTCGTCCTCGGAATCCCCTTCATCCTCTTTGTTATCCTCTTTGTTATCCCCATTGGAAGTTGGTTCCTCCACAATCCCTGTCCTCCACCTCTGCTCGAACTTGTCGGCCAATCCATAGCATATGAGTGCCTGTCGGTGTGCATACACTGACAGACCTGCTGATACCTCTGGTGCAGCGCATATCTTCACCTCAGCGCGTGCTTCCCAGCATCGTGCTTCATGCCACAGCGATATGGGTGTTCGGCGCATCTCCTCCTTGACGAGCTCGACCTCCTCCGTCCATCGCCATAGACGTGCCCAGGCCTTCGTCCACTCTACACGTACAGCTACTTTGAGCATTAGCTTAGGATACTAGTATGGAGGTTGTACACACCTTCATTCATCCCCTCCACTCCCTTTTCTGAGCAGTTCGTCCAGAGCCACGACACTGTGCGGTAACCCTCCTTTGCAACACCTTGCTCCCCCTCTTCGTCTTCGTCCTCTTCATCACCACTAGTCCGTTCTTCATTTGAGATGGTGATGACATCTTCCCGGCCTCTCTCCATACGCCGTAGGCGTCGGACGTGTTTCTTTTTTAGGCTATCGGGGTCTTCCATGCACCGTACATGTTCTTGTTTGAGTTCCTGTAAATCTACTGGCATTTGATCACTTCCACTGTCCTCGCTGAGCTGTTGGAGAGCCTCCCATGCCCTGTGGTACCTATCCACTTGCAATCTGATCTTGTCTTCATTGCGGTTGATCAGTGTTCACATCCGAGTGTTGGCTCCTTGGTGGTGTGTGTTACAGTCCTTGTATCCAACCAGTCGCGACTTGATGAAGAGGAGATTGCACAGTTCATTGAGGAAGCGGTGGCACCGTGCTTCACGAAGTTGATACTCTATCTTTCCCAGTGACAATCTACATAGCTGACGGTCTGCAGAGTTGAGGGACGACGGAAGGAGTAAGGGCACCGACTCAATGTCTTCTTCATCCAGAACCACCCGATGGGAGAGGAAAGGCAGCACTGGGGGCATGTACCTCGCCTGCATAAGCCTGAATCTGGCCAGACTGTGGGAGAGTCTCGTTCGCATCTCCACAATCGTCGTTTCCTGCACCGCCATCCTGTCGGTCTTCCTTGCTATAGCCATGGCCTTAATCTTGAGCCTACGTACCTGACGGTAAGCCCTAGAAACGCACACTGCAGGACTCCACTCACTGCTGATCCTCAATATCTAGCCCCTTGCCAATGAACGCGCTGGGACCCATGCCTCCCGATATGCCACTGAATCCCTCGGCAGACTCCTCTGCTGCTCCAGCCTCCTCCTGAGTGAACCGAAGCTGGACATCGTGCTCAGTGATACCTAGCCCATCGATTCAGTAGCTGTATGTAGTAGTAATCATACATACCTGATGTCGGAATATGATAAGGATTTGGATTCGAACTGTCTTGTTCGAACGCCAAAACCATGGCCTTCCACTCCTCCACCTGGGTGCCTTGCTTTGAGGAAAATATCTCGAACGAGTCCCATTGCACAGATCATTCAGATAGCGCCAAGGACAATCGTCGAGCAAGTAAACGAGCTGTTCAAGCCTGGGGTGAGTACGCCTGGGGGGTTTAGAAAGGAAGGTAAGGGGTGGTACTCACCAAGCCCAACGACCTTCTGCCAGTTCCAATGCGACCAGTGGTTATTCAGTGTCTCAATCCGTGCCCCAGGACCCATGACCCTCATACTTGTAGCCATTGCACCGATGTTAGCCCAAGGCCGTTCTATGCCTTCGCCATCCGTTCGACCGACTCCTGGTAGGTAGTTTAGTGAGTAATTTTCCTGGCAATGCTTGGTGTGTGAGTGGATGTGAAGTTTGGGTACTGCGAATCGAATCATGTGTTGAGCGATGCAAAAGTGAACCAGGGGAGGTAGTTTCTGGACACGCTGAATAACCGACTTTGACCATTGGCAGATGATATCTTACGAGATGACCATTTCCAGCCCGCCGCTGTGATGTCGAAGTAGTGATGCAAAGCAGTAATCCATATTCGCATACCTACAAAAGATATCAGTCAGCGCAAACTGATAATCGACCACACACCTACACACTGTTCACCTACTTGAAGATCTGCTGCACCATTCCGTTGAACGATTTGGTGCCGAGAGCAAACCCCAAGGCATACACCAGTAGCAGTGTACCCCTGCGAAAACTTCGTGTTTGCATAGTCAAGGGCCGCCAAACCACTACACGTGGACATCTAACATTTAAGATGGTAAGCTGTCAGAGTCACTTCCACCAATCAGAATGAATCACCTCTTTTTGGTCAGTGACACTCAGGAGATATTGTCGAAACGGCTCACTTTCCACGAAGTAGCCCCAATCGACCCCAAGGCCTGGATCCTTCTCGACAGAGGATATCATCTGTCGCTTCAAGCGGAAACATGTGTTGAGCGCCAGGAATAATGTGTATAAATACCTGGCACAAATGATAAAGTTAGTATTTGACAACAGTGCGTAAGATCTTCAGACCACATACTGTTTCTCTTGTGGTGCTGACTGCCAGTTCTCTGGTAGATTGATACCTGGATGTGGACAAGCGGGGCATCTGACGGTAAGCTCTCCATTTTTTGTAGCTAAAATCCCAGCTGGATCATGCGCTCGTCCACCATGTTTTAAACTCGTGAGGTGACGGAATTCCTGGTGCATGCGAACAAACTCTTTGTACCGACTCTGAAAATAGATATGAGAATACCGTTCAGATCAATTTCCAACTTACCCGTGGTGTACCTGCTCCAGAATTATCGGCAAGTTTCTCCAAAGCGGCGTAATAGTCATACATCATAACCTTTGCTTGTAACGTTGACATCTGAAAATGATCAAGCATACTGAATGTGGCACATGTCTGCGGTTGATCGAACATTGCTGGAAACCATTGACAACAAAGAAGTTGTTGTCGAGGTAAGCCGTAGTCCATGACACGATCACAAGCACAGAAATCGAGTGCAATGATGTGTAACCCGCTGATATGAAGAACTACGAAGTCAGTGACCGATGTGGGACAAGGACAAGGTATCCCTGGAGGGTGACCAAGCTGCACTCGAAACCCAATGTCTTTCAATGATGTGTTAGCGTAGCACTTGCCATTCCATTGCTACATGGCGGTGAGGGTATCATCTGTGAGATATGGCTAAGATAACATACCTTAATCCTGTGCAGAGGCTGCTCAATATGACCTTCAAGCATGCAACTCTTGCAAAGTACCTGCATGCTGAAGCAATCTTCGCATATGAACGACTCTTCTTCTTGAGAATGGCAATGGTGGCATTTGCCACATTGTGTGGATCCCCGCCCTTCACATCGTAGGAGCTCCACCAGATATTCGTCGCATACCAAGGCAGTCCATTCTTTGAGGGGTTGGTCCTTGGGATAGCAATCACGGTGAGATACATGCGAGCTCCAGGCTACCGGAACTAACTCACCGAGGATTTGTACCATTTAGACTGCTTGTCCTTTGCGGGATCGCTTTCTGAGACGAGCGCATCCTGGTTGTAGAACAGAGACTTGTTGATCTCAAGAGAGATGACGTCGCTATGATTATCTTCGTGGAAAGTTTCGGAGACATCTATCCTTCGTTTCTTTTTTGGCGGTGAGGGCATTGGCATTGGCATGGGTAGGTGATAGACACGTCGTCGATCCTCCGAGGTACGTTGGATAGACACTGTAAACCTCCTGTTGTCCGTGAGGATGTCGTTGAAGTCCAAGCTGGCAACAATGGAAGTTCTTGCTGCAGTCTTGCACTTCCTGATTCCCTTAGCCATTGTCAGCAATGAACAGAGAGTATCCAGAGTACGAATGAGATACTCTCCTTGTTGCCTGTCCTTACAGTCGGGGAGATTTCCGGGGTGAGTTGCGAGATCCCATTACTTTGGAGTTATTTGCTAAACCACTCAAGATCCTCCATGGATCCCCACGAAATCATCTATTAGAACGTCAACCATCGAGATGACGAGCCCCTAGTGTGAGCCCCTAGTGTCTACCCTGAGCAACAACCCTTTTATGTACTTTTTTGTACGAGAGCTCCGATGTGTCAAACTTGAACCAAACGAAAAACACGTCGCATCGCAGAGAGTAGTCCCTACAAAATGGCTGGTGAGCTTTCACATCTTCATCACGGCTCTGGCACCTCCCTTCCAAGTGCGTGGGTCCGACCTTGGACCTATGCACCCTCATTCCCTCCCTTCCGGTGTGTGCGTCATGTGCGGGTCTGACCTCATTCCGCCCTGATCCCCCCCTAGTAGACCTTCTCCATATTAGCCCTGATACTGACTATTGGCTATGCAGGGCGCACCACTCGATCGGGGACAATTTTCAGTCCCTGGGAGATCTCCAAACGAGTCTCCGTCAATATCAATGCTCTTTTGCTTTTTGAGAAGGCGTTGACACGCCAGGAGGCCTGTGGCATCAGCGGTGAGGAATCCCAAGGGGAAAGGATTGAGGCCAATGCTGAGGGCAACAGCAACGGCAATGACAATATTGTGGCACTGATGGCCATATCACAGTCTCGAACGTCGTGAGTGTGCTGAGGAAGACGGAGGCGGCACCGATACCCCCATGCCCATTGATACCGCCGCTTTGGCAGAGCAGTGCCATGCTGACAGGATCATGGCGGAACCTCAGCTATGCCACAGTTGGGAAGAATCCAGCGTGGAGGCATTGCCCGGCGTTGGCGTAGCAAAGTGTGCGGGACTGGGGGTGCGATGAGATAGCATATCAGATGTAGCCGTAGAGAAGGCTGTTGAGCCAGTAACACGTAGCACCAGGCAACTGTCTTCGCAATCGAAGTCGAAGTCGAACAAGGTCCAACGAACGGAAGCTCACAAACGGAGCAAGCGTGCTGCAAAGCGCAGACAGGCGCAAGAGGCTGCAGGCACTTCACTGAAAGCGGTCGCCCTTCGCAGAGCAGCAATGTCAGTGGTGCGTCAAGCCAATGGGTACGGGATCGAGAGTGCACCTCATGCATCGACAGGTTACATCGGTAAATGGGGAGGCACCAAGCCGATGTCACCTACAGGGGGTCGAGTGAGCAATCAGTCAGAGACCATGTTGCGAAGCCTGAGGGATCAAGGATTCCAACTCGTACCTTGGGATGGGTGAGTTCTATGTGTGAACGAGGAACATCACTGATCGCTGCACTAGTACTGGGATCTATGTGGTAGATAGTGCCAACCGTGTCATAGTCGGAGGCGGGACGCCCCAGGATCAGGAAGGATGGTGTGCAGTAGTTGAGGCGGGTGTGGCTGCACTAGTTCGTGCACAAGCTGCCTGTTCGTTCACAGAGAAACAGAGGTTCCATCGACGGGGTGCCTTTCCAACTCTGGCCGCAGGATTTGCATACGGACTTGGACGGATCCGCCCCACTGCTACTGCCCAGGTGCCCGCAAACCAGGTGCTGGTGCAGAACCTACTATCTGATCCCTGTATCAGACGTATCGCCGGGTTCCAGAGTTCTCTATTCCATGCCTATGCACCTCGTCTCTGGAACTACTATCACGAAGCGACCACTGCAATTTTGACAAGCCAGCCTGAACTCCAACCAAATTTCGCGAATAGCGTGTATTCCAGTGTCACCTTCAACTGCGGCCCACAGACTGTAACCGTCCCACACATTGACTACCTGAACCTCGCAGGGGGACTCTGCGCTATCACGACTCTGCGCTATCACTGCCCTGGGTGATTTCGACCCAGATGCCGGAGGCCATCTCATCCTGTGGGACCTCCGCATCGTCCTATGTTTCCCTCCAGGTGCCACTATTCTCATCCCTTCCTCCTTGATCCGTCACTCGAACATACCTATCCAGTCTGGTGAACAGCAGTTCAGCATCACTCAATACTCTGCCGGTGGCCTGTTTCGCTGGGCGGACAACAGATTATGCTCAGATGCTCAACGACGGCGTGGAGGTAAACCTGTGGAGGAGCGGTGGAAGAGTACGATGGACCTTTTCGAATGTAGATAGACGAACAGATTCAGCCAGTAGCTACATTAATCTGAATAAATCATTTGTTCGAGACTCAGTACGCTCTGTAGACTTGATCACCACGCGAACGTAGTAAGATTCTAACTTGGACTTCCGTGAATTCTAGGGTATGGCAACATTGATTACTAGATGGCCTCCAAATCAGTCTGCACTACATGCTACATCCCACCCACACCAATACACAAGTCATGGCCCTGTACACATTCCAGTGCCTTTGAGCACTCAGAGTTGAAGTCGTCCAGCTTCCCAGGGCTGTTAGCCCGTCAGACCAAGTATGTAAGTCTTCCACACATATATGGAACGATTCCAGGGATGTCAACACAGGCCCCAATTTCTAAAACAAGTTTAGTGCCGTAATCTGAGGCAGCTCAACAAGAACGAGCTGAATCTGTTATAAACTGCGTACTTGAAACATGAACTCCCTCCCTTTGCCCATATTCCCCATCAAGTTTACAGACATGCCGCCTGCCTCACTTGCGCCGCACGAGCACTGCAGGGTAATCATCAGTTGTGAGGAGTCTATCTTCTACATGAAGGACCTGAAGGCTCCTTTCTATCTTGTTTCCTGGGCAAACATTGCCAACATCTATCCTTCAACTGAGCTGTACGTTGAATTATCTCACCAACAGAATTAAACTGACTCACAAACCATTAGGAACTTGGTGCTTGAGATGTCTTCGAAGAAGGCCAACTGCCGCATGTTCGCTACTCTGGAGGAGGCCCGAGATGCCTATCGAAGTTTCTGTGGCATCACAAAGCAGAACCCCATGAATGTTTGTCTGCCTATACTCGGCAACCCCTCCATCACATTATGGCATTCTTACTGACCTTCAACCTTTCGAGGCGTCAATCAATGCACCTTCGTAAGTATTGGTGCTATTGTTAGCTTAAGTGGCTCACTATCTCTACCCACAGTTGTCCTCAGCAATTACGAATCCTTCCGAAGGAAAAGGATTCGTTTATATGATGCTGTGGTTTCTCTTATTTTACCCCTCGTGCCTTGGCGGCGTTAGGGTTTGGTTCCGTCTATTCATTGAATATGATTGGCTCGCCGAGCCTTCCCCTTGTGCGCTAAATGCTTAGCGCTATGGTTTAAATTGTTATAGCCTAAGTTTGCCTACCTACAATAGCCTACACTACATTTCACCAGTTTTGAATGCCATTATGTATTGTCATCATTCTTGCTGTCCTATTTAAACACGCTCCGCTCCGCCCAGTGGGATTCGACAGATTTACGTTCCTGCATGATGTGTTCCATCACGTGTGTACTTTTCGGGTTGTTCCGAAATTTCTGGTATATTAAGTCAATCTATTCAAGCTCCGTCTCTTTCCTTTCGATTCCACCACGTCGATATACTCGGGCTAGTGTCGATGTCATTCGTCACTCTTGATGTTTATCAGACGAATTGGTGAGATCGGGACTGCGAGGGGACGTTTCATGATTAAGTATACATATGTACCTACTTAATTGTGTATGTAGTTTATTTATTATGCTCAACAGTTAAGATGTTTGAATCAGATTTGACGATAATTATAATAATTGATTTAGCACAAACAAACGGATTGAAAAATGAGCCTTTGTGGGTAGTGTAGTGAGTCGAGTTTCCATTCAGGTCTTGCACGTCGAGTAGTGTGCGTGATGGCTCGCTCGGGAGGACGCCGTTTGCGCAACCATGCTGGCGGGGTCTGCCGTCGTCTTGAGCCGCAGACTTGATCACTGAAGCCGTTTCCGTCTTTCTTCTTCCGGAGCGCTGGGTCGAGTTCTTCATGCCGAGTGCCGGTTCCCTCTCTGTCGCGTCCCCCATAAAACAAAATTTATTGTGGTGTATGCTATACTATGTACATGCCTCGTGGTTATCTACCGTTCTCTACGTTCTACTACGTCTACGTCTACGTTCGATTTTATGTCTATACTATTATCTGATCCATGTACAATTTACAAACCATCTTTTCTTATGACGCGATCTGACTATATACTGTAACAAAAATCAATACAAGAAACTGTCGCGCCGTCAGATCGATTCGGTAACAACGTTTGCGAAAGCGTACTCACCTTCGTACATGCGCCAATTTCGCGTCGATTATCTTGCCGTCTGGATACGCGACATGCTGATCGAACTCACCGTTATCGTTCAGATACAGATGCGCTGTTATTGCGTGGTCCTCGCACACGTAGCCCCTGACGGTTATGTGATTTCTATCGAGCTTCGTGCTCTTATGGGGACCCCGCCTGTAACAATATCATTAGTAGTGTATATTGCGTCAACGCGTACTTACACAATTATCCAGTGAGACAGGCACTCGACTGGGTAACCGAGCGTAACACTCATGCTGTCCTTGACCGTTTCCGAGGTCAAGGCATCCTCCGTTATTCTTACTATTCGTTCTCTTTCGTTGAGACGTTTCGAGTATAGCTGTGCGACGATGAATAGCTCGGTCATCGTGAGTGGTTCTTGATGTTTGGGGTCGATGGGGACGTCCAAGTGATGATGGTTGGCGAAGTTTTGCGTGGTATGATATCGCGAATTGTGGTTTAGAATAGACGATGATGGACGCGTGTGGTGACTGTTTCTTGCGGTGGTTGATGTCGATGTTTGAGCGGTAGAATATTGTTGACGGCGGATTAGTATGGAAGATGTCGAACGCGCGCGGGTGACTGTGAGTTTGTGAACGAAGCCGTCCGTTTCGGTAAAGTAGGTCTGGTATTACGAGGTTAACGTTGTGAGCAGGAGTGTATGTTGTTGAACCAATACCAGCAGTAGGCTGAGTTAATAGACATTGACGCCAATAGATGCACACTTACGCCGTGAACTTAAGTGGGTTGATGTGTTAACGGATTATGTTTGGTAACAACTGGCGAGTTACTCTTTCAATCTACACGGCCTGCGTCGGGTGATTGATACACTGAGAGAGTAGACGGCTCAGATAACGCGGGGTTCACACTTGTAGCGATAATATAGGTGGCTTCGATGTCTTAACAACTAGAGAGCTACTCATTATTACTATTAAGTGATGTTGAAATGTGTTAACGTTGGATAGAGATATATTGTTAATTGAAGGTAGTTTGCTGCTACATGCGGTTGAATTAGATGTACAGGATATACATTAGACGACGACGATTCGACGACTGCGTCGTTTGCTTCGAGTTGCTTCGTAGCTATTGTGTATACAAACGGATAGCAACATGTCGAAGTCTCTGGTATGTTATGGACTCGTCAGTCCACGTCCTCTGTTAATTTCACTTCTTTCATGCGTCGCACGTCTCCGTCTATATCTAACTCGTCGTCGTCATCGTACGCGAGTCGTCGCTTTGCCCTTTTATGCATCTGTCGCTGTCCTGTTTTAATCAATTTTGCGGCTTGCCTCTTCGTTGACGCCGTCTGTCGGAGTTTTGTTATATGCACTCGTATGTTATCGACTGTTGGTGGCGACTTACCAGTGACAGTGAATTGTCGAACCGTGCTACCTCTCGCAGTATCGGCCTCATAACAAACGTGTTTTGCCCGGTGCTGATGAGCGTCAGATTGAATTGGATTTCAACGATGTCGCCTTTTCGTATATCGTTTGGGTTGATTTTATGGAATCTCCTGTAATTTGGGATGATCGGTTTCGAAAGTCGGTTTGCTTGTTACTTTAGCTTACCATTTATTACCTATCTTGATCGCCGCTGCGTAATGTACTTCGTTTTCTTCTGTATGGGCGAATCCTAACCTATCTGCATTGGCCATGCTGTTGTAAGGGTCAACTTCAACGGATATGTCGGCTAATGGCGTATCGGCGTATCTCGATGGAGTGAAGAACCTGTTACTGAAGTCTATCATAGGTCCGATGTTGTCGTCTGTGGTTATAAACAAAGGCTCTTTTACGGTACTTTTCTCTGGTGTAATACACTCGTAGTGCGCGTAAATTTCGAGAATGTTATCGACTGCCAGTCCAAACGCAGGGAGTTTGTACCCTGTTAAGGAGATCGACTGACGGAGATGACGTGCTTGGTTTTCCGTGATAGATCTATACAATATTAATAGCCTGACTTAAGGACGATGATGATTACACTGACCTCGAAAGGTGATAGAACGGTGGCAGAATTGTGCTGTGTACGATTCCTTGTATAGCGAACGTCGCCTCGAATCCCTCGTCGTCGTTTATGATACTGGCACCGTTGAAGGGCATGGAATGGCTTAGTGTGAATCCGTTGCTCGTTATGTGCGCCTGCATCGTTTGGTTTGAATACGTTCCGTTAATTTGGGTGTTGTAATACGCACATAATTGCTCTTCAGCATGTACAGGCCTAGTCCTTCTGCGGCTCTTTCTTGCATTAGTGCTTCTAGCATGATCCCTGTTGTTGTTTAGACATCTGCAGGCGGCTGAATACTGGCTTGGGGACGTACCTGCCTGCTCATAGTCGTAAAAGTCGGTCATGGTGTTGATGATCGTGTCCACGGGCTGACTACTCATTGCCTTTTAAAGTATTTGCTAGGCGTGTGCGACGTGAATGAAGAGCTCTGTATGATACACCGTCCAGGCCAGCGTTTGACACTTAGAGAGTTCCGCGAGGCTATTGCGTTCAGCGTCATCTTCCACCGTCCGAGCCGTCAATCTGTTTTTCATGACGGTGTGACATCGTGTGCAACGTCAATTGACATTCGTGCGGTGCGGTTTTCAGTATCCGGTCCAACCGTTTGCCGTACGAGACACGGAACTATTTTCTTTTTCTTTCCTTTTTTATCCGTTAGTCGGCTTCAACAACATTCAAGTAGTTATATTCATCCGCTGTCTACTGGATAGCACCGATATCGCTGGCATTGCGTCGACGGCCGGTGCAATTTACAATACCGGTGACGTATGTGATATTGTGTAGATCCGGTACCGTGCTGGATGTCTCAGTCGAAAGTATCGTTGTATAAAAATCTCGCTTTGGGATGGGAATTCGATTCTTTATCTCGGATCATGCCTCCGAAAGCAGCCCAGATAGCAAAGTGAGTATTTCTGTAAGATACACCAATGGACGTTCAGCTCATGGCATTTGTAGAACTGCACAGAAGACGCAGACGGTTGGATCTTCGCCTACCAAGGCCACTCGAAAAGCCGTATTGCAGAAGGCACCTGCAAAGCGGGACGTGTTCCTCGACGAGTATGTCGTGTCTGATTGTAACCGAGTCCCTGATGCTGAATCTATGCTTTAGAACAGAGACTAGTGATGTCACGGCCAATCGGAAAGACGTACTGGTGAAGGCGCCGGCGAAACAAAATGCGTCCCCCGACGAGTATGTTGTCTTCGACTGTGTGTAATTTGAGTCTGTGCTTTAGGATAGAGGACAGTGAAGCAGTCACGCCCACCAAGAGACAGAGAATACCGTCATGAGCGGCCATCGAGTCTAAAGAATCTATGGAGTACTTTATCTATCCCGAAAAATGTAGAAGTGCTTATTCGGGTTTTTAGCTCATTCAGCAAGCCGGCCCCCAAGAGAGCTGCGTCCAAAAAGACCACAGCTACAACCAGAGTATCGTGTGTCTATGTCTGTTTGCGATGTGTTGTCGTTGTAACAATGTATTATTTTATTCAGTCGGTCCAAAGGTAAGACCCGTGCGGAAGGAACGTCCAACGCTGCGACGACTTTCGTTGTAATCAGCGATGACGATTTGGGGTACGTTCATTCTATTCTTCGTCTTACTGCTTGCTGATCTGCGTCGCTGTAGCGTGAGCGTTAAGCACGAGGAGTCAGGAAATACGAACGATGACTTCCGATCTATGGAAATCGATGAGCGTAACATTAATGACGGAACACCCAGTCATACCGTTGATGAAGATTCTATCAAATCGGCCTCTAAGAAGACCGCTACTAAAAAGGCTGTTGGTGGTACGACTAAATCAACGTTAGTCTTCACCCATTTTCATATGTCGTCTATCGACTGATCCACTTTCATCAACAGTGCCTCGTCTAAAACCCGCCTCGGTCGAAAAAGGCCATCAAGAGCCATTGTGGTCAGCGATGACATGGAGTAAGCGCGTGCCCCCCTTTAACTATGTTGGCTTCAACTTCCGTGTATCTTTTAGGGTAGACGGCAATATCGAAGAATCGGAGGATGTCAAGATTGAAGAATCAGATGGTGACGATGACGACGAGGTGGTGGATGTCAAGACCGAAGAGTTGGACATTCTCGCATCCGATGATGCTGACCGTGGCGTCGAATCCGACGGGATGGCAGGTCTCACCGACGACGAAGAGCAGTTTGAGCTTATAGACACAGCTAGTGTTGGAACAGATCGAGGCAGTCAGTACAACGACGACGAAGACAACAACGGGGGTACGGTAGGCGGTACCCCCACCCCCCATCTGGATGACGACGATGCAGATGAAGCGGGGGAATTCAGTGGGAGTGAACGTACTGACCAGCGAGTAGGCGAAGGCGATGATGTCGGGCCAGAAGTAGGAGACGATGACCTTTACGAAGGGGATGACATTTATGACCATATCCAAGAGTGGGGGGTCGGCGGCGATCCAACGCTAAGAGGAAAGTGTTTGATCGTAATGTCGTGTTGCTGTTCCAGACATGAGCTAACTAGTTGCCGCATAGAAGTTGCTGAGGCGGTTCTCCCTGTAACAAAAGCTCCCGTCAGCGACCACTTGTGAGTGCGAGGCTTGATGCTGGCCCGTAGGTTCGGTGCTGACAAATTCTTGGGTACAGCAGCAGCTTCAACATCGATATTCACAAGCTGGCCGACATCCAGCTTGCGTCTATCGCCCCTTTGATTGACAGAGGTTTATTGTCTTGTAGAAAGCGAGTGGTTGTCAATTATTTCTGTTTTGATTGCTTATCATTGTCTTTTTCATTTCTGTTCAGAAATTTGGTCGTTTCCGCGCGCTTCGATAACGATGAGGAGGGTAGGAACGCCATTGTTGCGGGTGTCTATACAGAGCTACAAGCCTGTCGCGACGTACTGTGAGTTCCTTATGTTTCGGTCCGTGTCGCGATCAACTGAACCATATTATTCGCAGACAAGTCACTGCCGCGTTGGATTTTAAGAACGAAGGCGTCTTTGTCAATCCGTCTAGAGCTGACCCGGGCCTGGTGAAGTGTATAGACTATACCTTCAACCATGTCAAAGGGGACAGAATCGTTATGAGGAATGGACCCGCTGCTTCGAACGGACCAGCTGTCTTTGTCTCTGTGATCGTTGTGGAGGGCGTTAAACTAAGGGAGGCAGTCGGCTTATCAGGAGGAAACAGTGAACAGACGCAAAAGAAGGTAACCGGCTGTCTATTCGGTGGCGAGTCGGAGCTGAGAGATGGCTTCTTTGGGGCCGTTCTGAATTACGGGGACGTGTACGTGAACAGAGAGGCAGGTGCGAATATGTTTACCTCGAAGATGTCGCCCGCATCTACGTCAAGCACGCCGTCGCCTGTGAAGCGGAGCCGATTCTCGGAATCTGCTGGATCGAACGCCGCTGCGAAACCAAAATCGAAAGCAATCACATCGTCATACACTAGATGGCCAGTATCTCTATCCCATGACAGTCCAGGTGTGCTCGTTCTTTATCTTCGTGGACGTTAAAGCTTACTTTAAAATTCAAAGTACCTGTTTTTGACTTTACCGCTCGCGATCGTATATTCGACTTTTCTGCAGAGGCTTGGTGCCAACTCCACCAGTGTCCTCAATATGATCTGTGGTTCGGGGACGATGAGCTCGGTCACGACGGTGTCATCGCCTTGGTTGGCTACAGCGTCAATTCTTACCAGTCTCAAGAAGGCGACTGGGTCATGAACCAGAATGTCTTGTTCTTGGCAATCCTCGCCAGAGCGGGTGGTCAGAGTATGCCACTTGTAGACAGGGATGCATTGCAGATGATCAGGGAATACGCTTCGAACGGTGGCGATTTGACTGTTCACCCCTCAGCGGCTTTGAACGCCATATCCTTTGAAAGGAGTCAAGCCGCGAAGGCAGCCCAACAGTCGTCGTCGAGGAGTAAAGCCGCGAAGGTAGCCCAACAGTCATCGTCGAAATCTGGTCGAACATCGTCTTCGAAAGCTAATCGCGCATCGCTTTCAAAAGCCGGTGAAATTTCGCTGTCAAAAGCGGGTCATGCGTCGCCCTCAAAGGCAGGTCAGGCGTCGCCCTCGAAAGCTGGTCAAGCTTCATCTTTGAAAGCCGGTCAGGCATCGCCCTCGAAGGCAGGTCAGGCGTCGCCCTCGAAGGCCTCGTCTTCGAAGAAAGTATTGAAGAGGTCTAGTTGACCCGCTTATAGCTGAGAGGTGCGGGGGCTGCATGTTATCTCAATGATGTATCGTTTGAATCATGTACTGTTGATTCTGCCAAAATATCATTGGTGCATACCTCTGTATCGTCGTTCATGATCTTAAGTGGTCAGGGATTTAGTGTTTATTCGTGCGCTAATTAATTGGTCTACGAGTGCTTAACCTTAGTTGACGAACACACTGGTTTAGCATAACGCGGTCGTTACTAAATTAGTGAATATGTGTAAGTGTAGCCAGTTTTAGCGTGGCCCTATATATACTGGCACTTTAACCAGTAGGTTTAAAAGGCGTAGGAATCGTCGGACTGTTATATTTCGTCACAGTCAGCTCGCCTCTCGCCACTGGCATCAATAATGCCCTTGCACACTATCGTAATGTTGTTTTGGCTCGCTCTCGTGTGCATGTTTTACCGACGTCCGCGTCATTTAGTTTCAGTGCCAGATGGCGACGGTTTAGAGACCGGAAATCGTTTAAATTTTCGTGGTGGTGCCACTTCGTATCTCTTTGTATACAACGACCTTAAAGATTGTGTTTACGAGTGTGGCTCTGGAATAATACCGAGACCGGGAGCATACGACTTCGTTAGATATTGTACTGCAAATGACTTAGACGTGCATCAAGGCGGTGATTATGTCTACTGTACATTGCCTCTGTCGACACTAGTCTCAAAGGTCAACGTACAAAACCTTAAAACTATACTGACGATACATGGTATATGTTTCCCTCCCAGGGCAAAGAGAAAGGCTTTGCTTGATCTGGCTAATGGTCATATGTGTAACGAATGTCCTTTGTTCGTTACGACCGTCCGTTCAATATCAGCGCCGACTCTTAGTCCGCCTCGAGTTGACGAAGAAGCAGTTAAATTTCCTCCGGACCCATTGTCAGTTCGTGATATGCACACGGTATTGACGGCGGCGTGCTCGCGATTCGAAAAGGGTGCGTTTGATGAAGCTGGTTGCGCTGTATGTGGACAGTTGTGTCAGAAGCGCATGTTGTCTCCTATACGGCACGTAGCCAAACTTCTGCATATCTTGCAAGCAAGTGGGGTCAGCAGACTACCGTGACGGCACGAATCTGACCCGATTCGTGAAATCGAAGGGCCCGTGGTCGTTGAGGGTGGTGAATTTATATGCTCCGACTGTAGAGGTTGCATCCGAAGATCTGTTGTCCCGCCAAAGGCTCTGTGTCGAGGTTATTGGATCGGCGAAGTACCGATTGAGCTCCAGCGTCTGAATTTCTACGAGCAGATGCTGGTGGCCCGTGTAAGACATACCGTCTGCTTCGTAAAGGTAACAACCGGAATGAGAAAGATGGTAGGCAATGTAATATCTTGGTCGAGCCCCGTCGTGCACGTATACAGAATATTGCCACCTGCTAAAGATGACTTGAATGAGGCCATAGCAGTCCTGTTCACAGGGCCTAGCTCCCCGACTGCGGAAGATTTCAAGCGTACCCCATTGCTTATCAATCTGCGGCACGTTAGGGAGGCTTTAAAATGGTTGATATTAAATCACACTGATTATGCTGATGTAGAATACTCCGAGGATAATTTGGCTCAGTACCGGTCTGATACCCCTCCTTTATCGTATATGTATGTTCACAATACAGATCCCAAATCTACAGAAGATCCAGCGTCGTTTGGCGTGGACAAATTGGAGGGCGTTGAAGTAGGCGAGTGTCCGTTTATAGTGCACGGGATATGTGGTGATGATCTCAAATCGCTGACTGCGAGTGAGATGAAAGCTCTTGCTTTGAAACATTTCAGTTCCGGAGGTAAAGTCCTCGCAGTCGGGAGGAGCGTCCATCCTCAGAGTATATTCAGGAATGAACAACTGTATCCCCAAATGTTTCCATGGTTGTTTCCGTATGGATACGGCGGAGTTGGATCGTTACATGGGGTGATGGACGCCAAGCATAAAGCGTACTTGATGATGTACTACGACAAGCGGTTCCAGGTCGATCCGTCCTTTCCTTTTGTATCGTTCAGTCACGAACAGATAAAGACCGCAACAACTAAAGCTTTTCTTGCTACCGAGAGAGCTAAATTTGGTGATGTAAGCGATCAGTTTTTACGACTGGACAAAGATGTGCTGACGACAGTGATAGAGCGACTCCGGAAAGACGGTCACGTCATTCCTGAAACTGACCAGGAGAAGGATTGTTACGACGTTATCAACGATCTAGATGCGGTTACGGGTTCAATGCATGGTTCCAATACTTCTAAGAAATGGATGCGCAACGAGATTTGGTCGCTTGTCTATCATTGTGGCAGTCCTATATGGTATATCACATTTGCACCGGCGGACAATATGCATCCCCTTTGTCTTTACTATGCTGGTCAGAAGGTGGAGTTTGAAGAGACGTTGCTACCTCCCGATATGAGATTGAAATTGATAGCGAAGAATCCCGCAGCTTGTGCACGGTTTTTTGACTACATGGTGGACGTATTCATTAACGAAGTTATCGGGTTCGACGCACGTCATAAGGGCCTCTATGGACCGGTCGAAGCGTACTATGGTACAGTAGAGCAACAAGGGCGACTGACGCTCCATTTACATTCAATACTGTGGATGACAAATGGTTTATCCCCGCGGAAAATGAGAGAACATATTATGGATAAAAGCTTGACTTTTCAGAATCGGTTGGTTCAATGGCTGGAGAGTTGCCATATGGGTGGTTTCATCGGATCTACCTTTGCACAAGTGGCTGAGGATGTTAATGCAGCGACAGAAAATGTTGATTATAAGAATCCAGTTCTCAGCCTTCCTTGCAAGCCTCCTCCCGCCTGCGTTAAGGAGCGGGTCGACTGTACTAAGTGTAAGATGTCGGAGTCCTGGTGGGAATACTTTCGTCGGACTGTCAACGATTTGTTATTTAGGTCTAATATACATTGTTGCGAAAGGCTCACAAACAAAGATGGTACTCGTAGCAAAAAGCAGATGTATAAGTCATGCAAAGATAACAGATATAACAAATGTAAGGCCAGGTTTCCGCGTGAGGTTCGTGAGTCGACTTTAGTGGATCCCGGGACTGGAAGTATACTGATGAAACACGAGTACGAATGGATGAACACAATATCGCCTATATTAACATTTATTTTGGGGTGCAACACTGATGTAACTTGTCTGTTGTCTGGAACCGCTGTTAAAGCTGTGTTAATATATGTATCGGATTATATCACTAAGTTGGCACTCAAAACCTATGCTATGTTTGAATGTATCAGAGCCGTTCTAGATAAGAACGTTGAGCTGATCCATAGCACGAGCATCAGCTCTGGACAGAAGGCCAGAGTGCTAATGACTAAGATCGCTAACCAGTTATCTGCACAGATGGAACTCGGATCGCCTATGATATGTATGTACTTGCTTGGCAATCCAGACAGGTACACCGCGCACCATTTCAAACCGTTCTTCTGGAAGTCGTATGTTAACGAGGTCAGGTCCGCGTGGACCGTTGACGATCAGAACGTGCGAGAAGAGTGTGTCTCTTTGATTGAGAAAAATGGAAAGCTGATGATAACATCAAAGACTTTAGACTACGTACATCGTCCGGAAGAGCTCGAAGACATGTGTCTGTATGATTTCCTTAAATGGTGCAAACGAGAAAAACGGGTCAAGAAGAACGTTAAGGACGATTGTGAAGACCGTCCCGATGGCATCGAAACTGTGTTGGGCGATGATGATAGAAGCGAAGACCGGGACGATGACGATCATACTGGCCGTGGATCAGAACGTGTTCGTAAGGACAAGCAGACGAATTTGTTAGCATTTCTGCCGGCTCATCCACTAGCTGATACGCATATGTGCCGCCGTCTTAGTAAGGATAATATTAAGATAAAACAAAACAGGATAGTAGTCAGTTTTTTGGGTGGGACTCCTCCTCGACGCGACGATAACGATACCGAGTATTATTACTGCGTGATGCTAATGTTTTTCTCGCCTTGGCGATCTGGAAAAGACCTACGCACCAAAGAGGAAACTTGGGATAGTGCGTTTAAACGCAGGGTGTTCAGAGAGGAATATACACGAGTTATGGACAATTTTCAATTGCGATATGAATGTCTGGACTCGCGCGACGATTTCAGAGCACAAATGGTGGGCAGCGACAAGGAATATCTACACCTTTTTTTTGACGATGTCGGTGGAGATGCTATAGGAGATGGGGACAGTCTGCATGACGTCGAGGTGAACGACGACTCTGTCGGAATGGCGGAAGTACTGTCTGAGCCGTGCAAAAAGGAAAGGGATAACAGAGTGAAGGCTGCGCTGATGACAGAGCTCTTAGACGCAATCGGATGGTCAACGCCCAGTAAGTTGCCCCTCCGAATGGACGTCGATCCTGACCATATCACGCGATTGCCTACCAGTCAATGGGAGGCTTTGGTCAAAGCAGAAAAAGAAGCTGTCATCAACTCTAGGCGGAGGGATTTGCCGTCGGGAAAAGTGATCAACAACAAATACGCTTTCACCTTTAATGGCGTTCGTGTCGTTGACAAATCTTTCTTAGATAGAGAGTTCATACCCCAGACTGTGGTCACTTTACACGAGAACGTGTCAAGCGAGTTCTCATTGAACAATGAACAGAACAGAGCTTTCAGAATGGTAGCAGATCACGCCAAGAGTATACGCCCGCCGCAACTTAACTTGTACATAGGAGGCATGGGCGGTACAGGAAAGTCGCAAGTGCTTTGAGCGCTGAGATCCTTCTTCACGAGTTGTGATGAAACCCATAGAATAATGGTGGTGGCGCCAACTGGCAACGCAGCTAGTCTTGTAAACGGCACAACTTACCATTATGCTTTTGGTCTTAATATGCCAGATTCTTCGAACTCTTTGTCGGCAATACGGGAACGACTTCGCGGTGTAGATTATATATTTTTCGACGAGATATCCATGTGCTCGTCTCACGATCTGTACAAGATAAGTAGTAAATTATGTCGTATTTCAGGAAACAGTGACGTTGTTTTCGGCGGCTTCAACATGATCTTCGCTGGTGATTTTGCTCAACTTCCTCCACCCATCGGGGGCGAGGCCGTTTCTTTATACAGTGATTCTAGGCGAGATGGCAGGAGCAAAGCCAGTCAAGAACAGACCATCGGACAAGTAGCGTGGCACCTGGTAACTAATGTCGTTATTCTGCGGCAGAACATGCGCCAGAAAAATCAGTCTGTTGAGGACGCGCACTTCAGATTGGCGCTGGAAAGCATGCGATACAAGTCCTGCTCTGTAGATGATATACAGTTTTTAAAGTCGCTTTCATCTAGCGTTGTCAAAGACGGGAAGGCGTTCGAATGGGACAAATTTCAGAATGCGTCGATCATCACAGGCTTGAATACAAACCGTGACACTATCAATGATGTCGGTGTTAGAAGGTTCGCTGTCGAGAACGGGCTTGAACTTGTTACATTTTATAGCGAAGATACGTGTCAAGACGAAGAGGACGATCCTTTGCGTCGAAGCAAAAGGAGAAAGAAGAATTCTCGAGGGAAATCGTCGAATAAATTCAACAATGCAGTTCAGAAGTTGATTTGGCATCAGCCCCCTGGATCGACATCCAATAAAATAGCAGGTAAATTGATGCTATGTCGCGGTCTACCTGTTATGCTTAAATACAATTTTGCTACGGAGCTTGGGATGGTGAACAGGCAAAGAGGTACCGTCTACGGCTGGCATGAAGGTGTCGGTTCATTCGGACAACGGATTCTTGACGTTCTGTTTATCAAGCTTACGGATCCTACAAAACCCGTACAGATACCTCTTCTACCACAAAACGTCGTCCCTGTCGTTAAAACATCTAATGAAATTGAAGTAAAGTCGCCCAGCGGTCACTCCTTCAATATATCCAGGCAACAGGTTGAGATTTCTTACGATTTCGCTATGACCGATTATGCGTCCCTGTTATAGGCGCATCCGGCGGGCCCCTTAGGGGCCACTAGGGGCATGTTCACGTGCATTTCCGGCTAAGGGCTCGGGCCGCGCGCATGCGCGGCTACTCGGACTTCTCGGATTATGGACTATGTACATACTCGAGCACACTGTACTAATACTACCGGACTCATTGCTGTTTCACGAACGCGCGGACGCCGCGTGTTCCACAGTATATATTCCTGTACCGTACTTACAGTTACCTTAGTTCGAATATTAGTTCCTTCTCCGCACTCGCATCCTCGCCTCTCCTTGAGGAACCTCTCCCCTTCTCTCCTCGCCTCCGCTCGTACCCTCGGTACCCGCGTAGGACCCCCCCCGAAATCCAGGGCACGCAAGAGTGTGGGAGGCGCAGCCAGTAGCTGAAGCCAAGCCCGTACGTACTCGCTCCCCTCGTTTCCCCCCGCGTCTCTACGAGGAACCGCGCACCCGCGGGTCCGCGTAGTCCGAGCCCCCGCGAGTGTGGCTCTTAACAGTATATTCGAACTCACAACCCAGCTCTTGCTCTCGTCCCCGCAAGTCCTTGCAAACGTCATGGCCGGCAGCAACCAAGCAGGCTCCTCGCGTACCACTCGCGTGAGCCAACAGGCCGCCGCCACCCTCGTCTCTCCGCTGATCTCCTCCGCTCACGCGCGCAGCCACGCGAACAAGGGTAAGGATCCCGTAGCTCCGCGTTCGCGCGCGGTGTCCTCGTCCGCCATACCCTCTTTTCGCTCCCCCACGGTCGCCTCGGGCGTCCCCGCGCAATCCGCTCTAGTCCCCAGAACACCCAAGTCTGAACCTGCCGCACCGTTCAACCCGTTCAACCCCCTCTCGCCAATCCAGTCACGCTCGGTTCCCTCGAACGAGGAGGAGCGCGCACCCTCGCCTCAGCCGAGTAACCGCGCGCCCTCGCCTCCGCCGAGCAACCGCGCGTCAGAACGGGGGGACGACGAACGGCAACCCTCGTCTCATGGCTCAGGACCGCGGCGCCCCTGGGATTCCGACAATGGCTCCGAGGACCACTTCCGCCCCACGGACCACGCTTTCCTCAACGCGTTGTCCGCGCTCAGCAGAGAGATCAAGGACATTCATCATCGTGAGTTATCCGCTACCCCCGCCGCTCCTTCCGTCTCCCGTCCCAAACCTCGCACCCCCGACCCTTATGACGGTTCCGACCCGTTGAAACTCAACACGTTCCTCGTCCAACTCAAACTCTACTTCGCCGCCACCCCCTCGCTCGCCTCGGACGAAGACAAGGTGACATTTGCCTGCTCGTACCTCAAGGGGAACGCGTTCGCCTACTTTCAGCCCGAGCTGATTGATGACGCCGCGGACCCCGAGTGGCTCCATAGCTACTCGACCTTCGTTCAAGTTCTCCAAGAGAACTTTGGTGCGTTTGACGCTACCGCGGAGGCCGAAGCGGCATTGGACCAGCTCAAGATGGGGGACAGGCAGCGTATCAGTAAGTATAACGTGTTGTTCCAACAGCACTCTGCGTTGGTGTCCTGGGGCCCCGCGGCTCTCCAGCACCGTTACTACCAGGGTCTCCCGGACAGAATCAAGGACGCACTCCTGAATCACCCGAAGCCGGGCTCGCTCCCGCGGCTCCGCTCCCTCGCGCAGGCCATTGACCAGCGCCACTGGGAGCGGGAGGCCGAGCGTACGCGTAGCACCCGCGCTTCCGAGAAATCCGCGCCTGCGAAATCGTCCTCCGCGTCCACCCCGTCCTCTAAATCCTCCGCTCCCTCCTCTTCGAAATCTTCGTCCTCGGCTCCCCGCGCACCCGCGGCCTCCAAAGACTCCACTCACCTCGGCGCCAACGGCAAGCTGACTCCTGAAGAACGTCAACGACGTTTCGACAACGAGCTTTGCTTGTTCTGCGGCGGCGCGGGGCACAAGGCGAACAAATGCCCCAAGAGTCAGAAAAAGGCCAAGGGCCGCGCTGCTGTCACGGAGCCCGCGGAAGACGCGGAATCCGCCGCGCACATCTCTGACGCTGAGTCGAAAAACTAATCGGCGCCTCCGAGTCTCCGGCTCGTGATGGTTGCCCTCCTGTTCTATGGCCGGCAGTTTGTAGATTAAACGGTTCCGCGCTTTCCTCGCCTTCCGCGCTTCACTTACTACTTACTTCTAATTCGCTTTCGGACTCCCTCGCTCTCTTTCGTGCTCTCGTTGATTCTGGCTCTACCCATTGCTTCGTAGATACTATGTTCTCTCGTTCACATGGACTCATTACGTACCCTATAGCTCCCATTAAACTACTGCTCTTCGATGGTACTTCTAACAACTTCATTACTGAAGCTATAGACATCCATCTCCGGTTCCCGTCTGGCGACAATATGACTGTCACTTGTCTTGTGACTCCTCTGGATCCGTCTTGCTCTGTGGTTCTTGGATACGACTGGCTCTCCCGCTACAATCCGTTGATTGACTGGGCTCAGAGCAGCATCACTTTCCGTTCCCCAAATCTCGACACTCCTAGTCTAAGCGCTTGCGCGCCGTCCGCGGCGCGCGCTACCTCTTGCATTGAAGCACCTTCGCCTTCTACGACACCTTCGACTCCGACCTCGGCTCCGACTTCGTCCTCTCGACCTGACATCTCGCTTGTCAACGCGGCCGCGTTCCGCACCGCGTCCCGACTCGCGGGGTCCACGGTCTTCCAGATTATGATACGACCCGAAACTACCTCCGCCAGAGCTGCTGGTGTAGCTGATCCTGATCTCTCCGCGGTACCCGAGGAATACCACGAGTACGCGGACGTTTTCAGCAAAGGAAAGGCCGACACACTAGCAGAACACCGACCCTATGACCTCAAGATTGATCTCGAAGACGGCGCCGCGCCTCCGGTCGGCGCCATGTACTCTCTTTCGCAATCAGAGCAGCAGGCTTTAAAGGAGTTCATCGACGAACACCTCGGACTTGGATTTATACGATCCAGCAAGTCGCCTCACGGCGCACCCGTCCTTTTTGTCAAGAAAAAAGACGGCTCCCTTCGACTTTGTGTCGATTACCGTGGTCTCAATCGCGTCTCGAAAAAAGACCGCTACCCCTTGCCCCTCATCTCGGATCTCCTCGACTCTCCGCGCAAAGCCTCGGTGTACACGAAGATCGACCTACGGCACGCGTACTACCTAGTTCGCATCGCCGAGGGAGACGAATGGAAAACTACGTTCCGGACCCGCTACGGGTCCTTCGAATGGTTGGTTGTACCCTTTGGGTTAACTAACGCGCCCTCCGCGTTCCAGCGTTTCATGAACGACATTTTTGCTGACCTCCTCGACGTCTATGTTATCATTTATCTGGATGATATACTAATCTACTCTGATAACATGGCAGATCATAAGAAACACGTCAAGGAGGTACTCCGCCGGCTCCGCAAGCACAAGCTCTACGCGCGCGCCGACAAATGCGAGTTCCACGCGGACACCGTAGAATACCTCGGCTACATTCTCTCCCCGCAAGGTCTCACCATGGACAACTCGAAAATCAAGACGATCCAAGACTGGCCGGAGCCGCGGAAGATCCGCGACATTCAATCTTTCCTAGGCTTCGCCAACTTTTACCGCCGCTTCATCCGTAACTATTCGGATATTGTGGTACCTCTGACCCGTCGCACGCGCAAAGGACTACCCTGGAATTGGGATCAGGCAGCGCGCGACTCCTTTGAAGCTCTGAAACGAGCATTCACCTCGGCCCCCGTGCTTACGCATTGGGTACCGGATGCACCACTCGTCGTGGAGACGGACGCCTCGGACTACGCGCTCGGCGCGATCCTCTCCATTTACACTCCTGACGGTGAAATCCACCCAGTCGCGTTTCACTCACGCACTTTCAGTTCTGTAGAGCTGAACTACGACGTTCACGACAAGGAACTTCTAGCCATTTTCGAGGCCTTCCGCGTCTGGCGACATTACCTCGAAGGTTCTGGTATGCCAATTGACGTGGTTACTGACCATAAGAATTTAGAATACTTCTCGACCACCAAGATTCTGACCCGCCGGCAAGCGCGCTGGTCCGAATATCTCTCGCAATTCAACCTCCTCATCCGTTTCCGTCCCGGAAGGCTCGGCTCCAAGCCTGATGCCCTCACCAGACGTTGGGACGTCTACCTTAGAGAGGGAGGTGACGACTATGCTACAGTCAATCCTCAGAATTGTAGGCCAATTTTCTCGAACGAACAGCTGACCGCGTCTATCCGCGCAACGTATCTCTGGGAGCCCGCGCTCCGCGGCTCCGTCATCATGGATACTGAAAAGTTACATGAAGATATTATTGCCGCTTACCTTTTAGATCCAGTCACTAAAGCTCGACTCGACAAACTCGAACCGCGGTGGTCGCGCTCCGAAGACAACCTACTTCGCCTCGATGGCCGCGTCTACGTCCCCGACCACGGAGATCTTCGCCTCCGCGTACTCCGTTTCAAACACGATCACATCCTCGCTGGACATTACGGCCAGAACAAGACTATTGAACTCGTTCGCCGCGAGTATACGTGGCCAAAACTTCGCGAATACGTTCAACATTATTGCAAGTCCTGTACGACCTGTATGCGTAGCAAGCCCCAGCGTCACAAACCCTACGGCAAGCTACAACAACTCCCCGTCCCCATTCGACCTTGGGATTCGATCTCTATGGATTTTATCGAGAAACTCCCGCCATCCCTCGGATACGACTCCATCCTCGTCGTAATGGACCGTTTGTCAAAACAAGGGATTTTCATTCCATGTCACGATACCATTACTTCGGAAGGTCTAGCTAAGTTATTCGTTATTCATGTCTTCTCTAAACACGGAGTCCCCGCGCACGTCACGTCTGACCGCGGCTCCGAGTTCGTCTCCCGCTTTTTCCGCTCATTGGGAAAAGGGTTAGACATGAAGCTCCACTTCACGTCAGGCTATCATCCTGAGGGTGATGGTCAGACGGAGCGTACTAACCAAACCCTCGAGCAGTACTTACGTGTTTATTGCAATTATCAACAGGATAACTGGGCTGACCTCTTGCCCCTCGCCGAGTTCGCATTCAACAACGCTCCTAGTGTTACCACTGGAGTATCCCCGTTCTTCGCGAACAAAGGCTACCACCCCAACCTCTCCCTTAATCCCGACCTCGACCTCGCCTCGGCCCGCGCGCGAGACTTCGTAACCAACCTCGACGAGCTTCACCAAGAGCTGCGTACCGCGATGACCGAGGCGCAAGCCCGTTATCAAGGACCAGCTGATCGTCGCCGCGCCCCCGCGCCGGACTTCAAGGTTGGCGAAAAAGTCTTCGTGAAGGCCAAATTCTTCCGTACCACGCGCCCCTCGCACAAACTCGCGGAGAAATTCCTCGGTCCGTTCGAAATCATTCACCAAGCCGGACCCTCGTCCTTCACTATCCGTCTCCCGGAAAATCTCCGCGGGGTCCACCCCGTATTCCATGTCTCCATGCTTGAACCCGAGACGCCTAACACAATCCCTGATCGCGTTCAATCCCCTCCCCCTCCCATTGAAGTCGACGGTAACGACGAATTTGAAATAGCTGAAATTGTAGACTCAAAAATCGACCGTCGACGAAAAGTAAAACTTCAGTACTACGTTCGATGGCTCGGTTACGAGCACACCGATGAAGAATTCTCGTGGCTCTCCGCGGATGAACTCGGGAACGCGCAAGAACTCGTCGCAGAGTTTCACTTGCGCTATCCTGACAAGCCCGGACCCGCGTAGCGGTCCTTCATCTCTTTTCTCTATTCTCTTTCTTCCGCGTAACCCGCGCTTCTACTTATCATTTTCTTCTTCCCCGCGCATCCGCGCTTGTATATTTTGTAGATATCCTCCGCCGCGCGTACCGCGCATCCCATCATTATCTCTCACTACCGTCTCCGCGCGTCTCCGCGCAGCCCCAACAACTATACATACCACAAGCCGCGCGCATCCGCGCTCCATCACAAGCAACTCTCTCGCTCCGCGCGCACGCGCGAACCTCACCAACAAACCCGTGTCTTCCGCGCATCCGCGCTCCACCCTACGCTCGCCGCGCGCACCCGCGCTCTCCGCTCCCTCCATATCATCCCCGCATCACTTATACTTGTCTCCTTTCTTTCTTCTGTGTTCTCTTACGGTTATTTTCTTTGTTACTATTCCTTCCTTGCTGATTTCTCACACGTAGATATCGTCGGACATCTTAGATACAAAAAACAAGAACCAAAAAAGAACAAAAGAAAAAAAAGAGAAAACTAGATACAAGTATATATTTTTTTTGTGCGCTGCGGCCCGACGCGCCCCCGTGCTCACTCCTCCTCACTCGTCTCCTCCTCGTCCCTCGCTTTTCCCTTTCCCTTCCAGCCCCTTCCTTCCTCCTCATCTTCCTCTTCTTCTTCCTCGTCCGTCGTCTCCGCGTCCTCCGCGTCGCCTGTGTCACTTGTCGACGGCGCCTTCGCTTCGTCAATCTCCATTTCGTTCCCCGTGCCCTCCGCGTCGCCCCCGCTTGCTGGCGCAATCCCCTCCAATGACTTCGCCCAAGCCATCTTGAGGTCACGCTCCCCTGCGGCTACGCCCTCCGCCCCCATCACCTCCGCGATCCACCTGACGGTCTCCGTCAGCGCGTCGACTTTTCGCTCGAGCCGCGCGAGGGCCTCCGAGCAATTCAGCGAGGTAACCGACAGGTCGTACACCTGTGCAGCCACCTCGCCCAGCGCCTGCGCCACGGAGGGCTCCGCGCTCACCGCGGGCATCGCGCGCGCCGCGACACCAACACCCGCGGTCCCGCAGCGGCCATGGCGCTGTTTACACTCCCAGCACGTCCGCGCACCTTTGACACTAGCGTACAAGTTAGCAACGAGCGAAAACAAGGAAAGCGAGAAACTTACACTCGCATATGACACTCCGAGTTGCGCTGTACGCATCCGAGGCACGGTATGTCGCGCAACGGCCCCCTGGGCTCGACTCCTTTCGTGTCCTCCTTCGCCGCCGTCGCCTCCCTCGCCGTCACCTCCTTGCCTCGAGCCTTTGCCCGCTCCGCCGTACCAGGGCCCGTGCTACTTCCCGCGACCGCGCTGACCGCTTCCTCGGCGGCTTCGTCCTCGTTGTCATTTCCCCGCCCGCGGGTCGCAACATAATGGGCGACCGCCGCCCGCACCCGCGCGTCCTCTGCGGCTTTTCGCGCGCGTTGTCGTTCCCGCCGTTTCGCCCGTTGCTCCTTCTCGAGCCGCGCGTCGGCCTCCGCGACCCGCTCGTCCTCTCGTCGCCGTTTCTCCTCCCGCCGCCGTCGCTCGTCGTTCCCGTCGCTGGGGCTGTCGTTGTTGTCGCGAGCGCGTTTGAAGAGAGACGCCATGGTTTGTTGCCTCGCTCCCCCGCGGCTCCGCCCCTTTTATACTCCTGACCCACTTCGCCTCCGCGCTTCTCCCGCCCACGTGCGCGCAGAGGCTGACTCACCACGGACGCCCATGACGCACAGACCGCATCATCACAACCTCATCCGCGCGTCATGAGCGTCTAGGCCTCTATGGGTCTCGGCCTTAAAGGGGAGGTACTGTTATAGGCGCATCCGGCGGGCCCCTTAGGGGCCACTAGGGGCATGTTCACGTGCATTTCCGGCTAAGGGCTCGGGCCGCGCGCATGCGCGGCTACTCGGACTTCTCGGATTATGGACTATGTACATACTCGAGCACACTGTACTAATACTACCGGACTCATTGCTGTTTCACGAACGCGCGGACGCCGCGTGTTCCACAGTATATATTCCTGTACCGTACTTACAGTTACCTTAGTTCGAATATTAGTTCCTTCTCCGCACTCGCATCCTCGCCTCTCCTTGAGGAACCTCTCCCCTTCTCTCCTCGCCTCCGCTCGTACCCTCGGTACCCGCGTAGGACCCCCCCCGAAATCCAGGGCACGCAAGAGTGTGGGAGGCGCAGCCAGTAGCTGAAGCCAAGCCCGTACGTACTCGCTCCCCTCGTTTCCCCCCGCGTCTCTACGAGGAACCGCGCACCCGCGGGTCCGCGTAGTCCGAGCCCCCGCGAGTGTGGCTCTTAACAGTCCCAAGGTTACACTCGTACTATGAACCCTGTGAACCTTTTCGATTTACGGTCCCATCAAGGTTATTCCACTACTTTGTCCAGAAGTTCTACCGCAAAGGGCACTGCTATAATTCAAGGGTTCGATGTCAAAAAGATAACTGGTGGTTGCTCGCCAGCTTTGAGACGTGAGTTCAGGGAGCTTGAGATCCTAGATACTATAACTACCCTCCGGTGTGAAGGCAATCTGCCTCTTCACGTAACAGGCCCAGGGAGACGGCAACTCATCTGTCAGTTCATGCAGACTGTAAGAAAAGATTTCATGCCGTCCAAAATGCACCCTTCTCTTGCATGGGGTGACGAGGATCCTCTAGACATCGATAGTCGAAAGGATGAAGAATCTAAATGGACGATAGTTACTGACACGAAGCCATCGCCTGTCAGCAATGGTTATGTACCGGCAGAAGGTACCAACGCAGTTAGACCTGATGTTGCATCAAAGGGTGTCTCGATCGAAGAGGCTCGAAAATTGAAGAGGAAGAGACGAGAGACCGTCCTTATGACAGACCCCATATCTAGTTCGCTCGTCGTTCCTAAAGAATTTCCTGAAGGTGTTGTTTGGAATGCTAATAGTTGCGCTTATGATGCTGTGTTAGTTATATTTTACAACACATGGCGGGATATATTACGAAAACGCAAAGGGCTAGGAAGTAGCTCTGTTGCTAATGATCTCGTCGCTTGTTTCAGGCGGGTAGATATCGGTGAATGCAATCTTAATTACGTTCAGTTGAAATTGAAGAGCTGGCTTTCCTCTCTTCATCCGAAGCAATTCGTCGAAGGTGAATTTTCATCTGTGCTCGACGTAACTCGGACAATTCTGTCCTCGTCGTCTACTATTGTTGAATCTGAGTCGGTATGTCCACATGGGCATCGATTGTCTAATCCAAGACGTACGAGCAAGACCGATAGTTTGTTTTTCAGCGTGAATCGTGACGTGCAGACTACACAGGACATTCTTCCGGCAGCGTCTGTAACAACAAGAACTCGATGTCTATGCAAATCCAAATTGATAAGGAAAACGTCCTTCTTAGAGACACCGACTCTATTGGCCCTTGATCTGTCATCTACGCAAACAGGCTCTATCAATCGTCATATAACAGTTACAAGTGCAGTCGGGAAGTCCTTGTATAGGCTTGCCAGACTAGTTTACTTCGGGGGTCACCATTTTACTGCACGCTATATCGATCATAACAACGAAGTGTGGAAACACGACGGTATGCTGAGAGGAGGTCGATTTGTGCAGGAGCGCGATGTGGATTTACGCTATCTGGAAGGAAGAGGTGTCTCTTTAGCTGTGTATGCTTTATCAGACTGGCGTTGATCGCAGTCGGCCAATGTCATGATATTGCGTTGACTATCCGTAGTCTTCGTAAAGGAATTTGGGTTCGGCCGATTATTGAAAAGGGTAAGGTGACTGAATCGATACTAGACGGAAGCGGGTCGACCACCGCTTCACGTCAGCCTTTGTCCCAAGAAGCGGCGCAAGTGGTTGTTGGCCATGACATCGCGATTGGCTTATCATTGACCAGTCTTACTGTATGCGCTGGTCCTGCTTCATCAGTCTCTTAGTTGACGGTTGGCGTTTATAGTATATCGATAGGTATTAACTCGTATAATAGGTGTTTGATCGTTATTATCATTGTCTAGATCTGCTTGGAATCGCTCTCGTATATCTAGGCGATCGTACCCTAGGTAAGTGTAAGCCTCGCGATGTCGCCGTCGTTTTACGCGGAGACGCTCGTACCGGCTTGATTCGTCGCCCAATCGTAAATTCCGTGGAATGAAAGTCTGTCACTATCCGATCAAGACAATTTGATGTATTCATGACGCAGAGACTGTATACTAAGCTGCTGTTTGGACTGTTTGATTCTACAAAATCATGTCTATTACACTGATACGAGATGTCCATCTGTCAGATGTGCGACCGCAAGTCGACGTAGGTCGTGTGTATTATCGCTTCAGATAGCCTACGTGTGCTCACCGGAGATGGATTCTGCTTTGCAGTGAGTAAGGTCGATTACCGAGCTGATTGATACTAACCTTGGATCGTGATACGTCCTTCCCCGATCGCAGGTCGAGGATTCGAGGTATCGGAAGGTGTGAAAAGCATGCGCATGACACCGTTTTCAATGTCGCAGGATGTTAATTGCTATTCTCCATTGTCAGATGCTTGGCTCGATGAGAATTGACGTGCGCGTACCATTCCTTCTCTCACACTGTGGACGCCTGAGTATCGCCGAGCCGGTTCGGTGTCAGTTGCCCGCTTTATTGCGTGTAGGAACAAGCGACCGTCTTTGAATGACAAGTTCACGTCTGCAGCTGAACATCCAGGAAGATCTGTGTCCAATATCGTCTCCTCTGCTCTGTCGTAGCGGTGCATCCTGAGCTTCTGTTAGCCACATCGTATACAGTTATCAGGTGACGGACATTGGTTGCTCATACTTGATGGGCTTCCAATTCTTATAGTCGATGACTTGACGTGCACCTTCGATCGACAATGCGTGTGGACTGTCAACAATGCCCGCTTGACATTCGCTTCGTTCGCCCTCGTTCGAGGATGGAGCTATCTCTGGAGATACAGATAGATATTGCTGCTACATCGCTATAGCTCGTCGACTTACTGGTGGTGGTAACCTCACGATCCTCTGCGAGCTCGTCAACTTCTGCTTCTCGTTCTCCAGGAGCGTCCACCCTATCAACTCCCTTCGACGGGCTGTCGTTGATACTACCGCCAATTGATTTCTTCCCACGCCTTGGTCTGTCAGGATGTTTGCGGGTTTGGGTTTGATTTTTGAAGTATGTGTGAATCATCTGGCGTTTGTATATTGAGATTGTATCAGAAATTTTGTATTTATACTAGCTTACCTGCCTTTGGTAAGAGTCCAAGGTCCACCGTTCCTGCCAACCGCCGATAACCCGGCTCCAAAGTTCCTGCCTCTCTGGAGTCCTCGGCTGGGTTTCAGCGTAAGATGAAATGTAAGCAGCGAGAAATTCCAATTTTCCATCTGCAGACCAGTCACCGGCCATCGTTCGATTGTTATGATACTTGCTCGTACGTCGTGCTGTGATGGTGGACAGTTAAGGGGAGGAGAGGGGAAGTGCAATCTTTTAAAGGGGTTGACATGTGATCGCTCCCACGCTAGTGCATCCCTGTCAGGGGTTAGCGAATTTGCTTCCGCGCTTCAGCGATGAGTTAGCATCGACGGGGACGCAAGCGTATTCACAATCGAGTGTTTGCCTCCTCTCGATATTAAATTAGTATGACTTATTTAAATTCGTATTTATTATAAATAATTAACGGTTACATGTTCTGAGCCTCGGCATCGACGTCAATCGCGATCGTTAACTCTGCATGTACCAAAATTTTCAAAGATTCCATCTTCAATCTCCATAGCTTTAGATGGGCGTTAGCCCGTTATAATTTTACGCGTGTGATACATACCGTCTGATGGGGCTTTATAAGGTTGTGTAATGTAGCACTGACGAGGACAATTGTTCCAGGTTGAATGCCGAATATTGCTCCCAAGGCCGGATGAGACTGTAGTCGACGTCGTAAATCGCTTGTTGGACGACTTTGTGATTAGGATAGTCAAACAATGCCTTGTTATAGTCGGGGAGGAGGCAGGCTTCGTGTAATCTTCCAACAGTATGCTCTATGTTCGAATATTTCAGATAATATGTAGAACCGAATGGCGTAATTCGGACCATCTGGATCATCAAATGTTGCGACAGGTATGTCCGGGTTCTGCGAGATTCAATAACATTTGACCGCATTTGGCAAATAACCCACTTCGTATTTTGACGGCATGACAACGTGGACGAACTCATCAACGTCTCCGAGAAATGGAAATGGACAAAAAGGGAACTTGGCGTATACAATTGTAAACGACATCCCTTTATCGTACTAATGCACTTACAGTCACAGCGTACAGGATGGGATAATGTAGCGTGTAATAGGCAATTACTACGTGAGAACTATCTTTGATAATGAATGCATATTGATAGTTACATTAGACAATAAGTAGATAATGTAAGTAAGCAATATTCTCACAGTCAATATGCAAACATAACATGAATCAAACTTAATCCTTAGCCTGAGAATATTCTATTGACATAATGACATAGTCATTCCGTAGTGATTAGATATTGTACGGGTATTGTGTTGGTAAGTATACAAAAAATATAAGTCATTGTTTATTCAATATTGATTGTCTATTAGAGTGTCCATTACATGGTCAATATATTTTGTAGTATTTCAGAAATCATTGACTAATGTATGTGCTATCAATTCCATAGTTATTGCATATTCCCCTTGTTAATTTGTATTCAATATGTCATCTTAATGGTCAGATATCCATTGCAGATTGTATGAGATAGAGTTCATGTATTCTATGCTACATTATGACTCATATCTGGGATTAATATCTACAAAATATGTGATTGTAATATATGGGGAATACATGATCGCAATATACGGAGAATATGTGATCGCAATATACGGAGAATATGTGATCGCAATATACGGAGAATACGTGATCACAATATACGGAGAATACATGCTCGCAGTATACGGAGAATACGTGATCGCAATATAGATGGAATTCAACGGGAGATGCAGTGCATCCAAGTCTACTGCTTCCCTAACCTGAGTACAGAAGTATGGAAACACTGAGGGCAAAGAAGTTACAAGCATGAGAGGACTACTGTACTGATTTCAAGCTCAAGTGTTCTGTTATAGGCTCATTTAGGAAGCCCCTTAGGGGCACGAGAGAGTGTACATTTTTTGGAGAACATCAGTGTCCTGGGTGATATCGCCGCTGGCACAGAACAGACGTTCAGTACCATGACGGCTTGCGCATTGGTGTGGATTGGTGGCAAGTTGCATTACGGCCATCCCGGTTTCCGTAACGTGATGTTCATGACAACACAAGATGGAGTTTTGAAGGCTCAGAAGGGTCTCCACCTGAACAAGGATATTTTTGCTGGTATGAATGTATTTGGTCGCAGTGGTCACATCAAGCACTCGGAGTACTATCAGTGTTGCCAGAGTCATCAGGATTTTCCAACCGTGATTGAGGATTATTGATGAGTGCTTGATTCAAAGCACAATGATTTGTTTTTCATGGCCTTGTGGGGTTGATTACTCAGTCACTGATGTCCTGCCTCATCCACGATTGGTGATTGTTGGGGTGAGGACTTGGTTTGAATCTGTTGCTTTGCATGATCAATGCTGAAACAGCCTGGGGGTTTTATCACCTTGCATATGTATGGTGCATATGTAATGTACGGTGCATACGTAACGTACGGTGCATGGGAAAAGAAGAATCCCAAGCCCAAATTGTAACTACCCTCAACTGGGTGCGCCCCATTCTGAGCAACCTATTCTAACAATTTCTAATCGCCCAAAGTCCAGTTCTGAGAGCTTCCGGTTACTAACTGTTACTAACACCTATTGCTAACAAGCGCCTTCCTAACCAAACCCTAGACCAAACAATGTCGGGAGATCGGCAATCGGCGGGAATCGCTCTCAAGTCCCTAAGTCGGAATCTCAGACTTTTGTGAAGATCCGCTACATTCATCCATGCAGCTGCTGGCTCACTGTACTCCGGCTTGACGAGGGCCGTAGAGCTAAGAGGGGGTGGTGAAGGCGGTAGAGAACGGTTAGGTTGTATAGCAGGTTATATAGCGTATGTCTTTCGCCATTCGTTCTCCCGGGGATCTGATCGACGATCGTTGATTAGGCGGAGTGTTTTCGGGATGCTCGCTTTGATATATCCCTCAGCCGCAAACAGCCCGTATCAAGTCCGTCCCAGGCCTACCGTAACCACAGTGTCGCCAGAACCTGCGCCCAAATCTGCTACGCGTGCCCTGATTTGCCTTTGCCTGTTCGTTTCCTTTTTCTTCCCTTTTTTTTATTTTCATTTCGTCCCATCTTCGTTTTGTCCCGTACTCCGTTTTAGCTTCATTGATCCCGAACCGCAACGTTCGCTTACCGCCTACCGCGCGCGTGGAGAACCAAACGGAGAAAGGGTCGCGGCGCCTCGATCTCGCGCTCTACCCCGCCTTCCCAGAGTGTCTTCGTGTCTTCGCGTATTTCTTCGTCGCGTAGTTCTCCGTCCTTGACTCCCCCTTTCCCCCTTATTCCCTTATTCCCCTTATCCCCCTTCTTCGCACTCTTGAAATCAATTCGTAGCAACACCAGGCCTCCATTCGCCCCACTCTCAACCGTTCACCGCCACTCAGCTCTCCACACGTCAGCCCAAGGCAGTCGACTCTTCGCCTCAATCCAAGCACACGCGTAGAACGACAGTCACATTCACTCATGGTGAGTTCGTCTCTACCCTTGGCTCTTCCCTCACCTCGTCCGCTCTCCCTCTCTCAACGTCAACTCTCGCAGGCCCACACCACTCACTCTCCCCTCGCTACACAACCCACAACCTCAAACGACCTACCTAACCCAACTCCTCAAACGATTCTCGAGGGCACACAGCCACGCAGCCAACCTCAAACAAAGAGGTATCCCGTACCCGCAAGTCCCAATCCCCATCCTCGTCTTCCATCCCTCGCCTCCCCCCGCTATGCCACTCCATCTGTCCTCCCTGTGCTGACGTTTCCTCGTCAGGGCCACCATTACCACAGGCGTCCGTCGGCGGATATCGGAGCGAGCAAACGGAAAAGTAGAGAGACCTGATAGACGAGGGCTAGAGCGCCGAGACAGAAAAATTAGGTATGCACGTCTGCGATAGTGCACGATCCTGATCAACCCCCAGCCACCTACCTTAGCGCGAGAACGGGAAGACTCTGCCGCCCGCGTTGACGCCCACCCTCACTTCTGATGCCACGCCGTGAACGCTAGCACGTCCACAGACGCGACGCCAAGACGCCGACGAACTTCAGTGCCATAACCCCGTCGACGAGAACTTCCCACACGCTCCCGCAGTACACGCTCCCGCGGCCTCGCGAGACACCGCCAAGATTCGAGCTGCAGGCCTCAGAGCAGCCCCCACGCGTACCAAACTCAGGCAGCCGGTGGAGTGCTATCAGAGGCTATGCGAGACGACGAACGGGAGCGACGAACAGGAGAGAACGGAGCAAAGGAGTCGCGGCAAAGGGAGAAACGGGCACGAAGAAACGAGACGGCAGACGAACGCCGGACGACGACCGCAGAACGGAGGGGAAGCGCGAACAGGAAGAGAGAAGGAGAAGAGAGAGAGGGGCAGGGGGGAACGGAACGGAGACGTAGCGCAGCGCTAGGAGTACGTATGTATTGTTTTGTACGTGTCGTGCGTTGTGATAGCTAACGATCGCGGTGTAATGAACAGAGACTAAGTAGAACCCGCACGCAAAGGAACGAGGATGGGAATGAACGAACAAGTAAGGACGGGCACGGGAACGGGAACGGGAATGGTAGAAGTGGGAGCCAGGGGAGCGAACGGGACAACACGAAGAAAGACGACGCCGATGAACGCAAGAAGGCATGACGAAATAGGAAGCGAGAACGGAGGCAAAAGGGAGCCTGAAGGGGTGGTACTTGCTCGATCATGATCGACGACACACAACCGCAGCCCCGCAATTCCGCTACCCCGCAATCCTGCAACCCCACACGCAGCCACGTTACGTAGCGCAGCCAAGACGGCCTGAGATGCAGACGCAGACGCCGTACTCATACCCACACACACTCTCACACACACGCACCCGCTCTCGTCCACACATACCCACCACCCACACCAGGAGCCGGACTGTGCCAGTCGCCGAACCGCCAGCCAAGACCCCAAGACCCCCGATTTGCGTAGGCGAGGCGAACGTAACGACAGGAAGGATGCGAAGAGTGCGAACCAGAGAGGTGGCGTAGAGAGGCGTGAGGATGAGTTGAGAGTGACGAACGGCGACGCGATAGACGATGCTGCGCTGGCAGTCGAACAGCAACAGTACGTCAGCTTTTCAGCATGCAGTACCCAACACCGTTGACATAGACGAAACAGAACGTCCTTGCATGCCCTTCACCTCCCTGGTCCGGGGATCTCGAGGCCGCAATTGCGATGGTACTTGGAGAAGGCTTAGACGACGGCGACGGGGAATATGAGCTTGATGCAAAGAACTTGTTTAGAGATTGCGAATATATCGTCTTGCTGGCATTCAAATTTTGTCGAATGACTACAAAGCATTGAAGCAGAAAGTGTAGGCAAAAAATACGTCAACAGGATGGATCTCTGCGTAGGGCAAGGAATTGAACGGCACCACACGGTGCCCGATGCCCCGTCGAGACACCTCGCCATCTACTGCATCCTCTTCGTTCAAAGTGATGGTCACTTTCAAATCGCCATCGTCGTCGCCTGCGAATCCGTAGATTGTCGCCGAAACTAAATCAAATGGGGTCGTGGATGTGTCACTGTTCCTTGCGTCAATTCTCCTGTTTTCCGCCCCCAACTCACTTTCGAGCTACTCACGCGATGACGACGTTGTCCATGGCATACAGGATATCGAAATGATCCTCCAGGGCAATCTCGAACGCGAGCTGAGCAGTAGGTAGCGGTATACTGGGGGAGTACCAGGCGCGCATCCTGAGATTAGTCCGTTAAGAGTGAATTTACTGGCGTAATTACACCGATTCTACTCGCTGTTAGTGATGATAAGTTGGGTGGGCGTTGGGGTCTCGAATTGTTCTGCGGCGTTGTTGGTTGTTGGTTGAGTGTTGGCGTCTCTCGAATAGATTACTGCAGCGTTACTTAAGCGATTACTTAGCTTGAGTTTGTGCATCGCAGGTACAAACGAGACAAACGAGATCACACAAGTACGAATGAAGAATGAATGATTCGTGTTCAATTGACGGTTGATTGACGGACTTGCATTTACAAGATCCCCGCAGGAGTACACATATTCCCTTCGAATATATCAATGTACCTACGTATACCCAATTCTGTTGACGGTACCAAGCCTATCTTCTATATCGGAAATGGGGTTGTTTAGTAGGTAGTAGATTTAAGAAGAGTAACTTCGGACACATGTTCGAAATTCGATCACCGATCTTGATCGGTCGATCAATTGAAAGCATAAATAGACTCTTTCCTATTCGCTCGGACTTTGTACATGTAGACCAGTTATAATTACGGTACACCGTTACATTAGATATTACAAGGTAAGCTCCACTCTTTGTCTAAGCGGAGAAGGCAAGGTAAATGAATTCTAAGACAATTCCAAGTGCGAAGGAGAGTAAAATCAACAAGTACGGAGGAGGGGTGGTAAAGGAACGAGGGAGAAGGGGGTATTCAATGGAAGGGCCATTTTGGAAGAACTCTGTGAGGGATTCAGAGACATCATCCCGCAAGGCCCAGCGTTGCGGTAACATCTCAGGGCAAGTGTACTGACGGAACAAGAGAAACTTGACAACGCTTTGAAACTTGAGGCGGTAAGATACCCTTTTCGGGACATTGACGGAGCCGATACTAAAGAACTTTGCCGGTTCTTCGAGTGGATAAACTACGTTGACTGAGAGATCTTCCTGTGGATAATGAAGAAAGTTCGTGGGGTTAAACGGTTCAGACATACATCGTTGAAAACCAGGTGCTCCTGCCAGTCATCAAGGCCCATGGAGTAAAGCGAGCCATCGCAGCGATCCGTTCCAGCTAGTAAGATATCTTAGCGACATGATAAGCAGGCGTTACATTCACATCTAAGATAAGATTTTGACTTACAGTGGCCAGGGCGAAACTCGGCAATCATGATCTTGGCATTCACCTCCTCGCGAAGCACCAAAGAATCAATCCTTTGCTCCACAGTGATTGTAGCCGACGAGGTTGCGAAGCACAGAGAAGGCGGCAATGTCAATTCAGGTTTTCTGGGTGGTATGGGATGGAGTAGTTTCAGCTCTCGGATAGTGGCAGGCTGTTACTAAGGGAAAGCGCACCAAAAGAAGCGAAAGAAGTCCATAAAGGTAGCCATGCAATGCGAAGATGCAGGCATTTGTAAGTGGCTTGTTGTAACTGTAGGGGACGAGATAGCCAGTTGCTGAAGTCATTACCACTGTGTAGAAGCTTTATAAAGGCTACGAGCGCCTATCATACACAAACAGCTTGCCCAGAGCCATAACCTTTCATCGTGATGGTGCGTCAAAGAGATCTTTTGCAAGGGTCCGCATGTGAAACAGCCTGGAGGAGCCGCAGTATGTGAGCTTTGTCTGTCTACCAAAGCCCATGGCCTCAATGGCCTTTATTGACGTCGTATAAGACATGGTGGATTGATCGTGATCCATCCCACCCCACCGACAACCACCATGACCTCTACACCAAAACGACTTTCCATTCGTGTGCCCTTCTCCGCTGACGGGACGCCCACCGTGATTACTCTCCCGTGGCTCGGGCCGCCCGATGCGCCAGAGCCTCCCCAAGTCAAAACGGAAGGCAGGCCTTCAGATGTTTGGGCAGGGTTACCACAGTAATCGGTTATTCTCACTCGGAAGAATTTCTATTGACATTGAACCATAGTAGGACACCCCAGGAGTACGATCTCTTCCGCCTCTCCGAGAGCCTTACTCCGGTGCCAGAAACACCACCCCGAAGCCCCGTACTGGTTGCCTCACAGCTTCGACGAAGTTCTTGGTAAGCTATTTCCCTTCTCTATTCAGTGTGGCACTGACGCACATCAGACAGTGTCGCGTCTCTGTCATCTTTTAATGGACTTGGATCGACAATCGCAGGGACCTCGGTTTCCCGTGCAAAGGGAAAGGACCGTCACAAGAGCAAGAGTAAGGTCTCGGATGCCCGCAGCGTAACACCAGCACCGGCGAGTACCCAGCGTGGCAAGTCCGCTGGACGCAGATCGGGCGGGAGCGATCGATATGAAGTAAGTTCATGGTTATGGTATTGACGAAATATTACTGATAACTGTATCTAGCCCTACCCCTCTATGCCCAGGCGCTTTAGCCTTGCTTCTCACAAGATCAAGAACATCAAAACTTGCACTCGCTGGTTCCCGATTACATCGACCCACCCACTCCGTACCCCGCCCATCACCAGGAATAACGAGGACCGCCTCCTGGTTAACGACCTTTGCATCAATCATCTAAAAGGATCGGGCGCCCTTCAGAGTTGGATTTGGACCGTCGACCAGGAATGGGTAAAAATCTCGCCGGGCGACTCGTGTGCCATTGATGGGGTCACAAGGTTCTTAAGGCTCAACGCAGATGGCGCCGCACGTTGGGTTACTCGGCTGACTCATAATTCCAACGACACACCTGTTTCCGTGATTCCTTCGGCTCCCACCCATGCTGGTCAATCTTCTGCGGATTTTATGATACCTAGTTCCTCTTCCACTCTTGATGCCGATGCCTCTGCTGCATCCCTTTACTAGAATATCTCCCATTTAAAAATGATGTATTTATCTAGTCTGATCCATCCGTGTTACACGAAATGTATTCCCGCGCTGTGCGTTGGACTTTAATATTGGTGTCACTGAGCTGTACCATCCTAAACCTAAGATAATATCTGCGTGGCACAGCGGTCGTAATCAAACTTTCGTTTTCCCTAAATATTCAACGCCACTCGGCTTCAATAGTGTTGTACTTGTGCCATTCGTGCCACTCCTTTCACCATGCGTACATGCCACGCCTGCTCAGATGGACGCCATCTCAAACATACTAGCAATAAAAAGCAGATCGGCAGTGTCACCGCCAGAAAACCTGCTTCGGGTTCGGGTTCGCGTCCAAGTTCGGTTCTATCGGGAAAGCTCAAAAGTACACACAAAATTCCATCTATAGAAGCTGGCCCATCAACCGCGTCGCCTATCGCCTTACGGACCCCCTCTACTTGCGCCCAAAGATCATCAACCCCCGTGCAGACCCCCTCTGTTCGTGTTGAATCAACTCCTGTAGACGCCAGCTCGCCACTGGTAGACGACGGGTCACCTGTCCCAGTACAGACCCCCTCTGTTTGCCATGAATCGACTCTCGCAGACGCTAGCTCATCACCGACCTCGCCTCTACACGATGCTCCCTTCGCAGAGGATGGCCCGTCAACCACATTGCCTATTCCCATCCACATCCCTGACGAACCGACTGCAGAGTCCACCCCCTCTTTGCTACCTTCCGAAACACCTTCTCTAGACGATAACTTCTCAACAGAGTCACCTGTCCCCTCTGTTTGCCAAGAATCAACTCTCGCAGACGCTAGCCTATCAACGGCCTCGCCTCTACACGAAACTTCCGAAACACCTTCCTTGGACGATAACTTCTCAACCGAGTCGCCTGTCACTGTACGGACCCACTCTGTTGGTCATGACTTGACGCTCGTAGACGTTAGCTCACCAATCCCCTCCTTGCTTCCTGACGAAACACCTGTAGACGTTAACTTCTCATCCGAGTCGCCCGTCCTTGCAGAAATTCCCTCTGTGGCAAGAAACCGCTCACTCAGAAGATATCCTACGTGGAGTAAGTTCTGCTGAGCCCCTTGCCCCGTTGTTGGCTAAACATATGCCACGATAGTTGGTGCTGTCATTCTTGCGCTCGTGTTGGTACTGTGTCTAATTTACCGATCGGACGAAGTTACCGATCGCTATACTACCCTACGTAATCGTCGCACGCGTGCGTCCTACAGGGCGGCACGTCTACGCTCATCTTTCCGACCTGAATAATTGCCATTAAATTTGTTCTACACAATAAATTATCGTTACTCCTGCCGCCTGCATCTAGCCCGCGTCCAGCACGTCAAATTGCATACTTTGACTAGGTACCAACTGTGCCGTATGCCGGTAAGTAATATAGACCCCGTCAAGAGACGGATTCGTACATCCCCTGACTTGCTCCTGACCATGCCACCTACATAACTGTTCTTTGTCTTTCAACGACGTTTGTTCTTCCGATTTACCTTCTTTCTCTGAACTCTCACCTCAACTTGAACAGAAGTCAACACTGCTACATGTCTGAACTATACACTGGCGTTTGGTAAATGATTTCTCTTTGTATCCTTTACGAAGTAACTCAAGACGAGCCTCTTTAGGGCCCTCCACCTCAAACCCGGGGTGCCATCAGTCATTCACCCAAGAGAAAATGTTCATATATCTAATGCCGCGGTTGATGCTAGTAATTCAAAAGCAAGAACTACAGTCAAGCTCGTCGCCAACATCCCCGCTTGGGATGGTGGCAGTAAGACGACGGTGCCGCCTGGCAGGATGTCGATTATCTTAGGTTCTTTCACTCCAGGCCAAGTGAGTCAGACATTTGTGTACTTCCCTATTCCTACTAACCTATCATAGGTGGAGCAATTCGGCTTGAACATATTTCTTGAGCGCGGCCAATCGTACACTTTGGAAGCCGCTGGATGTAGCGACATCTTCCTCTCAGGCAACCTAGTCGGTACGCTCTTTGAATCTTTACTGGTTTGCCTCGAAAGCTCATCATATTGATCCCAGATACGGGCCACAAGACAACCGATCTTAAACGGAAACCCGCTACGCAAGTGGAAGTAGCGCAGAAGCGTCGAGCGACCAACGATATTGAGGCTAAGCCCACATCGAGTTCGGTAATGACTCCTGATCCCCCCCCTGTTACAACCCTGAGGCCCGCTGCTGCACTTTACGCAGGCCAACTTGATGCTCAGACAGCGGCCAACGTTTTGACTCGACCTGACGTTGCCCAGCCTATCGCTACACCCCGGGAGTTTCCCAGCAGGCCCGCTGCTGCACCTTACCCTGGCCAGCTCGCTGCTCGACCAGTTATCAACACCTCGACTCGACCCGGCGTCGCCCAGGCTACCGCCACACCGCGGGGGGTTACCGTTACAGTTCAAGACGCAACGAAAGGAAATACCGACTCCGAGCCAGCAAGACTTGGTTGCATGGTGGAGGTTTACTATTTCGTCAAAGACGCGGCGGGCAATGTCATCCGGAAGCATACTACCAAGCCCCCTGTAAGTGCAATGAATCCTCGGTCTCGCCATCTACCTAACTTGCTCCCAGTACAGGGTTCGATTAGGCCAATGCGAAATACGCGGTTAGTCACTAACTCCTTTGCCGCAGATAAACCTATGTCCTTATAATTGTGCTCCAGGCCTGTCTGAAGGCGTCAATGGAATGTTTGAGTCAGGCGAACATCGCATCACTGTTCCTGCAACCAAGGACTTTGCACTAACTTACATCGGTGAGTACCTAGGATCGCGTCTGGTAGTTTAAGCTCACTCCGCAAAACAGAACTCCGATTAGTTAGCGTGACTCCGTAAGTGATGGGTGGTAGCTATCACTTTTTAATTAAAAGCCAGACAATGCCCAGTTAGTGATTTTGTTCGTTGCCCATGGCAAGTTGTAATTAATTATTGTCATGGCATATATTGCAATTTACAATGGTGCACTAAGGTGTTGTAATTAATAGTTGTAATGCTTGTCAGGGCTTTGTAATAGATTGATTAGAGCGTGATCTGATCTTTTGATCATTGATTAGATAGGATTGAAGCAGTGATTAGATAAAGATTATCTAGCCATTGATAGGCAATTACCCCTTTTGATTGATCTTTGATCACATGGCTAGGCTTTTACTGTGGGAACCTTGGTAATTAATATTGCTTTTTGGGCGCTTTTTTAATTTTAGTGTGGGAAACATGCTCAAATAGATCAGTAGGGCTTGTTACTGTGGGAATTGTATTATAGCAATGATTAGAACCGCTTTTTGGGCGCTTTTTGGATGCTGTAAGCGTGGGAAAAGGCTATAAAGGCATTAGTAGGGCTTCTTACTGTGGGAATTTCATTATAGCAATGATTAGAACCGATTTTTGGGCGCTTTTTTTGGCTTGTAAGCGTGGGAAAGATATGTAAGAAGAGCAATAAGGCTTCTTACTGTGGGAAATCTTTTATAGTAGCTATTAGTATTGCTTTTTAGACGCTTTTTTCAAATGTAAGCGTGGGAAATCAATGAAAAGACATCATTATAGCTTGTTACTGTGGGAATTCCATAATAATGATCATTAGAAATGGTTTATGAATGTTTTTTTCTATTGTAACTGTGGGAAAAGGCTTGTAAACTCTATTATTGAATGTGAAGATGGTGGTTTGTTACTGTGGGAAAATATTACTCAAAATGGTAATTGTAGAGCAATGTTTTCTGATCATGCCCCTATAGTCAGAATTGTAATAGCTACTCTCGTTAGTGAGAAAAACACAAAATACTCGAAAAAACGCGAAAAGTTTGTTATTCATCTAGTATACAATTGCTTGAATAGCCTATTCATATCTTTATGATCATTGTAAGCTGATTTCATTACAGTATGCCATAGCTGACCTTTGCTTGGCATTTCAAATAGTAATTTTGCTAGTGTGATCATTGAATCATTAGTCTGAATACTGACCATGGGAATTTCTTTTGTAACTGTGAGAAAGTTCAAAAGTAGTTTTTTGTAGAGTATTTTTGTCTGATTATGGGACTGTTCGCAGAATTCTCATAGCTATTTTTGTTATTGCGCAGTAGTCAACACAAAGTATGCAAACAGCAGAATCACTTGAATGTGAACATACAGATATCCATCAAATTCACATCATGTATGAGCACCACTCTACCAATCCATCATATGGGAGTAGTGGGACTGTGGACTAGCTCCAGTAGACTATTGACATCCATTCAATTGATGCCCATCCATATCATTTCAACTTTATTTGTTACCATAAGGCTAACTACGACTTTCTATCTCGCTGTAGCTGAAGTACCTCATGCATGCATTTATTATCTTCAATTTCATCATATACACTCATGTATACAGAATAATGCTACAAACAAGTAGGAATATAAGTGAACTCAGCTGAGGATTACTATATAGTGGTGGGATCCTGAGTTTCATTATTGGCTTTTCTGTAGAAATCACTTAATCTGAACACTCAAGAACAAGAAATTGATTTATAATGATGATAGTGCTATGTATCAAATCTCAAACATGTATAGGAATGAGGAGGACACACCATAACTAGTATACCATGAGTATAGCACCATACTGCCTGTGGGAGATGACAACATAGTGAATATCTATATATGCACATTCAAGTGATTCTGCTGTTTGCATACTTTGTGTTGACTACTGCGCAATAACAAAAATAGCTATGAGAATTCTGCGAACAGTCCCATAATCAGACAAAAATACTCTACAAAAAACTACTTTTGAACTTTCTCACAGTTACAAAAGAAATTCCCACGGTCAGTATTCAGACTAATGATTCAATGATCACACTAGCAAAATTACTATTTGAAATGCCAAGCAAAGGTCAGCTATGGCATACTGTAATGAAATCAGCTTACAATGATCATAAAGATATGAATAGGCTATTCAAGCAATTGTATACTAGATGAATAACAAACTTTTCGCGTTTTTTCGAGTATTTTGTGTTTTTCTCACTAACGAGAGTAGCTATTACAATTCTGACTATAGGGGCATGATCAGAAAACATTGCTCTACAATTACCATTTTGAGTAATATTTTCCCACAGTAACAAACCACCATCTTCACATTCAATAATAGAGTTTACAAGCCTTTTCCCACAGTTACAATAGAAAAAAACATTCATAAACCATTTCTAATGATCATTATTATGGAATTCCCACAGTAACAAGCTATAATGATGTCTTTTCATTGATTTCCCACGCTTACATTTGAAAAAAGCGTCTAAAAAGCAATACTAATAGCTACTATAAAAGATTTCCCACAGTAAGAAGCCTTATTGCTCTTCTTACATATCTTTCCCACGCTTACAAGCCAAAAAAGCGCCCAAAAATCGGTTCTAATCATTGCTATAATGAAATTCCCACAGTAAGAAGCCCTACTAATGCCTTTATAGCCTTTTCCCACGCTTACAGCATCCAAAAAGCGCCCAAAAAGCGGTTCTAATCATTGCTATAATACAATTCCCACAGTAACAAGCCCTACTGATCTATTTGAGCATGTTTCCCACACTAAAATTAAAAAAGCGCCCAAAAAGCAATATTAATTACCAAGGTTCCCACAGTAAAAGCCTAGCCATGTGATCAAAGATCAATCAAAAGGGGTAATTGCCTATCAATGGCTAGATAATCTTTATCTAATCACTGCTTCAATCCTATCTAATCAATGATCAAAAGATCAGATCACGCTCTAATCAATCTATTACAAAGCCCTGACAAGCATTACAACTATTAATTACAACACCTTAGTGCACCATTGTAAATTGCAATATATGCCATGACAATAATTAATTACAACTTGCCATGGGCAACGAACAAAATCACTAACTGGGCATTGTCTGGTTTTTAATTAAATAAGTGATAGCTACTAGTGAAGTGATTCAGAGTAGTCAAAGAGTCACCCTCTTCAACTTTTGTGCATAACTGTACGAACAAAGTAATGTCGCTCGGTATTGGAACAGTGTTTGTCTTCATCGAAACAATTGAGGTTGCCAGATTGAAGGTGTGATCGTCTCAGCCGTCTTATATTATCGCTTGCTGCGATCAGTTTCTCCCTTCTTTTTATCCTCGACCCCCATCATCTCGATCCGTATCCGCGAGCCATCAGACTGACTTCTCTGTGGCCCTCGTCCGCAAGGTGAAGGGGGTTCAGTTCGGGATTTGTTGCAAGTGGATCCGCGAATGGGATCGGAGTGCATCTACGTGAATTACAGGGAACTAACGTGAGCTGACCTCCGAGTCTTCCGTTCCCCTACTCATTTCGCACCCCTGGCCAGCATCCTGGGTGCCCTCTACGAATCCATGTAGAACCCCAAATCATACCACGTCGGTTTCTCGACAATCGAGGCGTTGTTTCTCTCGTGTGCATTCGCGCCGTCTTTAGGATTGATTCGGTACGGTATCACGCAACTGACCCATCACAGTAGGATGACATCCTCAGCGGTCAGACGACATGCCCCGGTACCCCGGTACTCCCTATGTCGCCCGAGATATGGGCGAGCATACTCCTTACTTACTCACGTCTTTGGCGACACGTACGGCGCATATGAGCATACGACGCACACGACGCATACGATGCATACGATGCGTACGACACATACGACGCATACGATGCATACGATGCGTACGACACATACGACACATACGACGCATACGACGTGTACGACGTGTACGACGCATACGACGCTTACGGCACGTCGGAGGAATCAAACTTGGGGTATCGTCTCTAGGGCTAGGTAGGTGGTTCGCCGAGAACTCGTACCATCCGAGACTTACTTACCTCCACTTTTTCACGTCATGCCATCGACCCCGAACCGCCCCACAGACAAAGCGGCTTCATAGAGATTGCTCGACGCAAACGACAAATAGTGCGAGTTCGGTTTTTTTTGCGGTGCCAGACTATGTAAGGTGATCCGAGCAATACTCGATTGCCCCCAACTCGCTCCCAACATCATTCCAGGGTTTCCTAGTTTCAGATGAGGAGATTTCAATGGACCTGGCCACATTTCGCGCTACATATGCCCGTCATGGCTCCCTAGAGTGAGCAGAATCTTCTTAACCATACAGAACCCTAAGATGGCGTTCTCATCCTGTTGAACTAGTCCTCCCAATTGACTTTCGTCACCAGCTCGAAGACGAATTCGAGTGTAGGCGTCAAGACCATGCGCAAGTGCGTAAGGCCATGTTTCTTCCACCATTCCATTCCACTTATGACGTTCGATACTTAGGCTCCTCGACATTCTAGAAGAAAAGAGCATCAACCGCGGTATAATCTTGCTCCCTGGTAATACGGCACTGTCAGCGCGGAAGGTAAGTATTACCATGCATCCTACACGCGTGCTAATACTACTAATGAACAGGTCATTGTCGCGATGGCGGCTCAGTACGGATTGGAGGAGCTCTCTACTTGTCGTGAAACCAGAACGATATGCTAGCTATCGCATCTGCTTCTGAAGGCTTACCGTTGCCAATGACCCTCCGTTATTCACGGCACTATTGTTATCGTATCTTTCGGCATCATCCCAGCACTTTTCATATGTATCTTCTATTCAACCAATGTAATTGCTATAGCGGCGCTCTTGAATTTGAGGCAGAATGAAGCCCGCCCCGTCTATGTCTTAGGTCATGCTGACAGAGAAATTCTCCTAGTGAAAAGGTCATGTCACAAAGACATCATTACGACCCATGGACATGAGAATGAAAACGACGGACAGTGGTACGTTGGGCTCGCTTGCTTCCGCGGATACAGTCGAGACGAGCGCCATGTCGAGTGTTGGGTCTTGAGATGGCTCTAGGGGCATCCCTATTTCGGCTAATCGTGAGATCCCATTTTCCATTCCCATTCCAACCCCATTCCAACACCTTCAACCACCCACTGAGTGGTCGTGAGTGGGCACATGTCAGGTGAGCTCTCCACGTATCTCTTCGTTCGCCCCCCTTTCCTGTCATCTTCACTATGGTACGCGGGTCCGACCTTGGATCTATGTGCTTCCTCCTTTTCCTCCTTTTCATACGTGTTCGCTCCCCTTCCCTGTCATCTTCACTATGGTACGCGGGTCCGACCTTGGATCTATGTGCTTCCTCCTTTTCCTCCTTTTCCTCCTTTTCATACGTGTTCGCTCCCCTTCCCTGTCATCTTCACTATGGTACGCGGGTCCGACCTTGGATCTATGTGCCTCCTCCTTTTCCTCTTTTTCATACGCGTTCGCTCCCCTTTCCTGTGTTCCTCGCTATGGTTTCATACGTACTCCTTTTAACACCCCTATGCGTTGCTTCACCACTCTCACCACCCCCACCCAGGACGTACCACCAGGTCCGGGGCAGTGTTCTCCCCTTGGGCGACCTCCGACAGAGTAATCACACCTGTAGATGCGCTGGCCCTGTTCTACGACGCGGTGGACAGGCAGTGTGCCGTTGATGATGCAGAAGATGTTGGCCCTGTGGAAGATGGTGACGGCGGGGTTAGTGAGGGTTCAGAGGGCTCAGAGAGTTTGCTATTGGTTGAACCGTTGAAGAACAAGCTTGAGACGACGCATGAAGGGGCCGATAGGAAGATTCTGTCAAAAAAAGAGCAACGGGATCGTCTCCATAAACGTGGTAAACGAGCTACGCAACGAAGACAACTGCAAGAAGCTGCGGGGACATCTCTAAAGAGGGTAGCTATTCAACGGGCTGTGCGGTCGAAAGTAGAACGGGTTGGTGGCATGGATTTAGCCGCGTTACCACACGCATCGACGGGATACATTGGAAGGTGGGGATCGAAGCAATCTACCGTAAAGGCACCGAGCAATGGAACGGTTGAATCGCTGGAGGGTTTGAAGGCTAAGGGGTTTCGGTACATTCCCTGGAATGGGTAAGTCCTGAGTGTAGGTAGCGCAGAGTATTACTTACTTAGGAAGTAGGGACGGTATGTATGTCACTGACTGCGCCGATCGAGTGATCATCGGCGGGGAGACACCTCGGAGTCCGTCGTGGAATCAAGCGTTGGCCAGCTGCATCGTCGCTCTCAAACGGGCTCGGGAAATCAGCCAGTTCACCTCGAAGCAATGCAACCACCGTCGCGGACGATTCCCTGCCGTGGCAGCTGGGTTTGCGTATGGGCTTGGCCAGTTACGGCCCACAACGACCGTCCATGAACCTCATACCGATGGGGCTTTGGCAGAGCTGCTAGCTGATGCCAGCATCAGGCGGATAGCGGGTTTCCAGAGTTCGCTCCTTCTCGCCTACGCTCCTCGACTTTGGGAATACTACCGCAACACTATGGATGGCATTCTCGAGCAGCAGTCTGAGTTACAGCGAAACTTTGAAGACAGTGTATTCGCTAGCATCACCTTCAATTTTGGACCGCGTACCGTAACCGTTCCCCATATAGATTATCTGAACCTTGCCGGAGGACTATGCGCGATTACGTCCCTTGGTGACTTCGATCCCGACCTAGGGGGACACCTTATTCTCTGGGACCTCCGCATGGTGGTCCGATTCCCCCCTGGCGCCACGATCCTCATACCGTCAGCACTGGTTCGCCATTCAAATGTGCCCATTCAACGAGGGGAACAACGTTACAGTATTACTCAGTATACCTCCGGAGGGTTATTTCGTTGGGCGGATAACGGCTTTTGTTCCGATGCCGACCGGGATGCGAGAGGGAAGGGGAAGGGGAAGGCTCCTGAGGGGCATTGGGGTGAGGGATTGAGTAGGTTCGAAACCCGATAGCACACATCGCTAACCGTAGCACGTATTATTTGTGACAATACTTTTCTTGGTGACAAATTACAGATCATTACAGATCATGCTTTGATGGCCATCCAGCTGTCCGAAGACAAATGTCGGGACCTGCGTACGAGGTAATTGCGACCCTCACACCGCGATTGAAAGGACGTAGCGAATGACGGCTCAGCTGCGATCAATCGACCTCGAACCACCCCATGTTAGACACTGACAAAATTGCTCAACGCAAACATTTAATAGCAAATCGTCGTCGAATGATTCTACTAGATAGGAAAAAACTTTCAAGCATCGTGCAAGTCCATACAACGCGAATGTAGTAAAGCTACCGCAGTACGGTTGCCTTCGTCTATAAATGAGTCCGTGTTCCTACTTTCGGCTTCGAAGTTTCATGGTAGATCTAGACCTTTTGGATGGTCGACTCTCTTCTTCTTCTTCTTCTTCGTCGGACTGTGCTCGGGAATGGGCACGAGCTTTACCCTTACCCTTACTCGAAGTCGAAATGGACCCAGTATCATTGTCGTCCGAATAGTCAGGGCTAAAAGAAAAGTCGGGGCTGGGGGTGGGTGTGGGCGTGCGGGGCATTTGACGGGGTCGACGGGGTCGACGGGGCTTTCCCTGCACTAGCTTGGAATTTATTGACATAGATGACAAGGAAGGATCGTGGGGATCATCGTCCGAGGGTACGAAGTCGGAGTCGTCAGCGTGATCGGGGGGCAGCCGTGGTTCACCACATCGGTCAACCCACATTCGGTTGTTAGCGATGAAGAGTTGCTTTGCGCGAGCGTGCCTTGACTGAGGGTGCGGTGCATTGCAAATAATCACTGGCACTTTACCGGCCTTCATGTCTGTTGGGAAACGTACTGTGTTCAAGGCATCAACAAGTAAGTATGATGATGACACGTACCATCACTTTCTTCTGCTGACACCCTACGGAAAGCTATGCCCTGGGAGATGTCGTCGGGGAGATGTTTGAGGTACAAGGATAGGAACCGGGTTGGTATCCCAGAGACACCCCGAGGAGATGTATAGAAACCTGGTATGGGACAACAATCCGGGATGCCAGTGATCTGTACAGCCTTCGCCATACACAGCATGGGCAGGTCATTCCACGGTAAGGCATTCTTCTGTACGAGGGGGATGATCGGGCGGACACGCCGTAAAAGCCGCTCACGAACTTCTTGGACTTTATCTACTCGTTTGAGAGCAAGCAGAGTTTCCAGCATTGCTGATTTGGTAGGTGGGAACTTGACGATAGGTGGACCTTTAGGGTTGGTGGAAGCAGCTGGCGAATCGCGGTGGCTATCTGTGGCATGATAAGATGGTGTAGCAGGGCTTGGGGAACTGGCATAGGTGGACTTAGTCAGGGCGGCCTGATTTAGTGGTGGCATGGGGTGCTTGCTGGGTGATTTTAGTGGGCGGGGAGACGGAGACGGAGTGAAGAGATTGCTAGGTGAATCGACGGCGTTCAACAGACGATCGAGAGTGGATTCTCTCAGCATTGGGCTGCTGCGAGGTGGCGAAGCGGCATGGGTAAGTTCTGTGTGGCTTGTACTTGCAACGGGATTGGTGAGCGGACCGGCAGCAGTCGACGGATTAACGGGAGTAGATGCTTTCTGTGTTACTAGATGGGTTGGCGAAGCGCTGACATCTACATCCTGTGACTGAGTTTGATCTGCTTTCTCCTGCTCGCTGGGTGTGGGTGTCTTAGCCTTCGCCGCGTCTCCGCCATCTGGGTTTGACGATGCTGCACGCGGTACTGAACCGCGGGGAGCATTCGAGCAAAAAGAATTGGCCGAGTCAGGCCGGTGGAGCGATGGAGTGAAAGCAACAGCGTCTGCTTTCTCCTGCTCTTGTTCCTGCTCGCTGGGTGTGGGTGTCTTAGCCTTCGCCGCGTCTCCGCCATCTGGGTTTGACGATGCTGCACGCGGTACTGAACCGCGGGGAGCATTCAAGCAAAAAGAATTGGCCGAGTCAGGCCGGTGGAGCGGTGGAGTGAAAGCGACGGTAAGCAAACCAGGAGGAGTCGACAGATGGACGGGAGTAGGCTCTTTCAGCGTAGGGAGATGGCGGAGATGGCGAGGCGGCGAGGCATGGGCAGGCTCTGCGTGACGAGTACTTCCTCCAGATGGGCCGTCGAAGTTTGACGGACCTGCACGCGATACTGACTGGTGGCGAGCATCGGTATGTGGTAGAGGGACATTTTCTTTCATTGCTGAGCGAATGCGAATGTAAGCGTCAATAGGAGTTAAGAGCACACGGGCGGGAGCCGTTGTATCAGTCGAGTGATCACGCATAATGGTTGTAGATGGCCTAGGCGTAACGGTCCGGCTGTGGCGAGTAACATGGATGGTACTTGACCCAGGGATATTATATGGTGTCGGAGCAGAAAGAGACAAAGCAGGAGAGTCCCAACATTCTTAGGTCCTTAAGAGGAGTTCTGTGGTGAATAACATCGGTAGCCCGACGATTGACATCGATGGTACTTGGCGTAGGGGTATTCTGTGGTGACGGAGTGGAAGGAGCAGGTTTGGAATAGCTAGCAACCCGCATTCTTGAATTGCTGAGAGGAGTTGCGTGGACTTGGTCTAAGCGGGTATGATTACCTGTGCCATGGTCGTAAGGGATTTGTGATTCACGAGGTCCGTTTCTTGACCGTTCACTTGCTGAACGTGTTGTACTCAAACTTCGACCCATTGAGTGGCCCCCGTCCCTAAAGCTGCTCTCCCGCCCACCCTTACTCGCTGAGCGGCTTGAGCTCATTGTCAATGATCTGCTGAATGAACGGTTCCTAGCCGTCGAACTACCAGCTATCTTCCTATGGTGGTTCCCTGAGTAAACTGGGCTTGAACTTCCACTAATGGATCGTGGTCTACCCCTCGATCTCCTACCCCTCGATCTCCCCCGACGACTCCTCTTCCTATGGCGGTGCCCTGAGTAGATTGGGGTCAAACTCCTGCTGATCGACCGAGGCCTACCCTTCGAACCACTACTCCGCCGTTTCCTCTTCCTGTTCCCGGAACGGACTGGGGTCAAACTACGGCTGATTGATCGAGGTTTAGTCCTCCTGGCTGCGCGACTTGGGTTTGGACTGATGGAGCGAGCCCTACCCCTCGAGTCACTCAATCTCCTGTACCCTGAGCGCTCAGGGCTCGGACTTTTGCTGCTTGACCTCCTCCTATCCCTGGCATGGTGTCGTCTGTGATGATGGGATCGACGAGACGCATGTGAACGGGAGGCGGCACGATCATGACGGTGAGAATGAGAATAAGAATGCGCGTGATGGGGGGAAGGTTTCGGTTGGATTGGGGAGCAAATGGGACTATCTTCTTGCGGTAAATGCGACAGTCGGGAATGTGGGGCATTGTCTTCGACCGAGTATTAGTACAGAGCTGGAAATGATGAAGAGCACTTACCATCACCATGACTGTCGAACGGCGTGAAAGTAGCCATCCTGCCAGTAAAACTTTGGGACCGGGCACAACAAATTGCCAGGAACGAATGCGTTTTATACGATTGAGGTTTCTTTACAGAATTTCGGTGTTGCGTTATATTTAGTTGTGGATTCCATTCTTGTAAACACGAGTTGGAGGCGGCCTACCTGTGTACCCTTAATAATCGGGGCCCTCAGAACCATGCGGCCCGCGGCACCCTTAATAATGGTGACCCCTTTCGAAGCCCCTCGCTCCTGTTGTACCCTTTTTATCGTTCCTCCGCACAGTGTTCTGGCACTCTGCACAGCCTGGGACTCTCGAGTCATCGAAATACACGCCTCGTGCCCCATACCAAGTGGGTCACCTCTTCACTTTCACATTGCATGTCATATTTCGCCGTCAGTTATGACGTTGAAGGGGTCAAGCAATATTGTGATCCATAATCAACGAGAATACGGGGTGCGATTCGAACACTTCTTTTTCAGGCCTGTTGGCTATTTCGGAGCCTGTCGGATTTCGAGGACATTTCAGGAGGATTTGCTGAAGGCCTGCCGAAAATAGGCCACCGATGGGCCGAAGGTTCCCGCCACTCAGATCCCTAAAGAGGCCTACATGATGGAGTATCGTTATCTCCGAATTGCGTCCACGGTACGCCTGGCGAGAACAGGCGAGAACTGCACGGTTCAATTTGCTTTGGCGCTCACCGCCGCATTACTGCGTAAGTTCGGCCTCCTATCTGAATCTCACAGTATAACCCTGTATTTTCCACACAATCGTGTATGTTTAGCGTTATCGGTGAGTCTGGCGAGCTCCTTGAGCTTAGAATTGTTTCAAAATATATATCCTCTCGCCCCAGCAGATTGTTCACGTTCCGTAGCCTTCGGCTTGGAGGTGATTTCAAGGTTATCTACGAAGGAGAGCTTGGATTCGGGACTGACCCTCCGCTAGTGCAACTGGACATAACTATCAACTGCCAACCGTGATCCATCGAGTCCAGGATTTGGAACGATGGCAATGACGAAGGTAAATGATTATTCGGTCTCTGGAGCGAGCCATTAGGAACTCAATCGAGTACGCAGAGCAATGAAGAGACGAGGACGACCGTCTCCGCCGCCGCCAGTTCAATCGTTCACCTCAGCGGTGATGGAAGAGGACCCCAATGCTATACCAGGTCTAGTCCCAACTGTAGCCGCCCCTCCACCAACCCTCTCCGGAGAAGAAGCGTATCTTCGACGTGTTGCATTATCGCAAGGCCAGAGGCTAGATGTACCGGGATTTGCACCACCGATGAACGCGCCCGCGTTTGCTCCTCCCGACCGCGCACCTTCTCGAACAACACACATCGGGTTCGGGTTTAACTTTCGCGCTTACAACTCCAAACCACCTCCCCACACACCTGTCTGCGCCCATTTGCCCAACCCACCTAACAGTCTCCTCGTTGAAAAGAACGGAGGGGACGTATGATGTGGTGAGAATAAACGAGGGCCCCGTCAGCAAAGCACGACACATGGATATACGGGAAATGGGGTCATTTCTGTCGACAAGCCTGCCCGTGGTCGTCTTCCACTTCCATCATGCTCCCGTTGCCTCTAGACGACGACAACAACACCTTGGTAGATTTCCACTCCACATTGAGGGAGCCCAGCAAGCCTTTGCGCACACGATCCCGGATCCCGAACAACCACCTACCACCCGCCACGGCTGTACGGGGATCTCCCTCTGCTTGTTTGTTACGGGTGTACGGAGTTGGCATAAGCCTCGGGTGCGGTTCGAGAAGTCGAACTCATAGCTATGTGAGCCCAGATTCTTTGAAGCATCAGCAGATACCTTACCTTAGTCAATATTGCTAGTACCTACTTGTTTGTATCAATACTTCGTAGTGTACATTGAATGTAGTCACTGCTTGGTAAAATCTTGAATTTTGATGTGAGCCCTGTACTTGGCTCCTGCCTGCATGCCCTGATAACGGAGTCTCTTCTACCTGAGACGATGTGTACTATATACTTTCAATCGACGGGCCACTTTCAATCGAACCGTGCGGTTCTCGCCATTCGCAGTCCGCGGTCTCCTTTCCATCCAGCATCGTCCGTTCTCCCGTTCATCCTCGCGTTCACTCTATGCCTTACTGCCATATTGTTAGGCTTGACTACGAGATGCCAGATCCAGAGGCATCCATTCTAATCAAGCGCCAGCGGATTCAAAGATGTCACAAGATAAGGAAACTTTATTGTAAGCGGTAGGACCCCCAATCGTATATAGTACTTGAACCATCCAAGTCCAGGAGACCAGAATTTTCCAAAGCTTCCACTGCCGTGTGCAACCCCTCGATATTGTTCCCCACCACCAGACTACAGCCGCCATTTGCCCGAGTACGCATCTGTTCGACCGCTTGAAGAGCGTCAAAGTTGAAACGCGTCGCGGCCAAAACATAGATCCCTGCCTGATGAATGGTGTCGATATCATACAGGAGGCTTGCCAGCTCGTTCTTATTGCCGCCTAGATAAGTCCAAAGTTGACCCAAAAGCGACTCGTAACTTCGATGACGTAAAAAGCTGTCGCCGTTGACAAGTTTGCCAAGCTCGAGTAACCTTGAGTCAAGGTCCATAAGGATAGACAAAAGAGACATGGACGACGACGCAACACGTGCAGAAAGCGTGTGAAATGCGGAGACGACGTCTTCAAGTACCAGGGCGGCAGGGGGCGTCGATAAACACACATGATTGGTTATGGAGGCTGCAGCCAAAGTGCAGAAGGCCGAGTCCGATCCTATCCACCTTGCTAAGGGGTTTGAACTCCTTGTGATGTACTTGTCTAGAGACTTGATCCTATGGGCACACTGCTTAGCCGATAGTTCACAAGGAATACTGGACGACGCACTGATCGGATCCGCTCTGAACCACAATCCGTAGCTCTTCGAGATTCTTCATCAGATTCATTACGTCGTTAGAATTACGAAGGAGTAAGCCTGATATCATGTCCTTCGAAGGAAGGTTACTGGTATCGACAAGAAGCAAGATCTTCCTTGTCTCAACGTAGACGTCGGTAAGATTGTTGATCAGCGGCGCTGCCTGGACCGAATAGCCTTGAAATTCTGTCGAACGATGCACCAGGGTTTCTGATAACCCCGACAACTTGCTGAACACGTCTTTGGAACTAGTAAGAGCATAACAGAATGCAGTAGTCGAGAACCACCCCAAGCGATCAGGGGAGCAGAACGGCCCAGAGAGGGCAGATAAAAGGAGAAGACTGGTGATAGAACCTGACGCCAGGAAGAAGAGAACCACGCCTAGAATGAGCGTCGTAGCGAGGAATTGGCCTTTCGCACTCGATATCCGGAATGGAGTGCCCGAGTCCAAGATGAAAGAAACGATGCTGGAGAGCATGGAAATTCAAGGTAGCCACGGGAAAACGATGTTGCAGAAGGCGGGAAAGTATGTGGCAGCACTTTGAAGCATGAGTGGAGTCAAGTAGGAATCGAGTGACGGAGGTGCAACACTTGATTGTGCTTTTATAATTGTTATAAGTGGCTAAGCATGGGCCTTGCCAGATCAAAGCCATTTGGCCCATGCTTAATTTGGCGCAGTCGACTCAAAGGGCCCTTCGACCGCACGCACGTGGGGGCATACATAGTCGCGTTTCACTGAGACTCAGCTCAGCTCCTTCATCAAGATCAACGACAAGATCTCAGACCGTAGACCTGTAACATTCAGATCACGATCGCCATTTACTTCCCCGAAGGATTGATTTCTCTATGTACGTGCCATAGCTCCAGATTTGTAAGATAGAATATAATTAGAAACGTCTAAGTTAATACATTTATTATAAAAGATGACATAGAGAAAAAGTTGAATTTTATAGTACTAGGCTCGTCGGTGGGGGATGAACCACACCCGGGAAAAGTCCGGCAAACAAGGAGGCGGTACCCTCAGATCCCTCGACGGGAGAGGGGAGATAGGGTTGGATTGTAGCCTCGAAGCAAGCCACGACGCCCTTCGAGATATCGGCTACTTGGGGTTGAGCTACAATTTTGGCCCGACACAAGGGACAGGAGTAGCTAAAAACGTTTCGGGCCATTTCTTTAGTAAGGAGCCGACGCAACTTGATTCCTTCCGATAGTGTTCGAGGTGGGTCTTGGTTGCGGACCCTCAAAGGAAGGAGACGGTATTCCTTCAACTTGAGGCTCAGCTCACTGCGGAACCATGTAGCCAGGCACTGTGCACAACAGGTATGTCCGCAAGGATTACTGTGGGGCAAGATATTAGTAATCATGAAATGTGCCAGCTGCAACGCCACGTACGTGAATGGCCTAGGCATATGTTCTGTGCATACGGGGCAGGACAATTGTTCCGAGAGAATGGTTGTAACCTTGGGCACGTAGTAAGTAACAGCGTGTACGGCATGGGGCAACCTTAAGAACTCACGGAGTCGAGACGTGCCGTCAAATCTTGTACGGCCGATTCAGAGGATGCAATCCTCTGAAGGAAGTCGATCAGAGCAACGATCGGAACAACCACTACAGCGTAGGATTGAGCTCACCTTTTCGTATGACGCGATTGCAGTATGTAGGTCTACCAACGCATTCTGCGCCGCTTCTGTATGCGGCGATTCCTTGACTGCTTGGAGCGAATCCATCGGAAGGGTGAGGATACCTGGCCATTCCTTTTCCTCGTCACCTGATTCAGACAATGCAGCCCCCTGGAGTCGATGAGAAGCATAAACGAGGGCAACATGAGAGAGACGCACTTGTTCATACTGCGCTACTACCGCAGTGTCGAGCAACACCTCGCCCTTTGTGTACCGTGGTGGTTGAGGTAGATCCCCTGGAGGAGGGGGCAGACTTGCCGGTAATTGGGTTTGTGTACTAGACGGGCCCGCCTTTGAGGAGCTGCCACCAGCGGAGGGCGATTCCAAGCGCTTCTCCTGGAGATGAGGACGCCCAAAGTTGAATGCTTCCCAAACTTGCGGAAGATCGGAAGAAAGACTGGCTTCACGTGAAAGCGATCTTGAACGCGCTAGAGGGGTTTCGATATTGGCAGCGCGTTGACGAGCTCGCAGAGAATAGGTATGGTAGGGATGGGGTCGAAGAGACATTGTAGGGGTGTGAGGTCGAAGGGACATTCTACGTGTGGGTTGGTGTTCAACATCGCCGAGCGTACTTGAGTGATTTTAAATGAAAGAGACACCAACACCTTTGTCTTCACAAAGCGCCACTCGTCTCAAACGAGGAGTATGAACCCCTTTAACCAATCAAGGGGTCTACATTTTGAACTAGGCGGTGAGAAACTAAGTACATCAATATTCGTTACATTTACTTCAGAGCTAGGCAATGTAATTACTGAAAAAAGAGGACGTATACAAGGCCGAAAACAGCACCTACTGCGAAGGCAGCACCGAGCACGGTTGGGGGTACTAACAACCCGGGGGAGGAGGCACCTGGGATAGGTGTGCGATCAATGCAAAAACTGCCGAATAATTCGAGGATCGCCTTCATCTCCTCGTATTTCTGATACGAACGGCGCGGCAAACCAACGCAGTGGCGAAACAAAAAGAATATAGCGGCGCTCTTGAATTTGAGACGAAATGAACCTGCCCCGTCTATGCCTGAGGTCATGCTGACGGAAAAATTCTCCTAGTGAAAAGGTCATGTCACGAAGATATCATTACGGCCCATGGACGTACCTCATCAAATGTCAGACACTCCTCGATCTGATTGAAGCACAGCGAAAGCAATGGGACCGTGCAATGAACCGTTCCCACCATTAAGATATCTAGCTCCGTCACGGTGAGGGACGAGTGGCAAAATACTGAACGGAGTACTTACAGTGGCCTGGACGTAGTTCCGCAACTAGAACTTTGGCATCTGAGGTATGGCCTGTATGGCCAAGGAATGGAGCCTCCATCCTCTCATGCATCTCATTCATCAGGATTGCTGAAGATGTCATGAAAATGACGGACAACGGTATGTTTGGCTGGCTTGCTTCCGCAGATACAGTCGAGACGGGCGCCATGGTCTAGATGATCGAGTATTGGGTCTTGAGATGTTGAGATGTCGAAATATGTGGTGAATGCGTTATGATGGTGATTGGAGTGATGGAACTAAGAGACGGTGAGCCACTTTGACCATACAAGAACAAAGATCTGGATTCTGCCTCCGAGATCTTGAATCTGCCCCCAAGATCTACTCTGGATTAATTTGGGATCCCGACGCGCTAACGACGAGAAAGCGCGGCGGGGCTACGTGATCGTCGCGATCTCGTGACGGGTTGCACGCGTTTGGTGATACCGACATAGACATCAGCGCCGAAAATACTACCTTGAGGGTAAGGGCAGGTCCCCGATTTGAGAGCTCGATAGACGCAGCAGGCCTGTCCCCTGAGCCATATAAGGCCCTATTTCAGATGTACAGTCAAAACAGAGCGACCTACCCTGACACCTCCAATCCCAGGTTTTCGCAGCCTCATTAAATGTCTCTTCCTTTCTGCAGCAAATCCTCAGCCCTTTATAGTAGGCGTTGAAACTCAGCGACCAGTCGGGGAGACTGATCATGTTGACTGTTCGAGGATCGGGTGCCTGGACATGTGAGACGGCCATGGAGGGGCAAAGCATACAGATATCTGTATCTTTCGGCGACCATAAGTCCTTCTCTCTCTCTAAGAGTGGTAGTGTACAATCTAACTGCCACACCGGACGCCAACCTTCCAGGGTGACTTCTTGCACAAATTGAAGTCCCTCGTTCTTGCTAAACGATACTGTGAACACACCGACAGTTCCAACGCCGAGGCCGAGGCGCCTCTTCCTAATGACCTTCTAAGAATGGTTATGGCCAAGGCCTCAATTGGTACTTGGCTGTCAGCAGGCGCAGGGAAAGGCCTAATGCAAACCATTGTCCATCAAATATTCATTTTTGTCGATGTACAATTCCAAATTCTCTTCAGTGAATCGCTTACAACCAATCGTCTCGACATTGCCAGTCCACGCAATCTCTACCTTCTCCGAAGTGGCAAAACAAATATGCAGTCGCCATCTACTCCCTGCACCTTCCTGATAATGGATGCGAAATGGCAGACGATATGCTCGGCGGGTACGAGGGTTGTATTGGTTACCGTATGATATAACTTCGCTCCGAAATCTGGGAAACGACGAGCGGGGTCATGGATCCCTTCGCCAGGCGTCAAGGGTAGGAACTCATCGACAAGTAGGAGTATCCGAGGCTCGTTGCTGTTGGGATAGCCGTATGTGACAATCTCTCTTATCCGACCGGCGCATGGCACCGTGTTGATTCCCTCGCGTCGAGCAAAGACAATTTGACTGTTCCCCAACGAACGCCTGGCCGGCTGGAAAGCCTGGCCGAACCGCTGTATCTTGTTCTGCCGTATCATTTTCCCAGTCACGCTCGACTTCAACCACTCCCTAAGAAACGGAAGTATTTCAGAAGAAGGGTGGGCCGCTTTTTCAATAGACCAAGGCACAGCAACTGTAAAATATTCAGCGGCAGATTGGCAATCTTGAAGAAAGGTTCCTCGGAGATCCACGTTAAATATCTTCTCGTACTCTCCTAGGATTGAAAAAAAGCTAGACGGGAGCAGGGTCTGCACGTTCAACAGCAGCGCACGGAGCTTCTGGGCCATGCAGAACTTGTTGGACATGGTCTTCTCTAGCTTCCCTAAATCGGCGAGCCATCAGCTGCCAGGACTAGCTATTGCGCGGTTATCTCACCGAAGATCGAGTTAGTAAAGAGGTTCTGCAGTAGGCCATTATATCTTTCGAAAGCGAAGCAGCGCCAGGCATGGGACGGACCCCAACGCCGTAAATGTACTCCATAATGAAGGGAGCGATGTTGGTTTGGGACGAGTGTCGTGCCGGGATACAGGATCAACAAGGTCTTGAGGTACTCGACGATGTGTTTCTCGTAGCGGTGAATGTGGCGATCCTTTAGCTCTCTCCTCGATGCGAGGTCTACAGCAGTGACAAGGTGCATGAAGTTTGTCAGGATTTCGTGCTCCCGTTCCGACTCATTGGCGCTACCCCATAATCTAATCAAGGTGATTGGGAGGTGTACTGAGCAGAAGACACGCCATTCATCGGCCTTCATCTTGCCCCACTTCGTTTCGCCAGGATGAGAGGGGCCAGCGTTCATCCAGGAAGGAAGGACGGTCGCTCGCATGTCGTTGCGAACCTCTCGGAGAGTCTCTCGTCCGAGCACACGAGTACCTGCAGGGTCTTTTGAAGCGCTTCCGGCCTCAGCTGCGACCTCGGGCTTTGCCTTCAAAACCTTCTGCATGCTGTCTATCACCCCATCTTGAGTGCGCTATGAGATCCCTGTGTCAGCGTAAATGACAGATGAAAAAGATGAAACTAACGATCTCTTGTAGTCTTTCCCTCAAGGTAGCGAGTGTCAATTTTTCCCTTGAAAACGCGGACGTGAGTTCGTCAACAGATGTATCCGCGTGGAGTCGAAAGTGAAGCAAAGATATGATCATCTGCTTGTTAAAGGTATGCATGACGGAGGTCTTGGTGGCGGTATGATAGATACGACGAAGCTCGTCAGTTGGATCCGGTTGCGCGGATACGCCGGGTAGGGCGGCTGGAGACGTGGTAGGAACGTCGGAATACGATACGCTTGGTTCTGACGACGTGGTAGGATCGTCGGCGTTCACTTGATTGCTGGCGCGCTACGGCTACCATTAATAACCTAGACGCAGAAACCTAGATGAAACATACCCAATCCATCAATGACTGAAGGAGGTGCTTGATTGTCCGTCTTAGTCCAAACCGGAGCCCGAGTTCTTTACAAAGTTCGCTTAATATGTTGACTCGAAGCTTCCCCAGAGCTGTTTTGGTGCCTGTGGCGAGAACTATCCTTGCAGCGACCATCTCATCTTCAGTTGGCGCCTTCCCCTTCTTGTGCTGGTCATACGTGATACCATCACCATCCAAAAATTGAGTGTCCATGCCCCAAACTTCGTGGCAGTGACGATGTAGAAGGCCGAGGTAAAAGCAATGCATTGAATCAATGACTACAAACTTGGTTGGGTCCCAGTAGGGTAGGCGTAGAAGCTCAGACCACCGGATATGGGACTGGGAGTAGAGATGTTCCTGGATGTTGTCGTCCATCGCGCCGCGCCAGGCCTTTGCGAGGTCTCGGTGGCTCTGTTGGTCTCTATAAGTGAATGATTGAACGTCCACATCGTCCATGTTGTCGCGTATATGATAGCAATCGAGACAGTCATGACCGGAATTATAAGCCCCAAAGCCAGCAATTTGGCATGCCGCAGGAAGGTCGCAAACCACAGGAACCAACGCAACCCGCACGAGAACACCATTAGGGTAATTATAAGCCCGAGTATAAAACACGCCCGAGTGCCAAAACTCTAATAAATCGTCAACGAGGGGCCGAAGGACATGATTGATTTCGTGCTTAGAGGGTTCCTTGGGGCCGGGAATAATACCGACGAGGAAGATATTTTCTATATCATGTCGAATCGCGGGAGGGAGGTTGAGGAGCGCCATATACATGCCCCCAATTTGTACCACCTTCTTGGCAACTTTGTTGCCGTACGGATTGAACGCATCCTGATTGAAGCTAAAAACGAAGCGAAGTTCGCCTTCGATAGTTCTGACAAACGGCTTGTGGTCGTCGTAATAAAATGTGCGGAGGATATCGCCGTCCCATATATCTTGCAGTTTCGTAGGATCCTTCCCCAACGCCGCACCGAGGGGATCTTGGGACAGATATTGTGCGATATCCTGACGCGATATCATCCACCCAATCCAATGACATAGATCATTGTAGATGAATTCGTGAGAGGGCGACGTGTCCTTGCCCATGCGTAATGGTTCACCACATACTTGACTACCGGGTGTGCACTGGAAAGTGCATTGCTCAGGATACGAGGGCTCTTTTGGGTCGAAGGCGTAGGTGCAAAAGCATTTGGGGCAGCACACGTAGGCGTTGGTCGGCTGATGTAGATGGATGGTGTTGAGAACGGTTCGCAGATCTGAAGGGATATCGGAGCCTTCTTCCCCTTCGGGGCATCCACGAAGCTTTAAGATGTGGTTCGTCGATGAAAGTATGAAGTTCGAGACCCTCATGGAAACCCCCGCGATGAGGTAGACAATCAGAATCACTAGATATGTTGCGAGAGTAACCGGCTCGACGGAGAGGTATGGTAGTGAGAAATGCTCGGCTGAAAGCGGTGTCGTTAACTGAGACACGAATCCATGAATTTGCGTGTGCACTCACATGTGTCTACGACGGCTTCTGCTCTAGTCGATCTCAGCTTCGCTTGTTTCTTGTGCTCTTCCATGAGGTTCTCGTAGGTTTCGATTCCTTCATCTACGAGACGAGATACGAGCGTTGCAAGTAGACGAACCCAGGTACAGGGCTCATATTGGAGAAGTCTCTCCTCTTCTACATACGTACGTACTTGCGACATCCAAGTGTGCTGCAGGATCCAGTCCGCGTTTGCTGCAGCCGAGTCATCCAGCTCGTAGCCGGTGTCCGTGAGGATAAAAAGGGGAGGGTTTAGATCCCTAGCAAGGACTTGGATAGGGGACTGCTCTAAACGAATCTTAAAGCTGCGAAGGCGACCGATGTATAGTTCTGTGTTTGATCCCGGGGGGATCTCGGGATTCGCTGATGGCAAGACCTGTTCATCAGGACTGACTGGGTCCAGTGGAATTGGAGATGACGAGAGAGGAGGTGCTGTGGCTAATAAGGTGGTGGATTGCGTTGGAGACGCTATGCCAGCTTGAGCGGCTTGCAACTGGTGAATATCGTATTGAGATTGTTTGAGATAAACGCCTTTGATGGGGAATCCGGTCACTGGGTCTGTGCTCATGGTGTCGTAACATTGCCAGCATTGACAGAGGCGACGGAGGGCGGGAAGCACAGGCATTGTTGACTCACTGTTAGACAAGTGTCCAGGTAGCCATCGATAGTGAGGGTGATGGTGCAGTGCGTGAACTTGATCGCCAGCGCTAAATTATGTTCTCCCACTGATCCCGGATCCGTGGAAGTTGAAACAACACTATATTTTGATATTTTGAAATCTGCTCCTCCTCATGGTAGATCCCTTGACAGTTATCGGACCGACATCTTAGACGACATTACAAGGATTTGCGGGAGACATACGTTCGTCCCCCTCATGTCTTACTGGAAACCTCAGTAAAGTTAAAAAAGAGCTCACCAAGGTGGAGAAGAACTTGGATTCGATACCACTGTCTTTGGCGTTATCCGAGACCAACAGCGGTCTTTCGCTACAAGGTTGGCGACGAGACTGGCGACAATCCGCCGAATGAAGGAAGACGCGGCATTTCACATATGCTTACGATCAACTCAAGTTCCGACATGGCGCGGGCTGGCGCGAGGTTGAGAGAGACAAGGGAATCCATATGTGTATGCGTCGTATGCATCGTATGCGTCGTATGCATCGTATGTGTCGTACGTGTCGTACGTGTCGTACGCATCATGTGCATTGTATTCATCGTGTCGTACATGTCATATGCGATGTATCGGCCCGCTGCAGTCCTGAAAGCCTCCCATAGAAAACGGGCAGATTCTGCCACACGGGAGGTGTCGATTCCACGAGAAATCCGGTTTCCCCGGGGTGATGTGCCGCTTGTTGGTCTGCAGCGACTTGTCATACTCAACCGGGGTTGAGTATGGTGTAACGCTGGGGGTGCGCTTTTGCAGATGAGCCGATTGGAGGCGGGAACAAGAAACTGCTGTCCTGGCGATGAACTAGTGATCTCGAGGCGAATTTGACCGCTCAAATGAGTGTTTTTTAGCCAACGACTTGGATTCGAGTGGAGATGGTGGGGGTCGACAACAGAAACCGAGCGAGAAGGAAGGAGACCGCCGCAGTCAGCAAATGGCACATAAAAGAACAGCCTATAGGACAATCACACTATGGCAAAGTCTCGCATGCGTGCATCAAAATCATGACCAAAACAGCGAGCACAATCATAATTAGAATGAGAGTGAAAGAAGGGACTCACAGTGACCCACAAGACTGCGCGCGACTCGGAGAAAGACAGGGACCCAAAGCAAAAAGTTAGCAACCAACGAACGGCTACGATGGAAGGCGACACCCACCTTGACATACGCCTCCCTTAAAAGTTGCTGCGCGTACGAGGAGCAGAACTTGCTGGAGAGTGTCTTCTCTAACCTCCTAATAGCCGACAAGCCACAACAAGCCATCAATTACCGGCGTTAGCTATAGCACAGTTGTCTCACCGAAAATCGTGTTGGTAAAGAACTTCTGCAGCAGGTCATTGTATCTCTCGAAAGCGAAGCAGCGCCAGGCGTAGGATGGGCCCCAGCGCCGTAAATGTGCTCCATAATGAAGGGGTCGATTTTAGTTTGGGGGGAGTGCCGAGCCGGGATATGTCAGGATTTTGTGCTCCCGTTCAATGGCGCCCCCCATAATCTAATCAAGGTGATTGAGCCCATTCTCCAGGATTGGTGTTCTCATCATTGAATCACCTTGAAATCCCCAAGCCATCAGCCTTGCGAAGCTTCTATGCGAAGCCGCGTCTGAATCACCGTTGCATCGTGGCAATGGTCGACGATGGAATTAATGATGCACCGGTAGGATTTCAGTTCCTCCAGCTGGCGGTCATACTGACTGGTATTCCAATAGGCTCTGACTGCCGCAGATATCGGCATCGCTATTGGTTCAGGAAGTAAGTTGACTTTGACCTTCTGTGTAAGGCTGGCGAACTAACGGTATTCTATGAAGGCGATGTTGCCACATCTAGTGCATCCTTCATCCTGCTATCCACCAACTTGCGAAGCTTGATCACGCTACGACCTTCCGCGTCGCGTCTTCAACATACATCGGGTCACGTTCTGACTCGAATTTATTCTGCAACATGGTTGTCACCACGATACCCATGAGCTCCGGGAATGTTTACTCACTCTGAAGTCACCTCGTCAGAGCAAGACATATAGCCAAAGTGTTGACCAAATGTTGTGAGGACGCCGTCGTTGTACCATCGTGATTATCCCCCGCCCGTTGTGCCAGAAGAAGAGGAATTTAATATCATTCAGCCATTTACATGATATTCTTGCTGAGTTGAGTCCGAACCATACCGCCCACGTCTCAGCAGTTCGATCTAGAGCAAGTTGCTTGTTTGAATGGTAGATGCATTGGTCGGGAGCATAGCGTAATATATGTAACAGCATGGAGAGTGCCCATATTGCATACATAGGATTGCCTGCGCAGTCTCGTCCCGCGCCGACAACACTGCAATATTTTCGTCCATCGATTAGACCTTGAAACCACGAGACTTTCGGCGACCACGACCTTGCTCAAACTGCAAACATCTGAGCAAGAGCCATCAGTCCAATAGCTTTAGAGCTTACCTTGCGGCACATTCATGTTCGACTAATCACATTGCGCTGCCAATCAGACTTCCACTCATCTCCAGGATTGCATGACCACCACACCCTGTGAGTCCTACTCCCGCACCCTCTATAGAAACGCCAACAAGTGTCTTCTGACGAGTCTCGTGTACATAGCTCGATGCATTGAAGACTGGGTAGCTCGGCAAACAGTCGATGCCCGAAGTCTTCGGAGCAAGCCCAGCTTTGGCGGACAAATTGAAGGCATTCGATGGGCGTCGATCGAAGTGCCGCGACTGTTTCCGGGCGGCTGATTTTATCAAGAGGTTGCAGGTCCCCACGTAGCTCCCAACAAGTAATGTTGGGCATTAAGGATGCATACCGTACGATAGCCCGTTCGGCGAATGGTGCCGAGAGTGCATGCACACCCTTCAGCAATGACCTGGACCAATCAAGTTCTAGAGGCGAACCAGTCACCTGTCCTACCCGTAATGCTGCGAGTGGGAGTGGAGGGGACAACCCCGATGTGATGCGAGTGATCTCAAAACGAAAAGAGTTGTCATCTTCTAGATGAACCGACAGGAGGTTGGGGCAAGCCCCGAGGATAAAGGCAAGAGAATCATGAAAGCGCCAATGGTTGTCGACGAAGATAGAAAGATGCTGCACATATTGGCATCGATGTACGCCTTCGCGACGCAAGCTGCCGACGAGTGAGGCGACTGGGCACACTGATCGTTGCTTTGATGGTCGAAGTACGACATGATGGTAATGAAGGGGCTCTGCGATGGAGTGGAAAATTGCAGACACGAAGAGGAGAGTGTGCAATGTCTGGGCGTCTGCTTCCTGGAAGATGGATATGAGAAGTTCAATAGCGAGTCGGGGTGCCATTGCGGATGTGAATACTTACCTGACTCTTTATTTATATACGAAGAGGAGAACAAAGGATGAAGTCAAGATGAAGCTTGAGTGCCTGGGCTCCCCCGGCGTCTCAAAAGAATACTCTGAATTCACGAAGTCGCAAGGGCACTCGTAAGTATCCGCAGGGGAGGATGGATTAATACCGACAGTTGGGGGATCGTAGGGCCGGCAAGGATTTTGGACGGTCTTTGCCCAGAAGCGGGGCTCCAGAGGTATCATCTAGGTGGAGATTCGAGCCAGGCTGGCTGTAGAAGATTCAAGTAGAAGATGCTATATATTGCGGAGGACGACAACCTGGGCTGGCACGAGGATACAGGGAGTCAGATTCCCAATACAAAGTCTTGGAATGTAGCTAGAAGGAAATCGAACCCGAGCTGATATATACCGGACTGATATCCTACCATCACCACCATCACAGCAGCTAAAAGGGATAAGCCGTAGAACTTTGCAGCCTGCCAGAGAGTACGTTTCTTGTCCGCCGGCACTATATCATATAAGTTAGCCAAAACTTGATCTTTATCAATTCCAACGACATACTGAGAGGGCGGCCGCGGTAGATATGCAAAGCGGCAGGAGCAGTGACTATCGCAAGCCGAAATGGGTGATCATCATCACCGATATTGGGAGCTTCGTTGCTCTATATTGAGTATAGTAAGCAAGTGTGCACCGAAGGAGCAAAATTACTTACAACAATAGCTTCAACGCGGTCGTTCTTAAGTAGAATGTCGTTCTTATCTTTTACATAATGTTACCCAGTTGCCTAGCATAGACGTGGAAGCAAGGCGACATACCAGTTAAAGGAATAGTGACCAAACGCTTCTGGCTTGCTACGTGCCAGATAGCTACCATCCCCATACCCCCGCCTGCCACATACTCGCCGGAGTGAAGGAACGTAGCGGGAAACTGGTCCTCGTTGGCAGCATCCACGTCCAATCGCAGGGGAGCATAGAGTGTACCAGTGCCGATATTGTAGACATCAAAACCGCACTGATTGTTCGGAATTAAGAACTTGGACCTGTCCTGCGAGAAGGACGCGGATGCTCTAGGAGGAAAAATTAGATACGGTTGTATACTGACATATGGATGGATGGCTGACATTGTCGCGTTGTGTGGGACGGGTTTCGAGCTCGGAGTCACGCCGCCTCGCTTGTCGATGGTATAGACACTGTACGGGTGATAATCAGCTGATTGATTAATCTGGAATATCTCGTCATTATGAATGGGACCCACTGAATGCCATGATGACGGAAAGCAACCAACACGTTCCAATCGTCGTCAAAACTTACGGAGGTGACGTCCACCGGAAGCTCCAGGATCATGCCGCCAGCTCTGGGGTTATCTAGGATCGTTTGTTGCGCCCAAACTATCTCCATGTTTGCCTTCGTGGCGGGTTGCTTTCTCCACAAGGAGACGTGGTTGCCTCCGCCTATCGCTACCCTGGACGTATTTGGGGAAACAGCAATGTGAGAGATGGATATATTGTTGCCTTCACTGCCGGTGACCTCTAAAATGCACGTTTCAAACACCTATGCACAGTGGAAGGATGAGGAGGAATGAGCGTGGTGCAAAGGATCAGAGACGAACGTTTGCGACACCATCAATGGTGACTTGCAAAAGTTCACCATCATGCCTTCCCGCAAGTAATTCATACTCGCCATACCAGGCGAGCGATAATGGAGGCGATCTTCCAGAAACTATAAATCGGAGAGCAGCAGTCGTAACGTCCCAGATCAGAACCTTGGTTCCAACGGCGGCAGCGATGTATCGGTCGGTCGGAGAGAACGCTGCACATGCGATGGTGTCATTTCGAGTGAAACCACTGTCCGTCAGGGAATAATCGAGTTCGTAGGTGAGAGACATGTCGGTGGACAAGTCAACAAAGGGTGAAGACGGTGAGGGCTAGTACGTCCACACAACTGAGCATGAGGCTGCTGAGTCTCAAACAAACATTACTGGCTGAATAGGGATACGTCGGTGCTTCTGAGTTGAGCTGTGTTGGCGTTGATTGAATTTCTGAATTTCTGGATGTAGATCGGCGCCTATGTGTGACAGTCGCAACTCTGTGGACAGACAAAGGGACAAAGGGAAAGTGACCCCTTTGTAAAAGATGGCTAGTTATAAGAAGAGAGTTGGCGACTCAACCCACTAGAATCATTGCATTGCATTCATACCAACGTCTCATCAACCTCAACAACTTCCATACACCATACACACAATGCGTTTGTCCGTCGTACACCATCAGAAGGGTCCACGGAGGAGGGGAATCAAGGCCCCGCTAAATGAAGGCCATTGGCGCCTTGTTCCAAAGCTTCATGGAGAAGAAGGGCCATCCCGCAAACGTCGTCGTGAATCTCAACCGCTACCCGAAGGTGAGTGAATGTTACTCGGGCTTTTGAATCTACGCTGACGCGCCCTCTAAGGAGGGATCGACGGCGGTGACGCCATTATGCTGAACCCTGAGGGGATGGAGATCGCAGACACGGAGGGTCAACCCCCCACATCCAAGATCCAGGGCGGTACGTCTTTTGAATTTCGCACTCATTCCCATCAATGATATCCTCCCCGGTAATATAGGCGTCTTCAATGAAGATGATTGCGTGGACGAGAGAAACAGCGACGATGAAGATAAAGGTGTCATCACCTCTCCGGGAGAAGCCGTCATGGGATGGGTCAACGGCGGTCATTCTGGCAGAGCCCTCGTGGCGCTCATCCCTTGGATCTTTCTGCTTCTCGTTTTTGCACGATCAGCAGGACCCAGTTCAACCAGTGTGGACATCAACTACGCCTCCCATGCCAAAGGTGCTCGCACGTTACCGGAATTCGTGTCGACAACTCATGAACTGCCTTTGTTGACCCGTGCCATCACTTGGGCCGCTCGTTACGACATCAGTTTCGTCGACCGTTCCAATGAAGTCCTGAACGATGAGCTCGGCGTAGGCCACTGTTGGCCGTTCTGGGGCTCGAGGGGCCACATTGCTATCTCCCTCAGCCAGCGCGTCGAGGTTAAGCGGATGCGCATCTCCCACATCCATGAGGATACCTCGGCCGAAGCCATACAAAGAGCCCCCCGCGAGATCGCCTTATGGGGCCTACGAAACGACACAAACCTGGCGACCCTTCGTTTGACGACCGACTTTACTAATGTCGCCCGCCTTCCTGCCACACAATCGACAAATGTGCCCTTCTTCGAGTTATTGGGAAAGTACACATTCGACGGGAAGAGTTCAAATCAATGGTTCGAAGTTGAAAATCCCAACGCCATCAGCTTCTCAACTGTGTTAGTGGAAATCCTGACCAATTGGGGAGGCGGATGCACCTGTGTCTACGGTATAGGAATATATGCCTAGATGCATACTTCTATCTTTCATAGACACTTCTCTAAATTCTCTCGTATAGTTCTTGGATAAATCCTTGGACTTCATTTTCACCGATTATCTCCGACCTCCTCTTTTATCCTTACTTGTCCATCCACTACCGTATACGCTATTCTCAGTTTGAACGTTTACTCCTAATATCATATGTTTCACATCTGATGCCTGCCTCCAACGTCGCCTTGAACCGCTCCATAACCATACACCTCTGACGCTTCATCTACGGGTATTGAGCGCTAGCCCTCCCATCATTCGGCCCACATCTCTCTCCTCCAACCGCAGCTTCTTATGGATACGAATGCTCTATCACGAGTACCTAAATTACGACCGCGAGGGCAAGCCCCCGACCCAGCATACTACGTGTATTTCGTATGCGCCGTATGCGCCGTAGTCGTTCACGCGTGTGACCCCTCTCAGTCGCGGCTGGCCCATACGCAAACCCAGCTGCCACGGCAGGGAATCGTCCGCGACGGTGGTTGCATTGCTTCGAGGTGAACTGGCTGATTTCCCGAGCCCGTTTGAGAGCGACGATGCAGCTGGCCAACGCTTGATTCCACGACGGACTCCGAGGTGTCTCCCCGCCGATGATCACTCGATCGGCGCAGTCAGTGACATACATACCGTCCCTACTTCCTAAGTAAGTAATACTCTGCGCTACCTACACTCAGGACTTACCCATTCCAGGGAATGTACCGAAACCCCTTAGCCTTCAAACCCTCCAGCGATTCAACCGTTCCATTGCTCGGTGCCTTTACGGTAGATTGCTTCGATCCCCACCTTCCAATGTATCCCGTCGATGCGTGTGGTAACGCGGCTAAATCCATGCCACCAACCCGTTCTACTTTCGACCGCACAGCCCGTTGAATAGCTACCCTCTTTAGAGATGTCCCCGCAGCTTCTTGCAGTTGTCTTCGTTGCGTAGCTCGTTTACCACGTTTATGGAGACGATCCCGTTGCTCTTTTTTTGACAGAATCTTCCTATCGGCCCCTTCATGCGTCGTCTCAAGCTTGTTCTTCAACGGTTCAACCAATAGCAAACTCTCTGAGCCCTCTGAACCCTCACTAACCCCGCCGTCACCATCTTCCACAGGGCCAACATCTTCTGCATCATCAACGGCACACTGCCTGTCCACCGCGTCGTAGAACAGGGCCAGCGCATCTACAGGTGTGATTACTCTGTCGGAGGTCGCCCAAGGGGAGAACACTGCCCCGGACCTGGTGGTACGTCCTGGGTGGGGGTGGTGAGAGTGGTGAAGCAACGCATAGGGGTGTTAAAAGGAGTACGTATGAAACCATAGCGAGGAACACAGGAAAGGGGAGCGAACGCGTATGAAAAAGAGGAAAAGGAGGAGGCACATAGATCCAAGGTCGGACCCGCGTACCATAGTGAAGATGACAGGGAAGGGGAGCGAACACGTATGAAAAGGAGGAAAAGGAGGAAAAGGAGGAAGCACATAGATCCAAGGTCGGACCCGCGTACCATAGTGAAGATGACAGGGAAGGGGAGCGAACACGTATGAAAAGGAGGAAAAGGAGGAAGCACATAGATCCAAGGTCGGACCCGCGTACCATAGTGAAGATGACAGGAAAGGGGGGCGAACGAAGAGATACGTGGAGAGCTCACCTGACATGTGCCCACTCACGACCACTCAGTGGGTGGTTGAAGGTGTTGGAATGGGGTTGGAATGGGAATGGAAAATGGGATCTCACGATTAGCCGAAATAGGGATGCCCCTAGAGCCATCTCAAGACCCAACACTCGACATGGCGCTCGTCTCGACTGTATCCGCGGAAGCAAGCGAGCCCAACGTACCACTGTCCGTCGTTTTCATTCTCATGTCCATGGGTCGTAATGATGTCTTTGTGACATGACCTTTTCACTAGGAGAATTTCTCTGTCAGCATGACCTAAGACATAGACGGGGCGGGCTTCATTCTGCCTCAAATTCAAGAGCGCCGCTATAGCAATTACATTGGTTGAATAGAAGATACATATGAAAAGTGCTGGGATGATGCCGAAAGATACGATAACAATAGTGCCGTGAATAACGGAGGGTCATTGGCAACGGTAAGCCTTCAGAAGCAGATGCGATAGCTAGCATATCGTTCTGGTTTCACGACAAGTAGAGAGCTCCTCCAATCCGTACTGAGCCGCCATCGCGACAATGACCTGTTCATTAGTAGTATTAGCACGCGTGTAGGATGCATGGTAATACTTACCTTCCGCGCTGACAGTGCCGTATTACCAGGGAGCAAGATTATACCGCGGTTGATGCTCTTTTCTTCTAGAATGTCGAGGAGCCTAAGTATCGAACGTCATAAGTGGAATGGAATGGTGGAAGAAACATGGCCTTACGCACTTGCGCATGGTCTTGACGCCTACACTCGAATTCGTCTTCGAGCTGGTGACGAAAGTCAATTGGGAGGACTAGTTCAACAGGATGAGAACGCCATCTTAGGGTTCTGTATGGTTAAGAAGATTCTGCTCACTCTAGGGAGCCATGACGGGCATATGTAGCGCGAAATGTGGCCAGGTCCATTGAAATCTCCTCATCTGAAACTAGGAAACCCTGGAATGATGTTGGGAGCGAGTTGGGGGCAATCGAGTATTGCTCGGATCACCTTACATAGTCTGGCACCGCAAAAAAACCGAACTCGCACTATTTGTCGTTTGCGTCGAGCAATCTCTATGAAGCCGCTTTGTCTGTGGGGCGGTTCGGGGTCGATGGCATGACGTGAAAAAGTGGAGGTAAGTAAGTCTCGGATGGTACGAGTTCTCGGCGAACCACCTACCTAGCCCTAGAGACGATACCCCAAGTTTGATTCCTCCGACGTGCCGTAAGCGTCGTATGCGTCGTACACGTCGTACACGTCGTATGCGTCGTATGTGTCGTATGTGTCGTACGCATCGTATGCATCGTATGCGTCGTATGTGTCGTACGCATCGTATGCATCGTATGCGTCGTGTGCGTCGTATGCTCATATGCGCCGTACGTGTCGCCAAAGACGTGAGTAAGTAAGGAGTATGCTCGCCCATATCTCGGGCGACATAGGGAGTACCGGGGTACCGGGGCATGTCGTCTGACCGCTGAGGATGTCATCCTACTGTGATGGGTCAGTTGCGTGATACCGTACCGAATCAATCCTAAAGACGGCGCGAATGCGCACGAGAGAAACAACGCCTCGATTGTCGAGAAACCGACGTGGTATGATTTGGGGTTCTACATGGATTCGTAGAGGGCACCCAGGATGCTGGCCAGGGGTGCGAAATGAGTAGGGGAACGGAAGACTCGGAGGTCAGCTCACATTAGTTCCCTGTAATTCATTCCGCGGATCCATGTCATGTCAGGTTTGCGGACGTACTGGATCGTTTGTCGAGCATTTTGAGCCCTTGCCGTCTCGCTCGTACCTATCGGTAGCGTTGCAGCACAGCAAGGATTGTTTCCCAGATGATAACGCACTATTGAATCCACCGGTGCAGTTACACCGTCAGTTTCAAGACGTTGAGGAGAACAGGCAATACTTACTACGTACTATCACTCCGCTTTCCATACGGTACTTGAATATCGAGCGCCTAGCGCCAACATTCAAATACAGCCTATTTTGCAACAAAGACTTCAGTTTCTCGCTCGCGCCTATACATACAACATGGCTACTCGTCCCGCAGATATGGATGTCCATCTTCTCAAGGGATTGTGGTATGTTCTTGCGATCTGCGCTCTTGTTTATGCAGCTGACTGAGGCATACCATCGCAGGGCACTTCATCTAACTGCTAATAGGCGAAAGCATATCCAGCCTCTTTCTCCCATCCATATCACCAATGCTGCTCTTCCGCAAACATTAGCCAATCCAACTGGAAGATCAGTGGTCAAACTTAGAAGCGTTGGTGACGTTAGCAGCATTCCGGATGGCTTTATCCTAGTTTCGTTGGTTGGGGGAAGGGTATGTAGGAGCCCACTCTAGCACCTTTCCATGCATATCTAACAACTTTAGGCCGAACAAGCTCCCCTCAATTTTCGCCTTGAAGGGAAACAGTCGTATACTATTGAGGTCATTGGTGACAAGTAAGGCTCTCCCGTGCAACCCACAATATGCACGCTGAGTACTACGTCGCCATTAGTGATATATTTCTTGCTGGAAACGTTATCAGTAGCACCATATCCCCTTCAGAATGCTCTCAATTGGCTCAACGCACGACGAACGGCGACTCTACCAAGGAAATCACTCCACAAATCCAATCAGTTCAACAGGCACCTGAGAGGCCCTCAACAGCTTATAACTCTTCGACCTCCTCAATCGCTTCTGCCTCTAGCGAAACTAGCAATTCGACCGTCGCCCCAATCAAAGCCAACGTGACGGGCCTAGACAAGATTGATTTCAGTCGACTGACCTTCAACGATGTCAAGAAAGGTACGGGAGAAGTAGTCGATATGGAGAACCGGGTCTCTGTCTATTTCCAGGTGGTCAACGTCCAGGAGAAAACTTATATTGCCCAGTGGACTCCCGGAGAAGGTCGTGACCCTGTATGTGCAGTCCTATTCAACAAATGAGAAAGAAGTACTGAATCGAAGCCGTATAGTTTGAGTTCGATGTTGGCTCTCGCTCCGTCATCGAAGGTAAGTAGACAAATCGTGCCTGCCAGGAATACCGCTGAAGTAAACTAGGCTTCAACCAAGGCATTATTGGTATGCGAGAAGGCGGTGTGCGTGAGATATACATTCCTTGCAAACTCGCATATGGTACGAAGGGATTGAAGGACATACCTCCCAATACCGATGTAATCATCCGTAGGTCGCCGCCGCTATTATATCGACCGTGACTTTACTCATGGAATTTAGGCTGTGAACTTATTAAAGTTGATTCCGACATATGATGACCTAGCTACAATGATGGCATGGGGTAGTCCCTGTGTCTACTCGTGGTCCCTGTGTCTACTCGTAATGTCATATTCCCAACAATCACCAACATGGAAGGTGTCTTCTAACGCCACATACGGTAGATTGACATGCCCATCCATGCAATCCAGCCCAGTGAAGGACGTAAGAGTACGGTAAAATATGCTAGGTGCCGGTAGCCCAAGGGTGGAAGTCGTGAGGTCGGGAATTACATTTGCACCTCCGGCATGGAGTGCGAAATTTCGAAGAAGAGGCATCTGGGAACTGGCTTGTTCGTCCAAGGCTTGTTTGACCATGCTTGAGATCTGCGATCTAGAGACGAGGGACCTAGTGCGGAGAGTAGAGAGAGAGGCCGCAAGCAATGGGGGGAGGACAAGGCATGTATTCGGATGACAAGCTAAAGCTACTGGGTACCTCTCGCAGAGGTACCGTCCGGACTGACAGAGGACTAGCGGAAGAAGGCCAATGCGTGATGCTCTCACGAAGTAAATGATTGCTAGAGCAAACAAGAGCAAGGAAATGGTTGGGGTAGATGGCATGCGGTATCTGATGGAACGAATTGAAGGCTAATAAACGGCCGCGATTAAACAACATGGGAGCGAACCACACTGAGCCACTCACTTGTCGTTGATGCGACGTCGCGACTGGTATAATCCCATCGACACAGAGTTTTCCTAGTCCTTGGATGTTACTGGTGGGCTTCATCGTGTTGGAGAAGTGGAGGCGTTTTCGATAAGTTGTTGGTTGAAGATCGGCTAGACGCCCAAACCAGGGCGGCACGCCACCGTGACTGAGTACTGAGGTCCAAACGTTGAAAGCACTTTGCGAGCTCAAAGCCGTTTGTCCCAACTGAGGCTATAAACCAAAATGAGCCCACCCACAGGAATCATTCCTTATTTCCCGCCCTCCCTTCGACATGCCCAGTACTCCTACGTATCCAGGTGATACACCAACAGGCGCAGGCGCTCCCGTCCAGCCGATTTCAGGCGATGATTCCCTCCACATCCCGACCCAAAGTAGTACACCTCCAAGCGCAGGCGCCCCAGCTAGCTTCCCGCAACTGGCATTCCGATTCCGGGCTCCTCGTGTAGCCGTTCTACCAAGACCCGCAAAACATGGTCTTGGGTCGAAAAGCTCTCCGGCTGCTGGATTGAGCCCAACTTCACGGGTTGGTTGGGTTGGTTTGCAAAAGCGTAGCAGTGATGGTCAACCAGCCAAATGTACGTCGTGGTAGCTCTTCTTGAACCGAATGAGGTATTAATAAAACCCGCAGTTCAGTGCATGGAGGCCCCGAAACGAAGAAGACCCAAAGGCTTACCTGCCCAATATCCACCCTTGATAGCTAATCTCCCGCAACCCCAATTCTCTTCCCCTCTCGAAAATCCCTTCCTAACCCATCTTGGTGCGCTACCCCACCCTGGGACGAATGATATCAGCGAGTTCCTCGGCCATGATGCCTGGGTGCGAGCAGATGTTTCGTCCCTCGTCCCTCTGCTGAATGACTGTGATGTGCACATGGCATCTGAGGAGGCATGGAAGGGACTCGACCAATCTGCCGGTCTTGACTACGATGTGCCGATGGAGGAAGCATGGAAGGGACTCGACCAATCTGCCGATCTACATAGAGAAATGGATGTTGATTCAGGTAGTGACGCGCGGGAAGGCCTTCTCGACCATCTGGCTCATGATTATGCCGCTACAGAGCCTATGACCGCCCCCACAGCCAGTCGAGTCGACGATGACATGGTGGTCGACTTGGATTCATGGACAGGCATTTCAGGCGGCCTACCTCCCCACAATCCCTACCCTAGTCCTTTAGGAGCCCCTACACCGGATTCTGAACAGGAATGGGGCGGCTTGACCCAGCCCGCCAATTCTCGTGCTACGAACTTTTCACGCACCTTCGTAGATATTCCCAATGGGAGTACCGGCCCCGATGATTCTGAACACGGGTGGGGCGGCTTGACCCAGCCCGTCGTCAATAGTTTACCTAGTCGTCATCCAACGGCCCAGGAGCCCAGCGGGGGTCTTCACCCGCCGCGGCATGCTCGACGAAGGGCGACAGTTGCAGATGCCAATGACTCCGACGACGAAGATGGCGCAGGCCCCAGCAACATTCATGAGCGACGCCATGTCCACGAAACAGGGAGTGTGGCTTCCATAGGTGACATTCGATTTAGATCCCCCCCGCGGGAGCCATCCGATGGCAATTTGGTACAACCACCCCCTCCTCGCGCGTCAACGAAGCTAACCAATTCTCTCTCGATAGGAGGGCATTTACCATAGGTTCATGCGGATGCCTGTAGGTCCCTTTTTCACCATTCTTTTTAGCGCGCCATAACACTTCGGTAGAATACACCAGCGAGATATGAAGACTTAGGACAGGTGATCAAACTGACCGCACACACAAGACAGTTGCCCACTCCCTCACCGAGTCCGCAACACAATGGGCAGCGTCGATCTGACCCCGGAACCCGAGACCCAGGGAACGACGCCGATGTTGAAGACCTGTGCTTTGACCCCCGCCGAAAAGATCCTTTCACTACCAAATTATATGTAAGTTATCAATTCAATCAATCCCTACGTCTCCTTATACTTCATCAGGAGGATATACGTGACTATTGCGATATTACCCTCTTGAACCTTGCCACCCGCCCGATCGCTGTCCCGTCTCCAGAAGACAAACAGGCCTTTACCAACGACAGACATAGTCCTCACGGTCCGAAACTTGCGGATCTTCGTTTGGACCTGGATACTACCCAATGGCGATCTTCTGTCTGGAACAAGGCGGCCAGTCACCTCGTCGCAAACGAATTCATAAAGGAGGATGAATATGAGTGCAAAAATGTGAAGCTCGTCCGCAAGGCTTTCATGAGTCACCTCGCGCAGCTCAGGAATCGATTCGTGACGCAGCTCCGCGCGCAGCTACCCCCGGACGATGCAGTCGAACTAGAACTTGTACAGGCGGCCAAACACTTGAGGCGCGAGAATCGACGCCGAGCGGTTAGTCTTTTTACTTTCCCTGTTTGCGTGCTGTGCTGAACGGCCTGGACAGCTTCGTGATCGTCGCAGTAAGGCCATTGAAAGAATGATGCAGGGCCTTCCAAACGGTCCTCGGCTTGAACAGCTCAGTCGGTTCAAGTATATCATGCAGCACATGTCCCACGAGGTGATGAGTGGGGATGAATCAGACAACGACATGGGTGTTTTTGCAATCAAAGTTCTTCCCTGGCGTTCGAAAGACACCAAAGTACTCAATTGGTTCCGAACACTTGATCACCTTTACCTGTCGACCCGCTTCACATCCGCCGACAAACCCAAGAGTGGACCTTTCCCGCACAAAAGAGTCATAACGTCACGGATCGACCATGAATCATCCCCTCCCAAAGGGCTCCCCAAGAACTTCTACGACCCAAACTACCTCTCCTCATTGGACGCACAGGAGAGAGAGCAATTGGAGATACGGGATACGGTTGACCTGAGTTTCCCGCCCAATCTGGAATAGTAAGTCATTCCATACCAATATTGCCAATTGGCTCACTTTCCTTCCAGTAAAGCTGCTCGATTTTCGGTGGTTCACAGTTCCTGCAGAAAGCCATTGCCGCGAGACCACCCTTCACTTCCTCCTAACCCCAACGATCGACAACAGCAACATGATTCGGGATCTCAGCATCACTATAGATAATGACATGTACGATTTTTGTGATGTAGATTTTGTGGTCGCACCACCTGTTCAGAAATTATATCTGATGCCCAAGAACGAAGAAGTGTGATAATTGCGAGATGCTCATGTGATCATGTGTATTGATTGTGGTGTCCTCATTGCTGATTCTGCTGCTAAGTGCCGCACACCCTTGGGCGCGTGAGTGTGGGCATACTATCTGTTAACAGCTCGGATGGTTATCTTTGTCGCTATCGCCGAAGTCATCAGGATTTTCCAACCGTGATTGAGGATTATTGATGAGTGCTTGATTCAAAGCACAATGATTTGTTTTTCATGGCCTTGTGGGGTTGATTACTCAGTCACTGATGTCCTGCCTCATCCACGATTGGTGATTGTTGGGGTGAGGACTTGGTTTGAATCTGTTGCTTTGCATGATCAATGCTGAAACAGCCTGGGGGTTTTATCACCTTGCATATGTATGGTGCATACGTAACGTACGGTGCATACGTAACGTACGGTGCATACGTAACGTACGGTGCATACGTAACGTACGGTGCATACGTAACGTACGGTGCATACGTAACGTACGGTGCATACGTAACGTACGGTGCATACGTAACGTACGGTGCATACGTAACGTACGGTGCATACGTAACGTACGGTGCATGATTGTCCATGGGAGAAGGGGCCTACAAGTCAACATAAAAATCTGGATAGAGTAGATGACCAAGATGTTGTTGATGTGGAAACCAGGATGACCATAGTAGAACGTCAAGAAGAGATCAATGGGGAGTTGTGTGCCCAAGTGTCCAAGTAATAGTACTCTCAACTGAGCATTTGCTCTCCCATACCAGTTCTGATCATGGTCTGGAAGTTTAGATTTGTACCGAAACCCAAATCTCGACCTTTGCCGCGCTGGTAGTGCTCCGAGTGCTTGATGTGACCACTGCGACCAAATACATTCATACCAGCAAAAATATCCTTGTTCAGGTGGAGACCCTTCTGAGCCTTCAAAACTCCATCTTGTGTTGTCATGAACATCACGTTACGGAAATCGGGATGGCCGTAATGCAACTTGCCACCAATCCACACCAATGCGCAAGCCGTCATGGTACTGAACGTCTGTTCTGTGCCAGCGGTGATATCACCCAGGACACTGATGTTCTCCAAAAAATGTACACTCTCTTGTGCCCCTAAGGGGCTTCCTAAATGAGCCTATAACAGAACACTTGAGCTTGAAATCAGTACAGTAGTCCTCTCATGCTTGTAACTTCTTTGCCCTCAGTGTTTCCATACTTCTGTACTCAGGTTAGGGAAGCAGTAGACTTGGATGCACTGCATCTCCCGTTGAATTCCATCTATATTGTGATCACATATTCTCCGTATATCATAATTATGTATTCCCCATATATTGTGATCACATATTCTCTGTATATTGCGATCACATATTCTCTGTATATTGCGATCACATATTCTCTGTATATTGCGATCACGTATTCTCTGTATATTGCGATCACGTATTCTCCGTATATTGCGATCACATATTTTGTAGATATTAATCCCAGATATGAGTCATAATGTAGCATAGAATACATGAACTCTATCTCATACAATCTGCAATGGATATCTGACCATTAAGATGACATATTGAATACAAATTAACAAGGGGAATATGCAATAACTATGGAATTGATAGCACATACATTAGTCAATGATTTCTGAAATACTACAAAATATATTGACCATGTAATGGACACTCTAATAGACAATCAATATTGAATAAACAATGACTTATATTTTTTGTATACCTACCAACACAATACCCGTACAATATCTAATCACTACGGAATGACTATGTCATTATGTCAATAGAATATTCTCAGGCTAAGGATTAAGTTTGATTCATGTTATGTTTGCATATTGACTGTGAGAATATTGCTTACTTACATTATCTACTTATTGTCTAATGTAACTATCAATATGCATTCATTATCAAAGATAGTTCTCACGTAGTAATTGCCTATTACACGCTACATTATCCCATCCTGCACGCTGTGAGTGGCCTTGGTAAGATTGTCTACTCCAAAAGATGTGGTCTTACTGAGCTTCACATTCTGCTGTTTGTATATGTCATCGAGCTCTTGCATGATGGGACCTGGTCGTCCTAATACGAGAATGTCGTGAACCTCTTCGTAACATTCGACAGGGATGATCTGGAACTGCGATTAGATAAAGCGGGAAGATGGAAACGGAGCTCACCTGGCACGATCCAGTGGCGCTGTGGCAAGTTCCATGTGAAGCCGACATGACCTTGCCAACAAAGTAGGTAACCCACGCCTTCCCTGTCGGGGTTTCATTCCCGTATTGACGGCCCCGGATGTAGTGAGTTCCCGCGTCTGCATAGCCCAGGAGGTTCGATTTAGGGATATTGTTTATGATATCGGTAGATCGGCGGAGTGCAGCATTTAATAGCGCAGTTTTGTCCATGGGCGATTTACACTACACAACTATGTCGCAAGTTCCATACGTATTATGAGAAGACGATCATCTATACTGTCAATGGTCCATTAATGCTGTCTATCTACGCATACACGCTGCTGTATTGAGTACAGCGAACGTTTCGACACAACCCGACATAGGAAAGTATCCAATGAATAGGCGATGTAAATATGCCATCTTCACATTCGCATAACCCGGCCCTATTATCAAACCCCTTCCAGATTATTCGATCTATACCGGATCTTGTGGATATGGCCTGCGTCCGACCAGGACAGTAGATGCCACAAGGCATCGTGACCCCCGACCATCTACATGGGTGACGAATCCTGGAGACGATCCTGAAGGTACTTGCATACTATGACCATCTAAGATCACGCACTCGTCTGTAAACAGTGTGTACATGCTATATACCGCGGTCGCGGTTAAGATCGTCATCTCTGCCGAATTTCTGGTGGAGATTGGCACTACAAGAGGGCTAGATTTCCCACTTTCGCTAATTTCAACGTTAACTTTGCGCCTGATAACTGTCAGTGAATGCTTGCTCAATAAACAGAAGTGGTACGGACCTGCCCATGTGTCATCACGATTACTCTGGAATCGTCTTGCAGAGGCTCTCTGAATTCAGCACTGTTGTATCCGATTGAGATGAACTCGTTAACTATACGATCGAAACCGTCCATCGGAACGGCGACTTTTAGAGTGTCTTCGCGTCAGAACTTGACTGGCGTGTATGTAAGCCAGGCATGCGCCCGATCGTACTCTACGCTTAATTGTTCGCCCCTGGAGATGGCGATACTCGTATCGTAGTATCCGCTATCGTTTTACACTAGTACAATTAGCTCTGGTTAGATACCAGCTGATCTACGTGCGGCCTAAAAGTGGTAACCATCTCAAGTGAGTAGAAAGTGCACAACGTCGTTGGTCGACTGCCATCCGGGACAGGAACAATGTATGAGTGCATTCAGTTTGTTGTTTGATAACGCGCAATGAGATGAACGTAGTTTGACAACATGAACAAGAACGACGTGGCACCTGCGCGATGCTTAGCTTTCATGACCTTGTATTTAATAGAGGATTGAATACCGTCACAAGGTTGCTAGGTTAAATCTGAGTGTGTGTCGCATGTGTGTGCCGTGATAGCATTCAAAAATAGCCTGTCGACCGCCGCCAGATTGACAGTGAGTTTAATAGTGGGATCGTTTCAATGACCCTAGTGATACGTACGGATGTAGAGGAGTCTTATCTGTGTCGACGTTACACTCACGTCCAATTAGACCGTGGCGGCAATCATATATTTCAGACATGCATTGACATGATACCACGTCTTCGCGGCAGGCGGAATGGATCTTAATTACGGGATATTATGTAGGCTCTAAGAGGTTCAGAGCTCTCGTAACGTGTCTGGTACGATGTTGTAAGTGATGACCTATCCCAGCCTCTACATTCGTTTACGCCGTACAGCGACTACTTGGAATGCTTACGCGAGAGTCTGATGCAAACGAAAGGCTACATCGCTAACAAATCCGTGCTAAAGGGAGGTGTGTGGAGAATAGTGAATGGTGAAGAGGCATGGGTTGAAGAAACCGTGAACGATACGAAAGATTTCGTGTTTGTTGTCGTGGGGGAAGTCGACCCTCAGGACATGCAGATGGGTAGCCTGGGGAATTTCCAGTATGAATTGAACAACATGGATAAGGCGCAGTGGTCTTTTCGACTGCGTTCGTCAGCGCATCGTGTCTTCGAACCCGACTTCAGGCGTGGTCTTTTCGTCGTCAATATCCTTCAAGGATTGGCCTCAAGATCAGGAAGAAACGTCGGCGTTGTTCAGAGGGTCATGGAATCGCCGACAATGCTTTTCATCGCTCCGTTGTTCGTACCGAAGGTATATTGATTCAACAGATCAGATCTTCGCGTAAACTTACAGCTGTGTTTGAGTACAGATTTCAGACGACGGACCAGTTAGCATTGTCAGCAGTTGGCCAATGGGGTACGGGCTCGTGGATAGGTTCCGCAAGGTGCAAGAAAGTAATGTCTTCAAACCTTTGAAGGTTATAACCAAGAACGGAGTTGATGTTCCAGTTAAAGAATGGGTCAAGACCGTTTCTGATTCACTCGTGCAAGTGACCTTTACAGTTCATCGCTCGGGAAAATCCTCCGCCAAAAATGATGTTTTTAGAGCGACTCCAATTACAATCAAGGTTATAAAATGTAGAGTCGAGGAGAAGAGGTGCCCGAGGAAAAAAACTAAACCGAAGAACATGGTCGATACGGGGCCCATCGACGCGTGGTCGAAGGGAGGTTCAAGTATTGTATGATTATGAACACGAGTCATGAGAGGTATTACACAGAGACTGAGAGCCGTTACAATTATCCAAAAAGTGTTGTGTCAAGCTGAAGCTGTATATATGTATTCAAATCGCAAGTCCTGCTGGGTGACGGAATCCGATGTAGTAATGTACGTGTGTGTCGATGTAAGAAGTATTGTATTTCTGAACATGGGTTTGCGGATGCTGGCTAGTCCCCCTTGTGCTCCACTTGAGCCCTCCGCATTGTTGTCCGTGACTCGCTCCCTTGTTGTCTTAGGTGTATTCTATTTTTTTTATACAGCTCGATCTACACAGATCGCGGAAAAATGAAGGGATTTTCTGGTGTCGTCTGGATGAACGTAAATTTCATCAACCCGATATCAATCTTACCTTCTTTTGGTCCGATCTCAGTTCCCAACGGGCCGCACATTCATCACGAACTTTGTCAAGAAAAGCTTTTCTTTCAGGGGTATTCGGTTCTGTTTCGACGTATTCGTCTGCGAAAGTGGCCATAAACGAAGTCTGTTCAGGGGTTCTCCATTCAATGCAGGGTTGGCACCCTGTTCGAGCCCGGATACATGATTTCTCGTACGTATATTATCGTTTCATTTACTTCTTGTTTCGGTCCATGACCAGCTGCGGCCGCATAGTTTCTTAGGTATTACTTATTCGCTCATGCATGCATATTCCGTGTGCTTATTTACATATACTACAAGTATATATATAGTACTACTTATCTACCTACAGAACAATAAGAAGTATTTCCTCCCCCAGTTGCGTTGCAAGAGTCAGTCAAGTCCAGCAGTCGCACGCGGCGCTGCTTGGTCGTGTTCCCGTCTTCCGTTCCGTTCGCCATGTGTGTTCGGATTGCGTTCGTTCCTTTCCTTCCTACTTCGCTTTTGGTGGGAACACACCATTCCCAGTCCTCGCATTCACACCAGCGAATACGACTTCGCACCTACATCAACCATCTTGATGGTTCAGGGTTTCAGGGTTGTCGAAGTGTTCAAAGACAGCGTACGGGCTACACGTATTTCGAATTTGGTTTGGTCGCACCCCTATTCACGAGGATAACCAGTCACGTGAAAAATGGTGTGGCACATAGTAACCAGGAATTCGCGGGTCAATTCAGAGATCTGATATCTCAACTGTCGCTTGTGCATGCAGTTTCTTTCTTTACTATATAGAAGTAGTGCTTAGCGATGTGGATTCTGCACTTAGTTGAACTCAGGTCAAGATATCAATACTTGATATCAAATTCTCGAGACTCCCCGCGTGAAAATATGTCATAGTATCGTATCGGTCTGTGTCGACGCTCGTAGTCAATTGACACAGCTTAATAAACATATCCCATCCATTCCGCCTTAGCGCCGGATGGGCACAGCGAATCTACGTGAAAATATAAACATTCCTTTACATCGGACGTGTATACCATTCTAACGTCTTCTCTGAGTGCATAATCGCAATTCAGCACCATGCCGTAACTCCCAACGCAGTCGTCGCGTCCATCAATGGACGGGCCAGTAACGACGACACGAGTAGATACGCGGAAGGAAGACCCGTTTGGCCACACATATCTGATAGGGATCCGGGTCCAGGGCGATGATACGACGGACTCCACCCTTACGAAAACGTCTGCACGTACGTTTTTGACCTTGTCGGTTATGACGAGATATCCTTGTTTTCCCTCGTATATTCCACCTCTGAACCAGGTTCCAGATCTTGTGCCGCTGATGACGATCTCGAGTTTCTTATGCATTAGTCTCGCGTCCAGGAGCCACCTTCCTGTTGTACGAACAGTAAGTGTTTTTAAAAAGGTCATTGTCGATACTCGCAAACGGACCTGGTTCGACGCTACCCGTTCCGTATGAAGGTTCTGATTGCAAGTTTACGTCCCGAGCATCGTTCTTATCGAGTCCGAAGGGTTTGCCTGATGTATCTGCATCGTCTGGCTGTGGAGTAGATTCCCGTGGCTTCAGTATCGTCAATTTATCGTTATCCATCCTGGTGCATATTCGCAATGGTAGATGCGTTCTTGTACGGACATCAGAGATGTACAGCACCTGTTACATATAAATTGTTACCTCGAGTCGAGCAAGTCGCTCTCCTTTACATGGTAAGTGTAAGCCGAGAGGCTATTCACTCTTTGAACCTCGTAAACCGTCTCCATGTGTGTTAAGTTGTCTCTTATGACGGGGACAGCGACGATACGTCCCTCTGTGCCTTTGAGATGTCTGTGTCGAATGATGAAGACCTCCCGTCCAATGAACCGCTTGACCATCATTTCTTCGCGATCCATGTCAAATGCTGCCTCATGGCTTATATTCTTCTTCTTGAATTCGGGACTCTCGTAAACGGCGGCGAGACCGCCTCCGTCCAGAATGTTGAAGTTGACGGTAACCTTGAAGATATGTTAATATAGGAAGCTGATAACACTGGTGTCGTCTACTTACCCATGTATTAAGGTATGCATTGGCCGGGTGCTCGGGGGTGTCCTCGTAACTAGTCGACTCGACGAAAATTCTGCATTGATGCCATAGATCCTCGGTGGCCCATCCACCACAACCCGAATACGGGCCACACTGTATGGTTACATAATCGCCGATTCGAACGTCTCGAACTATTTCGTGGTTGAGAACATAGATTTTGCCCGTAGACGGTTGCTGGCTGTCCACCTTCGCCAGTATCGTTTCATCATCAAGATACTTAATCACGGAAATGTAGACACCAGCGAACGGTCCATCGACTACGAGTACTCGGTCCCGTGCCCTTGGCTTGTTGACGTGAAGCTGCGACAGAGCTATTTCTATGCCAGGCTCCTCCGTGCCGTATTGTTGAGATCGTGGCTTCACTTGCACAATTTCAGAATGTGCATTTGACAACGCCCAACCCTGGATTCCGACATACTCTCCGCTCACCACCCGCACCCTATTGTCGACACTCACAAAGTTTCTCATCAAATCTTCAAGGGCTTCAAGAAGGGGAGGATATTGACAATCTTGTAGTAGAGCGACCTCCTGCAGCGTCGCATTGATACTCTTCATCTGCAGACAGTCGAATGGAAGACTACCGCGTACAAGACCGTATGCTGTTGATTCGCCATTGTGTGATAGAGCTCCATCTTCTGTGGGACGTTCTGTGTAAAGGAAAGGTTCATGGTGAAACAAAGGTCCCCCGTCTTCTGAAGGTGATAACCGTTGGAATTCCGAAGGTAATGCGAGAATGTGAGCAAGTTGTAACGCCGGCTCTGTTTTCACGACGAATGCGAGACCGTTGTTGAACTGCGCATCTTGATGCAGTCTGACGAAACTTCCACTTGCAGGTACTTCAGGAGCGTGTGCTCGAAACAGAAGAAGTGTCGCATCCGGGCCTGACAATCACTCTTTAACAAACGTCCTATCCTCGGTGCGCCATATATGTTCGTCCATTTGTCCGGTCAGAAGCTCGTCGACTTGGTACACGTAATCGGCTAACACGTACACTATTCCTTTGACGGTTGTGTGAACCACCGCAACCTCATCAGCCACCGGACATCTGATGGCAGCGTCTTCAGTAATATCGACCTCAGATCCCGGCTAGTACGTGAGTTAATTGAATGAACCAACTGGAACTTAATTATATAGTACCTGCACCAGAACTCTCCAAACAGATGCACGTTCCGACTTGAGATATAGAAGCAGCCTGGTCTTTCTCTCAACTTCTATTGGTGCATACAAATGACTCGGCCAATCCGAAGGGCCCATCGACTCAAATCCCTGTAAGTCTTCTTCGTCGACTAGTGTGTCACGTATGGATGATTCACCCCCTCCTATCAGATCTGTCATGACGGTCGGTTTCATTATTGTGAAGATCTTATACATTTAGGTATCCAAACTCACCGATACCATATGCTCCATAAATTATCAGTCCGTCACTCTCACCTGGAAGCATTGTTATCGAATCGAGTGTCTCTTCTGAAGGTATCAAAATCGCGAAGTTGATACTTGGATGCGTCACATGTATCAATTACCCAATCTCGATCTTGGTCAAAGTTGTATACATATCAAGTACAATACTACGACGATACGATCTGGTTCGATCCTTCGTCTGAAAGCCTGGATAATTCCTCCGAAGTTGCGATTACCCTGATCTCGGAGAAGTTGAATCGCCAATCCTAATATCATTAATTCTTGATCCATATATATTCAATGTATATGATTATTAATTCTTACCAGCGACGGCATATTGTTGATCAACAACAACGTTGCCCGGGTTAAAACCAAAGTGCCCGGTTTTAACACTCTGTATTGCTCTGGAGGGCTGACGAGTTCATTATCAACGTCGTATATCGCACGCTGAACCACTTTCAGGTCGCCGTATCTCGTCCGTCCTGGATACAGCTCGTCGAATATTTTCATGTCGTATAAATTCCCTACAACGGGGTCTGGGTGTTAACGTTAGGATAACAATTTCAACCGAAACGAAAATTCTACCCGCGTTGATTGGCACGACTTGAGTGTGCACGGTAGGGGCCTGCGTAACCGTGAGAGCTGCAGTTTTACTTATTTAATGAAGGTCTACCTCGTATTGAATCGGCAGGCAAACATGAAGATGTTCATCTGCATGATCGCGGTGTGGAATAGGCGAGAATGTACTCTATAATGATCAGACACAGGTTGATATAATCAGACGATATTTCAAACCTCTTTTTTCGACAGTCTTTTTGTCTCCGAGGTTATCAGACAACACATATTCGACACCTGGTCTCTGTACATCTTATCCAAAGGTCCTAGCGCGTCCCCCGGCCGACCCAGAACGAGAACATCGACCTCTTCGTCTAAAGTGCTGAAAGACTGCAAAGTTGACGATCGTTTAGGATGAATGATAAGTGCAACATACCAAAAGAGGCGCCATGTATTTGTGTCGAGTGCCGGCCTGCTCGGGAAGTACTACCCCGATGAAAGCGACTGGCCATGGCAATCTGCTTGGTAGTTCGTACTTCGTTTCGCCATAGTGCTCGTCGCCAACATGAAAGTGCGTATCAAATTTAGCGTCTGAGAGCAAGCAGGGTGTTGGTATCTCGTCGATGAACGTAGAAGCGCGGCGGATTATCGTTCCCGCTGAGACTCGTTTAACTGACATTAGTGGGTGCAATACAATGGTAATGGTAAATATTGTCTTTCTATTTATACAGAGTCTGGCCGTTGTTGCTACAAGCCACGTTGCAACACCTGCTATGATCGGAAATAGACCACTCGAAGTTAGCATCTAGCACGTCCCTTTCACAAGCGCAAGGTTCTTGTAGACTCGAAGGCCCTCCCCATACTAGCCTATCGGCTCCATGGGCTAACCGTCTATATCATCTAGAGCATGACAGTCCACATGGAAAGCCAAGATGTCGCCCCTCCACGGACACTCTGAAACCACATTGCGTATAATGAGTGTCGTGGTCGTTATTTTTTGCCAATATGAGGTCGTGCTCGGTGACGTGACTGTAATAGCTATGAATGGTGGTGGGAGTGATTATGCACCCCCCCGCTGAAGTGCCTGTGGACAAAGGAGGCCGCCACACATGAGCGTCAGAGCGGCTACTCGTGATGCAGACGGAATACGGATGCTGATCTTGTAAATAAGCGATTGGATCATGTGGATGCAGATGTTCGGACTTACGTCCGTGTGGGTTATAACGAAGGTTTCACAGTACGGCAGACGATAATCGTGGACTCCTGTGCTGACGTAACCATATCAAGCGAACCAGAGCAAAATCCGTAATCTTTCCTTCCAAGGAACTGATATGTAAAGCTCCCTCGGTTGCCAAAATCGACTTGCAATTATTTGCAAAGGCACGTCACCAAAGATCAGTCCTTGCGCCATTGTCAGTTCTTGGAAAAGGGACTCTTGTCCGGATTTCGGGATGAACGGACGTAAGGCGATGGTCACTCATTCCTTTATCACTGATCGAACAACTCTCGCGAATTGTGTGCTGACATTGGTTGATGACACCAGCGAACGGAAATCAGTGTGTCGTAACGTCTCCAAGACCAACTCCTCCGACTTGAACATACCGGGTTGCGGCGCTTTCGTCAGATCGGACTTCGGTTTTGTATAGTGAGTGCATCTTCGAAGAGTAGGTTGATCTTGAATATATTGTGCGAGTTCTTTTAAAGGACATATGTTAACCTGTCTAAGTGGATAATATGTTAATACCTCCTTGTAAAAAGGGTCATCACGGTAAGAAAACTCGTTTACCGTGTCAAAAAATCTCGGAACCGTTGTATTAATTCTTCATTGAAGTCTACTGGCTGTCCATTCCACGGAACACTTGCGACGACTAGAACATTGCCGCCCCAGGGAACACCCGGAATCCAAGTTTGTAGGCTCTGGTTGAAGTTGAAGCTGGATTGGGTGGGGTTGATCACGAAACAAGTGAACACGAAAGGTAGATCGTTCGGCTCCGGGTGTGTGAGATCTTGACGGAAAATCATGGTGTCTTCCCGAGTGTCGTATACGCCATCGCGATGTCTCTAACAAGTCGTCGTCGTCACAGTAATAGAGGATAGTATTGTTAACCCAGTACCATTCACTACTGTACTTATGGGTTTAACAATGGCCCATAAGACATGGATGTGTTAACACATAGATGGATGTTAACACATACACAGCAATATATGATGGTGTTAACATCTTTCCAGATGTTAGTAGTTAACCCTTTAACATGCATTTCTGTGTGTGTTAACACTGCGCTAGCCATATATGGACATACCTTATGGATGAGTGTTAACACTGTACCATCTATGCTGCTATGTGTTAACATTGACTGGTAGATGTATATTAACACTGAATCATCTACTATGATATGTGTTCACACTGGTGCATGAATCCATGTTAACATCTACCTATAGATCCATGTTAAAAGCCAATCATTTATTACTGTACAGTGTTAACATCTGCCTACAGATTCATGTTAACAGCCAATCATTCATTACTGTAAAATGTCAACATCTTCCTATAAATGTATGTTAACACCTAGCCATTTATTATTGTACATGTTAACATCAACATATAGATGAATATTAACACTAAACCATTGAATACTGTACATGTTAACATTTATCTATAGATGCATATTAACACCCAATCATTGACTACTGTGCATGTTAACATCGACATATAGATGAATATTAACACTAAACCTTCTACTGTTGTGTGTATTAACAACTTGCCACAAGACAGCAGTTAACATCTGTCCAGCAATGACTGTAGAAGTTAACACTGTTCACAATTAGATATTAACATATGACCATCTACTGTTGCAGGTGTTAACACCCAGGCAGTTGATTAACATTTGACCAACAATTACTGTAGATGTTAACACTGTTCATACTGACTGTGGAAAAATTCAAAAAGTCGAAAATACACCTATTAGAAAGGCAGGTATAGGTTCATTACAAAATGTTGTAATGATATTAATGAGTATTGACCTTAATTGACAGTTACTGACCAAAAACATCGCAAATGTAATACAAATATTAAGGTGATCACTAATTTAGTGACTGTGGGAAAGTCCAAATCTCAAAAGTGCGTACATTAGCCAGGCAATTGGTGGCTAATACTGCTGGTTTGAGAGGTAGTAGACCATCCTAAAAGGTCAAAAACATCGGAGTATGGGTGTAGGTATGTAGTATAAATATAATTGATGCACACTAGCACTTATACCAATGCCAAAGCATGTCACCCATGTTGAGGATGTATTCAATACCTGAGTATGCATCCATGCTATTGGTGATGTCTGATGATAGCCACCCATTCAATACTACTTTATCATGATATTATCTTCAGTTATTGGGCATTGGGAACATGTCTCTGACTGTCAGCAGGTCAATACCTACTTGACACATCTCAGTGCATCTTAATATCACCACATCTGAGTACCATGCTTTGGCATTGGTATAGGTGCAAGTATGCATCAATTATACTAATACTACATACCTACACCCATACTCCGATGTTTTTGACCTTTTAGGATGGTCTACTACCTCTCAAAGCGGTATTAGCTATACCTGCCTAACTGATGGTCACATTTGCGACTTTTTCAACTTTTGGATTTTCCTACAGTCACTAATTCTAATGATCAAGGTCATTCACTATGCTCATATACTATGAACCACTACAAATCTCACTGATAACATTAGAACATTTTCTGATGAACCTATATCTGGCTTTCTAATGGGCGCATTTTTGACTTTTTGAACTTTCCCACAGTTAGTATAAACAGTGTTAACATATACAGTAATTGTTGGTCAAATGTTAATCACTTACCATGTTGGGTGTTAACACCTGCAATATTAGATAGTCATATGGTAATATCTAACTGTGAACAGTGTTAACTTCTATAGTCATTGCTGGTTAGGTGTCAACTACTATCCACAGTCAATACTGGTTGAATGTTGACTACTGTCTTGTAGCAAGCTGTTAACACATACAACAGTAAATGTTTTAGTGTTAATATGCATCTATAGATAAATGTTAACATGTACAGTATTCAATGGTTTAGTGTTAATATTCATCTATATGTTGATGTTAACATGTACAATAATAAATGGCTAGGTGTTAACATACATTTATAGGAAGATGTTGACATTTTACAGTAATGAATGATTGGCTGTTAACATGAATCTGTAGGCAGATGTTAACACTGTACAGTAATAAATGATTGGCTTTTAACATGGATCTATAGGTAGATGTTAACATGGATTCATGCACCAGTGTGAACACATATCATAGTAGATGATTCAGTGTTAATATACATCTACCAGTCAATGTTAACACATAGCAGCATAGATGGTACAGTGTTAACACTCATCCATAAGGTATGTCCATATATGGCTAGCGCAGTGTTAACACACACAGAAATGCATGTTAAAGGGTTAACTACTAACATCTGGAAAGATGTTAACACCATCATATATTGCTGTGTATGTGTTAACATCCATCTATGTGTTAACACATCCATGTCTTATGGGCCATTGTTAAACCCATAAGTACAGTAGTGAATGGTACTGGGTTAACAATACTATCCTCTATTACTGGTCGTCAAGTCTGAGCAAAAGTATAACGTAGTATACCTACTTTCTTTGTAACCCAGATTTCTGTGTCGAGACAATCAACCGAATTTATTGTCGTCAAAGGTCGAAGAGCCTCTACGGCAACCGGTTGGATATGAGTGTTTCGATGGGGTAGAAACAAGCAGATGACAGACGGTCTGGGTAGGAGCGTCGCCAATAGGGAGGCCATGTCGGTACGGGATTTCGATATGGTTCTCTACATATACAACATTAACTTGTTATTGCCACATATAGCGAGACAGACACATCACATCAATTTGACGTTTGCGTCCGCTGTCATCTCTATATTCTGACAGATGGTATGTGCGTACGTTAGTCGTCTACGTTTCACTTCACAACCTTGTTTAGACATTTAGTCGCATTCTCCGTTTCTTCCATCTATGACGACATCGTTACCAATTCAAAGCCACGATACTCGTAGACGACCGCTAACCGGTACGAACATACAGCCTCCATCAGACTGCAGGTATACTTTGAATGCAATTTGAGGGAGAGGAATATATGTATTCGTTCATGTCCGATGACCTGATTCCAGTACCCGCGATGTAACTCAGTCCACTTGTCGACTTATATTACACAAGAACGTAGATGAACAGCGAAGTATGAATTTAGAGCGTCAAATATGATACTGTTCGGGATTCCCCGAATGACGATGATCTAATCGCTAGTCGTCTGTCAGATTTCGACGTCTATCAGGCGCTCGTTATTCTGAATGGCCACGGTCCAGGTGTTCACCCCAACATAGACCGCAGGGAAGAAAAGTGTAAATATATTGTATACTATGTGTATTACACGCGATTATGATTATGACGGTCAATGGGCGGTCGGCAAAGCTACGGTGATCTCAACGTCCATGATCTCTATACATGCATCCATACGTGCCCGTACTTCGTCCAAGAAATCGTCCTCGATCCTATTAGCCTGCGTGGCCAAATGTGTCGTGAGAGGAGTCAAGCGGAGAGAGTCGCAAATATGCAACACTTGCTGGTGTGCCCAACGGAGCTCAGCCGCAAGCAAATGCAACCTGCGCTGCTGATCGAGTTTGAGGCGATGTCCATCTGCCTGGTAGATCAATGCCCGTCGGCAGCAATGACAATCCCTGGCTGGAGAAGAAAGTCTATAAGGTGCCCAGTGTATGTATCATCGGTACTTACAGTGTTCCATAGTAGGTCGTGTCGAACCCGACTGGCTGCTACTCTCTAGGAACTGGAGCATGTTGCTCAATAGTTCGTTATGAGGATCAGTGAACTGTGTGGACGTTTCGGTATCGCCAGCGCGGTTAGGCGAGTAGCTTGGACGGGCGCCTGCACGTGTTGGTCTCGACGACGAGAGCGAATGCGTGTCCCGTCTGACACGGAAGGAGAAAGAGGGGATACGAAGAAGGCGGCGGCGCTGAACGGCTGTGTCGTGCATGGCTATCGGACTGATACTATGTATCGGGAGGTATGAGAAAAATCGACTTGATCCTGGTGGGCCTGCTTGTGAACTTGCGCTCTATATACTCTTGATAGCGACTCAGGGCTCGAACATTCTCCAAGAACCCGACGCCCTTCTGATGAGTCTAACACCAGTATGGGTCCCTGGGCCCCTGGTATGGGTCTCCTTCCCTTTGCATGCTGTCAGGTTCGATACAGATCGTCATTAAACCGCTTTCATAAAGCTGGACTGCGATCCGCCTTTCAACAAGTCCGTTGAGAGTCGTATTCGTTCGTGTACTCATCCGCTAGATGCAAGCATATCTACAGCTCGGTACTCTTGGATTGTACAATTGGTTGGACAGGATAAAATCTATGCCAAGTGTACGTACAATTTTCAACAGGCATTACCGAATTAACTTAACGTATTGACGTTCCAGACCAAATCAAGCCGGCACCAAATCAGATAGAAATTTAGTCGGAGTATTTCAGCATCCGCCGGACTCGTTCCATGTTCGTATAGGGAGCTTGCGTTTGCCCAACGTCCATACTTACAATAAACCAGATGCCAATCTTCAGTCGACTGACGTCTCTGTGTCGAATGACTCCTCCCCATGCTGTCGATACTTCTCCGGCTACGCACACTGAGAAAATTAATGTGGACTTTAGGACAGAGCGTTAAGTTGTTATTCACAACAACGTTAAAACCACCGATCAATGTGCCACCCTTCACCAGGACTGCTGCAACAGACACGCCTCGTGCAGAGCTTCCGATCTCCTTGATTTCGTGACTTACACATGGACTTGTTCCGCTTGCATCCATATCAAGTGAGGATTGATACCATGCCTAGTGTGATGTCGACCCCATGTAGTGTTGTGGCCTCCCCGATATCCCAGTCACAGCTGAGATTGCCCGAGCGGTTGTCGACATTGCTGCTGGAACTCGACCCGTCGTTGACCGCATACAGTAATAAACAATACATAAATTTCACAGTCAGCGATCAGGGCAGCGCAGTGACAGGACAAGTTTGCATGTTGCACGCCCGGCACCGTCTAAACGTTGATTGGGCCTTTCCAGATGATACGCGACTTTCTAGTCAAATCATCCGCTTCAACAGGTTGCGCTTGATCGAGCTCGACGCCTGTCTCAAGACATACTAAGCTCAATATTGCATAATTCACGGAGAGAGGTGCAGCGAGTATCCGATGGGATCTGTACACTTCCATATACAGTAAGCGTGAACCTGATGTAATACGAACGAATGTTACTTGTATGTTTCACGCTTTGTACCGCTATATTGCAAATCATGCTTGTAATGAGTGTAAACCCCTTTGACGTCTTTCTATGTAGCAGACGTACGATAAGTCGTTCGTGCGATATTAGCTTACGATTGTCTGAGGTAACGAATATATTTATCATCAAAGGTGGGTTCAGGGAGTCAGTAGTAATACCGGTAACCCAATTGATCTAGTACACGAGGGCAACGTCCATAGCTTCTGCGATTTCTGTCATTCGCTCTTGAACCAACGTCAAGAACGTTGCCTCGATGAAATGTACTTGTGTACTCAAATGAGTATTCGACTGACTCGATCGAATATAGTTGCATATATGCAAGACCTGCTGCTGCGCCCAGTTGATTTCGACCGCGAGAACACGCAGTCTACGATCTTGATCGCTTTTGAGACGATGACCGTCTGCTTGATATATCAGCGCGCGCCGACAGCAGATACAGCCATTGGCTACGGATTGAGCAGGTCAGTATAACATATAATATAGATAATATAGAAGCGTACAGTGGTCTACAGTGGGACGTGATAGTCCCGTCCCTGCCGAACTCTCAAGCAGACGGAGCATGTCGCGAAGGTGCCGAGTGTGTGGATCGGTAAAAAGAGTCTCCGGTGCAGATACGTTGCCGCCTGTATAAGGGGACGTGTCGTTCGTACGCGAGATTTCTCTTACAGGTGTGAATGTCGCGTCAATTGGTAACTCGTCGCGAACTGCCAGTGTTGGGAGGCGAGGCGGTCTGTTGGACGTTTGACGCATGTTGAAAGATGAAAGATAGTTTGGTGTGGGTCGAAGTCCCAATTGCAGAAATAGAGGAAACGATGGCAGGGTTAAAGTGTCACGAGTAGGTTAGCCAGGGCTATACAGTTGAAAATAAGCCACCATCGCGCTTCTGGGATTAGATCCGATACGTTGACACGGTGCAAGTCGGTGTATATCGTGCAGCCTTTCCCGTATTTCCCGTCAGTGTCGCTCACATGTGAACGGCGAAGTTGCAAGTGGCCAAGACCACTATCCATTACTTCATATAGTGGGACTGTTCCCGGCTGCAAAGCAGGTCTGTGTATCGATAGGCACTTCCCATGTTTGTCTGGAACATCCGCCGAGCTGGACATTGTTCTGATTAGACGAACACCACCATCTACAATCTACTGGTTCACCAGCAGCAGAGGCCGTGCCCAAGTAGGAGAGGAGAAGTGGCGTCCGGCTATACACAATATAAATATATAAATAATTATACAATCAAATAAATAAAATTTGAAACAACATTTACGGCTGACATCCAGTGTACAGTGTTCCTTCCGTATGTTACAACCGTTCGGTTGCGTCGAAGCGGCATTGCCCTCCCAGCGAGCTGCATTGCATGCACGGCCAGAAGATGGCCTTTCAGGACGCCGCTTTTGCGGTTGTGCGCTGCGATTTGTGTCGATCATCTGCAAGCGGTAAGCCGTTGTCACCGTGATGTTTGCCCGTGTTATAAATTTTGTTCGAGGGTATCGTGATGCGGCTGAATTTAGGAAACTTCTGCGGCATGTGGTACCACGATGGAGCGGTCGAATACATAATATCCTCGACGGAACGAGGTCCGGTAGTCGCTATGGACCCTACACCAAGAAGGGGTGGACGTGACAATGCATATCCACCTTTTTTACTGTTCTCTGTTCTTGTTTTTTTTTTCTTCTGACCGTGACATCTCTGTACAGAGATACTCGTTCATAGTCTTAACCGAATGATGTTCTAAAGCACGATGGTCCCGCGTAACAGTCTATACGCCTATTTTAACGTTTCTTCGTACATTTCTCTATAGGATAGACTACGATCAGGGTTATTTTAACGCATTGTCATATCAAACAAGTATGCGTGGACCTGAAGGTTGTATACAGACATTTCAAGCCCAATCATCTTTCGCATGACAGGTTCACTTAATATAAACTATAACGGGTATACTTTACCCTGCTGAAAGCATCAAGTGCAGTTAGTGGACGTTGGGACGCTTCGGTGACGGGTGATCACTCGACTTTGGACCGATGTTGCCTGGTATCGATGTGATATCATGTGAGGATACAGTACGTGCAGGGTTTTTCCTTGCTGCCCGAGTGTACCTGCGAGCATGAAGCTTACGAAATTACCATCACTAGCAATGCCAGCATGTTACGACACGGTACATCGCAGATCGGAGATTCGATTCATCCGAGGGAAAGCTGGCATACATTATAGATCCTATAACGACCGAAATTCGTGAAATGTGATTGTAGATTTTGGAATATAGTTTCGGCATATTGTAAGGGTGGAACCCTTTCGTTCCGTGTATTCCGGCTGCCCCTATCTCCTATCGACCCCTCTCCGACTCCTCGGACTCGCTCGCACATGACTCGGACGTCATGGACCCGCACCGGACACACGTGATAACGGATCAAACATCTCGGACCGAAGCTTCGCATCTCTTTTGTCGCGGACTCTAATATTTTGGCTAGTATATTCCATCACTCGTTCCTTGTACCTTTCGCTTCGGATCTTTCCGTTCTTTTAGCTACAAAAACTCCTGTACTCGTAGTTAGAAGAACTAAGCTTCCTTCCCCCCCACATCGAGTCAGTATCTAAGAAGTCCGAAGCCTTTCTCCTCATCTGTTGTCAGAGTTCGCCGTTGTCCGAGTCCGAGTCCGATCCGAAGCGTATTTCTCCTGCCGTCCTCTTCATTCTCCTGCCTTCCTCGTCGTACTATCCGAAGCCGAGTTATCCGTTACGCATCCGAGTTGTCTGTTCGCGTCCGAGCGCATCCGAAGCCATCCGAAGCATCCGAAGCGCATCCGAAGTTTCTCTCCATTGATCTCACTCTCGGACTCACTTTTCTCACACTTAGTTCACTCGGGTGTCGCACGGACTTGTCCTGCCGGAGGCGGACCCTCGCATTATCATTAGACTATCTACTAGTCTACACGTAGATTCACCACTACATTCTGGAGCCCACCGCGAGGGTTTAAAGTTCAAGACACCCCCCCGTTTCACCGTCACATAATCATCCTCTTCCGTCATTGAATTCGAATTCCCTCCCGATCCTCTCCACGACATCTTTCCGGAAGGTCCGACGCAGCGGGCTATCAACTTCCTCTTCGAGAAGACATCCGCATATTTCCCTTTCAAAATAGTCCGCTCTTGGGTTCCCGATCCCGACACCGTTGTTTGGCAGTTCGCACTTACCGGACGCCCAGAATCCGAACATCCGGATATCCTATCACGCCCTACTTCTCCGTCGCTCCGACACAGTCTGTTCTATAATCCCGCAGCAGCCTTTCACCGAACCACTCCGGAGTCAAACGACGCAACATCCGGGACACCCTCATCACTCACCGACTCGTCCGAAAACCTTCCGCCCACTTCTTCACCTTCCCCTATTCCTCCTCCTACGATGGCCACAACGATGCCCGTCCGCGGTCACCATACCGCTCCGAAGTTCAACGGAAAGCCCGAAGGACTCCATCGCTTCTTCTCCGAAGTGGAGTACCTCGCTGCCCGTGCTCAGGTCGAAGGCCGGGATCTCATCCGAGCTACAATCGGATATCTCGACGACTCCGACTGGGAAATCTGGCGCAGCAGCGGCGATGCAGCCGACAGAGACGACTGGGAAGCGTTCAAAACGTGTATCGGGAAGCTCTACCCCGGATCGGATAACGAACGACGATGGCGTCCGTCCGATCTTTCCACTATCGCTGCTCTCCAGTGCCAGACCCCGATGCTCACAAAAGACGATCTCGGAGTCTATCACAGGAAGTTCCTCGTCCCTGCCAATTGGCTTCTCTCCAAAAATAGCGTTTCCACCCAGGACGTCGGACGCGACTATCTCGCAGGGTTCGATCCGAGCACCCGCCAAAAGATCAAGGACAGATTGGCGATGGTCCACATGCAGCATCATCCGGACGATCCTTACATGATCACGGAGATCTATACGGAAGCGAACTTCATTCTCGGGACCTCGACTCCGGCGACTCTCACAACGTCTTCGACATCTCCGACTGTGAGTCCGACGACTCCGGCTCCGGTCAAAACCGAATCCGCTGACATCCGTGCCTTGCAAGCTATGATGCAGCAGTTCATGACGATCCAGCAATCACATCCGCAGTATCCTCCGCCTCCTCCGCAATATCCGTACAATCCGAACTCGTTCTATCCGTATCCTCCGCCTCCTACCGCCCAAGCATACGCTTATCAGCCCGTCCCTCCGCAACAAAACTATCAGTATCCGTCTCAGCCACCTCAGCCTTCCCAAACGCAGCAATCTCGTCCTCCTCCTCCTCCTGCGCCACAAGGGACTGATCCTAGACCTCCCCGGAAGTGCCACTTCTGTCATTCCCTCTACCACACGATGGGCTCGTGTCCGGATGCTGTCCGATACGAACGGAACGGATGGATCGGCCAGAACGAAGAAGGCCGATGGATGGTGCTCCCGAGCAGAGAGACTATCAATCGTTCCTTCCCCGGAGACTCGTTCAAAGATCAGGTCGACAACTGGATGAGAGCCAACAACAGATCTCAAGATCGCGATGCGCCTCCTCACCCGATCGTCACTCCCGCAGCCACAAGTTCCGGAGTAGCGTCCGCGAACATGGTCGAAGTTAGCACCTTCCACTATACCGAGTCCGACGAGTCCGAGTCTCGGGCGTTCATCCAGGAGCTTCCGAGTCCGTTCGACTTGGAGGAAGAAGAGAAAGAGGAAATCTTCTTGCAGGTTCTCATGCAACGGATGCCCGAAGTTGCGAAGAAGTACACTTCATCTCAGAAGAGGAAGGACGTCAGGTTCTCCGAGCCGCTCGAAACGACTCCGAGCACTCCGGCGAAGACTCCGTCCGAAGCGCCCCTTCCTCCTCCGATTCCTGTTCCCTTCCCTTCCTCCTCCGCCCGATCTCAGCTAGCCGAAGCCATCGAGACCGGTCGCACGACGTATCGTCCGAACTATCGGGTTCAGTCCAACATCGAGAATCCGAAGGTAGCCTCCGATGTCCTAGAACGCGCCCTTAACACCACGCTCACCATCACTCAACGGGAACTCTTCGCACTCTCGTTCGACGCTCGGAAAGGACTTCGGGATCTCATTTCGTCGAAGCGAGTCTCGACGGAATCCAACTACGCATCCGTCAACATGGCCGCGTGCTACGATGAACCCGAGGACGTCGTAGAAGTTCTGATGTCCGCCACCCGCGATCCGAACAAGGATTGCATTGTTGCAGCTCCGACCCAGTCACTCCGGATCATCCGGCCTATCTTCAACGATCGGTACGAGGTTGAATGCATACTGGACACCGGATCCCAGATCATCGCGATGCGCCGCGACGTCTTCGACAATCTCGGACTGCTCATCGACATCGACAAGTTCATCACCATGGAGTCCGCGAACCTATCGTCGAACCAGACCATCGGACTCACGCACAATGTGAAGATGTCTCTCGGACCCGTCGATCTCTACGTCCAGGCGCAGATCGTGAACGATGCACCTTATGAGGTACTCCTCGGACGCCCCTTCTTCTGTCTCACATCCGCAGTCACCCGCGACTACCCCGACGGTCGCCAGGACTTGACCATACATGATCCGAACTCCAGCCGCCGCTTCCTCATCCCGACTTTCAAAAGAGTCCACCGTTCCCGAGAGCCTAAGGAGCATTTTTAGATACCGTCGAGGAACCCGTGTGGCGAGACGAATCTTTTATACCCCCGTTATACTCCTCTCTCATGATATCATTGTCCGACTCCGTTCCGTTCCGCTGCTTTACCTATCCGAAGACACTTTTATATGATACCTCTCCTTCCGCGTCCGATCCATCTCTTCCTCTTCTGTCTGTCCCCCGTTCCATGAACCGAAAAAGTACATATATTGTTCCGCATGACTCCGTTCCCGATCCGATGACTCCGGTGTATACTTGTGACCCCGCGCCCGTACCTAATACTCATTCTTCTCGCACGTATGACGATTTGTCGGATGAGCAACGGATCTCTACAGGTCTTGTTGATATCATCGAAGATGGCATTACTCGGAGTGCTTCTTATGTTGATATTCCCCTTTCCTCCACTACATCCTACTCTACCTTTACATCTTGGTTTGCACCGTCCGACTCCGACGCCCCTCCTCCCTCATCCGATGACTCCGCTCCCGCTCCGACCGCAGAGGTCTTCGCAGCAACTGCCCGGATGCCAACATACGGAAAGAAGCCGTATCGGAAGGTCGCCAATCGCACAGTACCTGTCTCCACTACCCTTCCAGAACAGTATCGGATTGTTCGACGTGAACCGCCCGACATCTTAGCCGACCTTCTACCTCTTCCTACTCAACCACCCGACTTCACTCCGGGACTCCGGTACACTCAGGAACGCGCTGACAAACAGGCTGTCGATCCGGACGACTGGCTTTCTCCCGAGGAGATCAAACTGGCGCATTGGTTCATCCGGACTGATGAGGACGCCTTCGCATGGTCCGAGAATGAACGAGGCAAGTTCTCTGACGAGTGGTTTGACCCTGTAGTGATGCCTACTATCGAGCACGTTCCCTGGGCACTCCGAAACATTCCCATTCCTCCGGGTATCTACGACGAGGTCGTCCGAGTCATCTGAGACAAGATCAAGTCCGGAGTCTACGAGGAATCCAGTTCTTCTTACCGGTCTCGCTGGTTCTGTGTTCTCAAGAAGGATGGGAAGTCTCTCCGTCTGGTCCACGATCTTCAGCCTCTCAATGCCGCCACTATCAAGGACGCCTCTATTCCGCCTCGGGTCGAGACTTATGCCGAAACCTTCGGAGGCCGGTCTTGCTATGGTATTTATGACTTGTTCGTCGGATTTGACCAACGGAAGCTCTCGGAAAGCTCGCGTGATCTTACGACATTCCAGACACCTCTCGGAGCCAAGCGTCTCACCGTCATTCCTATGGGCTTCACCAACTCCGTCCAGATTCAGCATGGCGACCTCACCTTCATTATGCGAGACGAAATTCCCCATGTCACCGATCCGTACATCGACGATTGCCCTGTCAAGGGTCCGCGTACCCGATACGAGCAACCCGACGGTTCCTACGAGACCCTCCCCGATAATCCGAACATCCGACGCTTCGTTTATGAACATATTGCAAACATGCATCGGATTGCGCACCGGATGAAGAAGTTTGGTGGAACATTCTCCGGAGTCAAGCTACGTATTTGTGTTCAGCGCGCATCCATTGTCGGACACATGTGCACTTACGAGGGTAGAGAACCCGACGATGACAGGGTCCAAAAGATTCGCGATTGGCCCATGCCCGAGAACGTCACCGACGTCCGGGGTTTCCTGGGTACCATCGGAGTCATGCGTATCTTCATCCGAGACTTTGCGAAGCATGCTAAACCACTTGTGCAGTTGACCAAGAAGGACGTTGACTTTGTCATGGGTCCGGACGAACTCGCTGCCATCGACACATTGAAGAACCTTGCCATCACTTCCCCCGCACTCCGAGCTATCGACCATTCATCCGATCGCGAAGTCATCCTGGCCGTCGACTCCTCCACCGTAGCCGTCGGATTCATTCTCTCCCAGATGGGCGCCGACAACAAACACTATCCGTCCCGTTTCGGGTCTATCACTTGGAACGACCGAGAATCTCGCTACTCCCAATCCAAAATCGAGCTCTACGGACTCTTTCGGGCACTCCAGGCCACGAAGCTTTGGCTCATCGGAGCTCGCAATCTCACTGTCGAGGTCGACGCAAAATATATCAAAGGTATGATCAACAATCCGGACATCGTTCCCAACGCTGCGATGAACCGATGGATCGCCGCCATCCTTACCTTTTCCTTCAAACTCAAACACGTTCCCGCTCGGGATCACACTCCGGCCGATGGCCTTTCACGACGAAGAAGAGCCGAAGAAGATCCGGTCCTTGTAGAAGATGTTGAGGGTTGGATAGACGAAGCTTGTGGTTTTACTTTACAGGTTCACTCCGACGGCGACGCCTCTCTCTCTCGGGTTGCTCAGAACCGCTTCCGGGGTCATCTCGGATCCCTCGTCCGCACCTTCATCTATGACGAAGACTCTGCTGGATTCCACGACTCCGACGACTCCGACGACATTCCCCGGACTCCGAAGGCCTCGGGTAAGGATGCACGGATGCTGGAGATAGAAACCTTCCTTCGGACCAGCAAGGCTCCGGCCGGACTCACTGAACCCGCCATGCGCAACTTCGTCCGACAAGCGCTGAACTTTTTCTACCGCGACGGCAAGCTCTGGCGGAAGGACAACCATGGGAAGCATAAGGTCTACATCCATCCGGGTCGCCGCCTCTATCTTATCCGAGCTGCTCACGACTCTCTCGGACACAAGGGTATCTTCGTTATCCGGACTCGCCTCCTAGAGCGTTTCTGGTGGCCCTACCTCGACCAGGACGTCCGCTGGTTTGTTAAGACTTGTCATCAGTGCCAGATCCGCTCCAGCTTCAAACTACACATTCCGCCGACTCCGACAATTCCCCTTTCCCTTTTCCGACGCGTCCACATCGACTGCATGGTGATGCCTTCCGTCAACAAATTTAACAAGATCGTCCACACTCGATGTGCTCTTACCTCTTATCCGGAGTGGCGCGCGCTTCGCCGGGAGACCGCGGAGACACTCGGCTTGTTTATTTTCCAGGAGATTCTATGCCGCTGGGGCGCCATTGAAGAACTTGTGACGGATAACGGTACCCCGTTTGTGAAGGCAGTCGAATATCTCGCAGAGAAGTATGGCATCCGACACATCCGAATCTCTCCGTACAACTCCCAAGCGAACGGACTCGTCGAGCGCAGACATCGGGACGTTCGGGGTTCACTCCTGAAGACTGCGGATGGCAACGAGAAGAAGTGGGTTGAAGTCGCGCCATCCGTCTTCTGGGCCGAGCGTGTCACCATCTCCAAAACCTCCGGAATGTCTCCCTACTACATGGTACATGGCATCGAGCCCCTCTTTCCGTTCGACCTCCACGAAGCTACCTATCTCGCCCCTCCTCCCGATACCACTCTCACCACAGAACAACTTATTTCCATGCGCGCCCGACAACTCCAGAAGCGTCCGGATGATATCGAACGTATGCGCGAGAAAGTTATTCGGAGTCGGATTGCCTCCCTTGAAGAATTCGAACGTCGGTTTGCCCGGACGATCAAGGACTTCAATTTTCTGCCCGGACAGCTCGTTCTTGTTCGAGACAAGAAGATAGAAGGAGACCACTCCCTCAAGCATATGCCTCGCTACATGGGACCTATGGTTGTCGTCCGACGCACTCATGGTGGATCCTACGTCCTTTCCGAACTCGATGGCTCCGTTTCAACTCTACGCTACGCAGCATTCCGCGTCATTCCCTACTACGCCCGACACCGCCATCTCCTTCCCGTCCCCCAATCTCCCGAACCCGATGATTCCGACGACTCCGAAGACCTTCCGGAACCTCAACCCGCTGCAAACTTCGCCGGACTGCAAAATCTGACGAACGACCGAGTTTTGACGCCTTCGCGGCAGCCTAACCGTCTAGTACTCTAAAAATTTTTTCCACCCAGACCAGGGTTCACCCTGTGTTGTATACCAGACTTCGGTCACTTTCCGTCTCTCATCTTTCTCCTCTCTCATTTAATAGCTCGTTTCCGATACTTATTTCCTACTTCCGAAGTTCCGTACAAGCCATCCGACGACTCCGGTGATCCTTTCTGTGTCCGAGTACTCCGGACTTCTTCGGATTCCACGCTGCGTCCATTTTCTTTGACTCATATTCTCTCACTTATTCGCTCGTTCGTTCCCAAGAAATGCTGTTATATTTATCTACGTACTCTCAAGAAACTTAGTCGGACGGGCCAAGCGCCCTTTTGCCCTTCACCTCTCTTCTTACTTCTCACTCCCATCCATACTCCTCGTCGTCCCGGCTGTCCGCTTCTCGTTCCTCTTCGTCCGCCGCTGCCGCCCGTTCCGCATCCTCGAGCTCCCTTCGCAGAATCAACGCGGTCAGACACTGTGTCGCTGCCGCCCGGGTGCTCTCCGCGTCTTCCATTGCTTGCCGCAGAGCGGCGATTCGAGCGTCCATCGACGACATGGCTTGCGCGAGCATCCGCATCTCGTGATCTGCGCACCCTTCAACGAGGAGCGGCATCATCGCGCTCCCCGACGCCCCCCGCGTGATCCGACGTGTCTCATCAACTTCTGCCGCCTGTCGTTGTGTCCTCGGCCCCGAGCTCGCCCGCTGCTTTCCCTTTCCACCCGCTGCCTTACTACCGGATGCCTCCGCTACCACTGTCTTCACCTGCCTAGCGCGCGTCTTCGCGTGCGAGCACTTCACCTTCGAGCCCGTACAAGCTTCGCACGCATGGCATCCGGTGCCCACGCAGGCGTAGTAGCCCTGCTGACAACGGAAACATTGCCGGGCGTCCGAGAACTCGACAACGGGATGCGGACAGGACTCCTTCGATGCGCCATACCCGCAGCCCCACTCCACATTGTTCGGACTTGAGCTCGCATCTGTGGAATTCGTCAGCCTCGCTAGGCATCATCGGCCGTATCCGCTTACCAGCTGGGTTGTACTCGCCGTAGTAGGAAGTGTCAAGGGGTGCTGGTGGCGGCGGGGTCTTGTCCTTGTCCTCCTCCGCGTTGCCCGCGCGCTTTCGGAGTCGCTTGGCCCGGGGCGTTGTCTCGGGCTCGCCCGCGTCGCTCTCCACGGCCTTACGTTTGCCAGCTCGGATGGTGCTGACCCTTTGACGCGTGCGTGGGACCGGGGTGGCGTCGTCCTCTGCGCCCGACGGAATCTCTATCACGTCCGGGACTTTCTCTGTTTCCGTCTGCTCCGCTCTTGCGCTCCCGGCTCCGAGGGTGCCCGATCCAGCCACGAATTTCGGCTTCTGTGCCGCCCGGCGACGCTCCTCAGCTGCGAGCGCGTCCCGTCGTCGAGTGTCACGCACCTCCGCAGCTCTCCGAGCTTCCTCAGCCCGTCGTTCCTCCAGCGCCGCGGCCTCCCGTCGTCGTTCGTCTTCCTCCTTCCGCCGCTGTGCCTCCGCAGCGTCCCGCGCTGCCTGCGCTTCTCGTTCGTCCTCCGCCTGCCATTCTGCAAGCCGTCCCTGTGCCTCGAGAAGTTGGCCTGTAGCTGTCGCCATCTTGGCCCGGACTTCATCCTCTACGCTCCCCTGCAGCTCCCGCGCAACCAAAATCTCCTCAGCGGCCGACAACCAGTCCTAGGGTCTGTCAGTAACGAACGACGGCGCTGCCACCACCACTCACCTGTTGCTGCTCCATGTCGGCGACAGCTAGCTCGACGTCGGCACGGTGGTCGTCGTCCAGCTCCGGCATCACTTCACCCATTCCGGCAAAGTATTGGACCTCCGTCTCATAGGCGACGACGGCCTCCTTCTTCTTCATCATCCGGAGTTCTTCGGTCGTGTGGGCGGGAACGTGCTGAAGGGAACTCGACATGGTTAGGATGGTGGTGGTTGTGATAAAGAGAGAGGGCAAGAGTGGATGTTGGACTTCAACGAAATATCAACAAACCGTCAGGTGACCGCGCTTCCTTTTATCCCACGCCGCTATTTTGGTTCACCCACCCACCTTCCCACTTCGCAATTCTTGCTCGCCGTGTACGTTGCCCCGGAGGGTCAACACATAAAGTCCCCGGGGGATGTAAGGGTGGAACCCTTTCGTTCCGTGTATTCCGGCTGCCCCTATCTCCTATCGACCCCTCTCCGACTCCTCGGACTCGCTCGCACATGACTCGGATGTCATGGACCCGCACCGGACACACGTGATAACGGATCAAACATCTCGGACCGAAGCTTCGCATCTCTTTTGTCGCGGACTCTAATATTTTGGCTAGTATATTCCATCACTCGTTCCTTGTACCTTTCGCTTCGGATCTTTCCGTTCTTTTAGCTACAAAAACTCCTGTACTCGTAGTTAGAAGAACTAAGCTTCCTTCCCCCCCACATCGAGTCAGTATCTAAGAAGTCCGAAGCCTTTCTCCTCATCTGTTGTCAGAGTTCGCCGTTGTCCGAGTCCGAGTCCGATCCGAAGCGTATTTCTCCTGCCGTCCTCTTCATTCTCCTGCCTTCCTCGTCGTACTATCCGAAGCCGAGTTATCCGTTACGCATCCGAGTTGTCTGTTCGCGTCCGAGCGCATCCGAAGCCATCCGAAGCATCCGAAGCGCATCCGAAGTTTCTCTCCATTGATCTCACTCTCGGACTCACTTTTCTCACACTTAGTTCACTCGGGTGTCGCACGGACTTGTCCTGCCGGAGGCGGACCCTCGCATTATCATTAGACTATCTACTAGTCTACACGTAGATTCACCACTACAGTATCAGGAGCCGTCTAACTCTATAGAACAATTTCTACACCCATCGCATCCGCACAAGCCATCATGTGCTCTTTCACTAAGCTCATGAACTCTTCCTCGATTATATCCACCTGCGAGCTCAAATGAGTGGTGGAAGGTTGTGAACGAAGGCGGTTGCATATCTGCGAAACTTGTTGCTGTGCCCATTTCATTTCGACCACGAGAGCGCGCAATCCTCGAATCACGTCACTTCTGATGTGATGACCGTCGGCTTGTAATCTCAATGCCCGGCGACAGCAACGACACTTGTTGGATACAAAGCAAGTGGGTGGAGATGGAATTTTAAGGACTACGAGACGTACAATGGTTCCTTGTGGATCGTGTCAGACCCGTCTGGCCAGAACTCTCCACCAGGCGAAGCAGATCACTGAGATTTTGATTGTAAGTGTAAGGGCAACCTCAAGATGGCCGACAGCGCAAGCCTAGCAGAGGGAGAATCCAAAGATATGAATAAGACTAGCTACAATACATGAGAGAGCTGCTCACCTAGCAGAGGGAGAATCCAAAGAGAACAGGATAAGGATTCTCCATGCTAGGAAGCGAAGTATATACTGTAGTAGCGTGGGAGGAATGAAGGGATAACTGTACAGTACACCAGCCACAAGTCCGAACGAATATCACAAGGTACGAGGGAGGCATGTGATAATGAAGTGAAGGGGAATGTACAGGAGTCGTGCCAGCGACCTGGGGAAGTAAGGGCGAAGAGTAATGAAGTGGGTAAAGAGGATAGAGGTAGCCCGGACGAGCCCCGAAGTGTATGGACGAGTCCGAGCGAGTCCGAGCGAGTCCGAAGTGCGGGAAGACTTCGGAGTCACCGGACGAGGCTCGGATGCGAAGGGAGTGGGCGGAAAGGAAGTGGGAAGGAAAGGGAACGAAAGGGAACGAAAGGAATGTATGTAAGAGTCCGTGGGATGAAGGGAAAGAGAAAGGAACGAGGAGGAAGGGAGAGGGACAGGGGGAATAGGAGAAAATAGGAGTGTCCCCTTACATCACCCCCCCTTCAAGGTTGCGGCGACCCGACGCGAAGATTCTTGCCTGCCACGCCACGAATTCACCAACCCCGAAACCCCGGATTGCTGCGAGAAGATGTCGAAGTACGATTGCACAGAGCCCGGAGCCTTCCGACTGCGCCAACGCTCCCAGGACTGGTCCAGTGCTGTAGGAGTCATCCGGAGCGGTGCAGGAGTCGTCGGAGTCGTCCGGAGTACGCGTACTGCATCCGGATGACGATTGTGGAAGTCCTTGACCTTCTGGGCAGCGTGCTGGAGGTTGCTCGCGGGCTCCCAGGAGTCGTGCTCGATACCATAGCCTCGCCAGCGCACCAGATACTTCAGGACCCGACCAAACCGTCTGCTGTTCCGGACCTCTTCTACCTCGTGTTCCTCTTCTCCGTCAACGAGCTGCGGAGGTGGCGGAGTGACAGGGCGTCTACCCGGGATGGGGTCCGGAACGAAGGGAGAGAGTTTGACGACAGGGAAGACGGGATGGAGACGGGATAAGCCCGGAGGGAGCTGGAGTCGATACGCTGCCTTGCCAACCTTCCGGACGACCTTGTAAGGACCGAGTCGTGCGTGTCCGAGTTTCCGGGAAGGTCGGGCGAGGTTGATGTCCGACGAGTCCAGCCAAACCTTGTCACCCGGTTGGTACTCCGGAGCAGGAGTCCGACGCTGATCGTAGTAACGCTTCATGTCGTCCTGAGCCTTGACCAATGCAGACTGAGCTTCATCGACTGCGGACTTCATCCGGTCTACAAACTCGTTTGCGGACTCCATCCGAGACGGTGGCTGATGAGGTTCGAACCCGAGACGAGGATGTCGGCCGGTGTCTAGGAGGAAGGGCAACTGCTGAGTGGACGCATGGACCCGGTTGTTGTATGCAAACTCCGCCATAGGTAGGAGTCGAGCCCAGTCGTCCTGACGCTCTCCGACGAAGATCCGGAGGTAGGACTCGAGTTCCTGGTTAGTCCGCTCTGTCTGTCCGTCGGATTGAGGGTGGTACGCAGTGGATGCAGCCAGCTTGATTCCGAGCATCCGGTAGACCTCTCGGGTGAACTCTGCGACGAACTGCGGACCCCGGTCGGACACAACGGACCGAGGGAGTCCGTGCAACTTCCAGACGTTCTGCAGGTACAAGTTCGCGGATCCGAGGGCGGACACTGTGGTGTGAGTCGGAATGAAGTGGGCGCGTTTGCTTACGGAGTCGACCACATTCATGACAGCGTCAAATCCATCGGACTCCGGAAGCTCGACAATGAAGTCGACGCTCAGGCGATCCCAGCGTTCATCCGGAATAGGAAGCGGATGGAGTTCACCCATGGGCGGATGCCTCTGGGCCTTCGTCCGGAGACAGAGGTCACAATGGCGGGTGTAGGATCCGACGTACCGGGACATGTTGGGCCACCAGTAGCTGCGCGAAACGAGTTCGAGGGTCTTCCATCTGCCGGCGTGTCCTGCGACCTTGGTGTCGTGGTGCTGGGCTACAATAGTCCGACGCAAGTCCGGTGAGTCCGGAACGTAGATCTTACCCCGGAACATCAGGAGTCCGTCCGATTGAGACCATTCCGCACTCCGGACTGTCTTCCGACTGCCCTGCGCCTTCTTCAACTCCTCTGCCGCCTTTGCCACTGCATCTTCGAACTTCGCATCTCGCACTCCAGTCCGGATAGCCGTGAGGATATCCTTCTCCTCCCCTTCAAGAGTGACACCCGTGGCACGGACGGCAAAGTAGGACGGCTTAAGTAAAACCACATCCTTGTTGTCGTCCTTACCATCTGAGTGATCCGAGCGACGCGAGAGAGCATCCGGCTTACCCATAGTCCGACCCGGACGGTGCTGGAGAGTGAAGTCGAAGCGGGAGAGGTATAGGGACCAGCGGGCCTGACGACGGTTGAGCTTCTGGGCCTTGATGAAGTACTCCAGGTTCTTGTGGTCCGTCCAGATCTCAAACGGAGTCTCCGCGCCTTCAAGGTAGTGCCGCCACTCTTCGAGCGCCCGGATGATCGAAAGCATCTCCTTGTCGTGTATTTCGTAGTTCCGCTCCGCAGCCTGTAGACTTTTAGAGTAGAATGCGACAGGATGCCATTTACCATCATCCGGATCCAGCTGCGACAAGACCGCACCCGTAGCGTAGTCCGACGAGTCCGCTTCAACCCGGTACGGCCGATCCTCCTTCGGAAAGACCAGAACAGGTTCCGAAGTGATCAGCTCCTTGATCCGAAGAAATGCGGATTGAGCGGAGTCGTTCCACTGCCATTCCTTTGCGCAAGTGAGGTCGAAGAGAGGCCGGGCGATATGCGAGTAGTCCTTGATGAAGCGGCGGTAGAAGTTGACGAACCCGAGGAAGGATTGGAGTTCAGTCCGAGTCCGAGGGGTCGGCCAGTCCGCGACTCCGGAAACCTTTACGGGGTCCATCTCTATCTTACCCTCGGAGATGACGACTCCGAGATACTCCACCTTGGTCTGCTCGAAATCGCACTTGTCTGCTCGGAGGAAGAGCTTGTTCCGCTGGAGGATCTCTAGGACTCGCTTGAGAACCCGGCGATGCTCTTCGCGCGTCTTGGTGTAGATCAGAATGTCATCCAGATAGATAATGACCACACCTTCCGTAATGAGCTCCCGGAACAGGTCGTTCATCATGGTCTGGAAGGTAGACGGGCTGTTGGTCAGTCCGAAGAACATCACCAACGGTTCGAAGAGTCCGCGCGTAGTCCGAAACGCGGCCTTCCACTCATCACCCTCCTTGATCCGGACGTTGTTGAAACCCCACCGGACGTCGAGCTTGGAGAAGTAGCGAGCGTTCCGGAGTTTGTCCACCAAGTCCGAGATGAGCGGAAGCGGGTACCGATTCTTGACCGTCATGTTGTTGAGCTTCCGATAGTCTTGAACCAAGCGGAGCGATCCGTCCTTCTTCTTGACAAAGAACACTGGGGCGGCCATGGGCGACTTGCTGGGGCGGATCCGACCAGTCCGGAGATTTTCTTCCAGAAATTCGTCCAGCTGTTTCTGCTCCGCCGGGGACAGCGGGTAGCACTTGGTAGAGGTCGGTTCCGCTCCGTCCAGTAGCTCAATGGCATGGTCCCACGGACGCGGCATGGGCAGTTCATCAAAGGACTCCTTTGCGAAGACGTCCTCGAATTCCTGAAGGAAGTCCGGGACTGCGCTGTTCCGAGGATCGTGGGGTTTGTTGCGCTGGAAAGCCAATGCGAGGCGCTGCGAGACCGTCTCCGAAGCCCGGACGTGTTCTTCCCGAAGAGTCCGAAGGTACTCCGGAGTCGGAGGAGGAATGGCTGCGAAGATACGGTCACCCTTCTCAAGTCCGGAGTCATCCGGAGTTGTAGCCTCATCGTCCTCATCATCATCCTTGCAGTCCTGAAGCTGCGGGAGATCGTCCGAGTGCAGTTCCTCAACCCTTGGCATCGGACCCGTACGACACTCCCGGAGTCGCACAGACTCCTTGCGTCGGGCCAGCTTGTCGTGGCGGAACTCCTTCCGACAGGTGTCGCATCCAGACGGACAACGGCTCATGGTCACCTCCTTCGTCTGCCAGTCGATCTCGGGGTTGTGTTTTCGAAGCCAGGTGTATCCGAGGATGATGTCCTGCCGTCCGATGTTAGTGACCGCGAAAAGCATCCGTTCCGTGTGATCCTTGAACCGGAGTACAAGGTCTACGACTTCGGAGATGGATCCGTTTTCGTTCGGCGATCCGTCGACGTTGAAGACCGGAATCGGAGCGGACAGCTTGCGTCGGGTGAAGCCATGGGCATCAGCAAAGCGCGGATGCATGAAGACTCCGGTGGCTCCGCAGTCCACCAGGGCCTGCAGGGTGCATCGGTGTTGTGTATCCGTGCTCTGCACTTCAACGGGTATATCTAATGAAAGCTTGCCGGGCAGCGCGGAGATCTTATAGCTACTGGGTAGCCGCCGTTCCCACTGCGGGCGAAACCTTCGGAGTGTGCGGATTGTAACCGGAGTCGTTTGCTTAACGTCGGACGAATCATCGGAGTGATTGGAATCGTCTATTTCGTCTACGCTAAGACAAGCAAATCGGTTATTTACCAACGAGGTCGCACTGATCACTCGTTGGTCCGGACAAAATCCGCCGTGTCCGATTCCTCAACCGGGGCCGTTCCCTCATCGTCTATTCCTTCCGAAGTCCCCGCACTTTCTACAACGTCGGCCGCGGTCAAGAGATCTTCGATGGCGGACATCCGCTCCTCGGTGGTCATGAACCGGACATCGTACCGGAGTGGGCACTCGCGGGACATGTGGCCGGGCTTGCCGCATCGGTAGCAGAGCTGCGAAGTGGCGGGTCGGGAGCGGGTGTGGTCGACGTCCATGGGGACACCGGGTGAGAGAGCCTTTGGAGGAGGCGGAGGTTGGAAACGAGGTTGCAGAGGCGGGAGCTGAGTCCGAGGCGCGGGGAGTACGCCCGCAGGAGTCCGAGCGACTCCGGAGTTGGCTGCTGGTCGGACGAGGGGTCCGGAGTGTCCGGAGTGACCGGAGTGCACGCCGAAGTGGAAGGACTGGTTAGCAGCACGGTTGTCAGCGACCCGCTGCGCTGCCCTGTACCATTCCTCGAAGTCGTCCTCGTCCGGACAGTCTGCGGCCTCGGCAACGCGGCTCTGGATGATGGAGTCCAGTCCACGGCGGAACTTCATCGTGATGTTGGAGCCCTCGGAGTATCCGGACTGGTCTACAAGGTCCCGGAACTCGTCGAGGTACTCCTGGAAAGTCCGACGGCCTTGGTGGTACCGGGAGGACTCCAGTTTTAGCATGGCGGCTTCGCGTTCCCGATCCGGAAGGAAGCGAGTCCGGAATTCGGTTGCAAAGGCGGCCCAGGACTCGAAGTACGGATCCTTCGGACTCCGGAGCACCATGTCCGCGTACTCCTTAGCTCGATCCTTCTGGAAGAAGGAGAGACACCAGAGGATTTTGGCCTGCTCCGTCGGAAAGTGGTCCGGACAGAGCTGGAAGTAGATGGAGCACGCGTTGTAGAATGCGCGACCATCCTTGCGGTTTCCGTCGAAGATCGGGGGAGAGGCGGGCTTCAAACGGGAACGCGGAGTGTTTTCGGATCGACTCGGGGCGTGCTGAGAGGCTTCAGTGCCCCTCGGCTCGGAGTCCGGAGTCGTTTTCGGAGTGATCGGACGGGGTGTTAAGAGGAGTTCTTCGATTCGGGCGAGTGTATCATGGATGGAACTGATTTGGGTTTGGTGTTCGTACGTCTGAGCCCACAAGGTCTGCAAAGTCTCGGAGTCCGGTCCTGAAGCGACTGGCTCGGATGGCGGGATCTGGCTGGAAGCGCCCGTCATTTCGGAGTCGTCAGGGGAGCGAGGGATGGAGTTCCTTGGGTCCTCAGAAGTGGGTGGGAGTAGCAGGAGAGCGTCCGGAATGTCCGCAAAACCGGAGAGACGTCGGGAACGAGTCCGGAGTGGCGCAGGACGTTTTCCGTAGGGCTCTGGTGCCAGGATGGGAGATCCTGTTCTGCTGTAAGGGCAACCTCAAGATGGCCGACAGCGCAAGCCTAGCAGAGGGAGAATCCAAAGATATGAATAAGACTAGCTACAATACATGAGAGAGCTGCTCACCTAGCAGAGGGAGAATCCAAAGAGAACAGGATAAGGATTCTCCATGCTAGGAAGCGAAGTATATACTGTAGTAGCGTGGGAGGAATGAAGGGATAACTGTACAGTACACCAGCCACAAGTCCGAACGAATATCACAAGGTACGAGGGAGGCATGTGATAATGAAGTGAAGGGGAATGTACAGGAGTCGTGCCAGCGACCTGGGGAAGTAAGGGCGAAGAGTAATGAAGTGGGTAAAGAGGATAGAGGTAGCCCGGACGAGCCCCGAAGTGTATGGACGAGTCCGAGCGAGTCCGAGCGAGTCCGAAGTGCGGGAAGACTTCGGAGTCACCGGACGAGGCTCGGATGCGAAGGGAGTGGGCGGAAAGGAAGTGGGAAGGAAAGGGAACGAAAGGGAACGAAAGGAATGTATGTAAGAGTCCGTGGGATGAAGGGAAAGAGAAAGGAACGAGGAGGAAGGGAGAGGGACAGGGGGAATAGGAGAAAATAGGAGTGTCCCCTTACAGTAAGGCTCGGTGAACAGTGTCATCGATTTAGAGGCCTCGCTGACAGCACGTCACGAGTCTGCATCTGTATAGGTGCATGACCGTCGCATTTGGGTATACCATCTGCAGATGAACGAAACCGTCGGCAGGCGTATTGGGCGACGGTGTCGAAAGGACATTTCGTAATTTGAGAGGGCGAAGCGAGGCAACGGTGAAAATAAAACTAAGCGGAGGTTCAAACAGAGGATTGGCGTACTTATATAATGGGGCGAGTGCTTGGGATATACACTCCACAACAGAGTGTTGAACCTCAGCCCAAGATAAATCCGAGACGGTGGTCCGAACAAAAATTCAATGTTAATCGTATATACTGTACACAATTAGAGCACGCATAGACACGACAATTGCCATAGGCGTTACTGTCGACGCCCGTATATCCAACGCCATCCACCGCGCACGCGACAATTGGATGCGCCATTTCAGTATAAACCCGATGCATACTCCCTCTTCGTAGAGTGGATTAGTGCTCACGAAGAAAGGTTGATGATCCGATATATCACCATTGCGATCGGAATTATCTGCTCCGTGGTAGCCTTTGCAATACATTGGTCGGGTCATAAATTGGTCGTAAGGCGTCTGATATATATAGTCAATTCAAAGTAGCCTTGCCCTTGCTTTGAGTCGCTTTAAATCTACACTGAAGTCCGACTGTTCGAACTGCGTATTCATGGCATATGGAGTATTAGTGTGTCGTGTCGACCGATTACAGCCTGTTAAACTCCAGCGTATACACCCAGACTGTTATGTGCTAGCAATCGCGAACTTCGGTTTGGGATGGGTCACGCCGAGAGCTACTGAACAACGTGCCAATAAAATTAGCAGTAGTCAACACGCAAAACGACTTCTGTCTGTAGAACGCCACTTTCGGTGCGGTAGACTACGATCTGTTTCAAATTCCGCGGCTAGGGTCAATAAGCATGTGTTATCAAACGACGACGACAGGCGTAGGCAAACTTCTGCCACAAGTTGCGTGCTTTGAATGGAAAGAAGGATGATCTAGGTCTGACGGAACGGAACGAACGGACATTTGACACACTGTCTGGACCCATATATTGTACGTATTTTATCCTTCCTTTTACATCCTAGTTCAGTCCCAGCACTCGAACGCGAGCACGTTCTTTCTTACGTATTGTCTTAATACTCTTGTATGCATATCAAGCGTGTTTATTTAGATATTACCACGTTTGACCGAGTATTCGTCAGAATCTCGGCTGCTGAGGTTGCTTCCGGGAACGGTGGGATCGAGATGCTGACGTCGCGCACTATTTCTTCCGCCGCTGCTGGCGATGTGATCCTTCTGTTATCCCGACGCGTCGATCTGTCGTTGTAGGTTTACAGAACCATGTGGTAGATGATGACAAGGTTGTATGCTTCACGCCGTGGCTTCTCGGGTGCTGAGATATAAAGGATAGGGTTCATGGTGACCCGTATGTCGTTAGGGAATGCGGTGAGGAAACGGCGGACTATTTTGCGCTCGCTAGTTTCTTGTAACTTTCGCATATACATTGAACGAGAGTTATGTATAAATCATCTTATTTACTGGTGCTAACTATGCTACCTATCTATCTAACTACACATGCACGATCCGTATCGTGGAGGTTGAAAGGAAGGCGTCGGGGTTTGAAGCGTTCGGCTTGATATACAAAAAATTTCGGAACATCCCGAAACCATACACACGTGACAGGATAGGGGGGTCGAAGGATTCGTACATGGGTCTGCACGGCAGAGCCCACATCCACAAGTCAAGATGTGTCCAGTGGCAAATCAGACACTGGATCGGAGGCAGAGGAAGAAGAGCAAGACGAAGGCCCTCTTTTCGACGACAACAACATGAATAACAACACACTGGTGTACTACCCTAGTCCCACCAATAGTCCACTTCCTCCAAACAGCCCTCCTCTAGCTGGTTTTGAGGTACCCCCGTCGTCGCCAACTACTGCGGTTGCACCTTCTTCGTCAACTGTTGTCGCACCGTCTTCACCCACTGCTAGTGAGACCATTGGCGAACAGGGAAGGTCTACACCAGAGCCCACCCATCAGGATCCTCGACATGGCACGGGCTTGCAGAGTCCAATCGAACATATACTTTCCGGCATATCTGAGACCCCGCTTGAACCACTGTTTACTAGGCCACTTGAATCCATCTCATCGTCAGGAAGCATCACGTCCGCCATTCTTGCGGGAGAAGGACCCTCAGACATGGAGTTGTTCGGAACTTGTAATGCATCAGGACCCTTCTTCCTGGTCTGTCTTCAGAGTTCCCGCTCGTATATCTTCCAGAGCCGGTACGTACCTTACTACCCTGCCCATGTCGTCTGAACTCATAGATTCTATTGAAGCTACAATGCTGAGTCGATCATGGCTCAGTTTCGCAAGAAGAGTCTATCAGGCTGCATGATGAAGTGCCCTGGGCTTGCCAATTGCCCAGACAGGCTCGTTCGTGGCAACTTTGAGACCCTCTACTACGGGGTACGCGGTCGAATCCGATACAGCGTCTTCACTGATATGTAAGTCAGCCCACTAATTAGTCAATGAGTAGTATATTGATGCTGGCTCAGGGACCGTGCTCAACAGCTTCTCAAGGAAGAATGCACAATTTGGAACAATGTATCTATCTTGATTGCACCCGAAAGGTTGGCAGCTCTATGCTGGAGTCGACTTCTGGTAGATTTGGGTGAGGGGACGATTGTTCGGACTGAGGTGGAATGATTGAACACCGCAAAATCTTTTGGAACATAGAATAGAATTCAGTGATTTCTAGCGATTGAATGGAGAGGGATCTATTGCATATACGTGTTTATGAGATACAGAAATAAAAGGGAGATGAGCGAAAATAGAAAAGAAATAAATTGGCATGGATGTGCAGCCAAGGATTTGGAGAGGAAACCTGGGCAAACGATGAGCCAACATGCGAAATCCCGTAGTACGAAAGGGTGCCTAGACTAAGTCCAATGCCAATGGCTTATCCAGAATCCATAACGACTAGTTCTGTGTGGAGAAAGGGTGTCCATGCAAGATCGAATGGGCACTGCCATTTTTGACACGAAATGAAAACGGGCAGAGATCTCGCAAAGCCCTGGATCACCAATGCAGATTGAAGACGGAGATGTGGCCAGCAAAAATGAGAGCGACGGTGCCCACCCAAGATCCGCCTGATTTGGAGTACGGACCAGCACTAGCGCAGAAGCTACGGCTGTATTTCCAGAGTAGGGAAAACAAAGGGAGGGTGATGGGAGTACCTGTATTCCCCTGGTTTCCTCAGTATATCGCCTTTGCAATCTTCAAGTCTACTCACCAGGTGTCTGCCTTCCACGCCTATTCCTTCCCTCTGCTGGCCATTTCTGTTGCCCAGTATGTCTACCGCAGTTGATGGCACCAGTGATACTATTGTGAAAAAGAAAAGAGGGAAGAAAGGAGATTTTAACGGTGAGAGGCTGAGGATCCTGGAGGATAACTTGGATGTGTACCGAGAGGCTGCAAAGGGTGGGACAGGAGCCGTCCACACATGGTTCACCAATGTTTTCTTCCCGTCCTACTGGAGCAAGTTTCACTGGAGCATACCAATGAATGTAGATCAAGCTGACGACGTTGCCAACTTACCACCTGTGAGCAATGAAGAGCTAAGTCCGGAGCAGCGAAAGGCGAAGGCTGAGGCAGTCAAGGCGGCGGTCAAGGTGAGCTTCGAGCGTGTCTTGAACAAGCGCTGACCAGTGACCATGTGATCGCATCTCACAGAAGATCAAGACTTGGTTCAACTACCGCCATAGTTCCCTGGGTCTCAACAAGGATCCATGGACTCCATTGCTTGACAAGGTTCGCCAGGTTAGCAATGCACCTCCCCGCCGACCTTCAGATGCGCAATTCTACATGAACATGGACAAATTCAAGCCTCTGTGCGACTCGGAATTCGAGAAGGTCTGGCCTATGTTAGGCCTTTCTGCGGACTATATGATGTCTATCCGGGTCAAGACTGCGACACAGTTACTAGATGAGGAGCCACTAGACGTCCAGGAACGGGTGGATGCACTGGTGATGGAGTCGCATGCAAAGGCTATCGAGGACTTCGAAATGGGACTTTGGGTTCCAGACAACCTTGATCCCGATAAACAAGCTCAGTAAGTGATATCAGTTGCAACTTTATTGCACTCGACTTACCATATGGATGCATAGGGCAATCTCCTCACTAACGGCTGTCGTGCAACCCCTGCTGGACGGGATACAAGCAATCACAGGCTTGCACCTGTGTCTACTGGCTGCGTCGACTCAAGCAGGTAGCGCCAACAAAATGACTTACATGTGGTAAGGACCGTTTCACTGTCTCAGATGTCGACGGAATACTGACTCAGTGCAACCAGTCTCAACGCTGGCCAGACGGCCAAGGGGGAGATATTTGCAACACTCGATCCACCGAAATTTCGACAGGCATTGAGGAACTTTTGCACGTACGTGCTGACGGCTGAGCATGGAGTGCAAACCAGTGGATCAGGTATGACGTTCCGCACCCAGAGTTAATACAATGACTCACTGTCCCAATAGATGACTCTGACGACTTGGTGATGGAATCCTCCGAGCACCTTGCCAAACAACACGATGCGCCTGCTGTGGCACAGATGACTGGTTTGGAAAATCCACAGAACCTGCCAGCCGCCATGTCGTCTATGCCGAAGGTCACAAAAAAGCAGACTAGCAGCCGTGCACCCCCGCCTTCGACTCCCTCTCCTTCGGATCCGCTCGAACTTCTCGCCAAGGCGAAGGCATCCACCTTGAAGGCTCTTGGCAATATTGGAACCGCAGTCAGCGAGGAGCTGCTCACAGAACTCAGTAGACTCAATCCCGGAGAGAAGAAGAAGCGCGTACATGAGGTAACATGGCCATTGAGGTAGGAGTTGGAGATTGAAAACAACAAAGCCCGAAACCGTGCACTAGCTTCGCAGCTGGGCATCAGCGACGCTGCGCACCTGTTCGCTGCCACCCAGGCCAAACAGCCGGATCAACCCACCTCGCCAGGAGACGAGGACGATTACATACCATCTAGAAAGAGCACGGATGTGGAGGAAAACACCCAAGCCCATTGTTCATTGAGAAATAAGGCCGCTATACCGGCTGAACCATGTCCTTCAACAACCCTCATCACTGAGCCTGCAGGTCGTTCGCCCACTTCCTCTTGTTCAAACGGCAGCAGCACAGTCTTAGCTGACACTCGTCCCAATGACCCCCCCAGCACGACAAGCCCCAAATGGTTCATTAACGGATGGAAAACCTTCTCGACCGTCTCCGAAGAAACATACGGGACGGTGTGGCTTGATGCAGTCAAGGCCTGGCGTACACTGGAGGAAGCCACTGGCTTTGAACCACAGGTATGTCTATCTGTATCTGTACGGGGTGGGAGATGTATATAACTTACGATAACAGGAGGACATGCTTGGAACGGCTCACCGACCCCCTCAGATTGGCCACTGGATCAAGTCGGCCCGTCCCTACACACAAAAGCCAAAGATAAAGGATATAGATGCCTATGTGTCGAAGTGGTGGAAGTGGTGGAAAGGTATTAACCCTGGCTGGCGCAGGCAATCGGGCAGCGAACGACTTACGAAGGAGGGGTCTGGAAGCTGGGACACACTCCATGTCACTGGAGCCAACGGCAATCTGAGTGTCCTGGTGAGCCTCTGGTTCTGGAGAGAACACGTGCCTGATACATCGCCTACCCTTCGAAGCTGGAATGAAGCTGTTGAGGATGTGAACTGGGCACTGCATCAACATTTGGTCCATAAGAAATGGTCAGAGGACGATGAGGACGACGAGGATGACGAGAATGAGAACGACGGAAACGACGAGAACGAGAACAACGAGCACAAGAACAAGAATGACGGGAACGAGATTGATGGAAACAAGAACGAGAGTGAGGAGAACGAGAACAGGAGCAAGGGGAACGAGGAGAATGAGAACGACGTCGGTGATGGCAATGACGACAACGACGAAGAAGCAGGTCCACCCAGGAAACAGTAGGTGATTATTATTACAGCCTTGTCCTGATACTTATTGAGACATCCAGTGTACGGACGGCCTGAATCTTTAGTATGTTTTTTCATGCCCCTGTCCCCTGTCCCTGTACTCGTACCTCCTGTAATTAGTTTACTCTTTACTTTAATTAAAAAATTAATTACATCTATATGATAAGAAGAGAATAACATAACAATACCATTAAGATACTACTAAGATACCAATATTAAGCTACTAATGGTAAGATAAATGATAAGATAAGTGATAACAAGCTAATCTCTAATCTCATCTACATCATATCTACATCAACTGATAAGGATAGTAATGCATTATGGGTACTATTGTGATGCTCGAGGCTCTACCTAGACCATAATGCATTACCATGGGCTAGCCACGAAACAATGCAATACAGTTGTGGCTGTAGCCTAGATATAATGTATTAATATCACAGCAATGGGTGACCTTCTTTGCGGGATCTGTGGAACCTTTCAAGAATGCGGGCAAACGGAGGGGTTGCGAGCGTAAATCTGAGATGAAGTGATGGAACTCAGATAACACCTCATTCAGGTCGTCCGAGTTTGAAGCATGGACTACATGATGCAGGTGAGCTGGTGCCTTATTTCGTGATCCCAGCTTCATATTCTTCTTGACTGCGTCTTTGGCATGACTGAGCAATTGCTCACGTTGATAGTGTTTGGCAATTTGTTTTGATGCATCCCGCTTGTTTGTGAGGCGGTACAGCCGTTTAACTACCCGGTGGGCAAGTTCTCCCTGCCAGCTCATTAGCATCATTGTCGGTCAGCAGTATCATTGGGTGACTAACCAATTGCGTAGGGTATGAGTCGGTAGTGCCAAAACGGTGGATCATATTGGCATAATCTCCTAGTGAATGCCATTTGTATGTGAACAAATTCAGCTTTCTTGCCTTGTGACTACCTGCGCCCTCAGTAGTGGTCCCCTTTCCAGCAGCCTGGGCTTGACGACGAACTCGAGCAGCTGCCTCTCTAGGAAGTTCGACTGTGTTGAAAGCATCACGGACAAGTTTCTCGAAGTTGCGCATTAGCTGGCCGAGCTCCATAGTAAGTTTATCGAAGTGGGAGACAGTGGTTTTGGTATGGAGGCGGAGCTTGGCCATGGCGTGCCACTCAGCCATGCGGTATAATAGCTTGAGCAGCTATTTGTTGTATGGCTCGTCAAGAAGGCCAGAGAACACAGGAATGGCACACTACATTCAAGATCAGTTACCCTTACTCTATGATTGCTGTCGCAGTACATTACCTGAAGAAGATCTTTGAGATCATGGGCAGCAAGCTTCTTTATATCAGCTGCATTGTTGGCAAACCGACGAATTGTTAACCCGCTGAAAGTAGGGGTTTGTCGGTAGCATGCATTTAAATCATCAACTCGTTGTTGGCCATCGGGACTAGCATGTAGCATTCATATTAAGTGGGTGAATAGTCCTTTCCATACGCTGAGTTCGAACTCATGTAGCAAATCTACTACCATCATATCTGACGGGTTGAAATCTTGGCCTAAACGTTCAACAAATGTGTTCTGATATAACCATAAGCCTCGTGAGATTTCAAGAACCAAAACAAAGTGGCATACCATTGTTGGCACAGCCGGCATCGCCTTCAGTAGTCCATCCACAACGGCACCACCGATTGGCAAGGCGAGTGAGTAAATGAACTCTTGCGCTCGGCAAACAGAGTTGTATGCAAAGCCGCGCACATGAGACAAACGGAACTTGAGGTCCCGCAGCATGCCCATCCGGTCGAGGGATTTCTTCTCGATCAAGCACCTCGTGCAGGGGCATAGTCCCTTGTCTCGGATCGTTGCTAGTAGCACTCTATAAAGATACCATTAGTTGTATAAGCACTTACATTGAAAACTACTTACTTCTCTGGGTAATCAGCCGAGTAAGTGAAGATCCGTGGGTATACCCGCCTCTCGATGCCATCACAGCACTTGATCACAATGCTGTACTTGTATGCATGCAGAAATTCGTCGTTGAGAAGATGCTTCCACACAGCATGCATCAGCTCACGTCGACAGTGGGTCAGAATATCTCGTTTCTGAGTAGCCCATTTCTGATGGAACTTCTTAATCCAATCCTCAAACTTGTCAGGAAGCTGTAGAATATACACATTAGGGCCTGAAAGCGAACTTAGAAGTATTCACACACCGAAGGAATATAGGCTACATGATGACAAGCACGTGAGGTGGGTTGCACGCGGATATACTTTGACAGATTACCCAGCAACATGTATATCGGCCACAACTTGGCTGTTCCGAAGTTGGCAAGATGTGTCAAATCAGACCAGTACATCAGTGCTGCTACAACCTTCTCGTGTTTGCAGTTTTGCTCTTGCGGTGGAAGAGGAGCACGTTGGACATGATCGTCTTCTTGAATGAATTCATCTGAGTTGTCGAGTTCCCCATAAACATGTTCGTGGACTTCAGTACCGGCTTTCTGATGAAAGAGCTTAAACGGCGATAAGTGGTACTTCGCTGCCAGTGGATGGGTAAACGCGGATCTTAGAACAGACAGCAGGCTCTGATACTGAAGTCCTGGCACTGCATACTCAGCAGGGGGAACATTCTTATCGCCTGATGGAACCGAAATGCTGATATCGGTGGTCTTGAAACCTTCAAAGATGCCCCCTGGATGCTGCATGGTCTTGTCCAAGAATTGGTTTTGTGCATGAGTGTTGAAACCATCGAGGTCTCGAATCTCGAAGTCCGGTGCAAGGAGAACATCCTCCACAAGTCAGTTGGCCTCAGACTCCGGCTTCGAGCTACGGCCATTGTTGAGCCATGCCATCAATCGCCAAGTAGTCATATTGGCAAATGGCCATGGTGGTGCATTGGCAGATGCGTCCACTTGTGGCTCAGAATCTAGTCCGACAGAAGACCCTGGCAGCGTTGAACCACCGTGGAATCTCGAGGGGTTTGCAAGTTCGCAAACAGGAACAGACTTGTCGGGATCGAATGAGGGACGGTGAAGGTACTGGCGCCACATGCGAAACAAGTTGAGAGCAGTTGCGAGCTGATCGCGTACAATGAGAACAACACGAGGGAGTGTCTGTGCCAGCGGTGGCTGGGTGACCCTGAGCGGTGCGATTTCAGGCATGGTGTCTCAAAAGTGTACGGGAGTCGGTGAACACAGCCAGTGCTAGTCAGACGAACGGGTGGTAATGGTGGTGTGTCAGGTACTGATGGTACTTGAGGTCAATCTATATGGTTGTCTAAATCCATTGCGGTGGTAGGTTTCAGCAGGTTGCCAGGAAATGGTAAATCTAGGTCCTGTATTTCAAACGTTAACAGATAGAAAATCATCTTCGTTACATGGGAACATACCTCCAACACTGGTGCAGGGCCAGCTTCTGCCATGAGCTCTTCCGGTGGGACAAATCGAGCTTTTGGCCGGCGTAGCCTCTCAGCTTCTTGAGCTCCAGCATGAGATTGGATGATCGCCTTCCTGGATTTTTGATAATGTGAACATTGACGCTGGTGTTTTGTAAGTGGCCCAGACGTCTTGTACGACTGACCACAAGCAACCATGCAGGTATAATGCATGGAACACCAAACTGAGTTGATAATCAGTACAGCAAAAAGCCAGAATATCCAGTTGGCACACTTAGAGTCGCTGCAGTCGAGTTTGAGCCTGCGCTCGCGATCGTCAGGCAGACACTTGCCAGTTCAGAGCAACCAGTCGGTAGCTTGACAGGGAATGAAATTGATTTGAAATTCTGTCTGACCCGTTGAAAAAACCAACAATCAACTTGTTGGGCACTACCACTCACTTGCTCTAATCGCTGCTGAACAATGCCTTCAGACGACGGTGACCCACAGGGCCACGACAAGGTGCGCAGGGCCAGTTCCGGTACCCCAGAAGACCTCAGTGAGGCTGCAGTCCTGAAACGTAGCTACGCAGAGCTGCAAAAAGAATATGAAGCCTTAAAGGCTAGGTCATCCAAGGAGAAGAAGAAAAGGTTCGCTGTTCTACATACCTTCTGGCAATCTCATTGTTGTAATTTAACTTAAAAAATTCCCTACAGGTCGGTTAAGGTGCTAGGGAGGAATGTCATTCGTATGGTTGGCCTCAATGTGAAGATTTTTTTGTTGCTTCAGGAATACGAGTGTCGAACACACCAAGCTCACGGCGATGCTCTGGCAGATGACGACTCTGATGACAATGGCGAGCTAAAATGAAGGTTAGCACATAGTCTCGACCTCATCAGATAAATGCCACTTACCTGGAGCCTTTCCTCACGTTTGGCTGGTATCTGATCTGATACTCCCAATGCCATGCTAATCAACTCCTTCAGCCGCAACCAAGACTATGCAGTGTTCCGCGAACTATGCCGTGTCGTACCTGGATTCACGCAGCACATGCAGGCAACAGACATGGAAGCGGTGGATGATTTGGACACCTACTTCGACAACGTGAGTGTCAAGAACATTTTTTTACCTGTTCAAGAACGAGGTGGCGCTTGCTGACCTTGGCCATCAATTTCCCACCCAGTTGGAGGCAGGTGCGAAATCCAGCCGCGGGATGACATAAACAGCTTGAAGCGGATGACAGGCGACATCCTCAACCAGCAAAACCCCAGCCAACACCTCGATCCTGACTCTCGCGAGGGACGAGGGCTTCAAAGTGATGTTACAGGCCGACTTCTGTGCCCTATCACCTTTGACTGGTCCGATCCATCGTAAGTTTTTCGCCCTTCGTTACTATTGGTGCCACTCACCTTCGCGTCAATTGGGCATGTTCGCAACACCCGCGGAGTCCGTACGAAGCTGCGCAACGTGGAATTCAACATCAATTCCAGTTTCTTCGTTCGATTCCTATACCGCAACGAAGACGGAGATTTGGAAGAGGCAGAGAAGGGATTCTTGTATAGTGATTGGATTGTTAGGGTGTGTTTCTTTTCATTTGCCTTGAACGTTGATGCATCAATTTCGTGTTCGTGATAGGGATTGTGCTACGTCTTCACCTCTCCATCATCTGCCAAAGCGCTTGACATCGACCATCCGCATTCTGACACGGAAAACCAAGATCCTCAACCTCGAGCTGGTAAACGTCCCAAGAAGAAGGTGACCAAACAGACTGTTGCGCAGCTGATTGGAATGACTGAGGTCTCTTCACGTGCTATCGCATACATCGCTGTTCTGGTGAGCATGCCGAACCTTCACCGCATGAGCTCAGTTAACCACCAACTCTCAAAGATCCATTTCTCCCTTACCGATGCCAGCTCTTGGCAAATCGACTACAACTCATTCGACTATTCCGCGTTCTATAACACCATTGTGGACTACTTCGAAATTCCGAAGCCAAATACACCCGAATATGCGCACACTCATAAGATTCTATCATGGTACACCAAGTGAGTCATGATTACTGAGAAGCGGGTCGTTGTCATGCTCACCATAATTCTCCACTAGGAAGCTGTTTCCAAACTCCCCGAAAACAACGTCGAAAACTGCTGCTACATCTTTCACAAGTGTGCTTGCATCACAACGTCAACACTAGTAAATAGGATTCATGGTATTTGCGAGGTTATTACAAGTACGCAAGGCGCCGCTTGGGTTTATAGGGTGATACTGGCGAGGAATCTGTTTTCCGCTACTCTTGTATGATTGATCAATACCATTTACTTGTGGCCCATATCACCGTGTGCATTGAGATCACCTTTATTTCTTTTGTATACATGGATTATTAGATATTATTGTTGAACTCAATTAATGGTGTATCAACATAATGTACTCCATATAATAAATACCTGCACAATGTACAAGCTTTGTGGTTCTTTATGACAGCCTATCACATCCATGGTACCGTACTGAATGTACATGGAAGCATTTTAAAAAGTGTCTCTTTGGCACCTTCAAGATACGAACTCTGTGCCCAATATAAGACCATCAATGTGAAAATCTTGATACATACAATATTGTACCGAAATTATGCACAAGGTGTGAGATTATATACAATGTACCTGTCCATGTCGCAGAACCATGAATTTACTGATGAAACGTTCACGCATCAAGCGCCCGGCTCACTGAAAGTGGAGTGTTTGGCCAAACCCCCTGAGCCAAGCACTACGACTTGAACTCTATGCAAGAATGAAAACAACTTGTCCTCTCCCTTGACTAACTCTCTGGCCTCCCAGCTTAAGCAATACTCGGGCAAAGTATCTTCCTCCTCTCTTACGGCTCGGACTCCAGTTGCCTTCGAAGTCTGGAGGATAGGCATTGGAGCGGTTGTTTGAGGTGAGTCTTCCACAATGCTGGCGCACTGAAAAACGATTCTGAAGTTCCAGACCAAGAGTAGGAGCGCGCTGATGAGGTAATATCAAGATATTCACCCTCCCAGTCGTCGGGTGTCAAGCCGGGATGTGTGCAGGTAACAGACCAGGATAGAGAACACCCTAGGATACCAGAGTATCATAAGTTGTCAGAGGTATGCCATTGCATCCATACAACACCATATTTATGCCTGATATTGAGAGCACGTCGCGCTCTCCCACATGTTCGGGTGAAGTTCACCTGAATGGCCGAACGACACCTGAATGACACCCGAACAACACCCGAACAGAATCTGAACACTAGGTGAATATTTTTCACTAAATATTATATTTTACTGTTCAGGTATTGTTCATCTGATGTTCGGGTGACGTTCATGTCATATGAACTGTTCATCTGAACAGTAGGTGGATTCAGATGAAAGTGATCAGGTGAAATTCACCTGATGTTCAGGTGGTGTTCATATGTTCACCCGAAATTCACCTGATGTTCAGGTGTTGTTCATGTGTTCACCCGAAATTCAGCTGAACACCAGGTGATGTTCATATGTTCACCTGAATTTCACCTGGTGTTCAGGTGAACAATACCTGAACAAGCATAATGACTCAAGCATAATGACTATAATAATCAATGATCAATAATATTGATTATATAATTGAAATAAGAAAAAACATCAGCAGGAACATTTATCCGATATGATAGCACAACAATTGCCTTATCTAATCGTTATCTAATCGTTATTCGTTATCTAATCTTTATCTAATCGTTATCTAATCTTTATCTAATCGTTATCTAATCATGTCGCTTATCTCCGCGATAAGCGCCCGACGCCACGATGACGACGATGACGACAACGACGCCACGCCACGACGATGACGACAACAACACCACGCCACGACGATGACGACAACGACACCACGACGCCACGCTCCCCTGCGCTCTCTGGCCACCACCACCACCACAACGACGACGACAACGCTGCCACGACGCCACGACGATGACGATGATGTCGACGACGCTCTCTGGCCACCACGACGACGACGACGACGCCGCCACGACACCACAACGCCACGACAACGACGACACCACGACACCATGCTCCCCTGCGCTCTCTGGCCACCACCACCACCGCGACAACAACACCGCTGCTGCTGCCGCCATAACCACTACCACAACTATTAGTGAGGATGTAGATGTGCCGAAAGGAAAACGTAGCAAGCCCGTCAGTCGACGAGGCAATACAGCTACGACACTGACATTGTATGTACCTTGTTAGATTTGAATATAATTGATTGTTCAGATTGTATAGTACGGAGAAAGTTCTTGAAAAAAGTGGGGCTTCTATCGCCCCACCTCCGAGGCGTCGTTTGTCTGCTCCGAAAGCAACTTCATCAGTCACTTCCCACTCTCGAGTTCGAGTTGAAGAGTCAGACGAGGGCGAGGGCAATACAGGTGAGGGTGAGGGTGAGGACGAGGATGAGGATGATGACAATGGCGAGGGTGAGGGCGAGGACAATGGCGAGGGTGAGGGTGAGGGTGAGGGTGAGGGTGAAGATGCGGGTGAGGGTGAAGATGAGGGTGAGGGTGAAGATGCAGGCGAGGGTGAGGGTGAGGGTGAAGATGCAGGTGAGGGCGAGGACAATGGTGAGGGTGAGGGTGAGGGTGAGGCTATGGTGGTAGATACGCCTATCACACCACCTAAGGTAGGCGTAAAGCGACCTATCATGTCCCCTAGTTCTCCCACCCGTGACGTCAAGGCATCTCGCCGCTCCATAGCGCAAGAAACTGCTCTTGCTACTGCTACTGACACTCCGCCTTCGCCATCATCACCTGAAGATCTTCAAGGGGCCTCTCGAATTGTTGGTGGATTTGCACGTGGTAAGGCCATTGGGAATGCACCAAATATGGCTGACCTTGGTATTTTTATTCACATGCTTCAATCCTAATTTACTAATTAATTTGAATTAGGTGATATTGGCATGGCAGCCTCTGTGGCTACAGTCCACAGAGGCAAACTTGTGGTTTTCACTTCGCGTGATGCTACCAAGCCTGCCTACTCAATTCGAGTCACCAAGGCAACCAATTTGGGTGCTGTACTCAACGAAGCCGCACTTCGCTTTGACGAATTGAAGTGTAAGCTTTCATATTATTTCAATGTCATTTGACTTACATATTTCAGATTGTCGAATTTCTGTATTGGAGAGTGAAATGTGGGACTTGAAGGGGACATTCAACTTGGCTGTTGAGTGTATCGACGAACTGGAGTGGGATGCTGACTCTTGTTTGACCATCCTTGCTGTAAGTTTTCCAGTTTCTTTGTCTTTATTGAATTTACATTATTTTGCAGGAAGCTACTCGCTTTACCTCTGGCTCCCTTGCCAGCATGGTACCGGGCAGTGCTGCTGCCATTAGCAGGAGTGTTACTCCTGCTATCACCAGCGCTGTCCGCTCTGTTGCCTCAGACGAGGTCACAGAAACTCAAGGCTATGAGGCCTTTGCACCCAACTCAGTCCAGCGCTATATTGCTGAGCGTTTGAAGGTCCCTTACGCTCACACCCCCAGGGGTAGTGACAAAGGGGGCGTTCATAATGCCTATCAGCGCTGGCGGGCGGTTGATGCTGCCCAAGCCAAGATTGATGCCCTTATTTCTGAGGGCAAGTGGGATGGTGCCAAGCCTAGCTCTGAGGCTATCAAGAAGGTTTTCTTTGACAGAACCTCCCACCACGATTGGAACAAGGTCTTTGTCAAGGCAGTGGAGCACCCTCTACTCCTTGACTTCTTGGAACAACGTGGTGGTGTTGATAGCAAGCACAAGATGTGGCATGGACGGAAGCCAACTCAGATGGTCATCTCTGAGGTAGCTGATGAGCTTGCAGCATTAGCTGCAAAGGTTGAGAAGGGCAAGGGAAAGGGAAAGGCTCAGGCTGAGGCCAAGAGTGGCAAAGGTGGAGCCTCTAGCTCCAAGGCTAGGAAGGGTAAAGCCACTGCAAAGTAGGTATATACTTACATGTCTCTGTACTGCCATATTTTTTGGCTTTGTCTTTTTTTTTTGAAAAAATCTGATTGATTCTGAGTGTCTACAAGTATGCTGACATGAGGCTTAGTTTGTTATTTAATTTAGGACTCATCCTTCTCACCATTTGTTTTACATTTGGTTTGCTGCCTTGTGCAGCTGCTATGCCTATAGAAGATCAATTTCCCAGCATTCTGTTTTCAGACTTTGCTGAGTTTATTTCTGAGAACTATGGCTCAGAAGTCACACTCTCTACTGTGCTTCTCATCTTGTTCAGCTTGACAAGTAACCCAGATCTCTTAAATCTGCATGCCAAACAGCAGGTGGCAGGTGGATCAAGAAAATGGTCAGAGTCCATTACTGGATGGATGACTGCATTGGCTAGAGCTATTTCAGCCAGACTGGGTGATGAAGCTACATCTTCTTTATTTCTTCCAGAGATAGATGTACCAGGAAACAAGTCAAATACAGAAAAAAACACAATTTTGGCAAAGAAATTCAACAAATTGTCTATTGTCTTAAAGCTAAGGCCTTACAACAAATCTGGAGTTTTGAAGCGTAAACTCAGGCCAATCTCAAATGCTTTGATCCAGCCGGCATTGGTTATATGCCCCAGTACCATGCAGTGTTCAACTGCAACTTGTAATGGTTGTGCACTTGGTCAAAATACTCGTGAACGGGATACTTCTGAAGTAACATTGCTTAAAGGAAGTGAATGTTTCTCCCATGTGCCAGTTCTGAGTGGTGTTTGCTCTCGGTGCCATTCTATATTCTATGCAGATCATGAGAGCTATAAAGAACCTGAATTTACTGGAAGAATGTCATTTTACTTAAACAATGCTAAGTATTTGAAGGTTGGGCAAAAAGTCTGGGTTGATCGAGTTGTCTCCAATGCTATTGTCAATGCAACAGATAGTTTTCATGCCTCTACTGCAGCAATCACAGAGTTCTGGAATGAAAGCTTTAACACTCAGCGATCAGTCTTTCAAATCACTAGACGGCATATTTGGAAAGCATTTGTACTTGAGATGAGTAGGCAAATGGCCAAGCATTCTGGCACCAATCTGGTTCTGGAGGATGGCATATCCATTGACTCAGTCACTAGCAAGGCATTTGAGGAGCTGGGTCAAAGTGGTATCATTGATGCTGCAAGGACCCATTCTTGCTCAGAATGTACTCATGAATATAAAAATGTGGCAGATACTATTCCCACACAGGCCACTGATCCTGCTGGTGTAGTTGGTGTCGATGAAAATAGTGCTGTTCCTGAGTACTCTGGTCCTGGCATTGAGCAACATCACCATGCTCAAGATGATGATGATGATGATGCTATGGATGTTGATTCAACATCTTCTAACTTAGGAAACTCTGATTCTGGTGAAGTAGAGTTGGTTAAAATGGTTGTAATGGATGGCATTGTGATGGGACCAAGACACTGTGCTATTGATGGTTGCATAGAAGCCCTTGCAAATGCTCACACAGGTGTCTTCTGTGTAGGTCATGAAGACAAAAGAATGGGGCGGTGTTGTGTAAAGGGTTGTGAGGCAAATCTTGTAGAAGGAACAAAAGCTTGTCAAATTCATCAGCAACAGTGGAACACCCATCGTGGAAGATATGGAAACCAATCCATGCTTGGAATGAGAAGAGCTCTAAGAAGAGCAGAGACAGAGACCCAAGATTGGTTGCCTGCCCAAACACGAGCCAGATTGCAGCATGATGACGATGATGCTCAAGAAAATAGTGGCACTTCCTATAAAAACTATTTTTCTGCACCACGATTTTACTGTGTTGAGACACTGTGTGCACCATGTGGAGTGGTCATAGCATGGAAGAAATTTGCCAAGTCAGAATCTCCTACCAAAATTGTCAAATTTCTGGAGGAAGTCTATCCTACTCCAGAGAGTAAACCAAGCTATGTCTGCATTGACAAGGCATGTGTTGTACTCAGACATATTGTCAAGCAAGGAGACTGGCCAAAGTGGGAAGATACTACAAGATTTATTGTTGACTCCTACCATTACATCAACCATCGGACCACTGACTATATCTGTCGTACTTGGTGTAATCCGGCACCTCTGAATGGCTCTGCTCCCAATCTTGTAACTGTTGAGCAAGACAACAGTGGTAACTTCTATTACAAAAGAGCTTTCAGTACTCAAGTAAGTGGTTACTGAATTTACTCTGTATTAGCTAGCTAAATAATGATTATTCAGGCTTGTGAGCAACTAAATGCTTGGCTGGGTGGCTTTCAGACAGTCTTGAACAAGATGTCTGTCAGCAACTTTGACTTTACCATCCATGCTTTATTGTTTTTGCATACTCAACGGGTAATTGCAAAGCAACAGAAGAAGAAGCAAAGGAATGTAGAAGAGAGCAGTGATGGTAGTGATGATGAGACAGGGGTTGATATTGAAAGAGATGATGAGGTATAAAGCTTTGTACTTTAGATAGTATTCAGATGTTTTTTATGTGTAGTTCAGATGATATTCAGGTGAAGTCCAGATAAAGTCCGGTGAATGTTCAGCTAATGTTCAGTTGATGTTCGGGTGATGTTCACCTGATGTTCAGGTGTTGTTCAGGTAGTGTTCGGGCGTTGTTCGGGTGGTGTTCAGGTAGTGTTCAGGTGTTGTTCGGTAGATGTTCAGATGACATTCATCTGGCATTCAGATAAAGTTTGGATGACCTTTGTTCACCTGAACATCACCTGAACATCACCTGAACACCATCTGAACATAATCTGAACCTGAACAAAGGGTACAAACAGAACCTGAACATTACCTGAACATTCGGTGAAATTCACCTGAACAATATCTGAACAATACCCGAATATCCGAACGTCACCTGAACGTCAGGTGAACATGTGGTGGACTGCGACATACACGATATTGATTCCGATTGTTGCAGGCAGTAGATGCAGGCGCGTCCCAAAGGTGAACATACGTGAACCACCGCTGTAACCCGGGCTTTCCCCAAATACTAGATTCGTGGTTCTCCCTAAGTCAACTAGCGACCCCAAACTCAGCATTAGTCCCAAGACGAAACGGCAGGCACTCTTCGAAAGCTGACTTGGCTTCGTCTATGGCACTTATTCAATGTAACTCCTGAACGTACCGCGCTGCAAGGTGCGCTGGAACATAGTTGGTCAATATAATACCTGTCATTCAAATCTAATGACACACGGACTTTATAGTTAGATCGGGGCCATGTTGCGCTCGAAGTATCCAGTAATACCCCCTGCTTGAGTTGAGTACCTACTGGTTATAGCTGGCTATACCTAATACAATATTACCAGCTACGACTTGACAGTATCCTCAGTTAACTAGTGTCAGATCTAGCTGCCAATTATTTAGTCAACTGGGTGTCAGATAGTTGACAAAAAGGAATCAACTGGAAGTCAGTTATACCTGGGTAGTCCCAGTTGACTGGGTCACTTCCAGTTCACTATTTCCAGTTGTCTAAACTTCTACTTAGTTAACTGGACCCAGATATATCCCAGTGCATTGAGTTAACTGGGATTTCAAATCAACTACGTTCAGCTGTATCCATACTCTGGGAGTTAACTGTATGCAGGAATACCTGTGTACATCCAGTTAACTACATTATTCAGTTGACTATTTACAGCAATATCTAGATGTGTTCAGTTAACTATACTCAGTAATATCTGTGTGGTCTCAGTTGACTGGTGTTAAGAGCCACACTCGCAGAGGCTCGGGACTACGCGGACCCGCGGGTACGCGGTTCCTCGTAGAGACACAGGGAGAAACGAGGGGAGCGAGTACGTACGGGCTTGGCTTCAGCTACTGGCTGCGCCTCCCACACTCTTGCGTGCCCTGGATTTCGGGAGAGTTCCTACGCGGGTACCGAGGGTACGAGCGGAGGCGAGGGGAGAGGGAGTGAGGTTCCTCAAGGAGGGGCGAGGGTGCGAGTGCGGAGAAGGAACTAATATTCGAACTAAGGTAACTGTAGGTACTGTACAAGACTATATACTAAGGAACACGCGGTAGCCGCGCGTCCGAGTCCGGGTACAATAAATACAGCATGTTCGAAATGTGTCTAAGTCCAAAGTCCGTGACAAGTCCGTGTAGCCGCGTGTCTGCGCGGCCCGAGTCCATAGCCGGATAGTGTAGTGGTGAATCTACGTGTAGACTAGTAGATAGTCTAGTGATAATGCGAGGGTCCGCCTCCGGCAGGACAAGTCCGTGTGACACCCGAGTGAACTAAGTGTGAGAACGATGAGTCCGAGAGCGAGAACAAATGAGTAAGAAACTTCGGATGCTTCGGATGCTTCGGATGGCTTCGGATGCGCTCGGACGCGTAACAGACAACTCGGCTTCGGATAGTACGATGAGGACGGCAGGAGAATGAATAGGACGGCAGGAGAAACTGGCTTCGGATCGGACTCGGACTCGGACAACGGCGAACTCTGACAACGGATGAGGAGAAAGCTTCGGACGACTTAGGCTCTGACTCGATGTGGGGGGGGAACAAGCTTAGTTCTTCTAACTACGAGTACAGGAGTTTTTGTAGCTAAAAGAACGGAAAGATCCGAAGCGAAAGGTACAAGGAATGAGTGATGGAATACACTAGTCAAAATATTAGAGTCCGCGACAAAAGAGATACGACAGGTCGGTCCGAGATGTTTGATCCGTTATCATGTGTATCCGGTGCGGGTCCGTGACGTCCGAGTCATGTGCGAGCGAGCCCGAGGAGTCGGAGAGGGGTTGATAGGAGATAGGGGCAGACGGAATACACGGAACGAAAGGGTTCCACCCTTACATCCCCCGGGGACTTTATGTGTTGACCCTCCGGGGCAACGTACACGGCGAGCAAGAATTGCGAAGTGGGAAGGTGGGTGGGTGAACCAAATAGTGGCGTGGGACAAAAGGAAGCGCGGTCACATGACGGATTGTTGATATTTCGTCGAAGTCCAACATTCACTCTTGCTCTCTCTCTTCACCACACCCAACACCGTCCAACCATGTCGAACACGCTACAGCACGTCCCCGCCCACACGACCGACGAACTCCGGACCATGAAAAAGAAGGAGGCAGTCATTGCCTACGAAACCGAGGTTCAGTACTTCGTCGGGATGGGCGAGGCAATGCCGGAACTGGACGACGACCACCGCGCAGACGTGGAATTGGCCGTTGCTGACATGGAGCAGCAGCAGGTGAGTGGTAAATTGACATTTCACGGAACTCGTAACTGATGGAGCATAGGACTGGCTAGCTGCGGCCGAGGAGATCCTGGTCGCGCGGGAGCTGCAGGGAAGCGTCGAGGACGAGGTCCGGGCGACGATGGCGACGGCGACCGGACAGCTGCTTGAAGCGCAGGGCCGCCTCGCAGAATGGCAGGCGGAGGACGCACGACAAGTGCAGGAAGCGCGGGACGCGGCTGAGGCAGAACGACAGAGGGAGGCAGAAGCGGAGGAACGACGGGCCCAGGAACTCCGGGACGCGGCTGAAGCTGCAGCAAGGAGACAAGCGGAGGTGCGTGAGGAACGACGAAGGGAAGCGCTCGCAGCTGAGGCGCGACGCCAGGCTGCGCAAAGACCGAAGCTGGTCGCAGGCTCCGGCACCGTCGGATCTGGAAGCGCCACGGCTGAGCGTCCGGGAACGGAGAAGACCTCGGACGTCATCGAAATTCCATCGGACGCTGAGGATGACAGCACCCCGGCTCCTCGTACGCGACGACGGGCCATCACGGTCCGCGCAGGAAAGCGGAAGGCGGTCGAGAGCGACCCTGGCGAACCCGAGACGACGCCTCGGGCGAAGCGACTCCGCAAGCGCACGGGAAACTCGGACGACGCAAGGGAGAAGACCCCACCACCACCAGCGCCTCTCGACGTCGCAGAATACGGGGAATACAACCCGGCAGGTAAGACAAACCGTCAGGTGTCCGAACGCGTACTAATAGCTCCCTTAGATGCGAGCTCGAGCCCCAACAACGTCGAGTGGGGGTGCGGGTTTGGCGCGTCCAAGGAGTCCTGCCCACATCAGCGCGTCGAGTTCACGGACGTTCGGCAGTGCTTCCGCTGCCAACAGGGCCAGTACATGTGCGTGGGCACCGGGTGTCATGCGTGCGGGGCTTGTACAGGATCCAAGGTGAAGTGCTCGCATGCAAAGACACGGAGCCGGCTGGGGAAGACAACGGAGACTGTGGCGTCGGGTAGCAAGACTGCGGGAGAGAAGGGGAAGCAGCGTGCGACGGCCGGACCGCGGAGTCGGAGTCGTCGGGGTAGAGAAGCCGGGGAGAGCAGCCGGGCGACGAGGGCGGCGTCCGGGAACACCGCCATGCCAGTTCTTGTGGCGGCGTGCGCAGACCACGAGCTCCGGACACTGGCGCAAGTCATGTCTTCGATGGACGCTCGGATCGCAGCGCTGAAGCAGGCGACGGAGGAAGCGGAGAGTACCCGGGCGGCAGCCACGAGGAGTCTGACCGCGCTGATTCTCCGGAGGGAGCTCGAGGATGCGGAACGGGCGGAAGCGGCGGACGAAGAGGAACGGGAAGCGGATAGAAGAGAACGGGAAGACGCGGACTTTGATGGGGAGTGAGAAGTGACAGAGTGAGAACAGGGAAAGGGCGCTTGGGCCGCCGGAGTAGGATTCTTGATATCACGTAGATACAAATATAACTGCATTTCTTGGGAATGAACAAAGAATAAGTGAGAGGATATAAGTCAAAGAAAAGGGACGCAGCGTGAAATCCGAAGAAGTCCGGGGTACTCGGACACAGAAAGGATCACCGGAGTCGTCGGATGGCGTGTAGGAAACTTCGGGAGTAGAACATAAGTATCGGAAACGAGCTATTAAATGAGAGAGGAGAAAAATGAGAGACGGAAAGTGACCGAAGTCTGGTATACAACACAGGGCGAACCCTGGTCTGGGTGGAAAAAATTTTAGAGTACTGGACGGTTAGGCTGCCGCGAAGGCGTCAAAACTCGGTCGTTCGTCATTTTTTGTAGTCCAGCGAAGTTCGCAGCGGGTTGAGGTTCCGGAAGGTCTTCGGAGTCGTCGGAGTCGTCGGGTTCGGGAGGCTGGGGAACGGGAAGGAGATGGCGGTGTCGGGCGTAGTATGGGATGACGCGGAATGCTGCGTAGCGTAATGTTGAAACGGAGCCGTCGAGTTCGGAAAGGACGTAGGATCCACCATGAGTGCGTCGGACGACAACCATAGGTCCCATGTAGCGAGGCATATGTTTGAGCGAATGATCTCCTTCTATCTTCTTGTCACGCACGAGGACGAGCTGTCCGGGAAGAAAGTTGAAGTCCTTGATCGTCCGGGCGAACCGACGTTCGAATTCTTCAAGGGAGGCGATCCGACTCCGAATGACTTTCTCGCGCATCCGTTCGATATCGTCCGGACGCTTCTGGAGTTGTCGGGCACGCATGGAGATAAGCTGTTCTGTGGTGAGAGTGGTGTTAAGGGCGCGTTCTAGGACATCGGAGGCTACCTTCGGATTCTCGATGTTGGACTGAACCCGATAGTTCGGACGATACGTCGTGCGACCGGTCTCGATGGCTTCGGCTAGCTGAGACCGAGCTGATGAGGAAGGGAAGGGGACCGGAATAGGAGGAGGGAGGGGTGCTTCGGACGGAGTCTTTGCCGGAGTGCTCGGAGTCGTTTCGAGCGGCTCGGAGAAACGGACGTCCTTCCTCTTCTGAGATGAAGTGTACTTCTTCGCAACTTCGGGCATCCGTTGCATGAGAACCTGCAAGAAGATTTCCTCTTTCTCTTCTTCCTCCAAGTCGAACGGACTCGGAAGCTCCTGGATGAACGCCCGAGACTCGGACTCGTCGGACTCGGTATAGTGGAAGGTGCTAACTTCGACCATGTTCGCGGACGCTACTCCGGAACTTGTGGCTGCAGGAGTGACGATCGGGTGAGGCGGCGCATCGCGATCCTGAGATCTGTTGTTGGCTCTCATCCAGTTGTCGACCTGATCTTTGAACGAGTCTCCGGGGAAGGAACGATTGATAGTTTCTCTGCTCGGGAGCACCATCCATCGGCCTTCTTCGTTCCGGCCGATCCATCCGTTCCGTTCGTATCGGACAGCATCCGGACACGAGCCCATCGTGTGGTAGAGGGAATGACAGAAGTGGCACTTGCGGGGAGGTCTCGGATCAGTCCCTTGTGGCGCGGGAGGAGGAGGAGGACGAGATTGCTGCGTTTGGGAAGGCTGAGGTGGCTGAGACGGATACTGATAGTTTTGTTGGGGAGGGACTGGCTGATAGGCATATGCTTGGGCGGTCGGAGGCGGAGGATACGGATAGAACGAGTTCGGATTATACGGATATTGCGGAGGAGGGGGGGGATACTGCGGATGCGATTGCTGAATCGTCATGAACTGCTGCATCATAGCTTGCAGGGCACGGATGTCAGCGGATTCGGTTTTGACCGGAGCCGGAGTCGTCGGACTCACAGTCGGAGATGTCGAAGACGTTGTGAGAGTCGCCGGAGTCGAGGTCCCGAGAATGAAGTTCGCTTCCGTATAGATCTCCGTGATCGTGTAAGGATCGTCCGGATGATGCTGCATGTGGACCATCGCCAATCTGTCCTTGATCTTTTGACGGGTGCTCGGATCGAACCCTGCGAGATAGTCCCGTCCGACGTCCTGGGTGGAGACGCTATTTTTGGAGAGGAGCCAGTTGGCAGGGACGAGGAACTTCCTGTGATAGACTCCGAGATCGTCTTTTGTGAGCATCGGGGTCTGGCACTGGAGAGCAGCGATAGTGGAAAGATCGGACGGACGCCATCGTCGTTCGTTATCCGATCCGGGGTAGAGCTTCCCGATACACGTTTTGAACGCTTCCCAGTCGTCTCCGTCGGCTGCATCGCCGCTGCTGCGCCAGATTTCCCAGTCGGAGTCGTCGAGATATCCGATTGTAGCTCGGATGAGATCCCGGCCTTCGACCTGAGCACGGGCAGCGAGGTACTCCACTTCGGAGAAGAAGCGATGGAGTCCTTCGGGCTTTCCGTTGAACTTCGGAGCGGTATGGTGACCGCGGACGGGCATCGTTGTGGCCATCGTAGGAGGAGGAATAGGGGAAGGTGAAGAAGTGGGCGGAAGGTTTTCGGATGAGTCGGTGAGTGATGAGGGTGTCCCGGATGTTGCGTCGTTTGACTCCGGAGTGGTTCGGTGAAAGGCTGCTGCGGGATTATAGAACAGACTGTGTCGGAGCGACGGAGGAGTAGGGCGTGATAGGATATCCGGATGTTCGGATTCTGGGCGTCCGGTAAGTGCGAACTGCCAAACAACGGTGTCGGGATCGGGAACCCAAGAGCGGACTATTTTGAACGGGAAATATGCGGATGTCTTCTCGAAGAGGAAGTTGATAGCCCGCTGCGTCGGACCTTCCGGAAAGATGTCGTGGAGAGGATCGGGAGGGAATTCGAATTCAATGACGGAAGAGGATGATTATGTGACGGTGAAACGGGGGGGGTGTCTTGAACTTTAAACCCTCGCGGTGGGCTCCAGAATGTAGTGGTGAATCTACGTGTAGACTAGTAGATAGTCTAGTGATAATGCGAGGGTCCGCCTCCGGCAGGACAAGTCCGTGTGACACCCGAGTGAACTAAGTGTGAGAACGATGAGTCCGAGAGCGAGAACAAATGAGTAAGAAACTTCGGATGCTTCGGATGCTTCGGATGGCTTCGGATGCGCTCGGACGCGTAACAGACAACTCGGCTTCGGATAGTACGATGAGGACGGCAGGAGAATGAATAGGACGGCAGGAGAAACTGGCTTCGGATCGGACTCGGACTCGGACAACGGCGAACTCTGACAACGGATGAGGAGAAAGCTTCGGACGACTTAGGCTCTGACTCGATGTGGGGGGGGAACAAGCTTAGTTCTTCTAACTACGAGTACAGGAGTTTTTGTAGCTAAAAGAACGGAAAGATCCGAAGCGAAAGGTACAAGGAATGAGTGATGGAATACACTAGTCAAAATATTAGAGTCCGCGACAAAAGAGATACGACAGGTCGGTCCGAGATGTTTGATCCGTTATCATGTGTATCCGGTGCGGGTCCGTGACGTCCGAGTCATGTGCGAGCGAGCCCGAGGAGTCGGAGAGGGGTTGATAGGAGATAGGGGCAGACGGAATACACGGAACGAAAGGGTTCCACCCTTACAATAGCACGTGAACATGCCCCTAGTGGCCCCTAAGGGGCCCGCCGGATGCGCCTATAACAGTACCTCCCCTTTAAGGCCGAGACCCATAGAGGCCTAGACGCTCATGACGCGCGGATGAGGTTGTGATGATGCGGTCTGTGCGTCATGGGCGTCCGTGGTGAGTCAGCCTCTGCGCGCACGTGAGCGGGGGAGCGCGGAGGCGAAGTGGGTCAGGAGTATAAGAGGGGCGGAGCCGCGGGTGAACGAGGCAACGAGATGGCTCCTCTCTACAAGCGCGCCCGCGATAACCACGACAGCCCCAACGATGGAAACGATGAGCGACGGCGGCGCGAAGAGAAACGGCGCCGGGAGGATGCGACCGTCGCGGAGGCGGATGCTCGCCTGGAGAAGGAGGCGCGGGTGCGGCGGCGGGAGAAGATGAGGGCGCGGAAGGCTGCGGAGGACGCTCGGGTGCGAGCGGCGGTCGCGCATTACGTTGCGACCCGCGGGCAAGGAACTGACAACGAGGACGAAGCCGCCGAGGAAGCGGTTAGCGCGGTTGCGGGAAGTAGTACGGGCCCTGGTACGGCGGAGCGGGCGAAGGCGCGAAGCAAGGAGGGGGCGGTGAAGGAGACGACGGCGGCGGAGGACGACGCGAAGGAAGTCGAGCCCAAAGGGCCGTTGCGCGACGTGCCGTGCCTCGGGTGCGTGCAGCGCAACTCGGAGTGTCACACAAGAGTGTGAGTGTTTTCTTTTTTTTTTTTCCCGTTTCGTTTTTCGCTGACTTGCACACCAGTGTCAAGGGGGCGCGTACGTGTTGGGAATGCAAGCAGCGACACGGCCGCTGCGGGACGGCGAGCGTTGGTGTTGCGGCGCGCGCGATGCCCGCGGTGAGCGCGGAGCCCTCCGTGGCGAAGGCGCTGGGCGAGGTGGCTGCACAGGTGTTCGACCTGTCGGTCGCCTCGCTGAATCGCTCGGAGACCCTCGCGCGGCTCGAGCGGAAAGTCGACGCGCTGACGGAGACCGTCAGATGGATCGCGGAGGTGATGGGGGCAGAGGGCGTAGCCGCGGGGGAGCGTGAGCTCAAGATGGCTTGGGCGAAGTCATCGGAGCGGATCGCGCCCGTCAGCGAGGACGACGCGGAGGGCGCGGGGAACGAAATGGAGGTCGATGAAGCGAAGGCGCCGTCGACAAGTGACACTGGCGACGCGGAGGACGCGGAGACAACGGACGAGGAGGAGGAAGAGGAAGAGGAGGAGGAAGGATGGGGATGGAAGGGAAAGGGAAAGGCGAGGGACGACGAGGAGACGAGCGAGGAGGACTGAGCGCGGGGCCGCGTCGAGCCGCGGCTCAAGGAAAAAAATCAGTATATACTTGTATCTAGCTTCTCTTTTTTTTTTCCTTTTTGGCTCTTGGTTTTTTTTTTTGTAATCTAAAATTGTCCAACGATAATCTACATGTGAGAGGATCAGCAAGGAAAAATAGTAACAAAGAAAATAACCGTAAGAGAACACGGAAAGAGGAAAGAAGAAGGAGAATCGTGTATAAGTGATGCGGAGAGGGTATGGAGAGAGCGGATGCGCGGATGCGCGGAGCGAGCGAGTTGCTTGTGATGGGGCGCGGATGCGCGCGGCTTGTCGTGTGTAGTGTTGTTGGGAATGCGCGGAGACGCGCGGAGACGGTAGTGAGGGATAATGATGGGATGCGCGGTACGCGCGGCGGAGGAATATCTACAAAATATACAGGCGCGGATGCGCGGGGAAGAAAAGAGTGATAAGTAGAAGCGCGGGTTACGCGGAAAAAAGAAAATAGAGAAAAGAGATGAAGGACCGCTACGCGGGTCCGGGCTTGTCAGGATAGCGCAAGTGAAACTCTGCGACGAGTTCTTGCGCGTTCCCGAGTTCATCCGCGGAGAGCCACGAGAATTCTTCATCGGTGTGCTCGTAACCGAGCCATCGAACGTAGTACTGAAGTTTTACTTTTCGTCGACGGTCGATTTTTGAGTCTACAATTTCAGCTATTTCAAATTCGTCGTTACCGTCGACTTCAATGGGAGGGGGAGGGGATTGAACGCGATCAGGGATTGTGTTAGGCGTCTCGGGTTCAAGCATGGAGACATGGAATACGGGGTGGACCCCGCGGAGATTTTCCGGGAGACGGATAGTGAAGGACGAGGGTCCGGCTTGGTGAATGATTTCGAACGGACCGAGGAATTTCTCCGCGAGTTTGTGCGAGGGGCGCGTGGTACGGAAGAATTTGGCCTTCACGAAGACTTTTTCGCCAACCTTGAAGTCCGGCGCGGGGGCGCGGCGACGATAGCTGGTCCTTGATAACGGGCTTGCGCCTCGGTCATCGCGGTACGCAGCTCTTGGTGAAGCTCGTCGAGGTTGGTTACGAAGTCTCGCGCGCGGGCCGAGGCGAGGTCGAGGTCGGGATTAAGGGAGAGGTTGGGGTGGTAGCCTTTGTTCGCGAAGAACGGGGATACTCCAGTGGTAACACTAGGAGCGTTGTTGAATGCGAACTCGGCGAGGGGCAAGAGGTCAGCCCAGTTATCCTGTTGATAATTGCAATAAACACGTAAGTACTGCTCGAGGGTTTGGTTAGTACGCTCCGTCTGACCATCACCCTCAGGATGATAGCCTGACGTGAAGTGGAGCTTCATGTCTAACCCTTTTCCCAATGAGCGGAAAAAGCGGGAGACGAACTCGGAGCCGCGGTCAGACGTGACGTGCGCGGGGACTCCGTGTTTAGAGAAGACATGAATAACGAATAACTTAGCTAGACCTTCCGAAGTAATGGTATCGTGACATGGAATGAAAATCCCTTGTTTTGACAAACGGTCCATTACGACGAGGATGGAGTCGTATCCGAGGGATGGCGGGAGTTTCTCGATAAAATCCATAGAGATCGAATCCCAAGGTCGAATGGGGACGGGGAGTTGTTGTAGCTTGCCGTAGGGTTTGTGACGCTGGGGCTTGCTACGCATACAGGTCGTACAGGACTTGCAATAATGTTGAACGTATTCGCGAAGTTTTGGCCACGTATACTCGCGGCGAACGAGTTCAATAGTCTTGTTCTGGCCGTAATGTCCAGCGAGGATGTGATCGTGTTTGAAATGGAGTACGCGGAGGCGAAGATCTCCGTGGTCGGGGACGTAGACGCGGCCATCGAGGCGAAGTAGGTTGTCTTCGGAGCGCGACCACCGCGGTTCGAGTTTGTCGAGTCGAGCTTTAGTGACTGGATCTAAAAGGTAAGCAGCAATAATATCTTCGTGTAACTTTTCAGTGTCCATGATGATGGAGCCGCGGAGCGCGGGCTCCCAGAGATAAGTTGCGCGGATAGACGCGGTCAATTGTTCGTTCGAGAAAATAGGCCTACAATTCTGAGGATTGACCGTAGCGTAGTCATCACCTCCCTCCCTAAGGTAGACGTCCCAACGTCTGGTGAGGGCATCAGGCTTGGAGCCGAGCCTTCCGGGACGGAAGCGGATGAGGAGGTTGAATTGCGAGAGATATTCGGACCAGCGCGCTTGCCGGCGGGCCAGAATCTTGGTGGTCGAGAAGTATTCTAAATTCTTATGGTCAGTAACCACGTCAATTGGCATACCAGAACCTTCGAGGTAATGTCGCCAGACGCGGAAGGCCTCGAAAATGGCTAGAAGTTCCTTGTCGTGAACGTCATAGTTCAGCTCTACAGAACTGAAGGTACGTGAGTGAAACGCGACTGGGTGGATTTCACCATCAGGAGTGTAAATGGAGAGGATCGCGCCGAGCGCGTAGTCCGAGGCGTCCGTCTCCACCACGAGTGGTGCATCCGGTACCCAGTGCGTAAGCACGGGGGCCGAGGTGAATGCTCGTTTCAGAGCTTCGAAGGAGTCGCGTGCTGCTTGATCCCAATTCCAGGGTAGTCCTTTGCGCGTGCGACGGGTCAGAGGTACCACAATATCCGAATAGTTACGGATGAAGCGGCGGTAAAAGTTGGCGAAGCCTAGGAAAGATTGAATGTCGCGGATCTTCCGCGGCTCCGGCCAATCTTGGATCGTCTTGATTTTCGAGTTGTCCATGGTGAGACCTTGCGGGGAGAGAATGTAACCGAGGTATTCTACGGTGTCCGCGTGGAACTCGCATTTGTCGGCGCGCGCGTAGAGCTTGTGCTTGCGGAGCCGGCGGAGTACCTCCTTGACGTGTTTCTTATGATCTGCCATGTTATCAGAGTAGATTAGTATATCATCCAGATAAATGATAACATAGACGTCAAGGAGGTCAGCAAAAATGTCGTTCATGAAACGCTGGAACGCGGAGGGCGCGTTAGTTAACCCGAAGGGTACGACCAACCATTCAAAGGAGCCGTAGCGGGTCCGGAACGTAGTTTTCCATTCATCTCCCTCGGCGATGCGAACCAGATAGTACGCATGCCGTAGGTCGATTTTGGTGTACACCGAGGCTTTGCGCGGAGAGTCGAGGAGATCCGAGATAAGGGGCAAGGGGTAGCGGTCTTTTTTCGAGACGCGATTGAGACCGCGGTAATCGACGCAAAGTCGAAGGGAACCGTCCTTTTTCTTGACAAAAAGTACGGGTGCGCCGTGGGGCGACTTGCTGGATCGTATAAATCCAAGTCCGAGGTGTTCGTCGATGAACTCCTTTAAAGCCTGCTGCTCTGATTGCGAAAGAGAGTACATGGCGCCGACCGGAGGCGCGGCGCCGTCTTCGAGTTCAATCTTGAGGTCATAGGGTCGGTGTTCAGCTAGTGTGTCGGCCTTTCCTTTGCTAAAGACGTCGGCGTACTCGTGGTATTCCTCGGGTACCGCGGATAGGTCGGGATCAGCTACACTAGCAGCTCTGGCGGAGGTAGTTTCGGGTCGTATCATAATCTGGAAAACCGTGGACCCCGCGAGTCGGGACGCGGTGCGGAACGCGGCCGCGTTGACGAGCGAGATATCAGGTCGAGAGGACGAAGTCGGAGCCGAGGTCGGAGTCGGAGGTGTCGTAGAAGGCGAAGGGGATGCTTCAATGCAAGAGGTAGCGCGCGCCGCGGACGGCGCGCAAGCGCTTAAACTAGGAGTGTCGAGGTTTGGGGAACGGAAGATGATGCTGCTCTGAGCCCAGTCAATCAACGGATTGTAGCGGGAGAGCCAGTCGTATCCAAGAACCACAGAGCAAGACGGATCCAGAGGAGTCACAAGACAAGTGACGGTCATATTGTCGCCAGACGGGAACCGGAGATGGATATCTATAGCTTCAGTAATGAAGTTGTTAGAAGTACCATCAAAGAGCAGTAGTTTAATAGGAGCTATAGGGTATGTAATGAGTCCATGTGAACGAGAAAACATAGTATCTACGAAACAATGGGTCGAGCCAGAATCAACGAGAGCACGAAAGTGAGCGAGGGAGTCCGAGAGCGAATTAGACGTAAGTAGTAAGTGAAGCGCGGAAGGCGAGGAAAGCGCGGAACCGTTTAATCTACAAACTGCCGGCCATAGAACAGGAGGGCAACCATCACGAGCCGGAGACTCGGAGGCGCCGATTAGTTTTTCGACTCAGCGTCAGAGATGTGCGCGGCGGATTCCGCGTCTTCCGCGGGCTCCGTGACAGCAGCGCGTCCTTTGGCCTTCTTCTGACTCTTGAGGCATTTGTTCGCCTTGTGCCCCGCGCCGCCGCAGAACAAACAAAGCTCGTTGTCGAAACGTCGTTGACGTTCTTCAGGAGTCAGCTTGCCGTTGGCGCCGAGGTGAGTGGAGTCTTTGGAGGCCGCGGGTGCGCGGGGAGCCGAGGACGAAGATTTCGAAGAGGAGGGAGCGGAGGATTTAGAGGACGGGGTGGGCGTGGTGGACGATTTCGCAGGCGCGGATTTCTCGGAAGCGCGGGTGTTGCGCGTACGCTCGGCCTCTCGCTCCCAGTGACGCTGGTCAATGGCCTGCGCGAGGGAGCGGAGCCGCGGGAGCGAGCCCGGCTTCGGGTGGTTCAGGAGTGCATCCTTGATTCTGTCCGGGAGACCCTGGTAGTAACGGTGCTGGAGAGCCGCGGGGCCCCAGGACACCAACGCAGAGTGCTGTTGGAACAACACGTTATACTTACTGATACGCTGCCTGTCCCCCATCTTGAGCTGGTCCAGTGCCGCTTCGGCCTCCGCGGTAGCGTCAAACGCACCAAAGTTCTCTTGGAGAACTTGAACGAAGGTCGAGTAGCTATGGAGCCACTCGGGGTCCGCGGCGTCATCAATCAGCTCGGGCTGAAAGTAGGCGAACGCGTTCCCCTTGAGGTACGAGCAGGCAAATGTCACCTTATCTTCGTCCGAGGCGAGCGAGGGGGTGGCGGCGAAGTAGAGTTTGAGTTGGACGAGGAACGTGTTGAGTTTCAACGGGTCGGAGCCGTCATAAGGGTCGGGGGTGCGAGGTTTGGGACGGGAGACGGAAGGAGCGGCGGGGGTAGCGGATAACTCACGATGGTGGATGTCCTTGATCTCTCTGCTGAGCGCGGACAACGCGTTGAGGAAAGCGTGGTCCGCGGGGCGGAAGTGGTCCTCAGAGCCGTTGTCGGAATCCCAGGGGCGCCGCGGTCCCGAACCATGGGACGAGGGTTGCCGTTCGTCGTCCGCCCGTTCTGACGCGTGGTTGCTCGGCGGAGGCGAGGGTGCGCGGTTACTCGGCTGAGGCGAGGGTGCGCGCTCCTCCTCGTTCGAGGGGATCGAGCGTGAGTGGATTGGCGAAAGGGGGTTGAACGGGTTGAACGGTGCGGCGGGTTCGGACTTGGGGGTTCTGGGAACTAGAGCGGGTTGCGCGGGGACGCCCGAGGCGACCGTGGGGGAGCGGAAAGAGGGTATGGCGGACGAGGACACCGCGCGCGAACGCGGAGCTGCGGGATCCTTACCCTTGTTCGCGTGGCTGCGCGCGTGGGCCGTGGAGATCAGCGGAGAGACAAGGGTGGCAGCGGCCTGTTGGCTCACGCGAGTGGAACGCGAGGAGCCTGCTTGGTTGTTGCCGGCCATGACGTTGGCAAGGACTTGCGGGGACGAGAGCAAGAGCTGGGTTGTGAGTTCGAATATACTGTTAAGAGCCACACTCGCAGAGGCTCGGGACTACGCGGACCCGCGGGTACGCGGTTCCTCGTAGAGACACAGGGAGAAACGAGGGGAGCGAGTACGTACGGGCTTGGCTTCAGCTACTGGCTGCGCCTCCCACACTCTTGCGTGCCCTGGATTTCGGGAGAGTTCCTACGCGGGTACCGAGGGTACGAGCGGAGGCGAGGGGAGAGGGAGTGAGGTTCCTCAAGGAGGGGCGAGGGTGCGAGTGCGGAGAAGGAACTAATATTCGAACTAAGGTAACTGTAGGTACTGTACAAGACTATATACTAAGGAACACGCGGTAGCCGCGCGTCCGAGTCCGGGTACAATAAATACAGCATGTTCGAAATGTGTCTAAGTCCAAAGTCCGTGACAAGTCCGTGTAGCCGCGTGTCTGCGCGGCCCGAGTCCATAGCCGGATAGCACGTGAACATGCCCCTAGTGGCCCCTAAGGGGCCCGCCGGATGCGCCTATAACAACTGGTACTTTCAATTCAAGTATCAAAAGTGCGGACATTAAACAGGCAATGCTACTCGTATGGGGGTAGACTATGCTAATGGGCTAGAAATATTGAAATATATATATATATATATATATATATATATATATACTGTAGTGATCCTAAACGGGGTGGTTAGGTATTGATCGGTGCGAGAGAGGCTGCCTCCAGCTAGCCGTTCTGGGATCCTTTGTAGATAGGGTGTAGTTAGTACAAAATAATAGCAGAGAGATTGACCGTAGTGGTTCTTTCAGGCTGTGAGAGCGTTTGCGAGCTGTTGATAGCGCAGGGCGGCAGAAGCTGTAGGTGAGCAAGTAAATGTAAGGGGACACTCCTATTTTCTCCTATTCCCCCTGTCCCTCTCCCTTCCTCCTCGTTCCTTTCTCTTTCCTTCATCCCACGGACTCTTACTTATATCCCTTTCATTCCCTTTCGTTCCCTTTCCTTTCCACTTCCTTTCCGCCCACTCCTTTCGCATCCGAGCCACGTCCGGTGACTCCGAAGTCTTCCCGCACTTCGGACTCGCTCGGACTTGCTCGGACTCGTCTATACACCTCGGGGCTCGTCCGGGCTACCATTACCTCTTTCCCCCACTTCGTTACTCTTCACCTCTCCTTCCCCAGGTTGCTGGCACAACTCTGGTACATTCCCCTTCCACTTCATTATCACATGCCCCCTCGTACCTTGTGATATTCGTTCGGACTTGTGGCTGGTGTACTGTACAGTTATCCCTTCATTCCTCCCACGCTACTACAGTATATACTTCGCTTCCTAGCATGGGGAATCCTTATCCTGTTCTCTTTGGATTCTCCCTCTGCTAGGTGAGCAGCTCTCTCATGTATTGTAGTTAGCCTTATTCATTATCTTTGGATTCTCCCTCTGCTAGGCTTGCGCTGTCGGCCATCTTGAGGTTGCCCTTACAGTAAAATGCAGAGGGCTGGAACCTCGGGTGAAGGCGCTGAGGGCTGGTTACCTCGTGGACAAGTCCTGGCTATGGAGATGGCGGGTTTCGAGCGAGCTGCGAGCGAGATCCTGAGTGGGAGTTGACTGATTTATTGGGGAAGGTAGGTACAAGCTAAATACTGGTACCGGTGAATATAGCGGAATCCGGAAGAGAAAGGCATATGAAGGGATTTGTTGTACATTTGAGAGGAGAAAGGGAGGTAGGATAAAGACGGCGCGATGAAGGGGATGGTAGTAAACAAGGGTGTTGTGTTGGTGTGTGAATGATAACTAATGCACATGATCCAGGGTAAGTCACCTGATTCAGAACATGTATGTGTCTAAACCAAGGCGAAGCCTTACAATACAGTACACACTAGCATCTAGATACATGTCTAAGCAGGGTTACTCAGATGTTGTGATATCAAGAACATCAAAAGAGATCAAGTAGGTATTTATCCATATTCAGTGATCTCAAAGTGGCACACATGAGGAACCAAGTTATAACTGGATGAATGAGTGATATATCATGTTCTTCTTCCTTTCTAGTATTGAATAGGATGGTATGACAAGTTATCATCAAGTAGGGGAGATTGAGACAACTTCTCTAACACTCTTCATGCTTCACATGTACTTATCATTCCAATATGCACCCATAGCTATTCATCTCTTTGATGAAGACTGATCATGGCATTTCATTGAATACTAGTTTAGAATGATAATATCTTCAACTACTGAGCATTAGAAAGATGTCTCAGACTGTCAGCTAGTTCATACCTACATGACCTCTTTTAATGTTCTTGATATCACCACATCTGAGTAACCATGCTTAGACATGTATCCAGATTCTAGTGTGTACTGTATATATATATATATTTCAATATTTCTAGCCCATTAGCATAGTCTACCCCCATACGAGTAGCATTGCCTGTTTAATGTCCGCACTTTTGATACTTGAATTGAAAGTACCAGTCAACTGAGACCACACAGATATTACTGAGTATAGTTAACTGAACACATCTAGATATTGCTGTAAATAGTCAACTGAATAATGTAGTTAACTGGATGTACACAGGTATTCCTGCATACAGTTAACTCCCAGAGTATGGATACAGCTGAACGTAGTTGATTTGAAATCCCAGTTAACTCAATGCACTGGGATATATCTGGGTCCAGTTAACTAAGTAGAAGTTTAGACAACTGGAAATAGTGAACTGGAAGTGACCCAGTCAACTGGGACTACCCAGGTATAACTGACTTCCAGTTGATTCCTTTTTGTCAACTATCTGACACCCAGTTGACTAAATAATTGGCAGCTAGATCTGACACTAGTTAACTGAGGATACTGTCAAGTCGTAGCTGGTAATATTGTATTAGGTATAGCCAGCTATAACCAGTAGGTACTCAACTCAAGCAGGGGGTATTACTGAAGTATCTTCGCCAAATCATGATTGTGAGCCCGTACTTGTGAGTCACCTTTCCCTCTCACGCTCCGTAAGTTCTTTGTTGCCGGGTAGTTCTGGCTTCTGACTCTTGGCTTTGCCTCTCCCTGTATCAAAATCAATGAGCTCGAAGCTCGAGCGCAGCACCAACATTCTCCTCATCACTGTTTATTCCCATCTTACAAGTGGCGCCCCTAGCAGCTCGTTTTGACGCGCCTTTTGACGCCATATAGCCTGCGTGCCCTGGCATGCGAGGTATATTAGTGCCACCGTCACACGTCTACGAACTGGATACATAGCGCTCGGTGCAACAATAGTTACTGTCGACGCCTTTGAACACCATCGAGGTGAACACGTCCGGGTAGAGGCCAGCTATCTCCTATCACACGCCTGCAGGAACGGTTGTACTGACCTCATGGCCTTATAGCTCCACGTCCTCAATCGGCGACACTCGCCCTACCTGCACCCCATAGCAGGCGTCCCTACACCTCTGTTTCCCCGTCGCATCCAGAACGTCCTGCATGTGATTGCGGGCTCGACATTGTTTGAATGGCGAGTAAAACATGGCGACACCCTGTTCCCACTTCTCCTCGCCATCCTCGACGCCCTCATACCGCTGTGCTTCTAGCACGCATTCCTCTCAAGCAGGAATCATGCACATGCCGCCACCGATTCTCAGGCCGGCCTCGAATACCAGTTTGGCTCGCCACCTCTCTCTTTTTCTAGCTCCCTCCTCTCCCCCAAAGGCCCATGACACCAGGTCCCTCCCAGCATTTCTTCTTGATCAACGAGATACGGAAGAGTCTCGAAATAAACACCATCTACCGTCCCCTTACAGTGGCGCGGATACCCCGCTCCCTGCGACCTCTGTCAGACGCTAGTATGCTCGGCCGAGATACCTCGACGTTGTCAACCACCACTCTCCCATGTACCAAGTCCTGCGCGCATAGTGTCGTGCTCAAGACTGAGTACTGAAGCACGAAGTACGAAGATCACTCAACCACGCGGTGGATTTTCTCCCCTTCCATCTCTGGCATTAGTCCCCGTCCCTGTCCCTGCAGTATCACACCGACTACCTCGAGCACATAGTACGAAGTCAAAAGTGATGAATCATGCACCTTCTATCGACTGACAGTCGAGTGGTTCTCAGCAATCTGCCCCCTCCCGCCACCACAGACCTCAACGCTCAGCATCTACCCTTTTCCCTCCCTAAAAATAGCTGTATCAGACTCAATACTTCTGCCAGACACACGTTCACGCCTTCCAGCACATCACGCACCAACAACACCACCCCTCGGCCCAGGTGTGGCCTTCGCCTGTCAAACAGGGATGGGTTAGTAACAGACGTAAGTATGTATACAAGGATTGTATATACGAGGCCGAAGTCGTGGAGTGGGTATAAAATCAACAAAGTGTACAAGAAGTAGGGTATAAGAACAGTAAGCGATAAGGGCATTTGGCACGGCGTTGGAGGCAGACATCGTGTTTCGAAGCGGCACAAAATGTAACGGCCAGAAGAAAAGAAGTCATGAACTGATAAATACAGGCGTAGCGAGTGGAATAAGGATGCAAATATAAATCGAGAAGAAGGCAGAACATGATAACGTAGTTGCCTGTCGCGTTGGGCGAGCGACGATAGCCACATACGTGCATACATATCTGCCCTTAGCGTATACGAGACATGGTCTACGGTGTGTTTGATGACAAGGGGGGATCCGATCCGCGGGGTCTTGTTTGAGGAATACACTGGGTTTTACGGTGGTGGATGGATGGATGGACGGCCTTCTCCCCGATGGTTCTTCTAGGGGTGTATCCGCGTTCGGGTAAGTTACGGGTATGCCGATTACGCACGGTGTTCCGCTTGTCCACCCGTTTGAAACGTTTCGAGCGCAGAGAGAATGTCCCTGGGTCCCTGCTATCTACTTCGCACGGAGAGACGCACGATTGGTGGGTTTCCTCCCCTCGATCGCTCGATCACTACCCTCCTCTCCTTATTCGCGCTCCCCATAGTAGAAGGAAACGAAATGCCCATCGACGTCTAGCACAAGAGCAGGACACGCATTCGGTGCATGGGAGGGCTCGACACGAGTTGTCACCACGTGGTTTGGGTGGTCATCGATTCATCGATCGGCAACGGGAGGCATAGGCGCAAGTAGAGGGTGAAATTTGCGCTCAGCTGCGAAGGGTTTTGCGTATCAGTGAATCTTTTCTCCCCGAGAGCTTGTGCCATGGCCCCTTCCAGCCTTTTTGCGTATTCCGAAGACGTCTGTTCATCGCCATCAGCCCACAGTCGTGAGGCACTCGCATGGGCCCTGTCTTTGGAAGTATCATCATACGTGAGCCCCTTCTCACCGCGGCCGCAGCGCTCAGCGCCCAACATTCAACGCCGAGTCCACTTACGCTCCTCTTTGACTCCCTTCTCGTCGCCTTGCAATTTTCACGAGTAATAAGGGAGGTTCTTCTGATAGCCGGCTCCACGTAAGTATAATGAATACAGCGCCGTGACCAACCCTTGGGTGTCGACTGTCGCCTGGGGCAAGTAGTTGTGACGACCGAATCATGCCTCCCGTTCTTGTTTTTGGTTCTGAACGCGTTGATAGCCTCTATTCGATACCTTCCCGTAGTTTTATTCTTCGTCTATGCCCTTGCGAGCCCTCGAAATCTAGCGCCGAAACGCTGTCAACAGGGGAGCAAAGCCTCAGATTACGAGACGGCAGTGTCCATTCCCGAGGCGGGCCGACATAGTTCGTTGCCACGTTTCCCGTCATGGCAATCCCTCCTCTCACTGTGGACGAGAGAGACATCGCTCCGCGTGTAGCGCTGAGTCAAGTACTTGAGATTGCGGAACGCGCATGCATACTTGAACCCATCGTATTGAGTCCTGGGATGAAACAGGTATACTCGAAAAGGCAGAAAACATGGCCGAGGAGATCTGTACGAAGCGGGCCGTTTAAACCAAGGACCAAAGGCTTCTGCAAGTCGATGTCCGTGCTAGGGCAACTGAGGGTTTCGTGATGTTGTTGTGGTAAACCGACGTAGGTTTATCTTCTATCGTAGGAACCCGGTTGGCTGTATTGTCTGCAGAGGCGATTTGGGTCCGTGACTGGGTAGCGATGATGGCTTCGCTTATAGTCCTTCCCTCGATCGTGAAGCAGGAATCTATATTTCGCCCCTCATGTGGTGGCATGGCGAATGCTCGAAATGGTGGTCACCTCCCGTCCCTCGTACGTGACAGGTTCCATGGGAGGCTGGGTGGGTAGTGGTTGGATTGAGTGCGCTGTGTTATCCGATCTTGAGCTCGATGGTGCAAACCCGACGCGTTGAGGGTCTACCCAATGAGCTAAATTAGATCGAGACACGTTTGGGCAGCAATTTGTAGGCTCAATGATCTAGTGGACGGCTGCGAGGCGTCAAGATACTGCGGAACAAGCTGTAGGAAGTTAATCAGGGCGATTGGTCTCATCTGGTTGGTGGAGACTCACCAAGTCGTCTTAGCTGTCCCACTACCGCTATCGCGATGCCCATGGTCCTCGTGTCGCGTGTGTCCTTGGAGATGAAACTCCTCGTCGTTCGGCCTCTACGCCTTTCTCTTCACTCTCGGGGCCTATAACAACAATCGGCCTACATTTCTTCTCCGTGGCCATTTGGCGTAGCAAGGGTGCTCTTAGCGACGTAAATGCGTGTTCTTGACCAGACGCCGCCGACAAGAGAACTAGACCGGGGAGTCCAGCAACCAGAGAAGGAGTGTCGAGAATGAACGGAGGTATTCGTTCTCCTCGTTAACCGTAACAGCTTTGGGACCATTGTCCTCTTCTTCAGAATCGTTTTTCGAAGGCTACATCTTGCTTAATGGAGACTGATCGAAGCTGTTTGGCACTGAATATGAATTCGAGCGGTTCAGACGAGGGAATATATCCAGTGCGCGCCAAACCAGGGAGATCGTATGATTGTGACTGCCTAGATTATTGGAACAAAAAGCCATCGCATAAGAAGTTCGCGTCATGTACGGATGAGAGTTAGAGTTGCTCTATTTGGTCAGGAGGTCCATGCCAAACAAGTAAAGCTAATTTACCGGGCGCTTGATGTCTGATTCTCCTACGTAGCAAGTCCAACGCCAGAACTCCGGTAAGTAGCCATCGTGTGCGACATCTACCCTACTTTACTGAATTTCTCTGCTCACAGAACTTGGCTTGATCTCCGTTGGCGCCGACCTCGCGATCTCTTCAAGCTCCCTACGACATTACCATGAACGATGCAAGTGACGGTTATGCTGTGAATGAAGATAAACAGGAAGCGGTGGGATTAGTGGTGGTGCATATTGTATAGGTACGTAGTATGTTCTGTCCGCAGAGAACGATTGTTGATCCACGCTCTCACAGTGAACTCGGACGTCCTCGATCGATTAGAAAAGTGGGTCCGGGACGGCGCTGTGAGGTCTTCGTGGGCGGGGTGTGTTCGAATTCTTGGTATCTGGTACGTCCTTTTCTGGAGCTTCGTTTCGCCTTTCTTCTGTTCGCTCGCGTTATGCGCTATCCCTCCTTTCCCACATCCGTTCATATGACTCTCTTCCTTCGCATCCCTCCCGTCTTTGTACTCGTTCCCCTTGTCTCTGTTCATATCCTCTCCAATCCCTCCCTCCGACCCTTCCCCTCCGTTTGCATTCGTTTTTATTCTCATCCCTTCCCTCCAATAGTCTCGTTGCTATTCGCCGTCCTCTTGCCTCCTCTCGTTGCGTGTCGCCTTCCATCTATTTTCATTCGTTCCGTTTCCAACTCACTGTATCCGATTTGACTTTTCATTCTCACAGATGACCGACGCAACAACGCAGCGAACTTGGAGACAACACCGTCATTGGACGGGATATGAGGTGCGATGTCGAAGAGTGCGTGAGGGATGGAGCGGATGGTGGATACCAACGAACTAGAAACAGGTCAGCCACTAGGCGTTGACACCGTACGTACGACTGCTCATCGTCGTTCGCTCCAGCTACTTCAAATGCATACAACTCAACACAACTTCCTTCTACCCATCCTTCTCTTCCTCCTTACCGTTGTAAGTCCATGTTCTTGCCCTTCGTGACTCTGCTAACGTGCCACTCGGTTAGTATGAGCACCTAAGCGACGGGAAGCGTGACAAGATTGAGCGGGCGGTAGGTTACCTGACACACGACGAGTTACAAGTGCTGTTACGCGAGAAAGTGGTCTATCCCTAGACACCCAGGTTCGGGATGAAGCAGACGCTCGCTCGCTGGCTGACGGACGTTTGCGTCTATGAATGACACATGGAGCTACGGTACCGACTACAAGCAAACCTCTCAGAAGGCGGAGGCTACCTTGCTTGCTTTGGCGTTCAATGTCTCTTCATGTGCTCTCGCCTCCTCCCACCGACTCTTTTCTCTTACGCCACCTCCGCGCTTTCAACGATGCTGAGCACCCGACACTCACCGGCCACCTCCCTCGTCCCTCCCACATCGTCACCGTATCACGTACCTCAAACCCACAAGGCAGGCGTCAGTTGTTTCCCTACATCCACCACCTTGGCTTCCTCATCCTTTCCCCCCGCACTCCCCCGCGTGGCTTTCTACGCAGCCTTGGCGCTCTAAGCAGCTCCCTCGCTGAAACGATTGCCCCAAATTCCACCATCTATAGCGTCTCTGATACCCTTCCTCTCCCTCCGATCGAATCAGGATCTCGGGCGTCTTGGCAGACGACGAATGCAACTAAGCGTGGAATACCGTGCACATACTCGAGAGCATCCGGCTCCCGGCTCCCGACTCTTTCGTGAATCACCGACGTCTTGCTTCCATACAATCAATTAACCAGCAGGCCTTGACGCGTTGCGATTTGCTCGTACCCAGCATCTCAGCCTCTCCATATTCCTCCCTCGAACTCCTGCCATTCGCTTTCAACCCAGCCTCCCGATTCAACCTACCCGTTCCTCCGTCTCGACGAAACAGCTACCACAATTTTATGACTTCAATATATCAATTATCGCCCCGCTCTGCGTGCTTGCCCGAGCGCCGTTTTATCCACGCAAGCTCTAGACTCTAGCATGAATAGAGAGTCCACAACGCCGCCGTTCGCCAATTTTTCAACTCCCCTGCGACGACCTCGATATTGCGGACTCCTGCTTCTGATCGGGACCATTCTATTGCGCCTGATGCCGCACAGCGTTAACCCGTGGATATTGGAAACCCTTCGTCTGTGGTGCAGGTGTCTAACCGTGTGGCCATCCCCGCCCTCGTAGGCCTGCGCTGTGAAGGTATTCAACGCCTGCCCACTTTTTTACTCCGTCGACCGCGAAATGCATCCAGACATGATCATCGAGGGACTGCCCTCGCTTCTACCTGACGCGCAAATGCACAGAAGAACGGCTCAACGTCGTCCTAGTCCTTTCTCGGCTCCCAGCTGCCCTCTGCGCTATTTATCACCATCGTAGGGCCCTGTGGAGTGCAGACGTGTCCACTCAGCACCCACTGCCGACGAAAAACTTCGGGAGCCGCGCTGGACGTAGCAATATTCGCGGACTCTTGAGGTTGATACACGCGGCTGGATATTCAGATCTAGCTCAGATCCCCTGATCCTTGCTGGACTCCATCATCGCGTACGCTACTTCGTCGCCGCCTACGTCTATATCGATCGTTGCGGGCTGGTTCTGTCTGAGAATATGGAGTCGACGCGGTTGTGGGGTTGGGTATGAATGGCATAGGGTGTAAGTCGGTGGGAGTGATGACACTGCTCGAACTGCAATCACAGCACTGAGGTCGATCGATAGCATAGTGGAGAAAAGATGTAAATACTGACAGAAAGCAAACAAAAGACAGATATATGTTCATAAATGCATACTTTGGAGTGAATATAAAACATTGCTGGCATGATTACCCTGATTCACTGTGCATCGTTTGTACCATCCTGCGCCCGCGCTTTCCCCCTCTGTTTGTTCGTGAAACGAAGAATCCCCCGAAGCCCTGGAACGAACTCGAAGGGAAATACACCTCCACTCCTACGACTGGGTGTGTGCAAATCCGGCGTCGTGACTGATAATACATCGTGATATACGGAGTAAGACGAACCATGATGGAGCGGGACGTACTGTGGTTGGTATTATTGCGCCCTCCGTTGTTTCCACCGGAGATGGGACCTGCAAAGACGTCTCCTGCTACTGGACCCACAATTTGGACAAAATGGATATTGATGGAACCGCTCGTGGTCATAACGCGCTCAGCCGACTGCGAATCCGTGAGGACTTCGGTAATTTGAGATGAATGATTAGGGATGGCAGCATTTGCCAATGCTGCATAAGGCGGATCAAGACGAATAGTGCAGGAGGAGAGGTTGTTGGGGTGGGATGGGGAACGGGTAATCGAGGTTAGATTCAACTCGATGGAGCCGATAAATAGACTGGCTACAGCGGCATAGGTGTAAACATCACTGAAAATGGATATGTCAAGTCTGAGGGCACGCGAAGGAATGTCTGTTTGAGCGGAAGGGCGGCGCACAAGGCACGTTTCATGATGACTGGGGAATTCCCATAGAAAGTCGTCGAGGGAGAGACCCCGTTCAATGGCCTCGGATTGCGCTAGACTGAGACGTCAGCGCGAAGATGGCAGTTGACGAGGGTCTGTATATGCACACCATGACGATGTTTGAGGACGAGAGCCATGGATTCACGAGCAACGTGTCTGATGTTGTTGGTGACGTCACTTCGATTGTCTTGCCAGGGGGATTTAGGCATTTGCTCGATGACGTGTTCGCTCCCTCGCCATGCAACAGGGACATCCTCAACAACGGGACCGAGTCGCTAAGTGGATTAATTATAGAGGTCAACACAAAATGGGACTGACTTACGCTATTCTCTGCATCTTGTTGATATTCAAGGAGTTTATTCCACTCGTCGCGATTGATATTCTCGATGACGACACTCAGTTTGAAGAATAGAGCTGCGTGATACCGATATCTCTACACAATTCAAGCACTGTGGCGACCATGATACCATGAAATGCATGCTTACCTTGCGAACCATCAACCTCACTATGCTCGTCCCAAACCCAAGCTCCCGTTTGATCTCCAATTGAGCAACCCCACACTGATACTCCGCATTCTGCATAAGAGTGTGTACCTCTTCACGTTCAGCGATGACGCAAGTGCGCGATGGTCCACCGTCACACCGTTTGTAATCCACACATAGGTTGTCCCAGAAGAAATCCCTATATACATGATACCATAGCATCTCGTACGAGACTGTATCATCGGATATATGCTCACAGAGGGGTAGATGTGTCCCATGCTAGTGATCTGGGGCAATCATGAATGCTGTACAAATGCGCCTCATCTCCATTAAATCCGGTTTTCCCGTAAATCCGGACCTCCGACCCCGGGGTCCAACTAGAATCAAAGTCGAGCGAGATGCCTAGAATGAATGGTAAGCCCATTCGCCCGACTCAACACCAACGAAACGGTAACCTTCGAGGTATATCCAGTACTCGTTCCTAGACCATGCTTACGCTTCAGCTGGAAACTATTGTCGTCGATTTGGTACTCACCAAATCCCCTTGTCCTGATCCCAATCCTCAAATGACATAATTCGAAGCGAAGTGACGAAGATCGTCCGACGAGGTGTCGATTGAGTACTGAGGTCTGGGTAGAAGAGATGCAGATGGTTGGAGATGGTGGTACGAAAGAGACAAACGATTAGCATCGTTCGCACTGAAATACAGCTTTACTAGCGCTCTCGGCCTCATGGAAGCCACGCCTCACATCTCGCACAGCCAAGCATGCCATTCCAATCACGAAATCAATGATCTACCCGTTACGTCCGTTCGAATGCTGTTAAGCAGTGGTCGTCGAGGAAAGCACAGTACCCGCCCGCCCCATCCCTCGCGCACTCGCTCGTCGACTCAGAATCTCTCCTCCTATCATCGCAAAGCGCCACCACACTCTCGACACCCTCGATACCCTCTACGCCCTTGCTTCCCCTCTACCTCATGTATACCTCATGCTTCCGCCTCAGCGGCAATCTGTCAGCGCCCAAGAACCATCAGTCCTCTTCCTGATGAATGAAAGCACGGGGTCAGATGTGCTGGCCTATCTCCCACTTCCGTCACACCGCCATCGAGCTTCCATTGCAAGCGTATGCATAGTCGTCGCACGGCCTTACCATTGGACGGATGCTCTTCATGGGTAGCGTAGGGGAGTGTAGGACGTCCTCGAGGAGAGAGTATTGATAGGTGATGCCTTGCATTGAGTACGAGGCACGGTGTGACCGATGAGTTCTTGCGATATTTGATCGGTGAGTTTCCCGGGTGTAGCGTTGGCGTATTGACTGGGAGAATGGCGGGTGAAGCGAGTACTAGGCATGAAACTCGGGGGTGATTTCAGGAAGTATGTGGTACTGGCATGAAGATAGAGGCTTACGCGGATGCACTGAGGCGCTGCTGACACGGACAGGCTAGGGATAGGAAGGGCTATCGAGGGCGGCTGGGTGATGTCGTACTTTGTCATGCGGCCGAGAACGAGAGGCGCAGGGAAGAGTTAGGGTATGATGAAGTTGACCACCGCGAGACATACGAGCTTGAGTCGATAGGTTGGAGGCGTCACGTAGTCCAGTGGGTGTTCGAAGCCGTAGTCGGGCTGATGTCGCCGCAGGCGGGATAGCAATTCAGGGAATCCTGGTGCGATGGGCTGTGGGCGATATATTAGCAGAAGCTGCGGTGAGCAGGAACGAAAATACGTTCTGGAACGGGCATATGAACGTACGACGAAGGGTGCAACAATTTGGGTCTCTTCGCTGATATCGTGCCCCCCAAAGCCCCAGGAAGATTAGTTCGGCTACGACGCTGATTGCCATTGAATTCGACGTGCCGCACGTCTCACTCAATCACGTCTCGCCCATCCAGGTAGTTCCTAGAAAGCAACTAGTGTCTTCGTGAACCTGAACTTGCCTCTGCCTTCGGGGCTTCGAGACGACAGTAGTTTGAATGTAGGTGCTGGTGGACCGCCGTGTGATGAAAGCGACTGCAAGGGATATGATGTACGAGTTGCGAGTGGGAAGACAGAGGTACTGGGAGGAGAATAACGATCCTTCGCTTGAGCTTGGGGGCGTGCACCTGTCTTTCTTGAATGACGGAGGAGTACGAGCCAGGGTACAGCGCAGAGACACCTGAGAATCGCGATTTGGTACATAGTTGAGTGGCCGAGAAGTCATTGATATCCAGCCCGTGAACACGCCCTCTAGATCGATACCATTTTGGCGAGGTTTACGCAAGAGAAGGGTCGGAGATTGAGAACGAGTTCTGACTGAAGGGCTGCGAGACTGTCGTAGGGAGGCGTACGTATATGAATGAAGTGATAGCGAATGGTGTATGAACGCCGTATCACACCCTTCGCCAGAATACTTCGCAGCCATGCCTGCCGTCGTTGACTAAGATGGGCGATTGACCATCGAGGACGCTAAGTTGACGGTAGTTGGATGGTGTCAACACCCTAGGAGGCATGATACGCCCAGTGAGACCTGGTCGTGGTTGAGGTAAATCATCGTGAAGGGAAGCTTCAAGCACTCGGTCGGCTGTATGTTTGACGCCTTGCTCGGAAACTCAGCAAAAGGCGCGGCCGTCGGTTTCGTTTGAGCGTGAGCTGGCGGCTGGTTGACATCCTCGAGACCGAGATGTCGATTCCTGGGTGGAAGAGATTAGTAATGATCGACAGGTATGAGATGGTATGTGCTCACAAGGTAGCGTACGCGCGTTTGCTACTCCCCAATTTCAAACATCAGGTCATCGGTCCTCTGCGATATCTCCCCGCCTTTTTCAAAGACAATTTTGAAGAAAAAGACGGTTCGATAGGTCAAGCTTTGAGTCCGTGTGTAATCGAAGGACGTGAAGTGTGGGCCTTCGCCTGTCGAAAAGAGATGTACATCAGTACAGATATGGGGATCGTATGTGTGAGTTCGTAGTCGTGGAGTAAGTAATAAACCAACACCATGTACAAGAAATAGAGCGTAGAAACAGAAAGCGACAGGGATATTTGGCGCATCGTGTTCCTGGCGTAGTACAAAGAGTAACCGCCAGAAGAAAAGTGGGTCGTGAACTGAGAAGTACAGGCATTGGGAGAGGATAGGTATGCACAACACAGAGAAATTGAGAAGAAAGTAAAGTATGATAACGTAGTTGGGGCGGTCGCGTTAGACGAGCAACGATGGACAAATAGATGCGACGGGCACATGTCTCCGTCCTGAGCGTACGCGAGTTTTATGGCAAAGAATGGGAGATCCGATACTCGGGGGCATGTTCGACGAATGGACTGAGGTTCACAGTAGTGTCCGTGTCACAATGCTAGTGGCGGAGGGATGGAAGGACGGGCTTCTCGATGGTTCTTCCAGAGGGTTTACCCGCTTTGGCGTACGCTATATGTACGCCGATAACTGGGCATTTCTTCTCAACGCCTCCAGCCTTTTATCTCGCCTGATCCCCTTCTTTAACGTCGTCGCAGGTGGATCATACGTTTGCGCTGTCAAAGATACTCGGTGTTCCGCGTGTCAGCGTATTTCAAACGCGTCGAGTGCAGGCGGAGTGTACCTGGGTCGCTGCACTCCTCTCGATCCCTCGATCCCTCCCCTCCTCTCCACACTCGCGCTCCCCGTAGTAGGCTGTAGCAGCAAAGCGTATCGCTGGGAGCGCGAGTGATAACATGGGTAGAGCGTGTGACGAGGAGACGACTGCAACGGTGGTGAGTGTCGGCTTCTTGGGCTCGTTTGCAGGAACGAGACAGACAGAGGCTGAGCCTATCTTCATAAGCCGAGGAATATGAAGGGTCCACGCACCGTAGTCGCGCCATTGTGGAGCCTCAGCCAACACTGGGCGAATGGTGACGGTCTCGAGGAAGCGACCGATGCTGTACGTGCTCTAGCGCCGGACCGTGGTGGAAATTGACGCAAGTACGGGTATGAGACGTTGGCATATGAGTTCGAAGTGGAGTTGGGGGCAACCTCATGTCGTACATGCAAACGTAAAGCATAGAGGAGAAAATGTACGGAAGAGACGACAGTACTTAACAGGATGTTTATCAGTGTTCCTCAGGCCGTACAAAGAGTAGGAGAGTCCGTGCGGTCAGGAAACAAGGGAGACATGAATGGGTAGATAAACACTTGAGACGAATGTGTATAAAAGGTTTCAAGCATTCGAAAGGAAGAAAGCCGAGTCAAGGATCGCGTTGGATGGACGCATGGTCCAGAAGGTGCGTCTTCTTCTTTAGCCGGTCTTATACGCGCATGGGCGGACAATACAGGCGAAGGAGCTTCTTTCCGTGGAAAGAGTAGTCGATGAAAAGGGGTCGAGTTCCGGGGGTGGTGTCGTTGGTATCACCAGCACGGTGGAGCGTTTGCGTAGGGACGAAGGGCTCCCTTATGGACGATGAGCCTGGAGGGTGGCCGCGCTTTCGTGCGCGAAGGCTGTGGGTATCATACCCGTCATTTCCGTCACCGTAGGGGAGGGTTACATCTCTTTCGCCGAACACTTCATCCTGACATCGCGCTGGCGACCACACAGACAAGGCCGGTTGCGATACGGAGCAACCGCCGCACTGCTCACTGGGACACAGTAAGGGAATACCCAGTTCACCATGGGCTCGTCGTCCGGGAATCGTGATGGCGTCGTCGGGCTGACGGAGTAGGCGATGAGACCGTCTCCATACTACATGTAGGTCATTAGAACGTCGAACACGAAAGAGGAAGTGAGTACGCACCTCGTATTATCCCGCGCACCGCGCATCGCCCCATTTCATCGCCCTGGACATGAGCATGCCCTATTCCGCCTGGCGCGTATCTTTCCGACGCTACCTCTTGGCCTTGCTTCCCCAATCCCCACAAGCGTGGAGAATGTTTGTGTTTCTGGACAGCGTACCATATACATTGAGGGATCCAATGTATGGTACTAGCTAGACGAAAAAACAAAGCTAAGAGTCAGGGGCCAGAACTAGCCAGCAACGAGGAACTTACCGAGCACGGAAGATTTGATTCGCGAGGAAGGATTTTTGAGACATGCTTGATGGGCCAGCGTCGAGTGACGGTGAGGTGAACTCACCCAGTCAGATAGTCGTCGTCGTCATTAAAGAGTAGCCGCTTGATGCCGTTATTTGGTCTAATAAATACACCGAAATAACGGAGGCGCAGCGACGCGGGACCCTCCGTTCGGTACTTGTGCCAGTGGAACTCACCACCCCCGCCTTCGCCTCCCAAGGTCCAGGGGAGAGTAGCAGCCTCCCGATAAAGCAAGTTTTGAGTTCGGAACCGTACTGTGCGAGCCTGGATGTCGCTATCCGGGTCCAGCCACTCGCAGGTGCTCCGTCGATCCTGGTGACAAGACAGTGAAGGTGTTGCCCTCATGCCCGAACGTCAGCAATTGTGCACGGACCTACATCCCTCCTTTGTGATGCACGGACCCTTGGACATTGTTTGCCCAATAGTGAACCAAACAAACCTCTTGCCCTTTTCTCTCCTTTGCTTCTTCCCCTCGTCGATGGTCTCTGAGTGCAAAATCGCTATTCTCTCTGCCACGCTGGTGCCTCAGAGCCCCTCCTCGTTGAACTGTCCGAAATCCATCTCGTCAACAATCGGTTTCAGCAAGCAGGTGACGCCCAAACACCTTGTATACACCCCACAGTGTCAATGACGCCTGTATGCGGAGGATGCGAGCGAAGAGGTATCGGTGGCTACCCGGAGGCCGTCTTAGGCGTCGACAGTCGTTGGTATTCGGATACAATATCCCATATCGACCACTCGAGGAGTAACGGCAATGAGGTGAGTGATGTGATACTGAGCGCAGAGTTGCAGAATAAGACGATGCCTTTTTGTCGTAAAAAGCTGCGGGCCTAACCACTCTCAACGCCTTCAGCCGCTCTAGCCCTTGCGACATCGACGATAGACGTATGCGTGCTCAGTGCTGCCAGTAATATCCCACAGACCGGCCCGTAGCTTGATTGAACCGCCCTGTCGCTGTCCCCCTCTCCTCGCGCCGTTGTTTTATTGGCGACTTCTCTTCGCTGGAATAAATCGTGCTCGCTGTCTTTGAGATCTACATCCTCCTGGCACGACTCTTGCGCTTCCTCGCCTAGCTTGCTCTCGATTCCATCGTCTCCACCTCGCTCTTCCGTCCGTTACCAGTCATCAACACCTTCTAGGCGTCGGCTCGGCGTTTGATCTACCCGATGCTCCCCTTGCCTCTTCATGAAGTGTAAGGAAATTTTGCGCACGGGGAGCTCGACAGAGTCAGAATTCATGTCGCGCCGTAAGCAAGTCTGATGCCCGAATTGCGTCCTTCCTCTCCTTTTTGTTTCTCGCCTACAACACGTAGATAGACTGACTCGATATAGCGTCGCTTCAGTCTGTCCATCCATTCCCTCTCCTACAGCGCTGACCTGAGATACACGTGTAGCAGCGATTCCTGTACCGCAGATCGATGAATACGTCTTCGTTGATGCTCGCCCGCGTGAGGGCTGGTTTCGAATTCGCCTCAGGCATGGCAGCAGACCAACGCCTACCTACAGATTCGACATTTGTCATCGGGATTTCTACAGCTAAGGAATAGACACGTACTTGTAAGCTATCGCGAGTTTCTGCCGCGCATCCTACCCTCCCCTTCACCCTCTGCTCGCCGCCCTTCGTTGAGCCGCCGATGGTCGCTGTATCGCGAACTGCGTCCTAGATGCACCGTATACGTAGGAATGAGAGGAGAATTTATGGACCTGAGCCGACGGTATCACGCCTGTAAACGGTGACCGAGAGGATTGAGAGTGCGAGGTTGGGGGAGGGCGAAAGTGCGCTGAGATTGATCGCGACGATGCACAAGATACTGAAGGCAAGGAGAAGCTCCCGCCCCCGCGCTGGAATGAGATGACTTGCAAAGGCCATGGAGACCGACAGGCCGTAGAGATGCAAGCCTATGTAGGCGATGGCGGGCTGAGTGTACGAAATCCAACCGATAAATCATCAGTAAGAACTGAGAGAGAACGACAAGGGACTCACATGTACAGCTAAATGCCGATCTTGATTCAGCGAAGACACTTCGAGCGGACCATGGCGCGCCGATCTAACTATAGAGTCCCTCCGCTTTTTTCGTGAGGTGTGATCTACGCGCCATTGGATCTGAATGATGGGTATTGACCGGCTACGTTCCAGCGCACCTTGCAGCGCGGGACGTTCGGGAGTTGCATCGAATAAGTGCCGTCGACGAAGCCAAGTCAGCATTCGAAGAGTGCGTGTGGTCTCATCTTTGTGACAATGCTGAGTTCGGGGTCGCTAGCTGACTTAGGGAGAACCGCGAATCTGGGATTTGGGGAAAGCCCGGGTTACAGCGGCGGTTCGCGTATGTTCACGTTTGGGACGCGCCTGCATCTACTGCCTGCAACAATCGGAATCGCGATGAGACTTAAATATGGCGTTATATGGGGGCGATGGCGTACCTCTGACAACTTATGACACTCTGGCGTCCCATGGTGTTCTCTATCCCAGTATGTTACCACCGCGCGTCCCGGCTTGACACCCGACGATAGGGAGGGTGAATATCTTGATATTACTTCATCAGCACACCGCTATTCTTGATCTGGAACTTCAGAATTGTTTTTCAGTGCGCCAGCATTGCGGAAGACTCCCCTCAAACAGCCGCTCCAATGCCTATCCTCCAGACTTCGCTTCGAAGGAAACTAAAGTCCGAGTCGTAAGATAAAAGGAAGATACTTTGATCACGGGAGAGGGCCAGTCGCGGTCGTTCTTGCGTACAGTTCAAGTCGAAGTGTCTGCCTCAGGGGCTTCCGCCAAACAAACAGCACTTTCGGTGAGTCGGGCGCTTGGCGCGTTGACGTCCAACGAACTAACTGTCTAGTCAACGTCCGTCCTGTTGTGTGGGCTTTCTCTCTGTCCCCTGGACTCCCTGCTCACTCATAGACCTGTACCGTGGGTAGACGTATACATTGATACTGCGATATCGCTCCGCTGTTCACGATAGAGGCGACACCAAGTTCTAACTGACACGACGCCAATGACGGATATTGCGGAACAGGTGGTGGCAGAAGCGGCAGCGCACGTATCTCGTCATAGCTGTGTGCCCTAAGTCCATCCGGAAACTTACTGATAACCTACGTGCTCGTTGCGCTGCGCTATTGCGCGAGCCTAGGCATCCTTGTCGCTCGATTTGTATAGATCAATTCCTCCGCCACCTCTCGACGAGCATACCCAATGATATGCTGTGGTTCCTCACCTTCTGCACACTAAGACCCTCAGATGGCGGAAACGTCCTCGACGCTAGTTGCCCATCTGATGCCAGACAGCGGTGGCGCGGTGAGTGCAACGTTTGCCTCCTTCTTCCTATTCACCAAAGTTATCAGACGTGTCACAGAGATCAAAGACTGCGAATCCAGATTAGCCGTGCAGTCAGAGATGGGCGTTTTAAACCGGTGTCCGTCATAGAGGGGTGCGTTAAAGGGTGCGTTCCGGTGCAACTGTACGCTCCTCAGTTCTCACTGATCGCTGGTAATAGTCGTTCCCGGGCTCGCATCTAATCGCAATCCGTCGGGAGTCAGCTTCGCGGCACTCTATTGTATGTCTTGTTTTATCTTTGCTAGCATTTTCACGCATATCTCTTCGTCTAGCCGATAGGATGATTTCCACACTCATCGGGGTCGCTTCTCGTGACGGCGCATCTACACCTACACAGACTCCCTTAATCCTACACTCGACTGCATACCCGTTACCAGGTCTCTCAACACGGTTCTACCTGATCACGCAACCGATATGCTCATCTACGCTGAGGCGTTCATGAGCAGCCCCAGAAAATCCGTTCATACTGCCGGTGATGAAGAACGCGGAACCCCTGGGAGGCACTGCGGGTATACAGGTGCAGGATAAACAAATCCCTTCCTAATTTTCGCCTCGTGAACGACACACAGACGATGCCTAGTAACGCCGCGACTCAGGATGATCGTGGAGAGTGTGCTGCGCAGATACCGTACTCCTCCCACACCTCCTTCAAATCCCCGTTCCACGGCCGACTATTTCTCCCTCTACGCTGCCACCACCGTCTCAACATCGCGCTGGGATCTAGCGAGCGTGTCGACAGGCTACGGACGCCACTCGGCTTGGGATACTATAAACCCACTCAACGATGCCTGACGCTAGGCGCACCTCCCACCGCTTATCATCTTCGTTGCCGTATAACGGTCCTGCCTTGCTCGCCTCTCATTCGCAATTCATGAGTCCCCGACATATATCTACATCAAGCAAGGTCTTGATGATTTCCTCGCGACTACAATCGCCGCTCGTCAAGTTTCTCCCTCGAACTCCTGCCAGACTCGGCCTCCTTATCCAACCAACCCATTCTCCTCTCGACCATTCTCCTCTCGACGAAACGGCTGCCACATCCTCATGACTTCCAATATCGTCGCGCTGGGCGTAAGCCTCTGTCTCACCTTGCTCGCTTTGCTCTCGCAAGCATCGGCTTTTATCCATGCAAATTCTAGGCTCTAGGCTGACACGCCGTCATTCGCCAAATTCAGAGCGCCCTTGCGATGATGTCGAAGTTGTGGAGTCCTGCTTCTCGTTGGCATGATTGTATCGCCCGTGATACCGCACAGAGTTAACCCATTAATATTGACCCAATTCGCTGGCGGTGCAGATGTCCGTCCGTGTGGCCATCCCTGTCTCCGTAGGCACCCCTGCCCACCTTTTTACTCCATCGACCGCGAGACCTACGGGCTGTGTGGCCTTTCAGTCTGCACCCAGGAATTCACGTTCGCTCTAAGACCGTGGCATACAGCCGAAATCAATTCAGCGAGCCCGTTGGGCCACCCACGACGGAGTGGTCAGCAAGCGAAACGACGCTAGCGACAGTTTGTTGGGGAATCGCGGAAGGGTCACGCGTGTGTTTTGATGAATGGTAGTGTTCTCGATGCATCTAATACCCACTTCTCACCGCTAACCTACATAGTCATTTCACTGTGCAGCAGGCGATGCCGTACGTCCCGGGTCAACTCAATCGCGACGGCTCGACGCGTGCACCCAATGATATGTCGCACCGAGACCACTCAAGTGCAGACTCCTACCCCACGCTAGCGCTTGATCTCGTGTCGAACGATGGAATGGTGAGCGCCATTTTCTCTTTTCGTCTGCCTCCTGCCAACGTCACTGCAGACTCGTCAGGAATACGAATACCTCGCTCAGGGGACTCGGGAGTGCGTATTGTCACTACCAACTGGCAGTAGTCGGGCTAAAATCGTGGAGGCTTCACTACGCTCGTCGTCTATCTCTGGCGCTACACCTTCGAGACCCTCGACGTCAGTGTGCCGGGGCAGACAAGTTGGATACTCCAGTATTCAGTACGTCTTTCCTCCATATTTTCTCTCTTTGTTAGCCTACTCATTTACATTCCTTCCTTCGTCTCGTCCACAGGTTTCTCAACGTAACCGTGCTCGTTTCTCGAGCATGACGCCACGAACTCCCGCAGCCATGTCCCCCATCTTCTCATCACGGTTCTACTCCGCGATCTCGCCGCCCGACGTCCATCCACATTGCGGTATATCCCACTCTCTGCGCCTGCCTCAGTCCCACCGAGTACACCCAAAGTTCGCCGCGATCAATGGCGTAGAACGTAGGAGGGGGCCAAACGAATGCGGCGGGGTGGACTACCTCGACCCAACCCGAATACAACTTTGCAAGTGAGCGCTCGAGGTCAGGAGCTGGCTGACGATATCCGTGACGCAGCGGGCTATGAGCGCCCCTCTGCAAGGCAGCTAGATATCAGAAACCATGGGGGCTGGAGTACGTCCGCGCTCCTTGCCTGGCTCGTGGTGCCCGATGAACGAGACACGCTGTGGCGTGTGTGGTGGTGATGGCGCCGACTGAACGGTCGAAACAAGCGGATCCGTTGGAGAATGACACCCTTGACGTTAAGCACATATGCGTATGTGTGCGTCTCCTCGGATCGCTCAACGGCTCTCTCTTGGAGTCTCTCCTACTCTGCCCCGCATTTCCGCTACGTCCCGTACCTGAGAACCCGACACCCAGTGCTCATTAATCATTACTCACCTCCTTCATCACGCGTCTTATGAGTCTTTGTCGCCGTCGTCGTGCCCTCATCACGGACGTCAACACCACGAGGTACCTGCCTTCCGCAGCACGAAAGTTGAGCCAGGCGTCATTGATTTCCCGCCATCTATCGCCTCAGCTTCCCCACATTCGTTCCCGGTACTCGTGCAAGTGCTTTTCCGCCCAGCAATCACGCTCAATGAAAGCACCTGCCTCGACTTAACTACGGCCCCAGTCTCAAGACTTGCACCGTCCGGAGCGTCCCAAGCAACGCTTCTTCCCGGCTGCCGAAGTCCATCTGCTAGGTTTTAGCACCACCGCGGGCGTCGTGTCCATATCCAGCCGTTCACCTGGGACGAAGGCGTAGCTGCTGTGTCTGGCTGTCCATCGACACCATCGTGTCTCTCGTCTCACACCTTCGATTCACTTCAAGCTGCGAATGTGCTGCCTAGGTCACAGACATGGGTAGATACACGAGGAAGTGATAGGAGCGAAGGGAGACGCTGCCTGAGTATACACCGGCATTGGGACTGATATCGGAGAAGAACATTACATAGTAGAGAAATACAGAAATGAACAGTAGCAGTAGTGAATAGAGGTTGGTATATGTGACACGGTGCGATGTATCAAAGGAAAACCCTCAGAAGTTTGGTGGCTGGATATTGCTGGATGAATCTTTGCAAGAGAAATGTCTCAAGCCCGGGATTGTCGTGCCCGTCGCTTCCTCGGGGGATCCACGTCTACGTCTACCTTGGCCTGAGCTCTCCTGCGCTTCCTCCCTCCTTCGGTTTGAGGGATCCCGCCATTCGGTGCGGAACGCATAACTTGCATAACCGCGGAAACCACCGCTTCAAAGGTCGGTTGGGCTGTAACTGACGAATGGGGTATGCTAAGTGTTAAATCAATCTCGATTAAGCGGGACTTACAGTGGTTGGTATTATTCTGACCTCCGACATTACCAGATATGGGGCCAGTGTACATGTCCCCCATCACGGAACCCATGATTTGGAGGGGACCGTTGACATGGATGGAACCGCTGGTGGTGATAACACGATCGGTCGACTGCGAACCCGTCGGGATTTCGGTAATTTGAGATGAATGATTAGGGATGGTTGCATTTGCCAATGCTGCGTAAGGCGGGTCGAGGCGGAGAGTGCAGAAGGAGAGGTTGTTGGCGAGGGATGGGGAACGGGTGATCGAGGTTAGACTCAACTTGATGCCGCAAATGTCTAGCCAGGCTTCTCGTCTATAGGGTAAATCATAAATAGTAGTTCCAAGGGATATGTCAAGTCTGAGGGCACGCAAAGGAATGTCTGTTTGAGCGGAAGGGCGGCGCACAACGCGCGTTTCAGGATGAATGGGGAATTCCCATAGGAAGTCGTCGAGGGAGAGACCCCGTTCAATGGCCTCGGATTGCGCTAGACTGAAACGTCAGCTTGAGAAGGCAGTTGACGAGGGTCTATATATGCACACCAGCATAATGATTGAGGACGAGAGCCATGGATTCATGGGCAACGTGTCTGATGTTGTTGGTGACGTCACTTCGATCGTCTTGCCAGGGGGATTTAGGCATTTGCTCGATGACGCGTTCGCTCCCTCGCCATGCAAAAGGGGCTTCGTCAACAATGGGATCGGTTCGCTAAGTGGATTAATTATAGAGGTCGACATAAAATGGGACTGACTTACAAACAAAGTTCGTTGTTGATATTCCAGGAGTTTATTCCACTCGTCGCGGTTGATATTCTCGATGACGACACTCAGTTTGAAGAAATCAGCTCCATTATACTGAGATCTCTACACAATTCAAGCACTGTGGCGACCATGATACCATGAAATGCATGCTTACCTTGTAAACCACCAACCACACTGTGCTCGTCCCAAACCCAAGCTCCTTTTTGATCTCCAATTGAACCCAACACCGATACTCCACATCCAGCGCAAGATCCCTAACCTCCTCATTTTCAACGATGACAAAAGTGCGCGACAGTCCATCATCACACCCTTTGTAATCCACACATAGTTTGTTCCAGTAGAGTTCCCTATATACATGATACGATAGCATCTCGTACGAGACTGTGTCGTTGGATATATGCTCACAGAAGGGTAGATGTGTCCCATGCTAGTGATCTGGGGCAATCATGACTGCTGTACAAATGCGCCTCATCTCCATCAAATTCGTCTTTCATGTAAATCCGGACCTCCGACCCAGGGGTCCAACTAGAATCAAAGTCGAGCGAGATGCCTAGAATGAATCGTAAACCCACTCGCCTGATTCAACTCTAAATAAACCGTCACCTTCAACAAAAACCCAGTAATCGGTCCTAGACCATACTTACGCTTCAGCTGGAAACTATTGTCGTCGATTTGGCACTCACTCAATCCCCTTGTTGTCATCATATACGGTCCATGTCGACATAATTGGAGATCGTGAAGATCGTCCGACGAGGTTTCGACTGAGTACTGAGCTCTGGGCACAGGAGATGCAGAAGGTTGGAGATGGTGGTACGAAAGAGACAAACAATTAGCATCGTTCGCACTGAAATACACCTTTACTAGCGCTCAAGGCCTCACGGAAACCACACCTCAGATCCAGCTGTATATCAAATCGATGATCTACACGTTGCATTCATTCGAATGCTGTTAAGCAGTGTTCAACGAAGAAATGCCAGTACCAGACTACCCCATCCCTCCCCACCCACCCTCGTCGACTCAGAATCTCTCCTCCCCTCGTCGTAAAGCACAAACGCACCCTCTACGCCCTCTACGCCCTTGCTTCCACTCTACCTCATGTATACCTCATGCTTCCGCCTCAGCGGCAATCTGTCAACGCCCGCGAACCATCAGGTTCTCAGTGATTGAATGAAAGCACGGGGTCAGTCGCGCCGGCTTATCTCCCACTTCCATCACACCGCCATCGTACTTCCATTGCAAGTGTACGCATAGTCGTCGCACGGCCTCACCGTATGAGGGATTCTCTGCGTGGGTGGCGCAGAGCAACGTAGGACGTGCGTCGCAGCGTCTGCATCCGTGCGAAGGCTGCAATAGCCAGGGCTTTCGTTCTAAAAGACGACGTCCACGAGGAGGAGGGGCTGGTAGAAGTCGCCTTGCGTCTAGCACGAGGCACATTGCGACTGATGGGCTCTCGCCATACTCCATGGGTGAGTCGGTGAGTGCCTCGAGTGCAACGTTGCCATTGTAAGTGGGACAACCTCGATCGAAGCGAGTGCCAGGCGTGGACTTCGTGTATGTGGTGCAGGCACGAAGATAGAGGCTTAGGCGAACGGGCGGACGGGCTGTGGCGCTGGGGTGCTAGGGATAGGTAGGATCGTCGACGATGGACGAGATTCGGGGGTAGGTAGTGCGTCTTTGTGATGTCGTACTTCACAATACGGCGGAGGAGCGCAGAGGAGAGTCGGGAATCGATGGCGACATTGACAACCGCGAGACATACGAGCTTGAGTCGATAGGTTGGAGGCGTCACGTATTTCTGTGGCGTTTGATGTCGTAGTCAAACTAACATCGAGGTCGACGCGGGATAGCGTCTCGAAATCCCTGGGTGCGTTGGGCTGTTGGTGGTGGATTAGCAGAAGCTGCGGTGAATAAGAGCGAAAACGCGTACTAGGACGGGGATACGAACATATGACGAAAGTTGCTGTAAAGGCTTATCCGCGCCAAGATCGTGCGCACGCATCACAACGACTCGCTCGATACTTGGCGCCGACTTCGACGTCCATAGTGGGATTCCCCATGTAGTCGAGTGGCTTGTATTTGTATGTCTAGGTCTGCAGATGTCTTTGTGAGATTCTGGACGATAAATACCAGGATGAAGATGCGGCGAGGGAGCGCGAATGGCCTAGGGCCTACTCGGGAGTCAGTGCGGTTTGCATTTCGTAGGAAGGCGTACCGACCGTATGATGGAAGATGGCTTGAGCCGTCCGCTCGCTGTGAGGGAAGTTGAAGGAATGGTTGACCGCAGCCTCATGTGCAGCGGCGTCGTTCTCAAGCCGTAGCGGCAAAGCGAATCGCTGGGAGCGCGGGTTACAAGAAGGGTAGAGGGTGTGACGGGACCACTGCAATGGTGGTGAGTGTCGGCTTCTTGGATTCGTTTACAGGAACGAGACGGACAGAGGCAGAGCCTATCTTCATAAGCCGAGGAATATGAAGGGTCCACGCATCGTAGTCGCGCCATTGCGGAGCCTCAGCCAACACTGGGTGAATGGTGACGCTCTCGAGGAAGCGACTGATGCCGTACATGACATAGCGCCGGACCGTGACGGAGGGCCGCGTATGAGCGTAACTTTGAATGTGTAGCCGGCTGCGTCTCTGGAGGAGTTGCTCCACGCAAGTTGCTGCCGTTGACTAAGAATGAGCTGAAGCCTCTCCGGCGTCTTGAAGAGCGCGGTGAGAATTGCTGGACTCCACAGATTAGTAAGAGGTGACGGAACGAGGAGCGACATACTCACACAAAGGTGGACATGTGTTGTCGCTGTACCCCAAGTCACAGCTGTATCCTTCAGGACGGCGATCTCTGCACGCCAAGCCGCAGAGAAATCGATACGCCGAGCGTGAATGAGTGTGCACAGAAGGGGTGTGCGCCTGTTAAAAAATGATGAGGTATAAAACGACACTAGTTTGCGTATGAGACATTGGTATCCGAGTTCAAAGTTGAGTAGGGGTCAGTTCAAGAAGGTGCACGCAGAACAAAAGCATAGAAAAAGAAAATGTACGGAAGGAGCAACGATACTTAAAAGGATGTACGAGAACAGTTCTCCTTAGGTCGTACAATGAGTAAGAGAGTCTGTCGGGTCAGAGAACAAGAGAGTCAAGTCATGAATAAGTAGTTGTTCGGGGACGAATAAGTATCGGAAGGTTCCAAGGATTCGGAAGAAAGAAAGAAAAAGCCGGGTCAACGATCGCGTTGGTCGGGCACATGGTCCAGAAGGTGCTTCTTCTTTAGCTGGTCTTATACGCGTATGGGCGGGCGGGGATGACCCAACGCATTTGAATACAGGCGACGAAGGAGCTTCTTTCCGTGGAAAGAGTAGTCGATGAAAAGGGGTCGAGTTCCGGGGGTGGTGTCGTTGGTATCACCAGCACGGTGGAGCGTTTGCGTAGGGACGAAGGGCTCCCTTGCCGATGAGCCTAGAGGGTGGCCGTGATTTGGTGCGCGAAGGCTGTGGGTATCATACCCGTCGTTTCCTTCACCGCAGGGGAGGGTTACATCTCTTTCGCCGAACACTTCATCGTGACATCGCGCTGGCGATCACACAGACAAGGCAGGTTGCGATACGGAGCAACCGCCGCACTGCTCACTGGGCCACAGTAAGGGAATGAATACCCAGTTCACCATGGGCTCGTCGTCCGGGAATTGTGATGGCGTCGTCGGGCTGGCGGAGTAGGCTATGAGGCCGTCTCCATACTACATGTAGGTCATCAGAACCTCGAACACAAAAGAGGAAGTGAGTACGCACCTCGTATTATCCCGCGCATCGCGCATCACCCCATTTCATCGCCCTGGACATGAGCACGGCCTATTCCGCCTAGCGCGTATCTTTCCGACGCTACCTCTTGGCCTCGCTTCCCCAATCCCTACAAGCGTGGAGAATGTTTGTGTTTCTGGACGGCGTACCATATACATTGAGGGATCCAATGTATGGTACTAGCTAGACGAAAAAACAAAGCTAAGAGTCAGGGGCCGGAACTAGCCAGCAACGAGGAACTTACCGAGCACGGAAGATTTGATTCGCGAGGAAGGATTTTTGAGACATGCTTGATGGGCCAGCGTCGAGTAGCGTCAGGTGAACTCACCCAGTAAGATAGTCGTCGTCGTCATTAAAGAGTAGCGGTCGGCGCTTGATGCCGTTATTTGGTCCACCAAATACACCAGCATAACGAAGGTGCAGTGACGCGGGACCCTCGGTTCGCGTGCCAGTGGAACCAACCACCCCCGCCTTCGCCTTCGCCTTCGCCTCCGCCTCCCAGGGTTTAGGGGCCTCTTGATGAGTCAAGTTTTGATTTCGGAACTTCACTATTTCTCTTACACGAGGAAGCGCTCACATTATTGGGTTTTGGGCCTTGTACTTCATCAGACGAGTCGGTTTGAACTCAGAAATTTGAACGACGGTCTGATCTCCAGTGCAAAAAAAAAGACTTTCATGTTGACTATAGTGGTCTCATGCACTATGAGCATTGTACGAGCCTAGATGTCGCTATCTAGATGTACGGGTCCAGCCACTCACTGGTGCACCGTCGATCCCGGTGACAAGACAGTGCAAGCGTTGCTCGCATGCCACGAATGTCAGCACTTGTGCACGGACCTACATCCCTCCTTTGTGATTGGCACGGACCGTCCGACGTTGTTTGCCCAAGAGTGAACCAAACAAACCTCTGCCTTTTTTTCTCCTTTGTTTCTTCCCCTCGTCAGATGTCTTGGTCGATGGTCTGTGAGTGCAATCGCTATCCCCTATTCTCTCTGCCACGCTGTTGCCTCAGAGCCCCTCCTCGTGGAATTGTCCCGATTCCCTTTTGCTCCGTCCCGTCAAGAATTGGTCTGAGCGAGCAGGTGACGCCCTAACACCTTGTATACGCCCCACTGTGTCAATGCCGCCTGTATGCAGAGGATGCGAGCTAAGAGGCACCGGTGGCTACCCAGCGGCCGTCTTAGGCGTCGACAGTCGTTGATATCCGGATACGATATCCCATATCGACCGCTCGAGGAGTCACGGCAATGAGGTGAGTGACATGATACTGAGCGCAGAGTCGCAGGATAAGACAATGCCCTTTTGTCGTAAAAAGCTGCGGGCCGAACCACTCTCAACGCCTTCAGCCGCCCTAACGCTTGCAACATCGCTGATGGACGTATGCGTGCTCAGTGCTGCCAGTGATATCGCACAGACCAGCCCGTAGCTTGATGGAACCGCCCTGCTGCACTCTCCTTGCGCCGTCGTTTCACTAGTGGCTTCTCCTCTCCGCTGGCGTAAATCCTCCCCGCTGTCTTTCAGATCTACATCCTTCTGGCACAACTCTTGCGCTTCCTCGCCTAGCTTGCTCACGATTCCATCGTCTCCACCTCGCTCTTCCGTCCGTCAGCATTCATCAACACCTTCCAGGCGTCGGCTTGGCGCTTGATCCATTTGACGCTCCCTTTGCCTGAAGCGTAAGGAAATCCTTGCGCACGGGGAGCTCGACAGAGTCAGAATTCATGTCGCGCCGTAAGCAAGTCTGATGCCCGAATTGCGTCGTTTCCTTCGCAGCCTCTGCTTTTTGTTTCTCGCGTTCAACACGTAGATAGACTGCTCGATATAACGTCGCTTCAGTCCGTCCATCCATTCCCTCTCCTCCAGCGCCGACCTGAGATACACGTGTAGCAGCGATTCCTGTACCGCAGATCGATGAACACGGCTTCATTGATGCTCGCCGCCGCGACACGACTCCGCATGGGGGCTGGTTTCGAATTCGCCTCAGGCGTGGCAGCATACCAACGCCTACCTACAGATTCGACATTTGTCATCGGGATTTCTACAGCTAAGGAATAGACACGTACCTTGTAAGCTATCGCAAGTTTCTGCCGCGCATCCTACTCTCCCCTTCACCCTCTGCTCGCCGCCTTCGTTGAGCCGCCGATGGTCGCCGTATCGCGAACCGCGCCCTAGATGCACCGTATACGTAGTAATGAGAGAGGAGAATTTATGGATCTGAGCCGACGGTATCACGCCTGTAAACGGTGACCGAGAGGATTGAGAGTGCAAGGTTGGGGCAGGGCAGAAGTGGACCGAGATTGATCGCGACAATGCGCAAGATACTGAAGGCAAGGAGAAGCTCCCGCCCCCGCGCTGGAATGAGATGACTTGCAAAGGCCGTGGAGATCGACAGGCCGTAGGGATGCAAGCCCATGTAGGCGATGGCGGGCTGAGTGTACGAAAGCCAACCGATAAATCATCAGTAGGAACTGAGAGAGAGAACGACAAGGGACTCACACGTACGGCTAAATGTTAGTCATGACCGGCGAAGATACTTCGAGCGCAACATGGCGCCCCGATCTAACTATAAAGTCCGTGCGTCATTGGATCTGAATGACGGGTATTGACCGACTACGTTCCAGCGCAACTTGCAGCGCGGGACGTTCGGGAGTTGCATCGAATAAGTGCCGTCGACGAAGCCAAGTCAGCATTTGAAGAGTGCGTGTGGTCTCATCTTTGTGACAATGCTGCGTTCGAGGTGGCTAGCTGACTTAGGGAGAACCGCGAATCTAGTATTTGGGGGAAAGCCCGGGTTACAGCGGCGGTTCGCGTTGTTCACGTTTGGGACGCGCCTGCATCTTCAATCGGAATCGATATCAGACATAAATATGGTGTTATATGGGGGCGATGGCGTACCTCTGACAACTTATGATACTCTGGCGTCGCATGGTGTTCTCTATCCCAGTCTGTTACCTGCACGTGTCCCGGCTTGACACTCGACAATCGAGAGGGTGAATATCTTGATATTACTTCATAAGCGCGCCGCTATTCTTGATCTGGAACTTCAGAGCTGTTTTTCAGCGCGCCAGCATTACGGAAGACTCACCTCAAGCAGCCGCGGCGCCATTGCCTATCCTCTAGACTTCGATTCGAAGGCAACTGGAGTCCGAGTTGTAAGATAAAAGGAATATACTTTGCCAGAGTATTGCTATAATCTTCCGCTGAGAAGCCAGATAGTTGATCACGGGAGAGGGCCAGTCGCGGTCGTTCTTGCGTACAGTTCAAGTCGAAGTGTCTACCTCAGGGGCTTCCACCAAACAAACAGCACTTTCGGTGAGTCGGGCGCTTGGCGCGTTGACGTCCAACGAACTAACTGTCTAGTCAACGTCTGTCCTGTTGTGTGGGCTTTCTCTCTGTCCCCTGGATTCCCTGCTCACTCATAGAACTGTACCGTGGGTAGACTTATACATTGATACTGCGATATCGCTTCGCTGTTCACGATAGAGGCGACACCAAGTTCCAACTGACACGACGCCAATGACGGATATTGCGGAACAGGTGGTGGCAGAAGCGGCAGCGCACGTATCTCGTCATAGCTGTGTGCCCTAAGTCCATCCGGAAACTTACTGATAACCTACGTGCTCGTTGCGCTGCGCTATTGCGCGAGCCTAGGCGTCCTTGTCGCTCGATTTGTATAGATCAATTCCTCCGCCACCTCTCGACGTGCATACCCAACGATATGCTGTGGTTTCTCACCTTCTGCACACTAAGACCCTCAGATGGCGGAAACGTCCTCGACGCTAGTTGCCCATCTGATGCCAGACAGCGGTGGCGCGGTGAGTGCAACGTTTGCCTCCTTCTTCCTATTCACCAAAGTTATCAGACGTGTCACAGAGATCAAAGACTACGAATCCAGATTAGCCGTGCAGTCGGAGATGGGCGTTTTAGACCGGTATCCGTCATAGAGGGGTACGTTAAAGGGTGCGTTCCAGTGCAACTGTACGCTCCTCAGTACTCACTGATCGCTGGTAATAGTCGTTCCCGGACTTGCGTCCAGTTTCAATCCGTCGGGAGTCAGCTTTGCGGCACTCTATTGTATGTCTTGTTTCATCTTTGCTAGCATTTTTACGCATATCTCTTCGTCTAGTCGATAGGATGATTTCCACACTGATCAGGGTCGCTTCTCGAGCGTGACGGCGCTACTACACCTACACAGACTCCCTTAATCCTACACTCGACTGCATACCCGTTACCAGGTCTCTCAACACGGTTCTACCTGATCACGCAACCGATATGCTCATCTACGCTGAGGCGTTCACGAGCAGCCCCAGAAAATCCGCTCATACTGCCGGTGATGAAGAACGCGGAATCCCTGGGAGGCACTGCGAGTATACAGGTGCAGGATAAACAAATCCCTTCCTGATTTTCGCCTCGTGAACGACACACAGACGATGCCTGTAAATCCACGCCTAGTAACGCCGCGACTCAGGATGATCGTGGAGAGTGTGCTGCGCAGATACCGTACTCCTCCCACACCTCCTTCAAATTCCCGTTCCCCCGCCGACTATTTCTCCCTCTACGCTGCCACCACCGCCTCAACATCGCGCTGGGATCTAGCGAGCGTGTCGACAGGCTACGGACGCCACTCAGCTTGGGATACCATAAACCCACTCAACGATGCCTGACGCTAGGCGCACCTCCCACCGCTTATCATCGTTGTTGCCGTATCCTGCCTTGCTCGCCTCTCATTCGCAATTCATGAGTCCCCGACATATATCTACATCAAGCAAGGTCTTGATGATTTCCTCGCAACTAAAATCACCGCTCGTCAAGTTTCTCCCTCGAACTCCTCCCAGACTCGGCCTCCTTATCCAACCAACCCATTCTCCTCTCGACGAAACGGCTGCCACATCCTCACGACTTCCAGTATCGTCGCGCTGGGCGTAAGCCTCTGTCTCACCTTGCTCGCTTTGCTCTCGCAAGCATCGGCTTTTATCCATGCAAATTCTAGGCTCTAGGCTGACACGCCGTCATTCGCCAAATTCAGAGCGCCCTTGCGACGATGTCGAAGTTGTGGAGTCCTGCTTCTCGTTGGCACGATTGTATCGTCCGTGATACCGCACAGAGTTAACCCATTAATATTGACCCAATTCACTGGCGGTGCAGATGTCCGTCCGTGTGGCCATCCCTGTCTCCGTAGGCACCCCTGCCCACCTTTTTACTCCGTCGGCCGCGAGACCTACGGGCTGTGTGGCCTTTCAGTCTGCACCCAGGAATTCACGTTCGCTCTAAGACCGTGGCATACAGCCGAAATCAATTCAGCGAGCCCGTTGGGCCACCCACGACGGAGTGGTCAGCAAGCGAAACGACGCTAGCGACAGTTTGTTGGGGAATCGCGGAAGGGTCACGCGTGTGTTTTGATGAATGGTAGTGTTCTCGATGCATCTAATACCCACTTCTCACCGCTAACCTACATAGTCATTTCACTGTGCAGCAGGCGATGCCGTACGTCCCGGGTCAACTCAATCGCGACGGCTCGACGCGTGCACCCAATGATATGTCGCACCGAGAACACTCAAGTGCAGACTCCTACCCCACGCTAGCGCTTGATATCGTGTCGAACGATGGAACGGTGAGCGCCATTTTCTCTTTTCGTCTGCCTCCTGCCAACGTCACTGCAGACTCGTCAGGAATACGAATACCTCGCCCAGGAGACTCGGAAGCGCGTATTTTCACTACCAACTGGCAGTAGTCAGGCTAAAATCGTGGAGGCTTCACTACGCTCGTCGTCTATCTCTGGTGCTACACCTTCGAGACCCTCGCGACGAGCTCCGTAAACCTGAGAGGGTCGGTGGAGATAAAGGAAGAGGAAGAGCAGGGGGCGAGAACCAGATGGATGCGAATATGGTGTGGCGAGGCGGTAACGGTATGTGCTTCAGGTTGTATTCTGGCATCGTCGTGTGTTTCACAAAGTGATCAACATTGCGACGTTGGCTAGCATCGAGGTCAACGCCTCCTGCGCCCGCGATACAGAAAATTCGCCAACGCCGTGCGTACAGGCGCGTAGACCGCCTCGTCGCAAGATACTACGTTTCAGGGTGCTCCCGTAACTCCCTCCCTCCGTACTTTGTGCGCTTAGTCGAGGGAGAGCATGGTGACATTCCGGGAGTAGGTGTTGGAGTAAAGCGACTATGAATGGGCATGGTGATAACAGTAGCGGTGTGGGATCGGGACGAGAGGACAGAAGAGACTGAGATATGCCTCAGAGCTCAGCGCAACAGTTGAGCGTTGTCATTCATGAGCGTTGTCATTCATGAGCGATGTCGGCGTTGAGTTCAAGAGACGAGGGCGATAGCCGCCAGAGGAGTTCGCACGCTGAAGGAACTTGAAAGGGGGACGTGTGACGACGATGGAGAGGATCAATGGAAGAGACAACGGCATAGTATAAGATCGCGTTGCCGGACCCTCTGTCAGCACGCCTTCATATGCGCAATCAAGAAGCCACACCATAGTAATGGTATGCGAGAGTCGAAAGCTGGTTTTCGTCGGCGGAGGAGGGCTGTCTTTGCGTGATATCGACCGTACATCGCATGAGATCGAGGAAGGACTGGGATTGCGCCACGACGAGGAACGCTCGACAGCACTACCTTCGTCGTCCTCGACCACGCTGTCACAGTAGCCTGTCCTCGTCGCGGGACAAGCGTAGCATGCGCCTCTTCCGCAGGTCCTCCTGCGTCAGCCTGCAAGGATCGCAATAAGATCAGCCCTATGAAGGGGCATAAACAAGACTAAGAGGGATACGTACCTCGTGTGGCAGGGGATGGGTATTCTGGCTTGCGTAACAGAGATGTTTCACGGTGGTGGATGGCACATTCCATGGGTTGAGAGCAGCCGGGAAGTGAGCGGGAGTTCAACTGGAGTGACCATTATCGAATCAATGGGACTTCGGGAGAGTAGAAAGAGAGAAGGAGGAGCGAGTGAGAGGGAACAAAATAACACTTACCATATTCTCATCTTGCAACATGCTACATGTCTTCTCCGACGCGCCACTCTCCTTCACTGTACTCACTTTGGACCTCTCATACTCCGTAGCCACAACGACGTGACACGGAGAACGCCAGCCCCGATCAAAGGCGAAAGAATATTTGAAGGATGTCGATGAAGTCCTGAGGGTGCGATTCGGAGTGGGTCACATTCGAAGTCGCAGCCGCACAAACTGTGATCATGGATTGGTACGCGGTGGTGCCGTGGTATGCCGCCGACACAGACAACCATGGCTTTGAAAAGGCTGGGCTGAGGGCGCGTGGTGGAGCGGCATGTGGAATGGCGTGACGCGCCGACGAGCGTTCCAAAAGAGAGGGCGAGCAAGATGAGGCTGATCCGGCTGAGCTTGAAAGTGGAAGAGGGAGGCGCCCCGAGTGCTGTCTATTGCGGGGTCGGGAGGCGTCTGCGCTAGGGACATCGTGTTTTAGTTATAGGCATAAAATCATCGCCAGTAGCTCGAGCAATGTGCTAGAGTACCTCTTCCGAAGTAGAGATAGTGCCCGTTCTCCAACAGTCAACTGTACCACCGTCGACTATCTCACCATGCCACGACACGTCCCAACCGACGGCGCAAATTGTAACTCGTAAGGACTCCCTCATGACCACCACTTCTGAGTTGTTTCTCAGTTTAGAGCCATCTCAGAACGCAACAAGGCTCACCTAATGCAACTGCTTCGCCAATCCCTGTCCTCATTGTACTGGTCGTGTATGGAGAGTTCGAAGCGAAGTCAAACTGCTTGGCTCAGGGGTTTCGGCCAAACAACCCGCTTTCGGTGAGAAGGGCGCTTGCCTTGACCGAAACTCTGGCATCAGATTTCATGCTCGCTCACAAACTGTGAATAACCATCGACATCAACATTGCCGTATCGCTTCGCCGTGTGATGCAGGGGCTGTAAGCGAGACAACTCTCGTGACGGTTTGTTTGGGAATCGCGGAAGGGTCGCGCGTGTGGTTTGCTGTATGGTGGTGTGTTCTCGATGCATCTCATACTCATGTACTCGTCGCTAACCTACATAGTCGTTTCATTATGCAGTATGCGATGCCAGGTAACCTTGCTGCTCGATATGTTGAGATCTTTCCCGCGACGGCTCGACGCGTGCACCCAATGATACGTCGCACCGGGACCCCTCAAGTGCAGACTGATCCTCGAAGCTTGTGGTTTGTACTGCTGTCGAGCGGCGGCACGGTGAGCACTATGTTTTATTTCTGCTTGATTTTCACCAATAGCACCGCAGGCTCGTAAACTCCATCAAGAATACGAGTACCTTACCCACGGAGGACTCGGGAGCGGGTACTCTCCAACTCGGTGGTTGAAGCCAGTAGCCGGAGTCATTAAGAGGTGTGTGTAAGCTCGCGCTTACTCGTGCTTCCCCTGTTCCACCCCTGATCACGTGTATATCCGTATATATATCGCGACCCTGACCTTCTCGATTACTTACTTCTTACTTGTACACTACTTCCATCTCATCTCACTCGAAATCACATACATTTGATCCATTCATCTTCGTTCTTGATTCCTGAGTGTTCAGCCTTCGGGCTTGTTCCACTTTTTTTTTGAATTCAATCAAACGCCCTGTAACGACGTAGGGGAAGGATCGCGTTTTCTCACCGCGCCCTTTTTCTCGCTCACACCAGCACCCAGCCCTGCCTTCCCGTTCCCAGCCGTCGAATCCAACCGCCCTGAGGACGAGGAGCTCCTCGCGTAAAGCGGTTAAACGACTCTCACTCCCCAGCCCTCCCCAGTCACACCAGATTCCCAAGAACCCCAGACCCGCTCCTCGTCTCTCTCGCTCCAGGACCACTTCAGCCCCAGCTCCAAGCGCCTTCGATTGCATATACTCAGACTCGCCCTTGACTCCCATTCCTTCCGAATCTCCCCCAAGGGCGCATATAACCGCGTTTACCTACATAGCCCCCAATCCGCCACCTTGTCCTCTCGCCACTCCCTTCGAAAACGCTCCTACCATGGGGGTTCGTGCAAAAATCGAGCAGTCCAACCCGACCAAACCCCCCACGATGGGTGAGGGCGATGTCGACGCCTCACTGTTGTGGGACTGGTTCAACAAATCCGAGATATTCTTTCGACATAAGCCTTCGATCAGCGTGGACGCCCGAGTAGAAACAATCGCTTGGGGCATGTCAGGAATCCATGCCGTACGTTGGCTCTCGGCGAACTCGACTAACCTTTCCTCGATGGACTGGGACACGTACAAGGAACACATGCGGAACCTTTTCTTGCCTTCTGATTGGGAGCACACCACACGTATGGATGTTTTACGTGTTCAACAAGGCTCACGCGCCTTCGCAGATTTCTCCCTTGACATGATGGCCCGCAATAATCTTCTAGCCGGTACGGACAGCTTCCTCAACGACGAGTTCCTCCGTGACACCTTGGAAGCAAACATGGACCGCGAGCTGGCGCGGGAATGTAACCGAGAAAATGCTAACTCTGCCGCGTCTTTCAAGGACTGGCTCGCAGAAGTTAAGCGTATCGATGAACGTCGCCGTGCTCGTCTCGAAGAGATCAATCAGGCCTTCGCCAGGCTCAACGTTAGATCGTCCAATGCCGCCAGACCTACCCCCGCCACCAAGACTCCCTTCGCTCCGAAGAACACTTCTGTCTCGACTCCTGCTTTCGTACCGATCCCCAAACTTCTCTCTGAAGAACGGACCCTCCTCAGCGAGAATGGCGGATGCTTCAAATGCCGCAAGTTCTGGGCCGGCCACTTGGGCGCCCGCTGCACCGCTCCTCCCATAGACGGATCCAAGTATAAGACCCTCACGGCGCGAGACGTTCCCCCTCGTCCTCCTAACTACGTCTCTAGGTCCGCAGGTGTTTCTGCGGTAGTTATCAGCGATGAAAACTCTCCCCCCGGTGCCTCCATCTCGGAAGTTGAACCTACCGTCTCAGCCGTCGCCGCCGTCATGCCCGAAACCACAGATTGCACCTGGGTGTCCGACGGGGATTGGTCCGATGATGAGTACGCCCCGTTCTCCTGTTCTAATTTATTCTGGCGCTATTGTCTGCGCGACAAGTCCTCCCCCGCTGCCCCCTCTTCTGTTAACGGACTTGTTGATAACGGGAGCGCCGTAGTTCTTATTAGGTCCGACCTCGCCAACGCTTTCGGGCTCGCACGACTCAAAGCCAAGAAACCTTTCGTCTGTAGTGCTGCCTTCTCTGGTGTTGGGAAGGACCTCTCTTTAGATGAGTTTGTACACATCCAACCGTTTTCTCAAGATGGACTTTTCCGTTCCAAGCCCCTTCGAGCCTTTGTCTCCCCTTCTCTCGTCGCAGATACAATTCTCGGTCTACCATTTCTTCGTGCAAACGGCTTTATTATCGATCATCGTTCGAACACCTGTATCTCGAAAATGGACAATTGTACTTCTTATGATCTTTTCTCGAGTTCCACGGTACCCTCGCAATCTGTATCGCCCTGGCGCCTCACGCATACCAAGGCTTCCGACGTACGACTGGCACGGAGGAAGGCACACTCTGATCACAAGGAGTTCCTCTCCGGCGCTGAGTTCCGGGCTGCCTTGCGCCAGAGGAGAATGCATCGCCTGTCTAGGCCCCTGCAGGGCAACACCGTCGTCGCCGCTATCAAGGAAAGGCTGGAAGACGTGAGTGCGCAGAAGACATTCCAAGATCAGCTGCTGCGGCTGGACGCGGAAATGAAGAAGAGGTTCGGAGACCTCTTCGACGACCTGCCTCCCGTCCACCGTCTGCCGGATCAGGTATACCACAAGTTCCGTTTGAAGGACGCTAACAAGGTCGTGAATAAGCGAGGCTATACTTGCCCAAGGAAGATCCGTGACGCATGGAAGATACTCTTGGACGAGGCGTTGGCTTCGGGCAAGCTTCGCCCATCGGATTCGGAATATGCTAGCCCTGCTTTCCTCGTTCCCAAGTCGGACCCTAACGCGTTGCCTCGGTGGGTTAACGACTACCGCGAATTGAACGATAATACGATACCGGATCGTTTCCCGCTGCCTAGAATCGACGAGATCCTTGCTGATTGCGGAAAGGGCAAGATCTGGGGTAAGTTAGACATGACCAACGCCTTTTTCCAGACGAAGGTGCATCCCGACCATATCAAGTACACGGCCGTTCGTACGCCTTTCGGACTGTATGAGTGGGTGGTCATGCCCCAGGGCTGCCGCAACGCCCCGGCGACTCACCAACGTCGCATGGTCGCTGCATTGCGACACCTCATCGGCAAGATATGCCATGTTTACCTGGACGATATCATCATCTGGTCCTCCTCCCTGGCTGAACACATTCGTAATGTTGAGGCCGTATTGCTGGCGCTACGTGACGCTGCGCTGTACTGTAATGTGAAGAAGACGCAGTTGTTCTGCACTTCCATCAACTTCCTGGGCCATCACATCTCGCAAGCCGGAATCCAGGCGGACTGCAACAAAGCCTTAAAAATAGCTGAGTGGCCTACACCTAAGACGGCCACTGATGTCAGACAGTTCTTAGGTTTGGTCCGTTACCTCGCGATCTTCTTGCCCCGACTTGCGGATCTGACGAGCACGCTTACGCCGCTCACGAATAAGGCCGTTGGACGAGACCCTGTGGATTGGCAGCCGAGTCACCAGGACGCGTTCGAAAAGATCAAGAGTCTCGTCGTTTCGCGCGAATGCCTCACGGTCATCGACCATGAAAACCCCGGCGATAATAAGATTTTCGTAACTACGGACGCCAGCGACGTTGGCACTGGCGCCGTGCTTAGTTTCGGACCGACATGGGCGACTTCTCGACCGGTCGCTTACGACTCGAAGCAATTGAACCCAGCCGAGCGGAATTATGCGACTCACGATAAGGAGATGCTGGCGATCGTTCGTGCCCTCCACAAGTGGCGCGTTGACCTCTTAGGTGCCGAATTCGAGGTGTACACTGATCACAGGACACTCGAGTTTTTTAACAAACAGCGAGATCTCAATAAGAAACAACTGCGATGGCAGACGTTCCTCGCTGATTATAACTTCGATATTAGGTACATCAAGGGCGAGGATAACACCGTGGCTGACGCCCTGTCGCGCGAATTCTCGTGCGAGCCAGTCATCACCGCACCTGTCCTTGCCGCTGGAGCCCTCGCCTCCGTCTGCCCTGCTCCTCCTGCCGTCGTCGCGCCCGTCCTACGAATCGATACCGACAGAGACCTACTCGAGAAGATTGTATCGGGATACGAGGGAGACACTTGGTGCCAGAAGCTTTTGTCCAGGGGCAATAACATCGCTGGTGTCTCCAAACGAAACAGGCTGCTGTACGTTGGCGAGAGGCTGGTTGTTCCCCGCGTGCCCGAGGTGCGAGAGCTCCTGTTCCAGCTCGCCCACGACGCCCTAGGGCATTACGGCGCCGGTAAATCTTATATGGCGCTCCGCGACTCCTTTTACTGGCCGAATATGCACAGAGACCTCGAGCAGGCGTACATTCCGGGCTGCGTTGAATGTCAACGGAACAAGTCGCCCACTGTCAAACCCGTCGGCCCCCTACATTCCCTCGCCGTACCTGAGGAGAGGTTCGCCTGTGTTGCCTTGGACTTCGTGGGACCGCTCCCCGAAGACGAAGGCTACAATTACCTGCTTACCATCACTGACAGATTAGGCGCAGACGTTCGTCTCATCCCATGCAAGACCGACCTCACTGCGGAACGCTGCGCGGCTCTGTTCTTCGAGCATTGGTACTGCGAGAACGGGTTGCCAACGGAGATTGTATCAGACAGGGATAAGCTTTTCGTCTCTAAATTCTGGAGCGCGTTACACAAGCTGACTGGTATTAAACTCAAGCTCTCCAGTTCCTTCCACCCCCAAACCGACGGCGCTAGCGAGCGGACGAACAAAACGATCATCCAGTCCCTCCGGTACTACGTGGATCGCAACCAGTCTGGCTGGGTGAAGGCGCTGCCGCACGTTCGGTTCTGTTTCATGAACACGGTCAACGCTTCGACGGGATTCTCCCCGTTTCAGCTGCGCCTCGGTTGCTCGCCACGCACCGTGCCTGCGCTCACGACTGCTACGGAAACGAGTGTACCATCCGCGGCCGAGATCATTAAGCGGATCGAAGAATATACAGCACAAGCTAAGGACTCACTGATGGCTTCTAAAATTGCGCAGTCCTTGAGCGCTAACACCCATCGTAGAGACGAGATCCCATTTAAAACGGGTGACAAGGTTTTTCTCTCCACCGCCAACCGCCGGAAGGAATACAAGCACGCCGGTGACGATCGCGTCGCTAAGTTCATGCCCAGATACGATGGGCCCTACGAGATCACCCGGTGTTTCCCTGAACGATCCACTTACACCCTACTGATGCCTAATTCCCCAGATGTATTCCCAACATTCCACGCCTCGCAACTGCGGCGTTTCGTCGAGAACGACGTCGAGCTTTTCCCAGGCCGCGAACTCGATCGACCGGAGGCCGTAAACGTTGATGGGACAGGCGAAGAAGAATGGCTAGTGGACAAGATCATCGACGAGAAACGCGGACGAGGCGGGCAGGAATACCTGGTATCTTGGAGAGGTTATGGTGCTGAGGAAAATCGGTGGCTGAAACGATGCGACGTCGAGGAATTGGAGGCTCTAGACATCTGGGAAGCACAACGCAAGGTCGGGCGTGCCAGCGCCGTTTCTGACACTCCGCCTGCTACTGGCTCCTTGCGACAACGAAGGACGGGACCGTCGATGAAGTCGGGGAAGGGGCGAGTGTAAGCTCGCGCTTACTCGTGCTTCCCCTGTTCCACCCCTGATCACGTGTATATCCGTATATATATCGCGACCCTGACCTTCTCGATTACTTACTTCTTACTTGTACACTACTTCCATCTCATCTCACTCGAAATCACATACGTTTGATCCATTCATCTTCGTTCTTGATTCCTGAGTGTTCAGCCTTCGGGCTTGTTCCAGTGTGTTACTGTCCGATCGACGCGAATCAACACTGCTAACCAGCAGTAGTCGGGCTAAAGTCGAGGAGGAGGCTTCACCACGCTCGTCCTCCATCTCTGGCGCTACACCTTCGAGACCCTCGACGTCAGTGTACCGAGGTAGGCAAGTTGGATACTCCAGTATACAGTACGTCTCGCCTTAATATTTTCTCTCTTTTTTAGCCTACTCATTTACATTCCTTCCTTCGTCTCGTCCACAGGTTTCTCAACGTAACCGTGCTCGTTCCTCGAGCGCGACGCCACACATACATACGCCCGCACAAACTCGATCAGTTGTACCCCTCAATCGCATACACGTCGCGAAGTCTCTTCTACCATCTCATCAACGCTCGCTGCCCGTCGACGCTGAGGCATCCTCCGCTTCCTGTGCCTGCCCCAGTCGTCACGAACATACCAAAGTGCACAGCGGTTAATGGCGCAGAATCCAGGCGACGGGGTGGATTCCCTTGACCCAAATACGACTTTTCAGACATGTGAGCTTGGCAGCTGGCTCAGGATATCTGCGACACAATGGGCCTCGCCACGCAGGCTGAACTCGTCCGCGCTCCGTGCATGAATGTGAACGAGACACGCGGTGGCGCGTGTAGTGGTGATGGTGCCGACTGATGGCGCGACAAGCAAATCTATTGGAAAGGGGAGGATCGCTGCTTCCTTTGACGTTAAGCGCACATGCGGGTGTAAGTCTCTAATGCCCTCTCGCCTTCCCCACCCCTTCTTTCTCCTCCTCTTCCCCCGCATTTCTGCTATGTTTCATACTGAACACCACGCTGGCCCTGACACCCAGTGCTCACCACTTTCCTCCCGAATCTTATCAATCCTCGTCGCTGCTGTATCATGGACCTCAACATCACGAGCTTCCTGCATTCGCTCCAAAAAATCGAGCAAGGCGTTAGTGATCTCACGCCATCCACCACCTCAAGCTTCCAAATGCTTGTTCCCCGTACTCCCGCGCGAGGATTTCAACCGAGCCATCACGCTCAATGAAAGCACCTGCCTCGACTTAACTACGGGCCCAGTCTCAATACTTGCACCGTCCGGGGCGTCCCAAGCAACGCTTCTTCCCGCCTGCCGAAGTCCATATTCTAGGCTTTAGCACCACCGCGGGCGTCGTGTCCATATCCAGCCGTTCACCTGAGACGAAGGCGTAGCTGCTGTGTCTGGCTGTCCATCGACACCATCGTGACTCTCATCTCACACCTTCGATTTACTTCAAGGTGCTGCCTAGGTCACAAACATGGGTAGATACACGAGGAAGTGGTAGGAGCGAAGGGAGACGCTGCCTTAGTATACACCGGCATTGGGAGGGATCTGTCAGTCACACTGTGCCTCGCACTAGACGCGAGGCGTCACATATCAGGCCCTCCTCCTCTCGGACGTCGTCGTCTAGGACGAAAACCCTGGCTGTGGGAGCTTTCGCACGGAGGCAGATGCCGTGAAGCACGTCCTACACTCCCCTACTCCACCCACGCAGAGCATCCTTTCTATGGTGAGGCCGTGCGACGACTATGCATACGCTTGCAATGGAAGTATGGTGGCGACGTGACGGAAGTAGGAGATAAGCCGGCATGTCTGCGCCTGTGCTTTCATCCATCAGCAAGAAGACTGATGGTTCTTGGGCGCTGACAGATTGCCGCTGGGGCAGAACCACGAGGTATGCATGAGGTAGAGGGGAAGCAACGGCGTAGAGGGTGTCGAGAGTACGTTTGCGCTTTACGACGATAGGGGGAGAGATTGTAGGTCGACTTTGGTGGGTGGCGGGGTATGGAGCGGCCTGGTATACTGGACGTTCTTCGCCGATTGCTGCTTAACAGCATTCGAATGAACGTAACGAGGAGATGATTAATGCACAGCTTTTGTGATTCGAATGGCATTCTTGACTGTGCGAGATGTGAGGCGTGGTTTCCGCGAGGCCTTGAGCGCTGGTAAAGCTGTCTTTCCGCGCGAAAGATGCTAATCGTGTCTCTTTTGTACAACCATCTCCTGCCTTCAGTATCTCGCTACCAAGAACTCAGTACTCAGTCGATACCTCGTCGGACGATTTTCGTCGCGTCGAATTATGCCATTTTGCAATGCCACATTTTGGATAAATGATGAGGATAAGGGGATTCGGTGAGTACCAAAGCGATGGCAATGATGTCCAGCTGAAGCCTGAGCGAGGTTTAGAACCAGGTACTTGGTATACCTCGAAGGTTACTGTTCCGTTAGAGTGGAGTCGGGCGAATAAACTTACCCACCATTCTAGAAGTCTCACTTGACTTTGGTTCTAGTTGGACCCCGGGGTCGGAGGTCCGGATTTGCGAGAAAAACCTTGAACTTGACAGGGAACTGCACAGAATGCATGATTGCTCACGATCTCTGCTGTGGAAGCCTTCTGACACTCCATGAGTATATATCCAAGCCCACAGTCTCGTACGAGTTGCTACGGGCTCATAATAGTAGGTTTATCACCAGCAACATAACCGTAGAGTACGAAGGGTTCGACGGTGGACCGCCGCGCACTGGCATTATCGCTAAATTGGGGGATATTCGGAATCTTGTGCAGAAGCCAGGGTATGAGGCTGAGACGGTTCACTTGTACATCACACGGGATGTCGGATTTGGAACAAGCACAGCTAGGATGAAGGTTTCCAAGGCAAGCATGTCTCTCATGATCATTGACATCGTACATTGGTGTGCTTACATTTCATAGTTCAAGATCTATGACATCCCCGATTGCAGTCTCGGCCTACGAGTACAAATGAGTGTCATCGTCGAGTTCATCAACCGCGACGACTACAATCATCTTCTTGAATTGGTAACTCAGTCTCATCACAAGTTAAGATATTCACCTTGTCTTGAATCTGATTTGGTTCTCAGTGTAGTAGGAGGGACTCCCTGTGTTTCTGCAAGGGTCTCTCCGTTGCATGGAGAGGCATGGAACCCATTAGCACGAGCACCTGACAGTTCACCACGTCTTCAGTTGGTATCCAACTGGATTCAGTTGGCAGTTGGTGTCCAGTTGGTGTTCAGTTGGTGTTCAAGTGAACTTTGAACTTTTTTAGTTTGGCTGAGAAATGGCTGGAAAAGTTCAGTTCAACACCAGTTCAGTTCAGTTCAGCACCAGTTGGACACCAGTTGAACACCAAGTGAACTAAGTGAATACTTGGTGTTCAGTTGATGTTCAGCTGAAAATTCAGTAGAACATCAAGTGGACATCAATTGAACACCAAGTGAATGTCACTTGGACACCAAGTGATTAATATGGAAACATGTATATATACATATATTCTACAATTTACTAGTAATTTATATGAATTTATATGAATTTATATGAATTTATATGAATTTATATGAATTTATATGAATTTATATGAATTTATATGAATTTATATGAATTTATATGGATTTTTGGGAATTATTTGGGAATTATTTGAGTTTTTATGGCTTTTTCCAGATCAATTTCCGCTTTGGGACGGCCAGAAATGGGTTAGCAAGACTTATCTAGAGATAGGTCATTTTTCTCGGACGAGCGCTTATTGGGCGCTTATATACGATTATTAATATTCTTTTTCTTTTTCTTTTCTTTTTCTTTTTCTTTTTGGACGGGCGCTTATTTTCGGCAATCAGCGCGACGCCACGCGCATGTGACAGCGGCGTGCCACGCTGGCACATCGCCTCTCTCTTCTCAACCACCACCATCCCCCCATCCCCTCGCTTTCCCCCAACGCCCCCCAACACTGCAATGCCCCCACGCAAGCCAACGTCGCGAGGACGCGGAGGAACGGCCAGGAACGATGAGGAGGGACGGCCAAGGTAAGCCCCCCCCCCACCTTTTTTTTTTGCCTGTCTGACGACTCCCCCGCCTTCCACCACCACCTCTCCACGCCCCCAACGTCCCCATCGTCGATAACGACGCCACGCACGCCCACAACGTCGATAACGACGCCGCGCACGCCCCCGTCGTCCCCCATCGTCGACGACGGCCCCGCACACGCCCCCATCGTCCCCCATCGTCGACGACGCCGCCCACGCACGCCCCCATCGTCCCCCATCGTCGACGACGGCCCCGCACACGCCCCCATCGTCCCCCATCGTCGACGACGGCCCCGCACACGCCCCCATCGTCCCCCATCGTCGACGACGGCCCCGCACACGCCCCCATCGTCCCCCATCGTCAACGACGCCGCCCACGCACACCCCCATCGTCGACGACGCCGCCACGCACGCCCCCATCGTCGACGACGCCGCCCACGCACGCCCCCATCGTCCCCCATCGTCGACGACGCCGCCCACGCACGCCCCCATCGTCCCCCATCGTCGACGACGGCCCCGCACACGCCCCCATCGTCCCCCATCGTCGACGACGCCGCCCACGCACACCCCCATCGTCCCCCATCGTCGACGACGCCGCCACGCACCCCCCCATCGTCGACGACGCCGCCCACGCACACCCCCGTCGTCCCCCATTGTCGACGACGCCGCCACGCACCCCCCCATCGTCGACGACAACGCCACGCACCCCCCGTCATCACGCCACGCACCCCCTGTCATCCCCCAACGTCGTCGACAACCCCGTGTATGACCCCAACGCCCCCCAACGTCGACGACGGCCCCACGCACGCCATCAACGTCCCTGTCGTCCCTCCCCTGGACACTCCTATCTGCCCCTTGGTCCCCACCAGCAGCAAACCCAGGTCCACCAGGTCAGCCACCAAGGCCCTGCAAGAGGCTCTCAAGTAAGTCAGCCTCCCCTCCCCTCATCCCCATCATTAGTAGTTAGTAGTAGTAGCATGTAATGTAGTTATAAATCTAAATAAATTTCTTTTAAACTCAAATAAATTAACCAACAATTAACAACACCTTGTCTGATAGTGAGGACCTCCCTGTGCCAGTTAAGAAGGTCAGGAAGACCTCCAAGGCCAACAAGAAGATCAAGTAAGTCTTCTGTTGTCTATTTATTCATTCTCTCTTCATGCTGGTTGTCCGTAGGACCTCCGCAGACCGTGATGAAGAAGATGAAGAGGCTGAGGAACCCTCCGTGAAGACTATGACTGCGTAAGTCTTTACCCGCCCCTGCTTGTGTCCGCAGATTGACCCTTCCGCACCAGTACCTCTAGAATTTTGAATGAGAGTGGGGCTGCTCTTGCCCCACCACCTCGTCGAGCTGGGACTGGGGTTCTTCTACCCCCGGTCGCTCCGAGGATCGTCTCCACCCGTGTTCGCCGTGCTGATCCGGGTGATGTTCCCCAAGTCGTAGACAAGGGGAAAGGTCGCGACTTGACCAATCTTGGCTCATCGGATGCGGAGGACGAGCCAGAGGAGAAAGATGATGAGGAGGATTTGGGGGAGGAAAAGAAGTCGAGTGATGAAGTGGCTGACGGTGTGGATGATGATGAAGAGAAGGAGAAGACGTCAAGTGAGGAGGAGAAGGAAAAGACGTTGAGTGATGAGAAGGACTCGGACGCTGGTGACGACAAGAAGACTGACAGCTCAGATGAGGATGCCATGGACCTTGACCCCAATGTCACCCCTCGCAACCCGCCTGCTTCCAAACGTCAGGCTAGTGCCTCCCCCATCGCCCATCGCCATGTAGCTCAGCGCAGCAAGGCTGACCATGCTGATGATACTACTCCGTTGCCTGCACCCATGTTTGCTAACTTTGACGACTATCTCCCGCCTTCCTCTCCCATCGCTGATGATGTCGACGACTTGCAAGGCGCCTCTCGTACCATGGGTGGATTCGCAAGGGGCAAGGGGCATGGGGTAGTTCCCAACATGGCTGACTTCAGTAAGTTCTTGCTTGTCATATTCAGCTCAGCTACTGACTCCTGCTTAGACACCCAGCCAGCAGACCTTGTCCCTGTCCGCAATGAGGGCAGAGTCTTGGTGTACAAGAATGAGGACCGCACCAGCGCTAAGGCCCGTGCTGTGAGGGTCCCTTTGGCTTACACCTTGGGGCCTGTCCTCAAGGCTATGGTCAAGAAGATGACCACTCTTGCAGGTATGTTACACATTTTGACTTCGCGTTTTTTGCTTACCATTTGTTGCCACTTAGACTCCGACATCTCGTTGTGGGTCAAGGATGACTGGGAGATGAAGGGCCCGTTTGCTGTGGCTGTTCAGGGGGATGAGCCCATTGAGTGGGACAACAACAAGGAAATGGAGTTGTTAATGGTAAGCAAAATCCGACTTGACTTGAAAAAATTCTGACTCTATCTCACTCAGGAACCTTCAATCCAAGGCTCTGGCTTCCATCCCCCTCCCTCCCCTTCTGTTTACTCCGCTGCCGCCCCATCGAACATCTCTTCCCTCGCTCCCTCTGCCTCTGTCTCCACTGCTGGTGTCGACACTGCCTCGCTTACCATTGCCCAGCAACTCGCCAGCGCCTTCTCTGATCCCGCCTTGCTTCAGCTCGCCATCATGCTGAAGGTGCCCTTTAGCATGACACCCAAGGCATCTGGCAAAGGCAAGATCCCTCAGATCTTTGCCAGGATGAAGGCAGCTGCCCTAGTCCAAGACCAGTGGCTGGAGTTGAAGAATGCAGGCAAGTGGACTGGCCGTGATCTCAACATCGATGAACTTCGCTCGCTCTACATCCGCAAGACAAACTACAACACCTACGCCAAGATGTTTGAGAATGCCCAGAAGTTCCCCATTCTTCACTCTTTGTTGAATGACCCCGCCTACGATGATGACTCGAAGGAACACAAGGCTGTCTGGGGAGCTCGCCAGCTTACAAAGGAGAACTTGGCTGCCGTCACCAAGGAGTTGCAGAACAAGAAGGTCAAAGAGGAGAGGGCTGCAGAGAAGGCCAGGCTGGCCAAGGAGAAGAAGAGCAAGAAGGCTTCTACTTCAAAGTAGGTAGTCTGTTTGTTAATACTAGACTCAATTCAAGTAACTTTGTGTTGCCATTCCTGTTTGAATCTCATCTCGCATTTTGACTTGTACTGATTTCAGCAGTTTCTCTTTACAGGCTCTGATCATGCTGCTCTCTTGGTGGCTGCTCCTCGGACTCCTTCCGTGTGCCTCTGCAGCACCACTGGAAGATCCCTTCCCAGGCATCCTTTTTGTGGACTTTGCCAAGGTTATCACATCCAGCTTTGGTGCTGACATCACTCTTGCCACTGTCTTGATGCTTCTCTTCAGCGTCACCAACAACACCGACCTTCTCAACCTCCATGGACAACAACGAGCTGTCCCTACCAACACTCAGGTTGTGACTAGCTGGATGGCTGCCTTCGTCCGGGCTATCAAAGACAGGCTTCAGCTTGACTCTCTTGTCGCTGATGATGATTCTGATGCTGAAATGAACTCTGACTCTGACTCTGGCTCTGGCTCTGGCTCTGGCTCCGACTCTGGTTCTGGTTCCAACACCTCTGGCTCTTCGGATGCAAGATCTTCCTACGACACTCTATTTCTCCCCACCGATCAGCATACAGATCAGACTCCAAAACAGCAGACGACCATCTTGGGTAAAAAGCTTGACTCCTTTTGTCGCTTCCTTGATCTCTACTCGCATGAGAAAAGAGGTACTTTGCGTCGCAAGCTCCTTCCCATCTCCACTGCTGCTATCCGACCTGTCCTCATCATCACTCCTTCTGTCATGCAATGCTCTGATGCTACATGCCCTGGTCGTGCTTTGACTCAGTACCAGCGTTACCGTGATGTCTCCAAAGTCACCTTGCTTAGGGGGAGTGAGTGCTTTGAGAAGGTTCCGGTACTTGCTGGGAGATGTCTTGCATGTTCCTCCATGTTCTGGGCTGACCATGAGAGCTTCAACGACCCTCCTAACGATCGCCGCCTCGCCATTCACCTTCCAGACGCCAAATACCTCAAAGTCGGAACTCAGGTCTGGGTTGACCGTCTGGTCTCCAAGGCTATTGTCAATGCCAACTACAGCTTTCACGCCTCGACAGCTGCAGTGACTGAGTTCTGGAACTACTCCTTTGTCCAGTCCAGTGGCGCCACATTCAAACTCACTCGCAGGCATACTTGGAAGGCTTTCGTCTTGGAGTCCATCCGGTTACTTGCAGAGCCCAGTGGTGCTGAGCTCCTCTTTGTGGACAACATGGCTGTCAAGGACCTCGTGACTGCTGCCTACGAGTATCTGGGAGATGGAGGAGTCATCCGCAGTGCAGAGGGGCATTCTTGCGATGAGTGCTGTCATGCATTCAAGGATGTGGCTGACGTGATCCCTAACCAGCCTGACAATGCTGCTGCTCTTGCTGGCTATGATGAAAATCATGCTGTCCCAGAGTATGTAGGCCCTGCTGTAGAGGCAGCTGTTCCAGATGCTGAGGCCATGGATGTTGACAATGTCCCGGCCAATGATGGATCTGAACCTGCTGGGGGTCCTGTCCTTAACAATCCTGCAGATGTTCGCATGATTGTTATTGATGGCATTGTCATGGGGCCTCGCCACTGTGCCATGCCAGGTTGTGAGATGGGATTGCTCAATGCTCAGACTGGAGTGTTTTGCAAGGCCCATCAGGACGAGATGGGGGTCCGTTGTCGCATGAAAGAATGTGTCAGAGTCAAGGTGGCTGGGACTCAGGCATGTGTTGATCATCAGGAGCAGTGGAGGGTCTACCGGGCTCGCTATGCCAACACTTCACTCCTTGGAGTTCAGAGGATGTTGAGGAGAGCTCAGGAGGAGAGACAGGAGTGGCTGCCTCGTGTTGCAGATGCAGAGGGGCTTGAACATGACAACCTGGAGGAGCAGGAGGTTGAAGAGGTCAGTGGCACCAAGTATAAAAACTACTTCTCTGCTCCTAGGTTCTACTGTGTGGAGACCATCTGTGCTCCATGTGGTGTGGTGATTGCCTGGCGCAAGTTTGCTAAGGCTGAAGGGGTGGCCAAGATTCTTCGGTTCCTTGAAGACATCTATGCAGATCCCAGCTCCCGCCCTAGCTACATTGCTATTGACAAGGGATGTGCCTTGCTCAAGCACATTGTCAAGCAAGGGCACTGGCCTACTTGGGAACCCACCACTCGGATTATTGTGGACTCCTACCACTACATCAATCACCGGACCACTGACCACCTCTGCCGGACTTGGTGCAACCCAGCACCACTCAATGGAGATGCCCCCAACCTGGTGGTGGTTGATGAAGACAAGGAGGGGAGACCTTACTACAAGAGGGCCTTCAACACTCAGGTAAGTGATTACACTACTCAGTTACTTGTACTTGTCTAATTTGCTTCTACTTAGGCTTGTGAGCAACTCAATGCATGGTTGGGTGGGTTCCAGACAGTCCTCAACAGGATGACTGTCAGCAACTTTGACTTCACCATGCATGTGCTGCTCTTCTTGCACACTCAACGTGTTATTGCTAGGCAGCAGGGGAGGCAGGAAGAAGCAGGAGATGAAAGTGAGGATGAAGAGGATGAGAATGGTGTGAGATATGGGCCACAAGAGGTGCAGGATGATGATGATTGAATGATATGAGTAATTTCACTTGTAGTTCACCTGGCATTCACTTGTATATCAATTGAACTTCAGTTGAACAACACTTGAACACCACTTGAACAACACTTGAACACCACTTGAACAACACTTGAACACCACTTGAACATCAGTTGAACACCATTTGAACATCACTTGAACCTCAGTTGGCTACCACTTGAACACCATTTGAATATCAGTTGAACCTCAGTTGGCTACCACTTGGCTACCACTTGGCTACCACTTGGACACCACCTGAATATCACTTGAGTATCAACTGAGTATCAACTGAGCACTTGATATATCATTGGACTTGTATCTATCTGTGGAATATAACACTAAACTGGTGTTCAGTTGGCAGTCACTTGAACACCAACTGGGGTTCAACTGAACACTCACAATATCACTTGTAGCTATGTCTGTACTCACACACATACCACTTGACCCCCACTTGACCACCAAGTGGGGCCCAGTTGAACACCATTTGGACTTGTGTGAATTTTACAAAGTCCAAAGTCCACTTGAAACCCAACTGAATACCAACTGAACACCAGTTAGATGATCCCTTGTACTTCTACTAGCTCTATGGTACACAGTTCACATGAACACCACTTGGATATCAACTGGACACCAACTGAAACTGCTCTAACTATGTAAAGTGGTGTTCAAGTGGTAGCCACTTGGTGGAGAACTGAACTGAACTGAATGCAAGTGAACTTAGTTGGTTGAATTGGTGTTCAGTTGGTAGTTCAGTTGACTTAAGTTGGTGTCCAACTGGTCAGACCTGACCAACTGAATCCAGTTGGTGTTCAGTTGTAGACGTGGTGAACTGCCAGATATACGCAAGTGCCCGATCTCTCCAGTTCATGGAGAGACATAGAACCCATTATCACGCAACTGCCTGAACTGCGCTACGAAACTGTTATCGATGACATCGAACGTGTCGCCCGGGAAGCTGGGCCATTGGCTCTCAAACGAGTCCCAAGTATGTACTTGCCTTCAAATCAACAATCATCGGACAAACTAACATCCTCATCTAGTGGAAATGGAGGCGATACATCGGGGTCTCTCACGAGATGAGTTCCTGTGGGAGTTCCCCGTTCACCATGAACGAAGGGTTGTGCGCCACAAGAACTTACCTAAGCAAGACACTTGTCTGCGCGCCCTCAAAATTGACATTGAAGTTAGTAGCCCGCATTTTGGGAGGACTATTGCGAATGGCTGTTTCGAGATGTCCTTCTTGGGGGCCGTTCTAACCCCAATGACACGTTCCCCGTGCTGTCTGAACACGTTCTCCAACATCAGTAATTTCGTGGACGGTACAAATTCCACCAACTCTGCACCAAGTATCATTGCTAGTGGCTCCGTCATTACCCTCAATGTCAACGGTCCCCTTCAAATGATGGGCTCTATGATGGGCGACATGTTCGCTGCTCCCATCTACGGTGGAAACGTCGGAGGTCAGAATAATATCAACCAAAGTACGTTCCAATCCCTCAGTATAAATGTCATTCTAATTTTCATCCACGCAATCATCAGTCACAGCGCCGCAAAGCATCGAAAAAGTGGTCTCTGCTGTCCTACATGCTTTGGATTCGAGGCCGGGTGATGGGGGCCGTTTCGTACCTCAAACCGAAGCAGGGAGGAAGCGCCAGAGGGACGAAGAAGAAGACATCGAAGGGCCAAGCAAGAGACAATTCCGACCAACGAGCTTTATCTCAAGGTTCTGTGCTGCACTTTTTTGCCCGTAATGTTCTCTTTCCTCGATTTGATCAAACAACCTTTACATACATAAACAACCACTTAATACACTCGTGCTTGTGAGCTACGATTTGACTAGTATGTCCTTGTACTCTTTGCTGCGTTGAATATTGACTGTATAGTCCGACTGAGCGGTCCATTGTCCCTGTTCCCATGTTGATATCTTGCTACGTCCACCAGAAGTGGGATACAATGTTAGCGTAGCTTCAGACTTGCAGGTAAATAGACGAAAGGTTGGACTCTGAGACATATGGCCGTAGATGCTGCGTGCCATATGCATAAGAGTTCGGGACGGATGGAGAGTGGGGAGAGCAGGGAGAGCCGAGCGCGACGATACTGCAAGTCTTGGGTCTTGGGCGTTGGAAGCTGTTTCGACAGCGGGAAGAGACATCGATTGCGTGCAAGACGAAAACCTCCTGGGGGGATAATAGAGGACGAATATCGACGAGCTGAGGCCGCCGCTTCGCTCGATTTTCGTGGGGCAGGGGGCAGGTAGCTCGATTTGCTTGATGTCAAAGGAAGCATTGATCCTCCCCTTCCGATAGATCTGCTCGCAGTCGAAGCGATCACCACCACACACACCTCATAGCACATCCTAGCATCTCCTCCACAGAGCCACTCAGATCCTGCCACAGACTGCGCGTCTTCCGAGACATTTTTATTGCTGGCCCATTGCTGGCTTGCGTAACATCGCTCGTAGCCCTTTGAGTCGCGCGTATTCTCCGCATTCCATCAAGCGTCGTCGTATTCAGAGCAGAGCGCCCAACCCGTCGTACCTATATAGCTCCCCCCCCCCCCCCGACCTTCTGAATTCCTCATGCTGATGAGGTTCGGATGTGCACCTGTAGATGGGGGGATAATGTATAATATAGTGTAATGAGAGGGCGAGTGTGATGCATAAACCCCTCTAATTAGAGGGAACCTTGGGTGATACATCACTGGCATTGCCCCATACATCACACTGCAAGTGATGTATCAAAGCATGTGACTCAACTTCCCTTCCCACCCCTGGGTTGTCTTACTCCTCGTCGTTGCACACGACGCCGCCTCATTGCCTACATTGGGATAGTTACGCTGTTGCCTCTGTATGGGTCCCATCGGGTAGTTAATCACAGGTACCTTGATTCCAGAACCACGTTCCTTGATCTGAATACATTGATACAGTTGACGTCCGATACAGTAAATGTCCGATAGAGTAGCAGAGTAGAAATATCAGGCGCTATTGTTGATACAACATGCAGCCTCTGTCAATGGCTCACCTGCAGCCACTGCACCCTGTCCCATACCCAGATAGTCCCCAAGGCACGCCCAAGATGTTGTACAAGTCGTCACCAATTTCTCCCGTGTCCAACTCTGGCACCAGGCGTATGCGCGTGCTCCGTCTGTGTCTGCTATTTTTGCTCGTCCCTCCCATACCCCCGCTTGCCATGTGTGGAATTGAATGACCCTGTGCATCTCTTCCTTGAGAAGAACACACTCCTCTTGCCATCTATGGGCCCTTGATCGTGATTTGCACCATTCAATCCGTAATGCTATTGCCACTTTCAGTATGTCGCGAATATGACAGTAATAACATTTATTACCTTCGCTCATTGACTCTGTCATTTCAGCTTCATTCTCCCGCTGCGTCATCCAAATCCAGGACAAAGTTCGTCGTCCTTCCGAACTGCTTGCGTCCTCCCCTTCTTTCAGACCACGAAGGTCTGAGTCTGCCAAGACTCGTAGTTTCGACTCCCATCCAGACTTGTTGAGGAAAGAGCTCAGTGAGAGTAGCGCTTCACGGGTTGAACGGTATCTAGCGGCGGCAGAGTTTATCCGTGACTGAATGTTCTTGATCAGTGTTATGCTGCGCGTGTTATGTTCTTGGCCACGGACATAGTGGTCCTTCGATTGATACATTGTACCAAGGATGAGGAGCTGTCAACGAAGCTCAGACAGAAGGTCGTGAGCGCTTCCATACCGTAAGCGGTACTCATATTCCGCTAACCTTGTATCGACATGAAACCTGGGAACAAGATTTGAGGGAAGGAGGAGGGCGATTTCCTCCGCGTTGAAGGTGTCTGCGCTTTCCCTGTTTGTGGCGCTACGACGGTAAAGGCCAATGCCTGGGATGTATAACTCTTGAATTGATTGCCATGTTGCGATTCGGCGCATGAGGCGGTTGCAGCGTTCCAAGATATGTGTCCGCTGAAGTTCTGTTGGGTTCGCGCCAAGAGCTTGGTCATCTATCTTGAGACGGGCTTGCTGATCTTCAAATTCGAGGCCTTGGGTAATGAGGATACTGGGGCTGACGGAGTCATGCATCACAAGGTCTTTGTCCCGCTGGATTGCTGAGGCTTCTTCTTCGGCTAACTCTAATCTAATTTTCTTTGCAGAGATCGCTTGTCATCGTCAGGCCACAGTGCGTTGTTGAAAGTCAAGGCGAAACAGACCTTCTACCTTCGCCTCATACAGATTTATTTCCGATGTCCCAGCCTCCCATTGTCTGACCAGAGTATAGAACTGTTGGACGATTGCCGCAGGAAGCGAGTTGCTGAAATCCAGGAAATTACCCACATGTTCGGAGCGCATCTCGACAGCTTCTTGCACCTTGCGAAGAAGCCAAGTATCTGTCAACAGAAGGATGGTATTAGAACATGTTATGTATCACTTTGCCAATCTTATCAGTGATGTATGATGTATCACAACGGTGATGTATGATGTATCATCCATCACGGCCATGATGTATTCGCATGATGTATCATATAGGCTCGCAACGAGCGATAATTGACTCAGTACTCACGTAATGTTGCCACTTTCCGCCAGTTGTAGTCGCCAAAGTGGTCGTCCAGTGTGTCACGTCGAGATCCTGGTCCCATCTCCTTGGTGCTACTTGCTACAGGGTTCATCGCTGCCCAACCTCGTTCAGGTGATTATCCATCTGTTCGACCAACGCCGGGGGTGAGGTTAAAAGAGTAGTTGATTTGACACTCAGTTCAATGGGCGTAAAGATGGAATTTGGGGACAAGATAGGTAATGCGCAGATCGGCTGCCCTCGAGCCAACAAGTTCCGAGGGATAAGTTCCCGATCGTAGTAGTAGATTGCGGGACCATTGACACGCGATATCGTAAGAAACAACTAATGCTGACGGCGAGTGGTTTCTAATGCTTGAAAAGTATAGGTAATCCATATTGATATATCTGTTGAGACGTCAGCACCAGAAAGGATATATATGAAGGTGTCTTACTGTTCTCCCCGCTGTAAGTCTCCAACTGAGACGGGGCGTTTCATATCGTGGCGGCTACATTCAATGGTACCAACGCCACTAGCGGTCGTTCCCCTCCCGCCACGAATGCTAGCCAATTTGATGGCATCGTAGTTATTACATGTATTGGCCTCATCGATGATTGTCTTGGCATGGTCGCGCAGGAATTCTTTGTATTGTCCTTCTTCCACAAAATATGCACAGCCTCGATTGAGACTGGGGTCACGGGCGTCGCTGGATGCTGAAAGCTGTTTGAGGCGGAAGTTCGCGTCAATTGCAAGGAAGAGTGCGTATATCCATCTATAACATGGTCAGTAAACCACAACACCGAAATGGTAGATATTTAATCAATTAACCGTTGCGATTCGTTAGCCTCTTTCCAGTTGGGAGGGAGATTCTTATCGGGCTGAGGGCACACAGGGCATAGCACTGCACATTCTCCCTCACTTGTTCCCGAAACACCCGATTCTTCATGGCCTCAGCCCATCCGCTTCATGAGTCGAATATGGCGCCACTCCCAGATCATTCGCATGAAGGCACTGTAGCGGTCCTTGATATCAAGGTTCAGCTCAACAGTAAAGCATCGAGATGATCAACAACTTATAGGAATGGGGCCACCTGTGTTGTTGGTAAGTCGCACCAACAATTGGTAGAACTCATACCCAGAGACTTTGGAACCGAAAGTCAAAATTTGGAAGAGGCGAAGGACTTCGAATGTTGCTGCTGTCCGAGGATCAGTTGTCGTTGCGGGGAATAAGCCGAACCGAAGAAGCTGGAGATCGCGTGGCACTGCAGTTGTACACCCGCAATAGTCGACACTGACTGGAACGAGGCCGTGTGACGTTATCACCGTGAATACATCACCGAAGGAGGGGGTTGGTCTGACACATTCATCCCCAAAAGGGTGGCATAGTTGAAGCCGTAACCCGAGAGACTGTAGAGAACATCGTTCGAAAAAGCAGGAATTCCACTTCTAAGTGGCATGTGAGTCAAGTGCAAAGCAAAGGTGGGCAAATTACCTCTAATTCATGGAACAGATTATCCTTATGTTGCTCGACTACGCATTGTTGACAATACAGCTGCTTGTCGAAGCATTGTCGGCAACGGTAGTCACCAGGTATGAACTCCACACAACCTGAGCATTCGCGAGCATCGTTGATGGGTGCCTCATGTCGTAGAAACTCTTAAAGGAAAGCATCGCGTTCGGGAAGCCACGTCAAGAAAGGTAAATCCTGTTCTAGTTAAGTACATCATGGACATCAAATGACTGAAACACGTACTCCTGCAGTTCGTCTCCGAGTTGTCTCAAGCTGCAGCACATCCGGTACCAAGTGTTGAGGATCTGATGGATTGAAAGGTTGCAGGAATTCTATGATTGGTGTACTAGGGACATTGTCGTTTGTAGAAGTGGGTTTACTGTGAAGCAGTGTAGGATTGGTGTGGTAAACAGAGCGCTTTGCCTTCACCCGGGTGCCACCAAGTTCGTAGTCCGTGTGTTGGTGAGCGACAATTGGGGGAGGTACATCCGTTGTATCCCATTCTGCATAGGACTCGACCTGAACTCTTGACCTTTTGGTGCGCATTCTTTTTACTCACCTTGACGGACTGCATCCTGCTTAAGTATGAGTATGACCTTCTGAGAGAAGCAGGGTAACAACGGGTATTTATCAATCATGAAGGCGCAAGCATGGACACGATACAAAGGTACAGGGGAATTACAGAGAGTGAGGCGCTTCGTGGCTGTTGAGACAAGTTTCTCACAGTCACTCTAGGATATTCCCATGGTAACTAATGTGCATGCAATATAGGGTCATCCGGCGAAAGGAGAGGAGCACCCTACGAATGCAACCATATATTGATGGTGAGGGGGAACACCACCAATATTGAGCCATTCTTTGCGCTAGAATAGACTAGTTAAGTATGAGTGTAATCTTAATAGATGGCCTGTTAACTCACCCGGCGTGCACGATCTGCTGTAATAGACATGTATTCTTTCCAATAGCATGGGGGCAGAAACTCTTGAGCTACACGTCCTTGGAGAAGTGCGGAGACCTCAATCCTCAAAGCCAAGCTCTATGGAATTGCGTGAGGGATAAGAACCTTTGGACAATGGATAAACTCACCCTTTTCATTTTGTTCACAGCCGATAGCTTGGTAACCCCATGCTGTCTCTTGGCCGGAGGGGGGAATCTGTCGAGTAGGAGGTGGTTGGCAGCCCGAAAGAAAAGAGTGAGTTCGCCTAATTCCTTTGCTTGCAGGTAATAGGGAATCAGGGAGTCCGCAAATGCGTCCTTCTGCGGATGCCATTGATTCTGTCTTGGCTGGCTGGCAATGTACATTGGTGATTGAGTGATGTCAGAGGCCGGCAATCTAGGAGAACGTTAGGTGCAAACTTCCACATGACATGTTAACTCACCGGTGCAGGGAAGACAAACGTTGGGAGCATAGCTTCATCCCACTTTCGTCCAATGAACCAGCATCACATGACCTCAAAGCGGATAGGGGAGATACCTTGAATATGTTCTGGCAACACATATGGCTTTGGTGAGGGCATTATTTTGCCATCATGATCTTGAGGGAGGTTACTCACTCAATACTCTCTCATTTTTCTAGGGTTTTAAGTGCTATAACGCCTCAGATAGCCGAAATTTCTGAGGAGGGAATAAAGGTCAGAACCCACTGTTCAATGATCGCCGTCTCACGCTTGAACTCAAACAGCCAATATGGGTCCCGGTCGACCTCGCTTGTACAAAACCCCGGAGGCCAAGGCTAAAGCCAATCGAGACAAAAGTAGGTGATGCTACTACAAGTATGCTTCCATTATCATCCATTAATATATCACAGCTAAATATCTTGCAGAAAGAAAGCTGCAATTAATACTAGCCGGCGTTCTCGCTACAAGGCTGATAAACTAGAGTATAGTTATTCTTTATTGTCCCTGCTCATGCTTATCATCATTAGAACTACCCCATTTCACGGCTCAAGTCCAGATGACACGCCTCTCCCCAGGTACGTGCTCCCCTTGAACAATATTCAGGGTCATCCCAAATACGTCCTACTCAGTGTCGATCCTGTCGATCCCTCCGGTTGGCTGAGACTAGCTGCAAGTACCAAGGTCAAATTCTATTCCATCACAAACGGCTCAACACGGTGCTACATCGAATCATTATACAACAAGTACACTACGAACTACCGGAGTGACGCCTTCTCCAATGCTATTATCGAACTCGAGGCGCTTCATGGGTCGATCCGGCGGTGTGAAGAAGCCCTATTACAGCTTACTTGCGTAGGGCGTGAGTTCAGGGTGGCCGAGGCAGTGGGAAAGCTAGTGAATGAGGGGCTGAGATGTGTCGAAGAGATCACATGCTATGCCTCAATAGGCAAGGGGGAGGTTTGCGAGTTGTATGAGAAGCGAGAGTTGATGTTTCAGAGCCTTACTTACTTATCTTAATCCATGTTATCATGTCATTAACATCACTCAAGTTTGCGAGCCACATAAGATCATCAAGTATTAAAAGTTCAGCAAAAGCATTACATATGACTATATAATGATGACGACTGGGAGACGGCGGTGCTATGCTATTGATGGATACGGGCAATGTGCATGCGCTCAAGAAGATAGTTCTCCGCATTAGCAAACGAGGAGAATCCCCTGCACAACCAGCCTGGAACGTTAGTAACAAGAGGTTCAACATTATTGTGCCTAGGTCAGTTGGAAGTCAGTCTGTCAACACGAGGAGTAAAAGCGGGACCTACCAATGCTGGAATACACCAACTTCTCGGCCAATAACAACTGCGTACCAGCGGTGGCCATAGACACCAGTTGCCGCACTGAAATGACCCGTTCTGACGAGCGGGGGTCCGGCAACAGTATTGGGAGCCATGGGAGGTGCAGCTGGTGTGTTGGGAGCCAGCGGAAGCACAGTCGGAGCGTTAAGAGCTGGGGGAGGTGCAGCTGGTGCGTTGGGAGCCGCGGGAGATGAAGCTGGTGCATTGGTTGCAAGAACTAGATTGTGCACGGTGTGGCACGATGGGCAGCGAAAGACGCCTAAATACGAATCAGACTGAGAACCAGAAGAGGGATGCCATTACTTACCGCCCACAGGAATAAGACCCTCGCCTTCAGCATCGGCAGATGCAGGCGCCACAGTAGCAGCGGGAATGGCAACGGCTGGGACAGCAGCACCGGGAGCAGCAGCAGCAGCTGCTGCCTCAGGATACGCCACCGCAAGACGACACATAAGCGCCACGATGTCGATGTCATCAATGCTGCCACGGCCGTCGTTGTCAGACATTGTCTTCGTTGGCTAAGGGGGACAAGGAGCTACGGGGAGGGGTGGGAGTTGTCAGGAATGCGAATGGACATACTTATACCACGGGGCGTGATGTATAGCTGGACGGTGGAACCAAAGTGTGATGTATAGCTAGACGGGGGCTAGCAAAGGTTAAAAAAATTAGGGTCAGTTATCGACTAGCTCTAGCTTCAAAGCACTTACCGGTCTACGTTACCTCATCTGTGATGGCCCCAAAGGAGAAAAGTAATGCTGAACAAAAGGCTCACCTTATGGGCCAAATGGACGACTATCTTAAAGCTCAGAAACACGGAAGCCTCACCAGGTTCTGGACAAGGTTAAACCAGGTGTGGTTTCATCGATGGCCGGTGGAAGAAGATGCGAGTATTAAGGATGAGGCTGAGCGACGGGCAGCGCATGGACTTGCAATCAAAGAGAAAGAGAATGTGAGTGACTAGTTCAAGGAGTGACCTCAGTGACCCTGAGGTACCATATTCAGTATCTCAAAACGTGGTTCTGTTACCGTACCGCACTGAAAACCCGTGCATCACATGTTCCAGCACCGGTGTCAGTCACAATAGAGGTGCCGAAAGCGACACGTTGCCATCAAGAGGTTGAGGTTTATTCAAGCAAGTACTATACCTCTAGGATCCTGCCTCTTGTCGAAGCACACTACAAGGACAAGCCTGTACCCACCGCTGAAGAAGCACTGAAGACACGTCGCAAGATAACGAGGGAAGCTCTGGATAACGAAACTCCCGCTATCAAGGCCGAAATCAAGGAATTATACCTGCAGGAGCGGCTTGCTGCCAAAGAGGAGAAGCTCGTGCGGGCTCAGAAGATAGAGCCCACCCCCGAGAGTTATATTGCGTAGGTTCTCATATAATCTAAGTACTTAATAACTAATCCCAGCCTCATAGTGGCATCAAGGCCATTCAATCACGCTTCGACGCGTTCGCTCATGGTATGGAACAGGACAGTGGGTGGACTTTCCTCCTTCTTGCAGGTGGGCCGGATCCAAAGAATGGGGGCCGGATCAGGACAGCATCGTACGTGCTGTCATTTCAGGTATTGGCATGCCTGTTGACAATAGCACCCAAAGGTACCAGTATGGAGCTAACGTCTTCGGGCTCACGCTTTCGGCCCAGGAGCCAGAGTTTAAAGCAATGTGTGTTCCTTCGTTCACGAACTATCTGTACTCGTGCTACAGTGAGTTCTTAAACTCAACCTTAAGCTTAAGGACCTAGCTGACATTCTTCGTAGGTCCAGAGCAATGTGCAGCTCGTGCCAATCAGCCGGCATCAGAGGCCCCATCCTCAATCTCTGGGGGTCTACCATGCTTACTAGCTGCTTCGCCGACGCCCTCTCCCGTCAGTGCCACTCCTCACTCTGACGGCACTGTCGTTGCCGAAGCCACTGTCGTTCCCGAAGCTGCTGTCATCCCTAACGCTGCAGCCATCCCTAACGCCTTGGTTGTCCCAGAAGTCGCAGTCGTTCCCAAAAGCACGGTTGTCCCAACACCTAGCCCGGAAGTTGCTTCCAAACGTCCCCGCAAAGCGACTAAAGGAAAACGAACCAAAGCGAATGGCCACAGCGAAGTACCCTCCACCCCCAACACCGAAGTCGCTGTCACTGTGCTCCCTCCATCAGAGCCTGCTGCCCCCGCTCTATCAGACCCTGTAGCTCCCAACATCCTAGCCATTGGTACCACTGCTACTGTCCCCTTTGTTGAGGCTGCTTTTGCCTTACCACAAGCCTCCGCCCTCGGACCCATTTGGACACAGACAGACAATTTGGGGTTCAATGCTACAACCTGGGGCAGTAGTTACGACATAGAATTCCCCCTCCTCCCTCCCGACCTCAACTATCTGAACGATCCGGCGAACTTCCTCAACAACTTCCCCATCGTGTCCAACGTGCCCATGCCAACTACCATCCCCGGCGGCTTCGTTATTCCCCCACCCAACACTTACTTATCACTACTGGATGAGTTGGACGGCCCTCTACCTGCCAGCTTGCCAGGTGTCCCCAGCCAGATCAATCCATACCCAATGGTTGCTAACGGCGCTACCCACATGGACACAAAAACAACAGACACAAACGCAACAGCACCCATCACATCCCCTAATGTGGAGAAGCCTGATACGGCCACGGTTCAAGCTAACAACTCTATCAACGCCGGAACAGAAGCCGAGGATGTTGACACACCCAATGCAGATTCTATCAATGCCGAAATGGAGGCCAAGGACGTCGACACGCCCAGCATGGATCCTATTGACACCAGAATGGATGTCAAGGACTCTGCGACAATGGCGATGGATGCTGGCAAGGGTACTGGAATGGCAAATGATATGGGTGCTGTCCCCCAGCCGGCTCGCAACCCTCGCAAGAGAAGCCGACGTGACGAAACCGATCCCAAGTTTATCATTGAGGGTAAACGTGTTCGAAAGCAACAGGTTCGAACGGAAATTGAGGCGATCACGGCGAAAGTCTCAGCAGAAAGAGAGAAACAAAAAGGAAAAGAGAATCAATAGTCCTTAGCTATCGTGTCCTGCCTGTCATAGCTATTCATGTCTAAGACATCACATCACACCTCATAGTAATACGAGTGATAAGTGTGATACATCATCGGCTGATACATTACAGTTGAGGTGATACATTACAGTTGAGGTGATACATCACCGGCTAATACATCACGTTTAGGGTGATACATCATGCTCGAGCTGATGCATCAGCAGCGCACCAGTGTTAATACTGAGCATTGAGTTACTCTGAGTCTTGAGATTCCGCAACGACTAAGTCCTCAGTGCCGAGTCCCAAGCGCCAGAATTGGGACAGGCATATACACGGTTCTGGTGCCGACAAGTTCTAGAGTCCTACCGCCCAGAGAGTTCCACACTATATGCTGTATTCAAATTGTACCAGTACATTCTATGTATTATATCGCAATTTCCAGGAATAACATACTAACTTCAATGAATAACATATCAATTTCAAAAGTAGTAGTCCGGTGTGTAAGTAAGGCAGAGACATCTACGTAGTATTCCGGAGGGCACATACTGACCACCAGTAGCCTGGGATGTACACTACCGGCCCGATGGTCCATCTGACATACGGCGAAACAACTGTTTTGATGTGTTGCGGGGTGGGAGATTGCGGGGTCATGGACGGAAAGAACCGAGGGGGAATGAATGGGCCACATGGCTAAATTACCGTAGATATATCGACACAGGATCGTGTGAATCTACCGATCCAAGGGTGTTGATACATTGTCCAAAAAGGGAGATGGGGCGCACCCAACGCGCTGCCAGCGCCCAAGCGCACCACTGATGGGCAGCGAGGAGAAAAGGAGGGGTCATATGATGAGCACGTGCAGTTGACAGGTGATGTATCACGGCATAGCCGTCCTTTGATGAGAGGGGTTTATGCATCACACTTGCCCTCTCATTAGACTGTATGATGCATCAGAACAGGCTCTACGCCTGGGATGTGTTCGTTGTGGCTAGGGCAGGAGTGGAAACTGAAGGACGCCTAGCGCAAAGGGCGTCGGTGGGGAGGGGGAAAAGAGTCATGAGATGGACGTAGGGACGTGCATGGAGTTGGCCGGGGACGATATTGGGGGTGGAATCCACCCTCGTACTCCATGCGACTTCAAGGTGGTAGGAGCTCGAAGGTAAGGGGTTGGCGGGTAGAGGCAGGATACAAATTCGAGTAATTTAAGTAGATCGAGGATGCCCATGTTCGCAAACAAGCTGAATGCTGCATAGCCATAAGTTGGTGGTGAGTATCCGATAACTGTGAGAACACATCAGTACAAGAATACATGGGTACGACCACTCCCATTAATACTACCCGCTCCTTAATGCCCGCCCACTGGCGTCATTTCAGTTGCTGTAGCCTCTTATCATGGATGGCTTAGCGATATTGAATGTCGATGGCTGTCTATGATACAAATCTGTGAGTGAGTGGGTAATCCAGGGAACAGAAAGAAAGTGTACGTGAAGGGACAGACAGTTTGGGTGTTGTCGTTGCCTTGGAGGTTCAACATCACGAAATCCGTAGACTCACGCTTTTCCAATGTAGCAATTGACATTAGGGGAAATTGTTTCCCACCACACCATTGATTTGTCTTCGATGCACCATTATTCACGCAGATTCCATGCGCTTTACACCTATGAACCAGTGTGAAGCTAGAATGGAATGTAGATTATTTTTTTCATAAGATTTCAAATATGCATATTTATATTAACACCATGAGATCGCAATATAAAGAGCGTGGCTACATTGATACTAGATGTACAGGAACATAACAATGTCACGTTTCAATTGTAAAGTCTAGGCTTCAATCCAGTGTTCATATCTATCTAACCAATGCGCCATAATATCGGGAGGGCATTATAATGGTATAGAATCAATCGACTGCAAACTGGGATTCAATTTGTGACAAACACTGTCACAACTCCCAGGGTCTCGGTCAATCATCAACATCATCTTCTTCACCGATGGCATCTCAAGCCCCCGAAATGTGTCGTAACGAGCTCAACGACATCTTCTATCCTGCACTGTTGGATAGAGTCCATGCCCGCCCAGATGCCCCTCAGCCTGAGGCACGCCCCCAGCCTCCTCATAGCAGTGACCATGGCGCTGACAGGGCTAACTGTCATACAATGGCTCAGGCTGGTAGCTCCAGTGACCCAGAAAACAATGGAGTGCCGCAGATGTGTTTGGAGTGTGTGGAAAGGATGACGGCATACTGGAGTACCCGAATGAGAGGAATGGAGTCCATGGGCCCCCCTCCAGCTGACTATGTCTGTTTGGCCCTCTGGGTTCATGACTTCCCCTTTGAGGCCCTTCGTCCGTAATTCATGAGCCTCCTGCTTGCCTTTCGTGATGCTAACCATGACTTACAGCTGCAAATGATTATACCCCTGCGCGATCAGTCGCTTCTGATCCATATTTATGGTATCTGCTTGGCTTTCGCCAACTTGCCCTCTACGAGATCTGGTATTTACGGATGCTACTTGATACCCACCACCGTTTTCTGTCTTCGTTCACACCTTCTGCCTCATAAATATAAAAACACACCATATCTATTGTACAATGGAATGTATGTCTTGGTCCTGCTCAATCAACGCATGTGTGTCTCCGTGGTATTATATGGATTAAATGTAAGGTATTTGAATGGTGAACATGCATTCTCATAAGCTATTGAAGCCGTGCTCCGCCTCCAAGTCCAAATCATCTTCCTCGGAGTCATTCTCCTCCTCCGATCCTGGCTCGCTGTCAGAAGAGCTTGAGTCAGTCTCATCTGAATCTGAGTCTGAGTCTGGCTGATTGGATTGACCAGCAGCTGTATTGTCGTCTTCATCCACCGCCATTTCCATGTTGGTTGAATCATCCGGCTCCGAGGCATGGACATGTATGTGGCCAATTCCACCGCCGACATGCCACATCCACATGTCACGATCAGCGAATCTACCACAGACAATGGTTAGTAACAGTGAAGAGAGTCAACTCCGAACATAGCTCACATATTCACATAGAATTCGCACCAATCATCGACTTCGGTAAGTCTACGGGCAGCCGAACCAGCATAGTCTGGCATTAATTCTTTAGTACGGCCCTTGCAGAAGTTAGGAATGAGGTGACAGGCTCGGATGACTACACTGGGGTCTAGGAATCCAAAGGCGTAGTCATTGGTGTCACCATCAACAGGAACAAAGCCAACTTTGGGTAGAATTGCACGCTGACTACTTGCGTTGTGCCTGGGTACACTCCTAAGCATCATACCCATAGAAATTTGATGCGTGATGGTTGATGAGATACACGGTCTTGATTATATATGTATGTGTTTGCATGGAAGATCCCAAGTATCCTGGCATACCAGTAGACGTCATCGTCATCATCAGGCGCATGTACCATTATGTCGCAGGTGTCAGTTCGTGGATTGAGAACATCTTGATCCCTCCGTACATCATATGTCGTATAGTTGACGTGCATAGTTTTGACGGCGTAGATGGTATTGTCGATGATGTGTACCGTATTGCGCTCCTCGTCCGTAAAGTCAGGTATGTCCTGGTGCGCATCGCCGTCGAAATTTAATCCACGAAGCCATCCAAGGATATGGTCTTGAAGCTTGGGAACAAAGTGCTACACAGAACCAATGTCAATGATGGACAAAGAACTGGTTCCGTATGAAACCCACCTTCTCAGCTCTAGCTGTAGAGTCAATACATTGTTGCCTGGCTATAGTCAGAATTGTATTGCATTATTTCGTGGCTATCCCATGGTAATGCATTATGGTCTGGCTGGGACATGGTCTCATAATGTATTATGGGATGGTACTGATAAGATTATCAATGGAACTGATATCTTATCATCATAATAACAGATTGGATAAGATGATTTAAGCTAACTGTTAGCTATTACCTTGATTTCAGTTCTTAAGTAAGTTAATAAGTGATGTATTAAATATTAATTGATTACCTAGATGATAATCGGTAAATGATATCTACATCCCAGTTCTACAACCTCTGACCCATCCCATATTTGCCTCCTTCGTCCTCGGAATCCCCTTCATCCTCTTTGTTATCCTCTTTGTTATCCCCATTGGAAGTTGGTTCCTCCACAATCCCTGTCCTCCACCTCTGCTCGAACTTGTCGGCCAATCCATAGCATATGAGTGCCTGTCGGTGTGCATACACTGACAGGCCTGCTGATACCTCTGGTGCAGCGCATATCTTCACCTCAGCGCGTGCTTCCCAGCATCGTGCTTCATGCCACAGCGATATGGGTGTTCGGCGCATCTCCTCCTTGACGAGCTCGACCTCCTCCGTCCATCGCCGTAGACGTGCCCAGGCCTTCGTCCACTCTACACGTACAGCTACTTTGAGCATTAGCTTAGGATACTAGTATGGAGGTTGTACACACCTTCATTCATCCCCTCCACTCCCTTTTCTGAGCAGTTCGTCCAGAGCCACGACACTGTGCGGTAACCCTCCTTTGCAACGCCTTGCTCCCCCTCTTCGTCTTCGTCCTCTTCATCACCACTAGTCCGTTCTTCATTTGAGATGGTGATGACATCTTCCCGGCCTCTCTCCATACGCCGTAGGCGTCGGACGTGTTTCTTTTTTAGGCTATCGGGGTCTTCCATGCACCGTACATGTTCTTGTTTGAGTTCCTGTAAATCTACTGGCATTTGATCACTTCCACTGTCCTCGCTGAGCTGTTGGAGAGCCTCCCATGCCCTGTGGTACCTATCCACTTGCAATCTGATCTTGTCTTCATTGCGGTTGATCAGTGTTCACATCCGAGTGTTGGCTCCTTGGTGGTGTGTGTTACAGTCCTTGTATCCAACCAGTCGCGACTTGATGAAGAGGAGATTGCACAGTTCATTGAGGAAGCGGTGGCACCGTGCTTCACGAAGTTGATACTCTATCTTTCCCAGTGACAATCTACATAGCTGACGGTCTGCAGAGTTGAGGGACAACGGAAGGAGTAAGGGCACCGACTCAATGTCTTCTTTGTCCGGAACCACCCGATGGGAGAGGAAAGGCAGCACTGGGGGCATGTACCTCGCCTGCATAAGCCTGAATCTGGCCAGACTGTGGGAGAGTCTCGTTCGCATCTCCACAATCGTCGTTTCCTGCACCGCCATCCTGTCGGTCTTCCTTGCTATAGCCATGGCCTTAATCTTGAGCCTACGTACCTGACGGTAAGCCCTAGAAATGCACACTGCAGGACTCCACTCACTGCTGATCCTCAATATCTAGCCCCTTGCCAATGAACGCGCTGGGACCCATGCCTCCCGATATGCCACTGAATCCCTCGGCAGACTCCTCTGCTGCTCCAGCCTCCTCCTGAGTGAACCGAAGCTGGACATCGTGCTCAGTGATACCTAGCCCATCGATTCAGTAGCTGTATGTAGTAGTAATCATACATACCTGATGTCGGAATATGATAAGGATTTGGATTCGAACTGTCTTGTTCGAACGCCAAAACCATGGCCTTCCACTCCTCCACCTGGGTGCCTTGCTTTGAGGAAAATATCTCGAACGAGTCCCATTGCACAGATCATTCAGATAGCGCCAAGGACAATCGTCGAGCAAGTAAACGAGCTGTTCAAGCCTGGGGTGAGTACACCTGGGGGGTTTAGAAAGGAAGGTAAGGGGTGGTACTCACCAAGCCCAACGACCTTCTGCCAGTTCCAATGTGACCAGTGATTATTCAGTGTCTCAATCCGTGCCCCAGGACCCATGACCCTCATACTTGTAGCCATTGCACCGATGTTAGCCCAAGGCCGTTCTATGCCTTCGCCATCCGTTCGACCGACTCCTGGTAGGTAGTTTAGTGAGTAATTTTCCTGGCAATGCTTGGTGTGTGAGTGGATGTGAAGTTTGGGTACTGCGAATCGAATCATGTGTTGAGCGATGCAAAAGTGAACCAGGGGAGGTAGTTTCTGGACACGCTGAATAACCGACTTTGACCATTGGCAGATGATATCTTACGAGACGACCATTTCCAGCCCGCCGCTGTGATGTCGAAGTAGTGATGCAAAGCAGTAATCCATATTCGCATACCTACAAAAGATATCAGTCAGCGCAAACTGATAATCGACCACACACCTACACACTGTTCACCTACTTGAAGATCTGCTGCACCATTCCGTTGAACGATTTGGTGCCGAGAGCAAACCCCAAGGCATACACCAGTAGCAGTGTACCCCTGCGAAAACTTCGTGTTTGCATAGTCAAGGGCCGCCAAACCACTACACGTGGACATCTAACATTTAAGATGGTAAGCTGTCAGAGTCACTTCCACCAATCAGAATGAATCACCTCTTTTTGGTCAGTGACACTCAGGAGATATTGTCGAAACGGCTCACTTTCCACGAAGTAGCCCCAATCGACCCCAAGGCCTGGATCCTTCTCGACAGAGGATATCATCTGTCGCTTCAAGCGGAAACATGTGTTGAGCGCCAGGAATAATGTGTATAAATACCTGGCACAAATGATAAAGTTAGTATTTGACAACAGTGCGTAAGATCTTCAGACCACATACTGTTTCTCTTGTGGTGCTGACTGCCAGTTCTCTGGTAGATTGATACCTGGATGTGGACAAGCGGGGCATCTGACGGTAAGCTCTCCATTTTTTGTAGCTAAAATCCCAGCTGGATCATGCGCTCGTCCACCATGTTTTAAACTCGTGAGGTGACGGAATTCCTGGTGCATGCGAACAAACTCTTTGTACCGACTCTGAAAATAGATATGAGAATACCGTTCAGATCAATTTCCAACTTACCCGTGGTGTACCTGCTCCAGAATTATCGGCAAGTTTCTCCAAAGCGGCGTAATAGTCATACATCATAACCTTTGCTTGTAACGTTGACATCTGAAAATGATCAAGCATACTGAATGTGGCACATGTCTGCGGTTGATCGAACATTGCTGGAAACCATTGACGACAAAGAAGTTGTTGTCGAGGTAAGCCGTAGTCCATGACACGATCACAAGCACAGAAATCGAGTGCAATGATGTGTAACCTGCTGATATGAAGAACTACGAAGTCAGTGACCGATGTGGGACAAGGACAAGGTATCCCTGGAGGGTGACCAAGCTGCACTCGAAACCCAATGTCTTTCAATGATGTGTTAGCGTAGCACTTGCCATTCCATTGCTACATGGCGGTGAGGGTATCATCTGTGAGATATGGCTAAGATAACATACCTTAATCCTGTGCAGAGGCTGCTCAATATGACCTTCAAGCATGCAACTCTTGCAAAGTACCTGCATGCTGAAGCAATCTTCGCATATGAACGACTCTTCTTCTTGAGAATGGCAATGGTGGCATTTGCCACATTGTGTGGATCCCCGCCCTTCACATCGTAGGAGCTCCACCAGATATTCGTCGCATACCAAGGCAGTCCATTCTTTGAGGGGTTGGTCCTTGGGATAGCAATCACGGTGAGATACATGCGAGCTCCAGGCTACCGGAACTAACTCACCGAGGATTTGTACCATTTAGACTGCTTGTCCTTTGCGGGATCGCTTTCTGAGACGAGCGCATCCTGGTTGTAGAACAGAGACTTGTTGATCTCAAGAGAGATGACGTCGCTATGATTATCTTCGTGGAAAGTTTCGGGGACATCTATCCTTCGTTTCTTTTTTGGCGGTGAGGGCATTGGCATTGGCATGGGTAGGTGATAGACACGTCGTCGATCCTCCGAGGTACGTTGGATAGACACTGTAAACCTCCTGTTGTCCGTGAGGATGTCGTTGAAGTCCAAGCTGGCAACAATGGAAGTTCTTGCTGCAGTCTTGCACTTCCTGATTCCCTTAGCCATTGTCAGCAATGAACAGAGAGTATCCAGAGTACGAATGAGATACTCTCCTTGTTGCCTGTCCTTACAGTCGGGGAGATTTCCGGGGTGAGTTGCGAGATCCCATTACTTTGGAGTTATTTGCTAAACCACTCAAGATCCTCCATGGATCCCCACGAAATCATCTATTAGAACGTCAACCATCGAGATGACGAGCCCCTAGTGTGAGCCCCTAGTGTCTACCCTGAGCAACAACCCTTTTATGTACTTTTTTGTACGAGAGCTCCGATGTGTCAAACTTGAACCAAACGAAAAACACGTCGCATCGCAGAGAGTAGTCCCTACAAAATGGCTGGTGAGCTTTCACATCTTCATCACGGCTCTGGCACCTCCCTTCCAAGTGCGTGGGTCCGACCTTGGACCTATGCACCCTCATTCCCTCCCTTCCGGTGTGTGTGTCATGTGCGGGTCTGACCTCATTCCGCCCTGATCCCCCCCTAGTAGACCTTCTCCATATTAGCCCTGATACTGACTATTGGCTATGCAGGGCGCACCACTCGATCGGGGACAATTTTCAGTCCCTGGGAGATCTCCAAACGAGTCTCCGTCAATATCAATGCTCTTTTGCTTTTTGAGAAGGCGGTGACACGCCAGGAGGCCTGTGGCATCAGCGGTGAGGAATCCCAAGGGGAAAGGATCGAGGCCAATGCTGAGGGCAACAGCAACGGCAATGACAATATTGTGGCACTGATGGCCATATCACAGTCTCGAACGTCGTGAGTGTGCTGAGGAAGACGGAGGCGGCACCGATACCCCCATGCCCATTGATACCGCCGCTTTGGCAGAGCAGTGCCATGCTGACAGGATCATGGCGGAACCTCAGCTATGCCACAGTTGGGAAGAATCCAGCGTGGAGGCATCGCCCGGCGTTGGCGTAGCAAAGTGTGCGGGACTGGGGGTGCGATGAGATAGCATATCAGATGTAGCCGTAGAGAAGGCTGTTGAGCCAGTAACACGTAGCACCAGGCAACTGTCTTCGCAATCGAAGTCGAAGTCGAACAAGGTCCAACGAACGGAAGCTCACAAACGGAGCAAGCGTGCTGCAAAGCGCAGACAGGCGCAAGAGGCTGCAGGCACTTCACTGAAAGCGGTCGCCCTTCGCAGAGCAGCAATGTCAATGGCGCGTCAAGCCAATGGGTACGGGATCGAGAGTGCACCTCATGCATCGACAGGTTACATCGGTAAATGGGGAGGCACCAAGCCGATGTCACCTACAGGGGGTCGAGTGAGCAATCAGTCAGAGACCATGTTGCGAAGCCTGAGGGATCAAGGATTCCAACTCGTACCTTGGGATGGGTGAGTTCTATGTGTGAACGAGGAACATCACTGATCTCTGCACTAGTACTGGGATCTATGTGGTAGATAGTGCCAACCGTGTCATAGTCGGAGGCGGGACGCCCCAGGATCAGGAAGGATGGTGTGCAGTAGTTGAGGCGGGTGTGGCTGCACTAGTTCGTGCACAAGCTGCCTGTTCGTTCACAGAGAAACAGAGGTTCCATCGACGGGGTGCCTTTCCAACTCTGGCCGCAGGATTTGCATACGGACTTGGACGGATCCGCCCCACTGCTACTGCCCAGGTGCCCGCAAACCAGGTGCTGGTGCAGAACCTACTATCTGATCCCTGTATCAGACGTATCGCCGGGTTCCAGAGTTCTCTATTCCATGCCTATGCACCTCGTCTCTGGAACTACTATCACGAAGCGACCACTGCAATTTTGACAAGCCAGCCTGAACTCCAACCAAATTTCGCGAATAGCGTGTATTCCAGTGTCACCTTCAACTGCGGCCCACAGACTGTAACCGTCCCACACATTGACTACCTGAACCTCGCAGGGGGACTCTGCGCTATCACGACTCTGCGCTATCACTGCCCTGGGTGATTTCGACCCAGATGCCGGAGGCCATCTCATCCTGTGGGACCTCCGCATCGTCCTATGTTTCCCTCCAGGCGCCACTATTCTCATCCCTTCCTCCTTGATCCGTCACTCGAACATACCTATCCAGTCTGGTGAACAGCAGTTCAGCATCACTCAATACTCTGCCGGTGGCCTGTTTCGCTGGGCGGACAACAGATTATGCTCAGATGCTCAACGACGGCGTGGAGGTAAACCTGTGGAGGAGCGGTGGAAGAGTACGATGGACCTTTTCGAATGTAGATAGACGAACAGATTCAGCCAGTAGCTACATTAATCTGAATAAATCATTTGTTCGAGACTCAGTACGCTCTGTAGACTTGATCACCACGCGAACGTAGTAAGATTCTAACTTGGACTTCCGTGAATTCTAGGGTATGGCAACATTGATTACTAGATGGCCTCCAAATCAGTCTGCACTACATGCTACATCCCACCCACACCAATACGCAAGTCATGGCCCTGTACACATTCCAGTGCCTTTGAGCACTCAGAGTTGAAGTCGTCCAGCTTCCCAGGGCTGTTAGCCCGTCAGACCAAGTATGTAAGTCTTCCACACATATATGGAACGATTCCAGGGATGTCAACACAGGCCCCAATTTTCTAAAACAAGTTTAGTGCCGTAATCTGAGGCAGCTCAACAAGAACGAGCTGAATCTGTTATAAACTGCGTACTTGAAACATGAACTCCCTCCCTTTGCCCATATTCCCCATCAAGTTTACAGACATGCCGCCTGCCTCACTTGCGCCGCACGAGCACTGCAGGGTAATCATCAGTTGTGAGGAGTCTATCTTCTACATGAAGGACCTGAAGGCTCCTTTCTATCTTGTTTCCTGGGCGAACATTGCCAACATCTATCCTTCAACTGAGCTGTACGTTGAATTATCTCACCAACAGAATTAAACTGACTCACAAACCATTAGGAACTTGGTGCTTGAGATGTCTTCGAAGAAGGCCAACTGCCGCATGTTCGCTACTCTGGAGGAGGCCCGAGATGCCTATCGAAGTTTCTGTGGCATCACAAAGCAGAACCCCATGAATGTTTGTCTGCCTATACTCGGCAACCCCTCCATCACATTATGGCATTCTTACCGACCTTCAACCTTTCGAGGCGTCAATCAATGCACCTTCGTAAGTATTGGTGCTATTGTTAGCTTAAGTGGCTCACTATCTCTACCCGCAGTTGTCCTCAGCAATTACGAATCCTTCCGAAGGAAAAGGATTCGTTTATATGATGCTGTGGTTTCTCTTATTTTACCCCTCGTGCCTTGGCGGCGTTAGGGTTTGGTTCCGTCTATTCATTGAATATGATTGGCTCGCCGAGCCTTCCCCTTGTGCGCTAAATGCTTAGCGCTATGGTTTAAATTGTTATAGCCTAAGTTTGCCTACCTACAATAGCCTACACTACATTTCACCAGTTTTGAATGCCATTATGTATTGTCATCATTCTTGCTGTCCTATTTAAACACGCTCCGCTCCGCCCAGTGGGATTCGACAGATTTACGTTCCTGCATGATGTGTTCCATCACGTGTGTACTTTTCGGGTTGTTCCGAAATTTCTGGTATATTAAGTCAATCTATTCAAGCTCCGTCTCTTTCCTTTCGATTCCACCATGTCGATATACTCGGGCTAGTGTCGATGTCATTCGTCACTCTTGACGTTTATCAGACGAATTGGTGAGATCGGGACTGCGAGGGGACGTTTCATGATTAAGTATACATATGTACCTACTTAATTGTGTATGTAGTTTATTTATTATGCTCAACAGTTAAGATGTTTGAATCAGATTTGACGATAATTATAATAATTGATTTAGCACAAACAAACGGATTGAAAAATGAGCCTTTGTGGGTAGTGTAGTGAGTCGAGTTTCCATTCAGGTCTTGCACGTCGAGTAGTGTGCGTGATGGCTCGCTCGGGAGGACGCCGTTTGCGCAACCATGCTGGCGGGGTCTGCCGTCGTCTTGAGCCGCAGACTTGATCACTGAAGCCGTTTCCGTCTTTCTTCTTCCAGAGCGCTGGGTCGAGTTCTTCATGCCGAGTGCCGGTTCCCTCTCTGTCGCGTCCCCCATAAAACAAAATTTATTGTGGTGTATGCTATACTATGTACATGCCTCGTGGTTATCTACCGTTCTCTACGTTCTACTACGTCTACGTGTACGTTCGATTTTATGTCTATACTATTATCTGATCTATGTACAATTTACAAACCATCTTTTCTTATGACGCGATCTGACTATATACTGTAACAAAAATCAATACAAGAAACTGTCGCGCCGTCAGATCGATTCGGTAACAACGTTTGCGAAAGCGTACTCACCTTCGTACACGCGCCAATTTCGCGTCGATTATCTTGCCGTCTGGATACGCGACATGCTGATCGAACTCGCCGTTATCGTTCAGATACAGATGCGCTGTTATTGCGTGGTCCTCGCACACGTAGCCCCTGACGGTTATGTGATTTCTATCGAGCTTCGTGCTCTTATGGGGACCCCGCCTGTAACAATATCATTAGTAGTGTATATTGCGTCAACGCGTACTTACACAATTATCCAGTGAGACAGGCACTCGACTGGGTAACCGAGCGTAACGCTCATGCTGTCCTTGACCGTTTCCGAGGTCAAGGCATCCTCCGTTATTCTTACTATTCGTTCTCTTTCGTTGAGACGTTTCGAGTATAGCTGTGCGACGATGAATAGCTCGGTCATCGTGAGTGGTTCCTGATGTTTGGGGTCGATGGGGACGTCCAAGTGATGATGGTTGGCGAAGTTTTGCGTGGTATGATATCGCGAATTGTGGTTTAGAATAGACGATGATGGACGCGTGTGGTGACTGTTTCTTGCGGTGGTTGATGTCGATGTTTGAGCGGTAGAATATTGTTGACGGCGGATTAGTATGGAAGATGTCGAACGCGCGCGGGTGACTGTGAGTTTGTGAACGAAGCCGTCCGTTTCGGTAAAGTAGGTCTGGTATTACGAGGTTAACGTTGTGAGCAGGAGTGTATGTTGTTGAACCAATACCAGCAGTAGGCTGAGTTAATAGACATTGACGCCAACAGATGCACACTTATGCCGTGAACTTAAGTGGGTTGATGTGTTAACGGATTATGTTTGGTAACAACTGGCGAGTTACTCTTTCAATCTACACGGCCTGCGTCGGGTGATTGATACACTGAGAGAGTAGACGGCTCAGATAACGTGGGGTTCACACTTGTAGCGATAATATAGGTGGCTTCAATGTCTTAACAACTAGAGAGCTACTCATTATTACTATTAAGTGATGTTGAAATGTGTTAACGTTGGATAGAGATATATTGTTAATTGAAGGTAGTTTGCTGCTACATGCGGTTGAATTAGATGTACAGGATATACATTAGATGACGACAATTCGACGACTGCGTCGTTTGCTTCGAGTTGCTTTGTAGCTATTGTGTATACAAACGGATAGCAACATGTCGAAGTCTCTGGTATGTTATGGACTCGTCAGTCCACGTCCTCTGTTAATTTCACTTCTTTCATGCGTCACACGTCTCCGTCTATATCTAACTCGTCGTCGTCATCGTACGCGAGTCGTCGCTTTGCCCTTTTATGCATCTGTCGCTGTCCTGTTTTAATCAATTTTGCGGCTTGCCTCTTCGTTGACGCCGTCTGTCGGAGTTTTGTTATATGCACTCGTATGTTATCGACTGTTGGTGGCGACTTACCAGTGACAGTGAATTGTCGAACCGTGCTACCTCTCGCAGTATCGGCCTCATAACAAACATGTTTTGCCCGGTGCTGATGAGCGTCAGATTGAATTGGATTTCAACGATGTCGCCTTTTCGTATATCGTTTGGGTTGATTTTATGGAATCTCCTGTAATTTGGGATGATCGGTTTCGAAAGTCGGTTTGCTTGTTACTTTAGCTTACCATTTATTACCTATCTTGATCGCCGCTGCGTAATGTACTTCGTTTTCTTCTGTATGGGCGAATCCTAACCTATCTGCATTGGCCATGCTGTTGTAAGGGTCAACTTCAACGGATATGTCGGCTAATGGTGTATCGGCGTATCTCGATGGAGTGAAGAACCTGTTACTGAAGTCTATCATAGGTCCGATGTTGTCGTCTGTGGTTATAAACAAAGGCTCTTTTACGGTACTTTTCTCTGGTGTAATACGCTCGTAGTGCGCGTAAATTTCGAGAATGTTATCGACTGCCAGTCCAAACGCAGGGAGTTTGTACCCTGTTAAGGAGATCGACTGACGGAGATGACGTGCTTGGTTTTCCGTGATAGATCTATACAATATTAATAGCCTGACTTAAGGACGATGATGATTACACTGACCTCGAAAGGTGATAGAACGGTGGCAGAATTGTGCTGTGTACGATTCCTTGTATAGCGAACGTCGCCTCGAATCCCTCGTCGTCGTTTATGATACTGGCACCGTTGAAGGGCATGGAATGGCTTAGTGTGAATCCGTTGCTCGTTATGTGCGCCTGCATCGTTTGGTTTGAATATGTTCCGTTAATTTGGGTGTTGTAATACGCACATAATTGCTCTTCAGCATGTACAGGCCTAGTCCTTCTGCGGCTCTTTCTTGCATTAGTGCTTCTAGCATGATCCCTGTTGTTGTTTAGACATCTGCAGGCGGCTGAATACTGGCTTGGGGACGTACCTGCCTGCTCATAGTCGTAAAAGTCGGTCATGGTGTTGATGATCGTGTCCACGGGCTGACTACTCATTGCCTTTTAAAGTATTTGCTAGGCGTGTGCGACGTGAATGAAGAGCTCTGTATGATACACCGTCCAGGCCAGCGTTTGACACTTAGAGAGTTCCGCGAGGCTATTGCGTTCAGCGTCATCTTCCACCGTCCGAGCCGTCAATCTGTTTTTCATGACGGTGTGACATTGTGCGCAACGTCAATTGACATTCGTGCGGTGCGGTTTTCAGTATCCGGTCCAACCGTTTGCCGTACGAGACACGGAACTATTTTCTTTTTCTTTCCTTTTTTATCCGTTAGTCGGCTTCAACAACATTCAAGTAGTTATATTCATCCGCTGTCTACTGGATAGCACCGATATCGCTGGCATTGCGTCGACGGCCGGTGCAATTTACAATACCGGTGACGTATGTGATATTGTGTAGATCTGGTACCGTGCTGGATGTCTCAGTCGAAAGTATCGTTGTATAAAAATCTCGCTTTGGGATGGGAATTCGATTCTTTATCTCGGATCATGCCTCCGAAAGCAGCCCAGATAGCAAAGTGAGTATTTCTGTAAGATACACCAATGGACGTTCAGCTCATGGCATTTGTAGAACTGCACAGAAGACGCAGACGGTTGGATCTTCGCCTACCAAGGCCACTCGAAAAGCCGTATTGCAGAAGGCACCTGCAAAGCGGGACGTGTTCCTCGACGAGTATGTCGTGTCTGATTGTAACCGAGTCCCTGATGCTGAATCTATGCTTTAGAACAGAGACTAGTGATGTCACGGCCAATCGGAAAGACGTACTGGTGAAGGCGCCGGCGAAACAAAATGTGTCCCCCGACGAGTATGTTGTCTTCGACTGTGTGTAATTTGAGTCTGTGCTTTAGGATAGAGGACAGTGAAGCAGTCACGCACACCAAGAGACAGAGAATACCGTCATGAGCGGCCATCGAGTCTAAAGAATCTATGGAGTACTTTATCTATCCCGAAAAATGTAGAAGTGCTTATTCGGGTTTTTAGCTCATTCAGCAAGCCGGCCCCCAAGAGAGCTGCGTCCAAAAAGACCACAGCTACAACCAGAGTATCGTGTGTCTGTGTCTGTTTGCGATGTGTTGTCGTTGTAACGATGTATTATTTTATTCAGTCGGTCCAAAGGTAAGACCCGTGCGGAAGGAACGTCCAACGCTGCGACGACTTTCGTTGTAATCAGCGATGACGATTTGGGGTATGTTCATTCTATTCTTCGTCTTACTGCTTGCTGATCTGCGTCGCTGTAGCGTGAGCGTTAAGCACGAGGAGTCAGGAAATACGAACGATGACTTCCGATCTATGGAAATCGACGAGCGTAACATTAATGACGGAACACCCAGTCATACCGTTGATGAAGATTCTATCAAATCGGCCTCTAAGAAGACCGCTACTAAAAAGGCTGTTGGTGGTACGACTAAATCAACGTTAGTCTTCACCCATTTTCATATGTCGTCTATCGACTGATCCGCTTTCATCAACAGTGCCTCGTCTAAAACCCGCCTCGGTCGAAAAAGGCCATCAAGAGCCATTGTGGTCAGCGATGACATGGAGTAAGCGCGTGCCCCCCTTTAACTATGTTGGCTTCAACTTCCGTGTATCTTTTAGGGTAGACGGCAATATCGAAGAATCGGAGGATGTCAAGATTGAAGAATCAGATGGTGACGATGACGACGAGGTGGTGGATGTCAAGACCGAAGAGTTGGACATTCTCGCATCCGATGATGCTGACCGTGGCGTCGAATCCGACGGGATGGCAGGTCTCACCAACGACGAAGAGCAGTTTGAGCTTATAGACGCAGCTAGTGTTGGAACAGATCGAGGCAGTCAGTACAACGACGACGAAGACAACAACGGGGGTACGGTAGGCGGTACCCCCACCCCCCATCTGGATGACGACGATGCAGATGAAGCGGGGGAATTCAGTGGGAGTGAACGTACTGACCAGCGAGTAGGCGAAGGCGATGATGTCGGGCCAGAGGTAGGAGACGATGACCTTTACGAAGGGGATGACATTTATGACCATATCCAAGAGTGGGGGGTCGGCGGCGATCCAACGCTAAAAGGCAAGTGTTTGATTGTAATGTCGTGTTGCTGTTCCAGACATGAGCTAACTAGTTGCCGCATAGAAGTTGCTGAGGCGGTTCTCCCTGTAACAAAAGCTCCCGTCAGCGACCACTTGTGAGTGCGAGGCTTGATGCTGGCCCGTAGGTTCGGTGCTGACAAATTCTTGGGTACAGCAGCAGCTTCAACATCGATATTCACAAGCTGGCCGACATCCAGCTTGCGTCTATCGCCCCTTTGATTGACAGAGGTTTATTGTCTTGTAGAAAGCGAGTGGTTGTCAATTATTTCTGTTTCGATTGCTTATCATTGTCTTTTTCATTTCTGTTCAGAAATTTGGTCGTTTCCGCGCGCTTCGATAACGATGAGGAGGGTAGGAACGCCATTGTTGTGGGTGTCTATACAGAGCTACAAGCCTGTCGCGACGTACTGTGAGTTCCTTATGTTTCGGTCCGTGTCGCGATCAACTGAACCATATTATTCGCAGACAAGTCACTGCCGCGTTGGATTTTAAGAACGAAGGCGTCTTTGTCAATCCGTCTAGAGCTGACCCGGGCCTGGTGAAGCGTATAGACTATACCTTCAACCATGTCAAAGGGGACAGAATCATTATGAGGAATGGACCCGCTGCTTCGAACGGACCAGCTGTCTTTGTCTCTGTGATCGTTGTGGAGGGCGTTAAACTAAGGGAGGCAGTCGGCTTATCAGGAGGAAACAGTGAACGGACGCAAAAGAAGGTAACCGGCTGTCTATTCGGTGGCGAGTCGGAGCTGAGAGACGGCTTCTTTGGGGCCGTTCTGAATTACGGGGACGTGTACGTGAACAGAGAGGCAGGTGCGAATATGTTTACCTCGAAGATGTCGCCCGCATCTACGTCAAGCACGCCGTCGCCTGTGAAGCGGAGCCGATTCTCGGAATCTGCTGGATCGAACGCCGCTGCGAAACCAAAATCGAAAGCAATCACATCGTCATACACTAGATGGCCAGTATCTCTATCCCATGACAGTCCAGGTGTGCTCGTTCTTTATCTTCGTGGACGTTAAAGCTTACTTTAAAATTCAAAGTACCTGTTTTTGACTTTACCGCTCGCGATCGTATATTCGACTTTTCTGCAGAGGCTTGGTGCCAACTCCACCAGTGTCCTCAATATGATCTGCGGTTCGGGGACGATGAGCTCGGTCACGACGGTGTCATCGCCTTGGTTGGCTACAGCGTCAATTCTTACCAGTCTCAAGAAGGCGACTGGGTCATGAACCAGAACGTCTTGTTCTTGGCAATCCTCGCCAGAGCGGGTGGTCAGAGTATGCCACTTGTAGACAGGGATGCATTGCAGATGATCAGGGAATACGCTTCGAACGGTGGCGATTTGACTGCTCACCCCTCACACTGGTGACATAATTCAATGCCCCCCCTGATTACATTGTGATTAAACTGAGTGCCTATAAAGTATATAACACCATTGTAATTATGGAGGAAAGGCAATTGAAATTTATCATATTTACCTGGTTTGTTCAATATGGTAGACTGGATTATATTAAACATGGCCACTTGGTGTGACCTCAAAAGTCTTGGTGATTCCAGTACGAATTCATTGAAAACTTATTTTAGAAGGTTTCAGAATTTCTCTTCAGTGTGTTCAAAATGTAATCAAAATGTATGTACACTAGGATACATCAGTAAATGATGAAGATGATTAAAATGTATTCTACATCTGAGCACAAAGGACTTTGTCTTCAATCTGCCATCATATAGTGATCCCTTTGAGATATCACGGAATATGTTTCTTGTGGGAATATGTTGAAAATAAATAAAGGAAGATCAAAATGTAATCACAGTTTGCCAGTGTCACTTTGTCGGTATACATTATGACTTATCATAACAGTGTAATCATAATCAAATCACAATGTAGATGAGGGAGCATTGATACATTGTGATTTGATTGTGATTACACTGTTATGGTAAGTCATAATGCATACCGACAAAGTGACACTGGCAAACTGTGATTACATTTTGATCTTCCTTTATTTATTTTCAACATATTCCCACAAGAAACTTATTTTGTAATTTCTCAAAGGAATCACTATATGACAGCAGATTAAAGACAAAGGCCTTTGTGCTCAAATTTAGAATATATTTTAATCATATCCATCATTTACTGATGTATCCTAGCGTACATACATTTTGATTACATTTTGAACATACCGAAGAGAAATTCTGAAACCTTCTAAAATAAGTTTTCAATGAATTCGTACTGGAATCACCGAGACTTTTGAGGTCACACCAAGTGGCCATGTTTAAAGTAATCCAGTCTATCATATTGGACAAAGCAGGTAAATATGATAAATTTCAATTGCCTTTCCTTCGTAATTACAATGGTGTTATATACTTTATAGGCACTCGATTTAATCACAATGTAATCAGGGGGGGCATTGGATTATGTCACCAGTGTCAGCGGCTTTGAACGCCATATCCTTTGAAAGGAGTCAAGCCGCGAAGGCAGCCCAACAGTCGTCGTCGAGGAGTAAAGCCGCGAAGGTAGCCCAACAGTCATCGTCGAAATCTGGTCGAACATCGTCTTCGAAAGCTAATCGCGCATCGCTTTCAAAAGCCGGTGAAATTTCGCTGTCAAAAGCGGGTCGTGCGTCGCCCTCAAAGGCAGGTCAGGCGTCGCCCTCGAAAGCTGGTCAAGCTTCATCTTTGAAAGCCGGTCAGGCATCGCCCTCGAAGGCAGGTCAGGCATCGCCCTCGAAGGCAGGTCAGGCATCGCCCTCGAAGGCCTCGTCTTCGAAGAAAGTATTGAAGAGGTCTAGTTGACCCGCTTATAGCTGAGAGGTGCGGGGGCTGCGTGTTATCTCAATGATGTATCGTTTGAATCATGTACTGTTGATTCTGCCAAAATATCATTGGTGCATACCTCTGTATCGTCGTTCATGATCTTAAGTGGTCAGGGATTTAGTGTTTATTCGTGCGCTAATTAATTGGTCTACGAGTGCTTAACCTTAGTTGACGAACACACTGGTTTAGCATAACGCGGTCGTTACTAAATTAGTGAATATGTGTAAGTGTAGTGTAAGGGTGGAACCCTTTCGTTCCGTGTATTCCGGCTGCCCCTACCTCCTATCGACCCCTCTCCGACTCCTCGGACTCGCTCGCACATGACTCGGACGTCACGGACCCGCACCAGACACATGTGATAACGGATCAAACATCTCGGACCAAAGTTTAGTATCTCTTTTGTTGCGGACTCTATTATTTTGACTAGTATATTCCATCACTCGTTCCTTGTACCTTTCGCTTCGGATCTTTCCGTTCTCTTAGCTACAAAAACTCCTGTACTCGTAGTTAGAAGAACTAAGCTTCCTTCCCCCCCACATCGAGTCAGTATCTAAGAAGTCCGAAGCCTTTCTCCTCATCCGTTGTCAGAGTTCGCCGTTGTCCGAGTCCGAGTCCAATCCGAAGCGTATTTCTCCTGCCGTCCTCTTCATTCTCCTGCCTTCCTCGTCGTACTATCCGAAGCCGAGTTATCCGTTACGCATCCGAGTTGTCTGTTCGCGTCCGAGCGCATCCGAAGCCATCCGAAGCATCCGAAGCGCATCCGAAGTTTCTCTCCATTGATCTCACTCTCGGACTCACTTTTCTCACACTTAGTTCACTCGGGTGTCGCACGGACTTGTCCTGCCGGAGGCGGACCCTCGCATTATCATAGACTATCTACTTGTCTACACGTAGATTCACCACTACATTCTGGAGCCCACCGCGAGGGTTTAAAGTTCAAGACACCCCCCCCGTTTCACCGTCACATAATCATCCTCGTCCGTCATTGAATTCGAATTCCCTCCCGATCCTCTCCACGACATCTTTCCGGAAGGTCCGACGCAGCGGGCTATCAACTTCCTCTTCGAGAAGACATCCGCATATTTCCCTTTCAAAATAGTCCGCTCTTGGGTTCCCGATCCCGACACCGTTGTTTGGCAGTTCGCACTTACCGGACGCCCAGAATCCGAACATCCGGATATCCTATCACGCCCTACTCCTCCGTCGCTCCGACACAGTCTGTTCTATAATCCCGCAGCAGCCTTTCACCGAACCACTCCGGAGTCAAACGACGCAACATCCGGGACACCCTCATCACTTACCGACTCATCCGAAAACCTTCCGCCCACTTCTTCACCTTCCCCTATTCCTCCTCCTACGATGGCCACAACGATGCCCGTCCGCGGTCACCATACCGCTCCGAAGTTCAACGGAAAGCCCGAAGGACTCCATCGCTTCTTCTCCGAAGTGGAGTACCTCGCTGCCCGTGCTCAGGTCGAAGGCCGGGATCTCATCCGAGCTACAATCAGATATCTCGACGACTCCGACTGGGAAATCTGGCGCAGCAGCGGCGATGCAGCTGACGGAGACGACTGGGAAGCGTTCAAAACGTGTATCGGGAAGCTCTACCCCGGATCGGATAACGAACGACGATGGCGTCCGTCCGATCTTTCCACTATTGCTGCTCTCCAGTCCCAGACCCCGATGCTCACAAAGGATGATCTCGGAGTCTATCACAGAAAGTTCCTCGTCCCTGCCAACTGGCTTCTCTCCAAAAATAGCGTCTCCACCCAGGACGTCGGACGCGACTATCTCGCAGGGTTCGATCCGAACACCCGTCAAAAGATCAAGGACAGATTGGCGATGGTCCACATGCAGCATCATCCGGACGATCCTTATACGATCACGGAGATCTATACGGAAGCGAACTTCATTCTCGGGACTTCGACTCCGGCGACTCTCACAACGTCTTCGACATCTCCGACTGTGAGTCCGACGACTCCGGCTCCGGTCAAAACCGAATCCGCTGACATCCGTGCCCTGCAAGCTATGATGCAGCAGTTCATGACGATTCAGCAATCACATCCGCAGTATCCTCCGCCTCCTCCGCAATATCCGTACAATCCAAACTCGTTCTATCCGTATCCTCCGCCTCCTACCGCCCAAGCATACGCTTATCAGCCAGTCCCTCCCCAACAAAACTATCAGTATCCGTCGCAGCCACCTCAGCCTTCCCAAAATCAGCAATCGCGTCCTCCTCCTCCTCCTGCGCCACAAGGGACTGATCCGAGACCTCCTCGGAAGTGCCACTTCTGTCATTCCCTCTACCACACGATGGGCTCGTGTCCGGATGCTGTCCGATACGAACGGAATGGATGGATCGGCCGGAACGAAGAAGGCCGATGGATGGTGCTCCCGAGCAGAGAGACTATCAATCGTTCCTTCCCCGGAGACTCGTTCAAAGATCAGGTCGACAACTGGATGAGAGCCAACAACAGATCTCAAGATCGCGATGCGCCTCCTCACCAGATCGTCACTCCCGCAGCCACAAGTTCCGGAGTAGCGTCCGCGAACATGGTCGAAGTTAGCACCTTCCACTATACCGAGTCCGACGAGTCCGAGTCTCGGGCGTTCATCCAGGAGCTTCCGAGTCCGTTCGACTTGGAGGAAGAAGAGAAAGAGGAAATCTTCTTGCAGGTTCTCATGCAACGGATGCCCGAAGTTGCGAAGAAGTACACTTCGTCTCAGAAGAGGAAGGACGTCCGTTTCTCCGAGCCGCTCGAAACGACTCCGAGCACTACGGCGAAGACTCCGTCCGAAGCGCCCCTTCCTCCTCCGATTCCTGTTCCCTTCCCTTCCTCCTCAGCCCGATCTCAGCTAGCGGAAGCCATCGAGACCGGCCGCACGACATACCGTCCGAACTATCGGGTTCAGTCGAACATCGAGAATCCAAAAGTAGCCTCCGATGTCCTGGAACGCGCCCTTAACACCACACTCACTATCACTCAACGGGAACTCTTCGCACTCTCGTTCGACGCTCGGAAAGGACTTCGGGATCTCATTTCGTCGAAGCGAGTCTCTACGGAATCCAACTACGCATCCGTCAACATGGCCGCATGCTACGATGAACCCGAGGACGTCGTAGAAGTTCTGATGTCCGCCACCCGCGATCCGAACAAGGATTGCATTGTCGCAGCTCCGACCCAGTCACTCCGGATCATCCGGCCTATCTTCAACGATCGGTACGAGGTCGAATGCATCCTGGACACCGGATCCCAGATCATCGTGATGCGCCGCGACGTCTTCGACAATCTCGGACTGCTCATCGACATTGACAAGTTCATCACCATGGAGTCCGCGAACCTATCGTCGAACCAGACCATCGGACTCGCGCACAATGTGAAGATGTCTCTCGGACCCGTCGATCTCTACGTCCAGGCACAGATCGTGAACGATGCACCTTATGAGGTACTCCTCGGACGCCCCTTCTTCTGTCTCACATCCGCAGTCACCCGCGACTACCCCGACGGTCGTCAGGACCTGACCATACACGATCCGAACTCCAGCCGCCGTTTCCTCATCCCGACTTTCAAAAGAGTCCACCGTTCCCGAGAGCCTAAGGAGCATTTTTAGATACCGTCGAGGAACCCGTGTGGCGAGACGAATCTTTTATACCCCCGTTATACTCCTCTCTCATGATATCATTGTCCGATTCCGTTCCTCCCTCCGTTCCGTTCCGCTACTTTACCTATCCGAAGACACTTTTATATGATACCTCTCCTTCCGTGTCCGATCCATCTCTTCCACTTCTGTCTGTACCCCCTTCCATGAACCGAAAAAGTACATATGAGGTTCCGCATGACTCCGTTCCCGATCCGATGACTCCGGTGTATACTTGTGACCCCGCGTCCGTACCTAATACTCATTCTTCTCGCGCGTATGACGATTTGCCGGATGAGCAACGGATCTCCACAGGTCTTGTTGATATCATCGAAGATGGCATTACTCGGAGTGCTTCTTATTTTGATATTCCCCTTTCCACTACTACTTCCTACTCTACCTTTACATCGTGGTTTACCCCTTCCGACTCCGATGTCCCTCCTCCCCCATCCGATGACTCCGTGCCGACTCCGATCGCAGAAGTATTCGCAGCAACTGCCCGGATGCCAACGTACGGAAAGAAGCCGTATCGGAAGGTCGCCAATCGCACTGTACCAGTCTCCACTACCCTTCCAGAACAGTATCGGATTGTTCGACGTGAACCGCCCGACATCTTGGCCGACCTTCTACCTCTCCCTACTCAGCCACCCGACTTCACTCCGGGACTCCGGTACACTCAGGAACGCGCTGACAAGCAGGCTGTCGATCCGGACAACTGGCTTTCTCCCGAGGAAATCAAACTGGCGCACTGGTTCATCCGGACTGATGAGGACGCCTTCGCATGGTCCGAGAATGAACGAGGCAAGTTCTCTGACGAGTGGTTTGACCCTGTAGTGATGCCTACTATCGAGCACGTTCCCTGGGCTCTCCGAAACATTCCCATTCCTCCGGGTATCTACGACGAGGTCGTCCGAGTCATCCGAGACAAAATCAAGTCCGGAGTCTACGAGGAATCCAGTTCTTCTTACCGGTCTCGCTGGTTCTGCGTTCTCAAGAAGGATGGAAAGTCTCTCCGTCTGGTCCACGATCTGCAGCCTCTCAATGCCGCCACTATCAAAGACGCCTCTATTCCGCCTCGGGTCGAGACTTATGCCGAAACCTTCAGAGGCCGGTCTTGCTACGGTATCTACGACTTGTTCGTCGGATTCGATCAACGGAAGCTCTCGGAAAGCTCGCGCGATCTCACGACATTCCAGACACCTCTCGGAGCCAAGCGTCTCACCGTCATTCCTATGGGCTTCACCAACTCCGTCCAGATTCAGCATGGCGACCTCACCTTCATTATGCGAGACGAAATTCCCCATGTCACCGATCCGTACATCGACGATTGCCCTGTCAAGGGTCCGCGTACCCGATACGAACAACCCGACGGTTCATACGAAACCCTCCCCGATAATCCGAACATCCGACGCTTCGTTTATGAACATATCGCAAACATGCATCGGATTGCTCACCGGATGAAGAAGTTTGGTGGAACATTCTCTGGAGTCAAGCTACGTATTTGTGTTCAGCGTGCATCTATTGTCGGACACATGTGCACTTACGAGGGTAGAGAACCCGACGATGACAGGGTCCAAAAGATTCGCGATTGGCCCGTGCCCGAGAACGTCACCGACGTCCGGGGTTTCCTGGGTACCATCGGAGTCATGCGTATCTTCATCCGAGACTTTGCGAAGCATGCTAAACCACTTGTGCAGTTGACCAAGAAGGACGTTGACTTTGTCATGGGTCCGGACGAACTCGCTGCCATCGACACGTTGAAGAACCTGGCCATCACTTCCCCCGCACTCCGAGCTATCGACCATTCATCCGATCGCGAAGTCATCCTGGCCGTCGACTCCTCCACCGTAGCCGTCGGATTCATTCTCTCCCAGATGGGCACCGACAACAAACGCTATCCGTCCCGTTTCGGGTCCATCACTTGGAACGACCGCGAATCCCGCTACTCCCAATCCAAAATCGAGCTCTACGGACTCTTCCGGGCACTCCAGGCCACGAAGCTTTGGCTCATCGGAGCTCGCAATCTCACTGTCGAGGTCGACGCAAAATATATCAAAGGTATGATTAACAATCCGGACATCGTTCCGAACGCTGCGATGAACCGCTGGATCGCCGCCATCCTTACCTTTTCCTTCAAACTCAAACACGTTCCCGCTCGGGATCACACTCCGGCCGATGGCCTTTCACGACGAAGAAGAGCCGAAGAAGATCCGGTACTTGTAGAAGATGTTGAGGGTTGGATAGACGAAGCTTGTGGGTTTACTTTACAGGTTCACTCCGACGGCGACGCCTCCCTCTCTCGGGTCGCTCAGAACCGCTTTCGGGCAATAATACCCCCTGCTTGAGTTAAGTATCTACCAGTTATAGCTGGCTATACCTAATACAATATCACCAGGTACGACTTGACGGTGGCCTCAGTTAACTATTGTCAGATAGAACTGCTGGCTATTTAGTTAACTGGGTGCCAGATAGTTGATAAAAAGGAATCAACTGGAACTCAGTTCTACCTGGGTATTCCCAGTTAACTGGGTCACTTTCAGTTCACTATTTCCAGTTGTTCAGACTCATACTCAGTTGACTGTACCCAGGAATATCTGTGTACGGCGAGTTAACTGGGAACTCAAGTTAACTGCGCCCAGCTATACCTAGGTGATGCCAGTTAACTCGAATATTTGTCCAGTTGACTGGACCCAGGAATATCTGGGTACGGCGAGTTAACTGGGAACTCAAGTTAACTGCGCCCAGCTATACCTAGGTGATGCCAGTTAACTCGAATATTCACTCAGTTGACTGGACCCAGATACATCCACACACGGCGAGTTAACTAGAAGCACGAGTTAACTGCGCCCAGCTATACCTGTACACGGTCAGTTAACTCGAATATTCACTCAGTTGACTGGACCCAGGAATATCTGGGTACGGCGAGTTAACTGGGAACTCAAGTTAACTACACCCAGCTATACCTAGGTGATGCCAGTTAACTCGAATATTCACTCAGTTGACTGGACCCAGGGATATCTGGGTACGGCGAGTTAACTGGGAACTCTAGTTCACTACACCCAGCTATGCCTGCACTCGCTCAGTTAACTGGAATCTTCGTCGAGTCAACTATGCACAGGAACATCTGTGTACAGCGAGTTAACTGGGAACCCCAGTTAACTACACCCAGCCATACCCGCACACGCTCAGTCAACCGCACCCAGATACATCCATGCATGGTGAGTTAACTGGGAACTCTAGTTAACTACACCCAGCTATACCCGCACACGCTCAGTTGACCGTACCCAGATACATCCATGCATGGTGAGTTAACTACACCCAGGTCTACCCCCACACGCTCAGTTAACTCGAATCTTCGTCGAGTTAACCGTACCCAGATACATCCTCCCACGGCGAGTTAACTAGACACACAAGTTAACTATGCCGCCCATCGACTCACCCGTCAACTCAAAAGTTGACCATGAACTGGACTAGCCATACCCATATATCACGTTGTATGACATTATCCCACCACATCTCCATTTGGAACATTGTATTACATTGATTGAGGCAAACTACTCGAAGAGGATGTAATCGCTGGCACTAGCCTCAGGGAGCCAATGAGAACGGAAACGATCCTTCATATCACCAAACATCATTGCCGACTTCACGGCGTACGCTTTGAGTCCTTCGTCGAGCTCTGGCTCTGCCGTTCTCTTTCCAATCCGTGCTGTCCAAGAAGAGAATTTCCATTCAAGGTAGCGCAGTACCCGGTTCATCTCGTCGACGACAAGAACAAGTTCTTCCGACCATCGAGCAGCACGAGCGCGGGATCTGAGCCACTCCACACGTAAACCTGTACATCGGTATTAGCTAGACAGTCAATGACAACAGAATAAAACACTCACTGTCTCCGATTTCCTCGCTCGTTCCTTCCGTCTCCTGGGGATTTGCGTTCAGCCAAATCCAGGACAATTCTCGAGTACTCTGTGCTTCGCCCTCCTCGCGTGTCGGCCACCTTATATCACCATCCTGGAGCTCACGCAAACGGCCGATCCATGGACCCAAAGGGTCGAGTTGGACAAGTGCTCCACGGGCCGCACGGTATGCTTCTGCTGCAAGCTGGAGTCGGGCCTTGTAACGATCAACTAGCGCGCGAGCTCGAGTCCTTGGGCCTTGTCCGTGACCAACCTGTGTCCATCGATAGTCTGCAAGTCCGAGTGTGATGCGCAACAGACGCCGAGTTTCAGTGAGCGCGTCGTCGGCCTGGGCGACACGTAGACGTGTTTCGATGGCGCGTAGATGAGAAATGGAGCGTGGGGAGGGAGTAACATGAGACGGGAGGAACAACGTCTGGTTCTCGGGCTGCCGTTCCCCCTCCTCTCGTCCGCGGGCTTCAGTAAAAACACCAGGCATGTAGCGATCTTGTACGAGATGCCAAGAGTGGATGCGGCGGGACAGCGTGTTTCGTTTCTCCTGTAGCTCCGCTGCCTGAAGTGCGGTCCGTTCTGGGTTTTGATACCGTAGACATAGGTTTCGCCTGTACAGACTGTAGCATTATCACCGTAGAAATAGAGGGAGGTCACTTACTGCTGTTCTTCGAGCTCCAAGCCTCTGTAAAGAAAGGTATTGACACATATTCCTTCGTCATCTTCTTCCCCACTGAAGGCTCCATCACGAGCTTCTTCCTGCGCTAGCTCCAGGCGTACCTCTGCCATCGTTGAACCTATACATGTCTCGTATTATGTCTTGCTTGTCAGAGTAGCTGGGCTGGAACTCACGTATGATTGCCTCTGAATACGGGTTGGGCTGTGACTCCCGGCCATCTTCCCAAGCTCCTACCCATTCTTCCCATTCTTCTCGCACGTCCGCAGGAAAGTTCTGACTGTATTTGACATGGAGGGCCGTGTGTTTGGCACTCAGCAGGAAGGCCTGTCGGTATCGTTCGAGGAGTGACGACTCTGGAGCCAACGAGTGAGAAGATGGTTTGCACCTGGGAACGAGGAGAAACAACACATACGTAGCCCTACAATTTTCCGCCAGTTCCAGGCGCCCGTGTGATCATCAATCGTGTCATGTCGGGATCCAGGGCCCATGAGGCGTGTACTCATACTCACAGGGTTGATGTGGGCCCACCAACGTTCCGGATCTTCGCCATCGGTTTGCCCAACGCCACGAAGTGTATTGAGTGAATACGTGTCCTGACAAGCCGTTCCATGCCCGTAGATGTGAAATTTAGGGATGACGAAGCAAATGAGTATGAAGATTTCGTCCGGAATTTGCATGGCCTCCGTGTGCTGAGTATCCATCCGTTCTTGGAGGTTCTGAGACCATTGGCAGGCGATGTCGTATGAGAGGATGAGCCGAGTGAACGTGGCGCCCATGAGGGTGAAGAGAACAATAAAATCCATATTCGCATATCTAGGGCCAGTGGATCGCGTGAATAGTTGCTAGGGCAAAGGGTGCAAAAGCCTCACCTCTCGCCCTTTTGAAGATCACCCATCCCGTTCGGTCGAACAAGTCCGTGTCGTGCGCACACAACGCCTCCAACGCCAGTGGCGACATATCCATCCGAACGCCGCTTATTTGCGTGATCAACGGCGCGCAACTCCGAATCACAGAGGTTGGGCTGTTGCCTTTATGTGAGGACTGTGAAGTTGACCGTAAAATTACACGTACTGGTGCCTGTTGGTATCCATACCGTTTGATGTGGTTGAGATATGGCCGGCTCGGGACCCAGTGAGCCCACCCATCGCCCAATGGGAAGTCTCTCTTGATTTTCCGGTCCTTATTCCTCAGGCGGAAGTTTGCATCAATTGTCAGGACTAACGAACGGATTCGTCTAGAAACACTAAGTACATTGACTCGGCTATTGAATAAGACGCACCGTGTTTCTTCGGGCGCAGTCTCCCAGTCCTCTGGGAGGTTCTTTCCTGGGTGTGGACACACCGGGCACTCAACCGCGCACTCCCCATGTGCAGTCGCTTCTACGCCTGCAGGGTTCAGGCCGCAGCCAGCACGTTTCGTGATCTTGAGATGGCGCCAGATTCGGATTGACAGGAGAAACTGCTCGTAGCAAGACTTACCGACATGATTCAGCGTTATTAGAATGATCAGGACATTGGGAAACTATCTCACCTGAAGCGTTAGAGAACCTGAGTTGTCGGTTAGGTGTTCGAGTGCGATACAGAAGTCATACGCCGCGATTTTACTTTGCAGCGTAAGCGAATGGAATTGTTCAAGAACTGTGAATGTGAACAACGTGCGGGGTTTCTTGAAAGACGACGGAAACCACTTGACCCGGAGGAATTGGATGGGATCCCCAACGGCAGTACCACATGAACAAAGTCGAACGTTGATGGTGTGAACGCCAGTTGTGTCGACAATGACACACTCTCGGATTTCGTGTGTGAACTCGCATTGAGTGCCGTGATGGCCCAGATCAACGATGAGTCCTATAGACATCAGCGAGGATCTTTCGAAGTAGCATAATCGGGCATTCCAGTGCTAGAGCATTTGAGTGAGGACTTTAAAATGATCCAGTGAGTGTTCTACCTCGATCCGATGGAGAGGCAAAATATTGTGTCGCTTTAGTAGACATGCGCTACAGTGAATGGTGAAATCGGAGCAATCCCGGCACCTGTAGTATGAGTTGGGGGCATTACATTCACTGCATTGTCCTGAAGTCTGTCCACAGCGCCCGTCAAGGCGATGCAGCTCGTCCAAGAAGGACTGTCGGTAGGGAATCCATTCCATTAACGGGGTCGATGTCTGGAAGTACGAATTAGTTTGCAGTAAATGAAAAGATAAGGGCTTACAAGATCATCGCCATCATCGACGGGATTTCCAAGATCATCATCGAATACAGGTATACCGTTATCGTCATCAGCGAAATCAGCTGTAGAGGCGTCCTGGATATAATCCTCTGGTATGGCATCATGCTCCAGATCATCGTTGGTGTTACTTCCATCGTCTACGACCACATCTCCGACTCGTTGATGCAAGCGAACAGATTGATTGATCCTCCCAGTGCTAGAACGATGGACAGATCGGACGACGTCTTGTACAAGTTCTGGCATCGACCTGCGAAGATCGTTACTGCCTTCGCTCCTTGAAACTTCGATGGCTCTCTTTCGTTTTGGTGGCATAGCTGTAAGCTTCGTCAAGGCAATTGTTTGAGTATAAAACTAACTTTCATTAATCGTCAGGGGTGTGTATTCAAGAGATAAACATGGCGTCAAATAACAGCACAATAGTCGACAGTACAGACGACACTATGTAAGGTTGATATGGTCTAATTACAGCGATGGAGGAGCTTGACGTTGCCGTCTCTCTCCTCCTGGTGCCAGAAATCCCGAGCACTGTCATATCGGTCAAATGCTTTCACCATTGCCCCAGGCGCAAACCCAAACGGTTTGATGCGAGCCCTTGAGACAATCCATGTTCATCAGGGTGAGGATTGTCAGGAAACAAGTACACACCAGAGATCATAGAAGATGCCGAGTTCATAGCCGCGAACTACGACATAGTATCTTGGTTCTTTCCATCCTCGACGATCAGCGTTGTCTGCGGGGTACATCTCACGGATGTCTCGGGGAACAGCGTATGAAGCACGATTACGCTGGCCACCAACCCATCGAAGATGGACTGGTACGTAGTCCTGCTCGTCGACTGGGGTACCATCGTCGATCAGGGGAACGCCGTCAGCAACTACCGGGGCAGGGCCTGGAGCGAGCTCTGGGTGAACTGGGTGGACTGGGCTTGTTTCGGCCGTCGCAAACACATCAGACAGTGGGGTCGTTTCACGCTTAAGCCGGGGAGCAGCAACCGGGCCATCAGGTCGGGCGTGAAGACTCAAGGCGTTCAATCGGGCGGTGATCGATGAGTCGTCTTCGAGTTGATCGTACTGCTCAACACTAACGACTTGCTTCTTCGGGGTAGAGGAGATCTGGATGCGATGCGCATGAGCGCTTGGGGGGATGTCAATGTAGTGCTCGACTACGGCCGGGATATTAGCGAAGCCTAGTCGAATAATATATTAATACGTCAACATCAAGTGAAAATAAAAACTAACCTAGATCACGAACCATTAGAACAAGGAACAAGAAGGAAAATGATGGCTTTTATATTTGTAGTTGAATGTCCGTTCGGGTATGGACGAAGATACCGTGGTGCTCGAATCGACTATACGTCAGTTAGCATCTTATTATCCCCTGTTTAACAGCCCACCTGTCGCCAGCTGACTATACCCGTGTTCCCCTCGACTCTCTCGCGTACGCCATATCCGGCCTGTCCTCGTGTCATCAGTAATGACCCAAAGGAGAGGCTCAAAGCCCAGGAAACGCGCGGATACACCGAAGCCATCCAAAGATGTTGTCGAAGGACTGCTTCCTCGTCGCGGTGGGGGAAAACCATGGACCACCCCTCGACAGAGCAAGTTCCTGGAGGCTCGCGCTGAAGGTTTCGAAGACGCGCGTCAAACGTCGAAGAAGGTCGGCCTGAAATCGTTTTGGCGTCTGACGATACAGGACTTCCTGAAGGAATGGCCGCTCGACGTTGACTTGAATAAAACGGAGCGCGATGACAAGGTCGAGGCAATCACGGAGGTACGTGGCACTATTGTTGACTGTAATCCTCGTACTAACACCGCCTTCAGCGCATCAAGGCATGGTACAATAACCACTGCCGCTCGACAGTCGTGAAATCTGGGGACAAAACGATTATCGACTTCTCGAACAAGAAGAAGAGGCGCCGTTCACATGTCCATACGTACTCTGTGCATTTCGGGGACCTCAAGATCGTGCCTATCCTCACTGAGCGATGGAAAAAACACAAGAAGTACCCGGGTCCAGGCAGTCCAGTTCCGCTGTGGTTCCGAAACGAACTAACAAAGGAGACCTTTGACGATGAGACAGACGAGATGAAGGAGGAGGTCGCCAGGCTTCGTGAAGCAGATTTGGAGGATTTCGACGAGGACGAGGGCAAATACCAGTACTTGCTGGACGAGGAAGGTATTGATGAGGAGGAACTCGAGCGACGTCAGCGAATCATCGAGTTGCAACGGTAAATTATTTACTCACCCGTTGTCATTCCATGCTCATATCATCTATAGAAATATTTCAGCACTCCCCAACACCATAGTCAGCATCCTCGAGCAGGTCAGGGAGCAGACTGGCTTCATGGGTGTGTGTGCTTTCTTTGGGAGCGAGCCAAAGGCCGGCGGGAATGTCACTGCCTATACGTGAGTTATACCAACTGCCTATGTGTATTCTGAACTCACCTGGTGTCTGCGGGTTTGATAGATCGTCCGTAGGCGAAACGGCAGCTGGGACCACCATTGAGGAGTACATTGAGGGCTTCGAAAAAGACTTTGAAGATAAGGTCATTGGATTCGGGCGCGTCGTAATCAGTAAGTAAAGGTTTTAGCTTGTAGTTGATCCTTGCTGACCGTGCTTTAGCTGAATCAGAACGTGCTGAACTCTGTATGCCCGGCATGGAGGGGAAGAAGAACTATGGCCCCGGGCGACGATCTGGTTCGAACTCTCGGGTGGGTTCCGAGGAACCTGCACCCAAGAAGAGAGGGGAAGGGTCGAGCCTGCGCAAGAAAGCAACCTTGAAAGCTGCGGCAAGCGTGAGCTCTAGGCAAATGGGACAGGACTCAGATTCCGAAGACAACAATGTGAGAAATTATTGCCATCTTACACGTCGACTAGGCGCTCATGAGTTTCTCATAGGTCAACACGCCTGTGGACGTCGACAACGATTCCTCACACGGCGCAGACGATGACGACCACACGCATGGCGGAGACATAGCAGATGAAGATAAAGAACATCAGGATGAAGACATGCCCACCGAAGACGATAATGGCAATATCGACGAAGCGCCTGAGACGTGTCAGCAGCTGCTCGACATCCTCGCCTCAACGGACGAGGAGGTTCCTGAGTGGCTCTCGTCGGCCATCACATATCTGTACCAACCCAACGACATTTGGGTCGACACTCTACAAGCCTTCGTCAAGTTCGAAGAGGCTCTTGGGTTCCCGTGTGCTAAAAAAGGCGTGCGTACCTATGCTTTTATTTCAACTTATCCTCACACCCAACCCACAGTCCATGTACCGGCTATCAGCATCGTGTCGCCCAGGCGCGCTTTCCCAATTCATCAACAACCACCGTAAAAAGGAGCCAACGATTAACGATCCCGAAGCTTTTGCCGACGAGGTCTACCTCTGGTGGATCAGTCTTCAACCTCCTTCTCGCCGTAACGACCGAAGCACTTCTATTTCGGATGGTCGATCCCTCGTATGTCTTGCATCTCATGCAGAAGATGCTGAGGTTTGGGAAGACCTACGCAAAGGCTCTATCAATGGTGTCTTCGGTATCTTATGCTGCATCAGTTGGTGGCTTCGAATGGACGGTCCTCTTGCATCTGACGACCTCTTGGACTTAATTCAAGATGTTGTATGGGTGCTGGAAGTCATGACTGGGGTTCCCGAGGGGGCTATCATTGCGGCTCGCAAACGGAAGGCTGAAGAAGTCCTTAGTGCAGCTCGCAAGCGTAGGGCCGAGGAGGATGAGGAGGAAGAAGTCTCACCTCGCAAGAAGGCTCGGTCTCAGCCGTCGCGATCTCAGCCGCCTCGCTCCCAGCCGCCTCGTTCCCAACCACCTCGAACTGGGAAGTCACGCTCACAACCCCCCCGTAGTCGCTAGCACTTTCGCTTTTGCGCACTGCTTCTCTCATGGACTCATAAATAGATGAACTTAGATTTGAATACTACAAGTAGTAGGACCAATATATAATTGAATTGTTTCTAACTCGTGCTTCTAGTTAACTCACCGTGCGTGGATGTATCTGGGTACAGTCAACTGGATAGATATTTGAGTTAACTGACCGTGTGCGGGTAGACCTGGGTGTAGTTAACTCGCCATGTGTGGATGTATCTGGGTCCAGTCAACTGAGTGAATATTCGAGTTAACTGACCGTGTACAGGTATAGCTGGGCGCAGTTAACTCGTGCTTCTAGTTAACTCGCCGTGTGTGGATGTATCTGGGTCCAGTCAACTGAGTGAATATTCGAGTTAACTGGCATCACCTAGGTATAGCTGGGCGCAGTTAACTTGAGTTCCCAGTTAACTCGCCGTACCCAGATATTCCTGGGTCCAGTCAACTGGACAAATATTCGAGTTAACTGGCATCACCTAGGTATAGCTGGGCGCAGTTAACTTGAGTTCCCAGTTAACTCGCCGTACACAGATATTCCTGGGTACAGTCAACTGAGTATGAGTCTGAACAACTGGAAATAGTGAACTGAAAGTGACCCAGTTAACTGGGAATACCCAGGTAGAACTGAGTTCCAGTTGATTCCTTTTTATCAACTATCTGGCACCCAGTTAACTAAATAGCCAGCAGTTCTATCTGACAATAGTTAACTGAGGCCACCGTCAAGTCGTACCTGGTGATATTGTATTAGGTATAGCCAGCTATAACTGGTAGATACTTAACTCAAGCAGGGGGTATTATTGTTTCGGGGTCATCTCGGATCCCTTGTCCGCACCTTCATCTATGACGAAGACTCTGCTGGATTCCACGACTCCGACGACTCCGACGACATTCCCCGGACTCCGAAGGCCTCGGGTAAGGATGCACGGATGCTGGAGATAGAAACCTTCCTCCGGACCAGCAAGGCTCCCGTCGGACTCACTGAACCCGCCATGCGCAACTTCGTCCGACAAGCGCTCAACTTTTTCTACCGCGACGGCAAGCTCTGGCGCAAGGACAACCATGGGAAGCATAAGGTCTACATCCATCCGGGTCGCCGCCTCTATCTTATCCGAGCAGCTCACGACTCTCTCGGACACAAGGGTATCTTCGTTATCCGGACTCGCCTCCTTGAACGATTCTGGTGGCCCTACCTCGACCAGGATGTCCGATGGTTTGTTAAGACTTGTCATCAGTGCCAGATCCGCTCCAGTTTCAAACTACACATTCCGCCGACTCCGACAATTCCTCTTTCCCTTTTCCGCCGGGTCCACATCGACTGCATGGTGATGCCTTCCGTCAACAAATTTAACAAGATCGTCCACGCTCGGTGTGCTCTTACCTCTTATCCGGAGTGGCGCGCACTTCGCCGGGAGACCGCGGAGACACTCGGCTTGTTTATTTTCCAGGAGATTCTATGCCGCTGGGGCGCCATTGAAGAACTTGTGACGGATAACGGTACCCCGTTTGTGAAGGCAGTCGAATATCTCGCAGAGAAGTATGGCATCCGACACATCCGAATCTCTCCGTACAACTCCCAAGCCAACGGACTCGTCGAGCGAAGACACCGGGACGTTCGGGGTTCACTCCTGAAGACTGCGGATGGCAATGAGAAGAAGTGGGTTGAAGTCGCACCATCCGTCTTTTGGGCCGAGCGTGTCACCATCTCCAAAACCTCCGGAATGTCTCCCTACTACATGGTACATGGCATCGAGCCTCTCTTTCCGTTCGACCTCCACGAAGCTACCTATCTCACCCCTCCTCCCGACACCACTCTCACCACAGAACAACTCATTTCCATGCGCGCCCAACAGCTCCAGAAGCGTCCGGACGATATCGAATGAATGCGCGAGAAAGTCATTCGGAGTCGGATAGCCTCCCTCGAAGAATTCGAACGTCGGTTCGCCCGGACGATCAAGGACTTCAACTTTCTTCCCGGACAGCTCGTCCTCGTTCGTGACAAGAAGATAGAAGGAGATCACTCTCTCAAACATATGCCTCGCTACATGGGACCTATGGTGGTCGTCCGACGCACTCATGGCGGATCCTACGTCCTTTCCGAACTCGATGGCTCCATCTCAACTCTACGTTACGCAGCATTCCGTGTCATTCCTTACTACGCCCGACACCGCCATCTTCTTCCCGTTCCCCAATCTCCCGAACCCGATGACTCCGAAGACCTTCCGGAACCTCATCCCGCTGCAAACTTCGCCGGACTACAAAATATGACAAACGACCGAGTTTTGACACCTTCGCGGCAGCCTAACCGTCTAGTACTCTAAAAATTTTTTCCACCCAGACCAGGGTTCGCCCTGTGTTGTATACCAGACTTCGGTCACTTTCCATCTCTCATCTTTTGCCACTCTCATTTGATAGCTCGTTTCCGATACTTATGTTCTACTCCCGAAGTTTCCCACAAGCCATCCGACGACTCCGGTGATCCTTTCTGTGTCCGAGTACTCCGGACTTCTTCGGATTTCACGCTGCGTCCCTTTTTTTTCTTTGACTTATATTTTCTCACTTATTCTCTTGTTCGTTGTCAAGAAATACTGTTATATTCGTAGCTATCTAGTATCAAAAAACTCGTCCGACGGGCCAAGAGCCCTTTCCCTGCTCTCCCTCTGTCCATTTCTCACTCCCCATCAAAATCCGCGTCTTCCCGTTCTCTTCTATCCGCTTCCCGTTCTTCCTCGTCCGCCGCCTCCGCCCGTTCCGCATCCTCGAGCTCCCTTCGCAGAATCAGCGCGGTCAGGCTCCTCGTGGCTGCCGCCCGTGTACTCTCCGCTTCCTCCGTCGCCTGCTTCAATGCTGCGATCCGGGCATCCATCGACGACATGACTTGCGCCAGTGTACGGAGCTCGTGGTCCGCGCACGCCGCCACAAGGACGGGCATTGCTGTGTTCCCGGACGCTGCCCTCGTCGTCCGACTGCTCTCCGCGACTTCCCCTCTTCGACGGCTCCGGGTCCGAGGCGCAGCTCCAGCTCGCTGCTTCCCTTTTTCTCCCGTGTTCTTGCTACCCGACGCCTCCACGTCCGCGGTCTTTGCCTGCCTAGCCCGCGTCTTCACATGCGAACACTTCACCTTCGACCCCGTACAAGCTTCGCACGCATGGCATCCGGTGCCCACGCAGGCGTAGTAGCCCTGCTGACAACGGAAGCATTGCCGGGCGTCCGAGAATTCGACAACGGGATGCGCGCAGGACTCCTTCGAGGCGCCGTAACCACATCCCCACTCGACGTTGTTGGGGCTGGAGCTCGCGTCTGCGGAATCCGTTAGCTTCCGTGGTAACATCTGTGGCGCCACTTACCCGCCGGGTTGTACTCCCCATATTTCGACACGTCGAGAGGCGCTGGCGGCGGCGGAGTCTTGTCCTTCGCGCCCTCCGCGTTGCCCGCGCGTTTTCGGAGTCGTTTCGCCCGAGGAGTTGTCTCGGGTTCGCCGGGGTCGCTCTCAACTACCTTCCGCTTGCCTGCGCGGACCGTGATGGCCCGTCGTCGTGTGCGCGGTCCCGGGGTGCTGTCGTCCTCAGCGTCCGACGGAATTTCGATGACGTCCGAGGTCTTCTCCGTTCCCGGACGTTCAGCAATGCCGCTCCCGGATCCGACGGTGCCCGAACCACCAACGAGCTTGGCCTTCTGAGCGGCCTGTCGTCGCTCCTCAGCGGCGAGTGCGTCCCTTCGTCGCGCGTCACGCACCTCCGCAGCTCTCCGAGCCTCCTGTCTCCGTTGTTCCTCCAACGTCTCCGCCTCCCTCCGTCGTTCTGCCTCCGCCGCATCCAACGCCGCCTGCGCTTGTCGCGCGTCCTCCGCCTGCCATTCCGCTAGTCGGCCCTGCGCTTCGAGTAGTTGGCCTGTGGCCGTTGCCATCTTCGCCCGGACTTCATCCTCTACGCTCCCCTGCAGCTCCCGCGCAACCAGGACCTCCTCAGCGGCCGACAACCAGTCCTAGCATCTGTTAGTCGGGACTGCGCACGCATTCGCCTACCACGCACCTGTTGCTGTTCCATGTCAGCTACGGCCAGCTCCACGTCCTCGCGGTGTTCGTCGTCCAGTTCCGGCATCACGTCTCCCATCCCGGCGAAGTACTGTACCTCGGTTTCATAGGCGACGACCGCCTCCTTCTTCTTCATCGACCGGAGTTCTTCGGTGGTGTGGGCAGGGATGTGCTGGAGGGAGTTCGACATGGTTGGACGGTGGTGGTGGTGATGAAGAGAGAAAGCAAGAGTGGATGTTGGACTTCGACGAAATATCAACAATCCGTCATGTGACCGCGCTTCCTTTCGTCCCACGCCACTATGTTGGTTCACCCACCCACCTTCCCACTTCGCAATTCTTGCTCGCCGTGTACGTTGCCCCGGAGGGTCAACACATAAAGTCCCCGGGGGATGTAAGGGTGGAACCCTTTCGTTCCGTGTATTCCGGCTGCCCCTACCTCCTATCGACCCCTCTCCGACTCCTCGGACTCGCTCGCACATGACTCGGACGTCACGGACCCGCACCGGACACATGTGATAACGGATCAAACATCTCGGACCAAAGTTTAGTATCTCTTTTGTTGCGGACTCTATTATTTTGACTAGTATATTCCATCACTCGTTCCTTGTACCTTTCGCTTCGGATCTTTCCGTTCTCTTAGCTACAAAAACTCCTGTACTCGTAGTTAGAAGAACTAAGCTTCCTTCCCCCCCACATCGAGTCAGTATCTAAGAAGTCCGAAGCCTTTCTCCTCATCCGTTGTCAGAGTTCGCCGTTGTCCGAGTCCGAGTCCAATCCGAAGCGTATTTCTCCTGCCGTCCTCTTCATTCTCCTGCCTTCCTCGTCGTACTATCCGAAGCCGAGTTATCCGTTACGCATCCGAGTTGTCTGTTCGCGTCCGAGCACATCCGAAGCCATCCGAAGCATCCGAAGCGCATCCGAAGTTTCTCTCCATTGATCTCACTCTCGGACTCACTTTTCTCACACTTAGTTCACTCGGGTGTCGCACGGACTTGTCCTGCCGGAGGCGGACCCTCGCATTATCATAGACTATCTACTTGTCTACACGTAGATTCACCACTACAGTAGCCAGTTTTAGCGTGGCCCTATATATACTGGCACTTTAACCAGTAGGTTTAAAAGGCGTAGGAATCGTCGGACTGTTATATTTCGTCACAGTCAGCTCGCCTCTCGCCACTGGCATCAATAATGCCCTTGCACACTATCGTAATGTTGTTTTGGCTCGCTCTCGCGTGCATGTTTTACCGACATCCGCGTCATTTAGTTTCAGTGCCAGATGGCGACGGTTTAGAGACCGGAAATCGTTTAAATTTTCGTGGTGGTGCCACTTCGTATCTCTTTGTATACAACGACCTTAAAGATTGTGTTTACGAGTGTGGCTCTGGAATAATACCGAGACCGGGAGCATACGACTTCGTTAGATATTGTACTGCAAATGACTTAGACGTGCATCAAGGCGGTGATTATGTCTACTGTACATTGCCTCTGTCGACGCTAGTCTCAAAGGTCAACGTACAAAACCTTAAAACTATACTGACGATACATGGTATATGTTTCCCTCCCAGGGCAAAGAGAAAGGCTTTGCTTGATCTGGCTAATGGTCATATGTGTAACGAATGCAGTAATAGAGGATAGTATTGTTAACCCAGTACCATTCACTACTGTACTTATGGGTTTAACAATGGCCCATAAGACATGGATGTATTAACACATAGATGGATGTTAACACATACACAGCAATATATGATGGTGTTAACATCTTTCCAGATGTTAGTAGTTAACCCTTTAACATGCATTTCTGTGTGTGTTAACACTGCACTAGCCATATATGGACATACCTTATGGATGAGTGTTAACACTGTACCATCTATGCTGCTATGTGTTAACATTGACTGGTAGATGTATATTAACACTGAATCATCTACTATGATATGTGTTCACACTGGTGCATGAATCCATGTTAACATCTACCTATAGATCCATGTTAAAAGCCAATCATTTATTACTGTACAGTGTTAACATCTGCCTACAGATTCATGTTAACAGCCAATCATTCATTACTGTAAAATGTCAACATCTTCCTATAAATGTATGTTAACACCTAGCCATTTATTATTGTACATGTTAACATCAACATATAGATGAATATTAACATTAAACCATTGAATACTGTACATGTTAACATTTATCTATAGATGCATATTAACACTAAAACATTTACTGTTGTATGTGTTAACAGCTTGCTACAAGACAGTAGTCAACATTCAACCAGTATTGACTGTGGATAGTAGTTGACACCTAACCAGCAATGACTATAGAAGTTAACACTGTTCACAGTTAGATATTACCATATGACTATCTAATATTGCAGGTGTTAACACCCAACATGGTAAGTGATTAACATTTGACCAACAATTACTGTATATGTTAACACTGTTTATACTAACTGTGGGAAAGTTCAAAAAGTCAAAAATGCGCCCATTAGAAAGCCAGATATAGGTTCATCAGAAAATGTTCTAATGTTATCAGTGAGATTTGTAGTGGTTCATAGTATATGAGCATAGTGAATGACCTTGATCATTAGAATTAGTGACTGTAGGAAAATCCAAAAGTTGAAAAAGTCGCAAATGTGACCATCAGTTAGGCAGGTATAGCTAATACCGCTTTGAGAGGTAGTAGACCATCCTAAAAGGTCAAAAACATCGGAGTATGGGTGTAGGTATGTAGTATTAGTATAATTGATGCATACTTGCACCTATACCAATGCCAAAGCATGGTACTCAGATGTGGTGATATTAAGATGCACTGAGATGTGTCAAGTAGGTATTGACCTGCTGACAGTCAGAGACATGTTCCCAATGCCCAATAACTGAAGATAATATCATGATAAAGTAGTATTGAATGGGTGGCTATCATCAGACATCACCAATAGCATGGATGCATACTCAGGTATTGAATACATCCTCAACATGGGTGACATGCTTTGGCATTGGTATAAGTGCTAGTGTGCATCAATTATATTTATACTACATACCTACACCCATACTCCGATGTTTTTGACCTTTTAGGATGGTCTACTACCTCTCAAAGCGGTATTAGCTATACCTGCCTAACTGATGGTCACATTTGCGACTTTTTCAACTTTTGGATTTTCCTACAGTCACTAATTCTAATGATCAAGGTCATTCACTATGCTCATATACTATGAACCACTACAAATCTCACTGATAACATTAGAACATTTTCTGATGAACCTATATCTGGCTTTCTAATGGGCGCATTTTTGACTTTTTGAACTTTCCCACAGTTAGTATAAACAGTGTTAACATATACAGTAATTGTTGGTCAAATGTTAATCACTTACCATGTTGGGTGTTAACACCTGCAATATTAGATAGTCATATGGTAATATCTAACTGTGAACAGTGTTAACTTCTATAGTCATTGCTGGTTAGGTGTCAACTACTATCCACAGTCAATACTGGTTGAATGTTGACTACTGTCTTGTAGCAAGCTGTTAACACATACAACAGTAAATGTTTTAGTGTTAATATGCATCTATAGATAAATGTTAACATGTACAGTATTCAATGGTTTAATGTTAATATTCATCTATATGTTGATGTTAACATGTACAATAATAAATGGCTAGGTGTTAACATACATTTATAGGAAGATGTTGACATTTTACAGTAATGAATGATTGGCTGTTAACATGAATCTGTAGGCAGATGTTAACACTGTACAGTAATAAATGATTGGCTTTTAACATGGATCTATAGGTAGATGTTAACATGGATTCATGCACCAGTGTGAACACATATCATAGTAGATGATTCAGTGTTAATATACATCTACCAGTCAATGTTAACACATAGCAGCATAGATGGTACAGTGTTAACACTCATCCATAAGGTATGTCCATATATGGCTAGTGCAGTGTTAACACACACAGAAATGCATGTTAAAGGGTTAACTACTAACATCTGGAAAGATGTTAACACCATCATATATTGCTGTGTATGTGTTAACATCCATCTATGTGTTAACACATCCATGTCTTATGGGCCATTGTTAAACCCATAAGTACAGTAGTGAATGGTACTGGGTTAACAATACTATCCTCTATTACTGACGAATGTCCTTTGTTCGTTACGACCGTCCGTTCAATATCAGCGCCGACTCTTAGTCCGCCTCGAGTTGACGAAGAAGCAGTTAAATTTCCTCCGGACCCATTGTCAGTTCGTGATATGCACACGGTATTGACGGCGGCGTGCTCGCGATTCGAAAAGGGTGCGTTTGATGAAGCTGGTTGCGCTGTATGTGGACAGTTGTGTCAGAAGCGCATGTTGTCTCCTATACGGCACGTAGCCAAACTTCTGCATATCTTGCAAGCAAGTGGGGTCAGCAGACTACCGCGACGGCACAAATCTGACCCGATTCGTGAAATCGAAGGGCCCGTGGTCGTTGAGGGTGGTGAATTTATATGCTCCGACTGTAGAGGTTGCATCCGAAGATCTGTTGTCCCGCCAAAGGCTCTGTGTCGAGGTTATTGGATCGGCGAAGTACCGATTGAGCTCCAGCGTCTGAATTTCTACGAGCGGATGCTGGTGGCCCGTGTAAGACATACCGTCTGCTTCGTAAAGGTAACGACCGGAATGAGAAAGATGGTAGGCAATGTAATATCTTGGTCGAGCCCCGTCGTGCACGTATACAGAATATTGCCACCTCCTAAAGATGACTTGAATGAGGCCATAGCAGTCCTGTTCACAGGGCCTAGCTCCCCGACTGCGGAAGATTTCAAGCGTACCCCATTGCTTATCAATCTGCGGCACGTTAGGGAGGCTTTAAAATGGTTGATATTAAATCACACTGATTATGCTGATGTAGAATACTCCGAGGATAATTTGGCTCAGTACCGGTCTGATACCCCTCCTTTATCGTATATGTATGTTCACAATACAGATCCCAAATCTACAGAAGATCCAGCGTCGTTTGGCGTGGACAAATTGGAGGGCGTTGAAGTAGGCGAGTGTCCGTTTATAGTGCACGGGATATGTGGTGATGATCTCAAATCGCTGACTGCGAGTGAGATGAAAGCTCTTGCTTTGAAACATTTCAGTTCCGGAGGTAAAGTCCTCGCAGTCGGGAGGAGCGTCCATCCTCAGAGTATATTCAGGAATGAACAACTGTATCCCCAAATGTTTCCATGGTTGTTTCCGTATGGATACGGCGGAGTTGGATCGTTACATGGGGTGACGGACGCCAAGCATAAAGCGTACTTGATGATGTACTACGACAAGCGGTTCCAGGTCGATCCGTCCTTTCCTTTTGTATCGTTCAGTCACGAACAGATAAAGACCGCAACAACTAAAGCTTTTCTTGCTACCGAGAGAGCTAAATTTGGTGATGTAAGCGATCGGTTTTTACGACTGGACAAAGATGTGCTGACGACAGTGATAGAGCGACTCCGGAAAGACGGTCACGTCATTTCTGAAACTGACCAGGAGAAGGATTGTTACGACGTTATCAACGATCTAGATGCGGTTACGGATTCAATGCATGGTTCCAATACTTCTAAGAAATGGATGCGCAACGAGATTTGGTCGCTTGTCTATCATTGTGGCAGTCCTATATGGTATATCACATTTGCACCGGCGGACAATATGCATCCCCTTTGTCTTTACTATGCTGGTCAGAAGGTGGAGTTTGAAGAGACGTTGCTACCTCCCGATATGAGATTGAAATTGATAGCGAAGAATCCCGCAGCTTGTGCACGGTTTTTTGACTACATGGTGGACGTATTCATTAACGAAGTTATCGGGTTCGACGCACGTCATAAGGGCCTCTATGGACCGGTCGAAGCGTACTATGGTACAGTAGAGCAACAAGGGCGACTGACACTCCATTTACATTCAATACTGTGGATGACAAATGGTTTATCCCCGCGGAAAATGAGAGAACATATTATGGATAAAAGCTTGACTTTTCAGAATCAGTTGGTTCAATGGCTGGAGAGTTGCCATATGGGTGGTTTCATCGGATCTACCTTTGCACAAGTGGCTGAGGATGTTAATGCAGCGACAGAAAATGTTGATTATAAGAATCCAGTTCTCAGCCTTCCTTGCAAGCCTCCTCCCACCTGCGTTAAGGAGCGGGTCGACTGTACTAAGTGTAAGATGTCGGAGTCCTGGTGGGAATACTTTCGTCGGACTGTCAACGATTTGTTATTTAGGTCTAATATACATTGTTGCGAAAGGCTCACAAACAAAGATGGTACTCGTAGCAAAAAGCAGATGTATAAGTCATGCAAAGATAACAGATATAACAAATGTAAGGCCAGGTTTCCGCGTGAGGTTCGTGAGTCGACTTTAGTGGATCCCGGGACTGGAAGTATACTGATGAAACACGAGTACGAATGGATGAACACAATATCGCCTATATTAACATTTATTTTGGGGTGCAACACTGATGTAACTTGTCTGTTGTCTGGAACCACTGTTAAAGCTGTGTTAATATATGTATCGGATTATATCACTAAGTCGGCACTCAAAACCTATGCTATGTTTGAATGTATCAGAGCCGTTCTAGATAAGAACGTTGAGCTGATCCATAGCATGAGCATCAGCTCTGGACAGAAGGCCAGAGTGCTAATGACTAAGATCGCTAACCAGTTATCTGCACAGATGGAACTCGGATCGCCTATGATATGTATGTACTTGCTTGGCAATCCAGACAGGTACACCGCGCACCATTTCAAACCGTTCTTCTGGAAGTCGTATGTTAACGAGGTCAGGTCCGCGTGGACCGTTGATGATCAGAACGTGCGAGAAGAGCGTGTCTCTTTGATTGAGAAAAATGGAAAGCTGATGATAACATCAAAGACTTTAGACTACGTACATCGTCCGGAAGAGCTCGAAGACATGTGTCTGTATGATTTCGTTAAATGGTGCAAACGAGAAAAACGGGTCAAGAAGAACGTTAAGGACGATTGTGAAGACCGTCCCGATGGCATCGAAACTGTGTTGGGCGATGATGATAGAAGCGAAGACCGGGACGATGACGATCATACTGGCCGTGGATCAGAACGTGTTCGTAAGGACAAGCAGACGAATTTGTTAGCATTTCTGCCCGCTCATCCACTAGCTGATACGCATATGTGCCGCCGTCTTAGTAAGGATAATATTAAGATAAAACAAAACAGGATAGTAGTCAGTTTTTTGGGTGGGACTCCTCCTCGACGCGACGGTAACGATACCGAGTATTATTACTGCGTGATGCTAATGTTTTTCTCTCATTGGCGATCTGGAAAAGACCTACGCACCGAAGAGGAAACTTGGGATAGTGCGTTTAAACGCAGGGTGTTCAGAGAGGAATATACACGAGTTATGGACAATTTTCAATTGCGATATGAATGTCTGGACTCGCGCGACGATTTCAGAGCACAAATGGTGGGCAGCGACAAGGAATATCTACACCCTTTTTTTGACGACGTCGGTGGAGATGCTATAGGAGATGGGGACAGTCTGCATGGCGTCGAGGTGAACGACGACTCTGTCGGAATGGCGGAAATACTGTCTGAGCCGTGCAAAAAGGAAAGGGATAACAGAGTGAAGGCTGCGCTGATGACAGAGCTCTTAGACGCAATCGGATGGTCAACGCCCAGTAAGTTGCCCCTCCGAATGGACGTCGATCCTGACCATATCACGCGATTGCCTACCAGTCAATGGGAGGCTTTGGTCAAAGCAGAAAAAGAAGCTGTCATCAACTCTAGGCGGAGGGATTTGCCGTCGGGAAAAGTGATCAACAACAAATACGCTTTCACCTTTAATGGCGTTCGTGTCGTTGACAAATCTTTCTTAGATAGAGAGTTCATACCCCAGACTGTGGTCACTTTACGCGAGAACGTGTCAAGTGAGTTCTCATTGAACAATGAACAGAACAGAGCTTTCAGAATGGTAGCAGATCACGCCAAGAGTATATGCCCGCCGCAACTTAACTTGTACATAGGAGGCATGGGCGGTACAGGAAAGTCGCAAGTGCTTCGAGCGCTGAGATCCTTCTTCACGAGTTGTGATGAAACCCATAGAATAATGGTGGTGGCGCCAACTGGCAACGCAGCTAGTCTTGTAAACGGCACAACTTACCATTATGCTTTTGGTCTTAATATGCCAGATTCTTCGAACTCTTTGTCGGCAATACGGGAACGACTTCGCGGTGTAGATTATATATTTTTCGACGAGATATCCATGTGCTCGTCTCACGATCTGTACAAGATAAGTAGTAAATTATGTCGTATTTCAGGAAACAGTGACGTTGTTTTCGGCGGCTTCAACATGATCTTCGCTGGTGATTTTGCTCAACTTCCTCCACCCATCGGGGGCGAGGCCGTTTCTTTATACAGTGATTCTAGGCGAGATCGCAGGAGCAAAGCCAGTCAAGAACAGACCATCGGACAAGTAGCGTGGCACCTGGTAACTAATGTTGTTATTCTGCGGCAGAACATGCGCCAGAAAAATCAGTCTGTTGAGGACGCGCACTTCAGATCGGCGCTGGAAAGCATGCGATACAAGTCCTGCTCTGTAGATGATATACAGTTTTTAAAGTCGCTTTCATCTAGCGTTGTCAAAGACGGGAAGGCATTCGAATGGGACAAATTTCAGAATGCGTCGATCATCACAGGCTTGAATACAAACCGTGACACTATCAATGATGTCGGTGTTAGAAGGTTCGCTGTCGAGAACGGGCTTGAACTTGTTACATTTTATAGCGAAGATACGTGTCAAGACGAAGAGGACGATCCTTCGCGTCGAAGCAAAAGGAGAAAGAAGAATTCTCGAGGGAAATCGTCGAATAAATTCAACAATGCAGTTCAGAAGTTGATTTGGCATCAGCCCCCTGGATCGACATCCAATAAAATAGCAGGTAAATTGATGCTATGTCGCGGTCTACCTGTTATGCTTAAATACAATTTTGCTACGGAGCTTGGGATGGTGAACAGGCAAAGAGGTACCGTCTACGGCTGGCATGAAGGTGTCGGTTCATTCGGACAACGGATTCTTGACGTTCTGTTTATCAAGCTTACGGATCCTACAAAACCCGTACAGATACCTCTTCTACCACAAAACGTCGTCCCTGTCGTTAAAACATCTAATGAAATTGAAGTAAAGTCGCCCAGCGGTCACTCCTTCAATATATCCAGGCAACAGGTTGAGATTTCTTACGATTTCGCTATGACCGATTATGCGTCCCAAGGTTACACTCGTACTATGAACCCTGTGAACCTTTTCGATTTACGGTCCCATCAAGGTTATTACACTGCTTTGTCCAGATGTTCTACCGCAAAGGGCACTGCTATAATTCAAGGGTTCGATGTCAAAAAGATAACTGGTGGTTGCTCGCCAGCTTTGAGACGTGAGTTCAGGGAGCTTGAGATCCTAGATACTATAACTACCCTCCGGTGTGAAGGCAATCTGCCTCTTCACGTAACAGGCCCAGGGAGACGGCAACTCATCTGTCAGTTCATGCAGACTGTAAGAAAAGATTTCATGCCGTCCAAAATGCACCCTTCTCTTGCATGGGGTGACGAGGATCCTCTAGACATCGATAGTCGAAAGGATGAAGAATCTAAATGGACGATAGTTACTGACACGAAGCCATCGCCTGTCAGCAATGGTTATGTACCGGCAGAAGGTACCAACGCAGTTAGACCTGATGTTGCATCAAAGGGTGTCTCGATCGAAGAGGCTCGAAAATTGAAGAGGAAGAGACGAGAGACCGTCCTTATGACAGACCCCGTATCTAGTTCGCTCGTCGTTCCTAAAGAATTTCCTGAAGGTGTTGTTTGGAATGCTAATAGTTGCGCTTATGATGCTGTGTTAGTTATATTTTACAACACATGGCGGGATATATTACGAAAACGCAAAGGGCTAGGAAGTAGCTCTGTTGCTAATGATCTCGTCGCTTGTTTCAGGCGGGTAGATATCGGTGAATGCAATCTTAATTACGTTCAGTTGAAATTGAAGAGCTGGCTTTCCTCTCTTCATCCGAAGCAATTCGTCGAAGGTGAATTTTCATCTGTGGTCGACGTAACTCGGACAATTCTGTCCTCGTCGTCTACTATTGTTGAATCTGAGTCGGTATGTCCACATGGGCATCAATTGTCTAATCCAAGACGTACGAGCAAGACCGATAGTTTGTTTTTCAGCGTGAATCGTGACGTGCAGACTACACAGGACATTCTTCCGGCAGCGTCTGTAACAACAAGAACTCGATGTCTATGCAAATCCAAATTGATAAGGAAAACGTCCTTCTTAGAGACACCGACTCTATTGGCCCTTGATCTGTCATCTACGCAAACAGGCTCTATCAATCGTCATATAACAGTTACAAGTGCAGTCGGGAAGTCCTTGTATAGGCTTGCCAGACTAGTTTACTTCGGGGGTCACCATTTTACTGCACGCTATATCGATCATAACAACGAAGTGTGGAAACACGACGGTATGCTGAGAGGAGGTCGATTTGTGCAGGAGCGCGATGTGGATTTACGCTATCTGGAAGGAAGAGGTGTCTCTTTAGCTGTGTATGCTTTATCAGACTGGCGTTGATCGCAGTCAGCCAATGTCATGATATTGCGTTGACTATCCATAGTCTTCGTAAAGGAATTTGGGTTCGGCCGATTATTGAAAAGGGTAAGGTGACTGAATCGATACTAGACGGAAGCGGGTCGACCACCGCTTCACGTCAGCCTTTGTCCCAAGAAGCGGCGCAAGTGGTTGTTGGCCATGACATCGCGATTGGCTTATCATTGACCAGTCTTACTGTATGCGCTGGTCCTGCTTCATCAGTCTCTTAGTTGACGGTTGGCGTTTATAGTATATCGATAGGTATTAACTCGTATAATAGGTGTTTGATCGTTATTATCATTGTCTAGATCTGCTTGGAATCGCTCTCGTATATCTAGGCGATCGTACCCTAGGTAAGTGTAAGCCTCGCGATGTCGCCGTCGTTTTACGCGGAGACGCTCGTTCCGGCTTGATTCGTCGCCCAATCGTAAATTCCGTGGAATGAAAGTCTGTCACTATCCGATCAAGACAATTTGATGTATTCATGACGCAGAGACTGTATACTAAGCTGCTGTTTGGACTGTTTGATTCTACAAAATCATGTCTATTACACTGATACGAGATGTCCATCTGTCAGATGTGCGACCGCAAGTCGACGTAGGTCGTGTGTATTATCGCTTCAGATAGCCTACGTGTGCTCACCGGAGATGGATTCTGCTTTGCAGTGAGTAAGGTCGATTACCGAGCTGATTGATACTAACCTTGGATCGTGATACGTCCTTCCCCGATCGCAGGTCGAGGATTCGAGGTATCGGAAGGTGTGAAAAGCATGCGCATGACACCGTTTTCAATGTCGCAGGATGTTAATTGCTATTCTCCATTGTCAGATGCTTGGCTCGATGAGAATTGACGTGTGCGTACCATTCCTTCTCTCACACTGTGGACGCCTGAGTATCGCCGAGCCGGTTCGGTGTCAGTTGCCCGCTTTATTGCGTGTAGGAACAAGCGACCGTCTTTGAATGACAAGTTCACGTCTGCAGCTGAACATCCAGGAAGATCTGTGTCCAATATCGTCTCCTCTGCTCTGTCGTAGCGGTGCATCCTGAGCTTCTGTTAGCCACATCGTATACAGTTATCAGGTGACGGACATTGGTTGCTCATACTCGATGGGCTTCCAATTCTTATAGTCGATGACTTGACGTGCACCTTCGATCGACAATGCGTGTGGACTGTCAACAATGCCCGCTTGACATTCGCTTCGTTCGCCCTCGTTCGAGGATGGAGCTATCTCTGGAGATACAGATAGATATTGCTGCTACATCGCTATAGCTCGTCGACTTACTGGTGGTGGTAACCTCACGATCCTCTGCGAGCTCGTCAACTTCTGCTTCTCGTTCTCCAGGAGCGTCCACCCTATCAACTCCCTTCGACGGGCTGTCGTTGATACTACCGCCAATTGATTTCTTCCCACGCCTTGGTCTGTCAGGATGTTTGCGGGTTTGGGTTTGATTTTTGAAGTATGTGTGAATCATCTGGCGTTTGTATATTGAGATTGTACCAGAAATTTTGTATTTATACTAGCTTACCTGCCTTTGGTAAGAGTCCAAGGTCCACCGTTCCTGCCAACCGCCGATAACCCGGCTCCAAAGTTCCTGCCTCTCTGGAGTCCTCGGCTGGGTTTCAGCGTAAGATGAAATGTAAGCAGCGAGAAATTCCAATTTTCCATCTGCAGACCAGTCACCGGCCATCGTTCGATTGTTATGATACTTGCTCGTACGTCGTGCTGTGATGGTGGACAGTTAAGGGGAGGAGAGGGGAAGTGCAATCTTTTAAAGGGGTTGACATGTGATCGCTCCCACACTAGTGCATCCCTGTCAGGGGTTAGTGAATTTGCTTCCGCGCTTCAGCGATGAGTTAGCATCGACGGGGACGCAAGCGTATTCACAATCGAGTGTTTGCCTCCTCTCGATATTAAATTAGTATGACTTATTTAAATTCGTATTTATTATAAATAATTAACGGTTACATGTTCTGAGCCTCGGCATCGATGTCAGTCACGATCGTTAACTCTGCATGTACCAAAATTTTCAAAGATTCCATCTTCAATCTCCATAGCTTTAGATGGGCATTAGCCTGTTATAATTTTACGCGTGTGATACATACCGTCTGATGGGGCTTTATAAGGTTGTGTAATGTAGCACTGACGAGGACAATTGTTCCAGGTTGAATGCCGAATATTGCTCCCAAGGCCGGATGAGACTGTAGTCGACGTCGTAAATCGCTTGTTGGACGACTTTGTGATTAGGATAGTCAAACAATGCCTTGTTATAGTCGGGGAGGAGGCAGGCTTCGTGTAATCTTCCAACAGTATGCTCTATGTTCGAATATTTCAGATAATATGTAGAACCGAATGGCGTAATTCGGACCATCTGGATCATCAAATGTTGCGACAGGTATGTCCGGGTTCTGCGAGATTCAATAACATTTGATCGCGTTTGGCAAATAACCCACTTCGTATTTTGACGGCATGACAACGTGGACGAACTCATCGACGTCTCCGAGAAATGGAAATGGACAAAAAGGGAACTTGGCGTATACGATTGTAAACGACATCCCTTTATCGTACTAATGCACTTACAGTGGCCTTGGTAAGATTGTCTACTCCAAAAGATGTGGTCTTACTGAGCTTCACGTTCTGCTGTTTGTATATGTCATCGAGCTCTTGCATGATGGGACCCGGTCGTCCTAATACGAGAATGTCGTGAACCTCTTCGTAACATTCGACAGGGATGATCTGGAACTGCGATTAGATAAAGCGGGAAGATGGAAACGGAGCTCACCTGGCACGATCCAGTGGCGCTGTGGCAAGTTCCATGTGAAGCCGACATGACCTTGCCAACAAAGTAGGTAACCCACGCCTTCCCTGTCGGGGTGGTGTACATGCAAGTTTCATTCCCGTATTGACGGCCCCGGATGTAGTGAGTTCCCGCGTCTGCATAGCCCAGGAGGTTCGATTTAGGGATATTGTTTATGATATCGGTAGATCGGCGGAGTGCAGCGTTTAATAGCGCAGTTTTGTCCATGGGCGATTTACACTACGCAACTATGTCGCAAGTTCCGTACGTATTATGAGAAGACGATCATCTATACTGTCAATGGTCCATTAATGCTGTCTATCTACGCATACACGCTGCTGTATTGAGTACAGCGAACGTTTCGACACAACCCGACATAGGAAAGTATCCAATGAATAGGCGATGTAAATATGCCATCTTCACATTCGCATAACCCGGCCCTATTATCAAACCCCTTCCAGATTATTCGATCTATACCGGATCTTGTGGATATGGCCTGCGTCCGACCAGGACAGTAGATGCCACAAGGCATCGTGACCCCCGACCATCTACATGGGTGACGAATCCTGGAGACGATCCTGAAGGTACTTGCATACTATGACCATCTAAGATCACGCCCTCGTCTGTAAACAGTGTGTACATGCTATATACCGCGGTCGCGGTTAAGATCGTCATCTCTGCCGAATTTCTGGTGGAGATTGGCACTACAAGAGGGCTAGATTTCCCACTTTCGCTAATTTCAACGTTAACTTTGCGCCTGATAACTGTCAGCGAATGCTTGCTCAATAAACAGAAGTGGTACGGACCTGCCCATGTGTCATCACGATTACTCTGGAATCGTCTTGCAGAGGCTCTCTGAATTCAGCACTGTTGTATCCGATTGAGATGAACTCGTTAACTATACAATCGAAACCGTCCATCGGAATGGCGACTTTTAGAGTGTCTTCGCGTCAGAACTTGACTGGCGTGTATGTAAGCCAGGCATGCGCCCGATCGTACTCTACGCTTAATTGTTCGCCCCTGGAGATGGCGATACTCGTATTGTAGTATCCGCTATCGTTTTACACTAGTACAATTAGCTCTGGTTAGATACCAGCTGATCTACGTGCGGCCTAAAAGTGGTAACCATCTCAAGTGAGTAGAAAGTGCACAACGTCGTTGGTCGACTGCCATCCGGGACAGGAACAATGTATGAGTGCATTCAGTTTGTTGTTTGATAACGCGCAATGAGATGAACGTAGTTTGACAACATGAACAAGAACGACGTGGCACCTGCGCGATGCTTAGCTTTCATGACCTTGTATTTAATAGAGGATTGAATACCGTCACAAGGTTGCTAGGTTAAATCTGAGTGTGTGTCGCATGTGTGTGCCGCGATAGCATTCAAAAATAGCCTGTCGACCGCCGCCAGATTGACAGTGAGTTTAATAGTGGGATCGTTTCAATGACCCTAGTGATACGTACGGATGTAGAGGAGTCTTATCTGTGTCGACGTTACACTCACGTCCAATTAGACCGTGGCGGCAATCATATATTTCAGACATGCATTGACATGATACCATGTCTTCGCGGCAGGCGGAATGGATCTTAATTACGGGATATTATGTAGGCTCTAAGAGGTTCAGAGCTCTCGTAACGTGTCTGGTACGATGTTGTAAGTGATGACCTATCCCAGCCTCTACATTCGTTTACGCCGTACAGCGACTACTTGGAACGCTTACGCGAGAGTCTGATGCAAACGAAAGGCTACATCGCTAACAAATCCGTGCTAAAGGGAGGTGTGTGGAGAATAGTGAATGGTGAAGAGGCATGGGTTGAAGAAACCGTGAACGATACGAAAGATTTCGTGTTTGTTGTCGTGGGGGAAGTCGACCCTCAGGACATGCAGATGGGTAGCCTGGGGAATTTCCAGTATGAATTGAACAACATGGATAAGGCGCAGTGGTCTTTTCGACTGCGTTCGTCAGCGCATCGTGTCTTCGAACCCGACTTCAGGCGTGGTCTTTTCGTCGTCAATATCCTTCAAGGATTGGCCTCAAGATCAGGAAGAAACGTCGGCGTTGTTCAGAGGGTCATGGAATCGCCGACAATGCTTTTCGTCGCTCCGTTGTTCGTACCGAAGGTATATTGATTCAACAGATCAGATCTTCGCGTAAACTTACAGCTGTGTTTGAGTACAGATTTCAGACGACGGACCAGTTAGCGTTGTCAGCAGTTGGCCAATGGGGTACGGGCTCGTGGATAGGTTCCGCAAGGTGCAAGAAAGTAATGTCTTCAAACCTTTGAAGGTTATAACCAAGAACGGAGTTGATGTTCCAGTTAAAGAATGGGTCAAGACCGTTTCTGATTCACTCGTGCAAGTGACCTTTACAGTTCATCGCTCGGGAAAATCCTCTGCCAAAAATGATGTTTTTAGAGCGACTCCAATTACAATCAAGGTTATAAAATGTAGAGTCGAGGAGAAGAGGTGCCCGAGGAAAAAAACTAAACCGAAGAACATGGTCGATACGGGGCCCATCGACGCGTGGTCGAAGGGAGGTTCAAGTATTGTATGATTATGAACACGAGTCATGAGAGGTATTACACAGAGACTGAGAGCCGTTACAATTATCCAAAAAGTGTTGTGTCAAGCTGAAGCTGTATATATGTATTCAAATCGCAAGTCCTGCTGGGTGACGGAATCCGGTGTAGTAATGTACGTGTGTGTCGATGTAAGAAGTATTGTATTTCTGAACATGGGTTTGCGGATGCTGGCTAGTCCCCCTTGTGCTCCACTTGAGCCCTCCGCATTGTTGTCCGTGACTCGCTCCCTTGTTGTCTTAGGTGTATTCTATTTTTTTTATACAGCTCGATCTACACAGATCGCGGAAAAATGAAGGGATTTTCTGGTGTCATCTGGATGAACGTAAATTTCATCAACCCGATATCAATCTTACCTTCTTTTGGTCCGATCTCAGTTCCCAACGGGCCGCCCATTCATCACGAACTTTGTCAAGAAAAGCTTTTCTTTCAGGGGTATTCGGTTCTGTTTCGACGTATTCGTCTGCGAAAGTGGCCATAAACGAAGTCTGTTCAGGGGTTCTCCATTCAATGCAGGGTTGGCACCCTGTTCGAGCCCGGATACATGATTTCTCGTACGTATATTATCGTTTCATTTACTTCTTGTTTCGGTCCATGACCAGCTGCGGCCGCATAGTTTCTTAGGTATTACTTATTCGCTCATGCATGCATATTCCGTGTGCTTATTTACATATACTACAAGTATATATATAGTACTACTTATCTACCTACAGAACAATAAGAAGTATTTCCTCCCCCAGTTGCGTTGCAAGAGTCAGTCAAGTCCAGCAGTCGCACGCGGCGCTGCTTGGTCGCGTTCCCGTCTTCCGTTCCGTTCGCCATGTGTGTTCGGATTGCGTTCGTTCCTTTCCTTCCTACTTCGCTTTTGGTGGGAACACACCATTCCCAGTCCTCGCATTCACACCAGCGAATACGACTTCGCACCTACATCAACCATCTTGATGGTTCAGGGTTTCAGGGTTGTCGAAGTGTTCAAAGACAGCGTACGGGCTACACGTATTTCGAATTTGGTTTGGTCGCACCCCTATTCACGAGGATAACCAGTCACGTGAAAAATGGTGTGGCACATAGTAACCAGGAATTCGCGGGTCAATTCAGAGATCTGATATCTCAACTGTCGCTTGTGCATGCAGTTTCTTTCTTTACTATATAGAAGTAGTGCTTAGCGATGTGGATTCTGCACTTAGTTGAACTCAGGTCAAGATATCAATACTTGATATCAAATTCTCGAGACTCCCCGCGTGAAAATATGTCATAGTATCGTATCGGTCTGTGTCGACGCTCGTAGTCAATTGACACGGCTTAATAAACATATCCCATCCATTCCGCCTTAGCGCCGGATGGGCACAGCGAATCTACGTGAAAATATAAACATTCCTTTACATCGGACGTGTATACCATTCTAACGTCTTCTCTGAGTGCATAATCGCAATTCAGCACCATGCCGTAACTCCCAACGCAGTCGTCGCGTCCATCAATGGACGGGCCAGTAACGACGACGCGAGTAGATACGCGGAAGGAAGACCCGTTTGGCCACACATATCTGATAGGGATCCGGGTCCAGGGCGATGATACGACGGACTCCACCCTTACGAAAACGTCTGCACGTACGTTTTTGACCTTGTCGGTTATGACGAGATATCATTGTTTTCCCTCGTATATTCCACCTCTGAACCAGGTTCCAGATCTTGTGCCGCTGATGACGATCTCGAGTTTCTTATGCATTAGTCTCGCGTCCAGGAGCCACCTTCCTGTTGTACGAACAGTAAGTGTTTTTAAAAAGGTCATTGTCGATACTCGCAAACGGACCTGGTTCGACGCTACCCGTTCCGTATTGTAGTGGTGAATCTACGTGTAGACTAGTAGATAGTCTAGTGATAATGCGAGGGTCCGCCTCCGGCAGGACAAGTCCGTGCGACACCCGAGTGAACTAAGTGTGAGAACGATGAGTCCGAGAGCGAGAACAAATGAGTAAGAAACTTCGGATGCTTCGGATGCTTCGGATGGCTTCGGATGCGCTCGGACGCGTAACAGACAACTCGGCTTCGGATAGTACGATGAGGACGGCAGGAGAATGAATAGGACGGCAGGAGAAACTGGCTTCGGATCGGACTCGGACTCGGACAACGGCGAACTCTGACAACGGAAGAGGAGAAAGCTTCGGACGACTTAGGATCTGACTCGATGTGGGGGGGAAACAAGCTTAGTTCTTCTAACTACGAGTACAGGAGTTTTTGTAGCTAAAAGAACGGAAAGATCCGAAGCGAAAGGTACAAGGAACGAGTGATGGAATATACTAGCCAAAATATTAGAGTCCGCGACAAAAGAGATGCGAAGCTTCGGTCCGAGATGTTTGATCCGTTATCACGTGTGTCCGGTGCGGGTCCGTGACGTCCGAGTCATGTGCGAGCGAGTCCGAGGAGTCGGAGAGGGGTCGATAGGAGATAGGGGCAGCCGGAATACACGGAACGAAAGGGTTCCACCCTTACAGTATGAAGGTTCTGATTGCAAGTTTACGTCCCGAGCATCGTTCTTATCGAGTCCGAAGGGTTTGCCTGATGTATCTGCATCGTCTGGCTGTGGAGTAGATTCCCGTGGCTTCAGTATCGTCAATTTATCGTTATCCATCCTGGTGCATATTCGCAACGGTAGATGTGTTCTTGTACGGACATCAGAGATGTACAGCACCCGTTACATATAAATTGTTACCTCGAGTCGAGCAAGTCGCTCTCCTTTACATGGTAAGTGTAAGCCGAGAGGCTATTCACTCTTTGAACCTCGTAAACCGTCTCCATGTGTGTTAAGTTGTCTCTTATGACGGGGACAGCAACGATACGTCCCTCTGTGCCTTTGAGATGTCTGTGTCGAATGATGAAGACCTCCCGTCCAATGAACCGCTTGACCATCATTTCTTCGCGATCCATGTCAAATGCTGCCTCATGGCTTATATTCTTCTTCTTGAATTCGGGACTCTCGTAAACGGCGGCGAGACCGCCTCCGTCCAGAATGTTGAAGTTGACGGTAACCTTGAAGATATGTTAATATAGGAAGCTGATAACACTGGTGTCGTCTACTTACCCATGTATTAAGGTATGCATTGGCCGGGTGCTCGGGGGTGTCCTCGTAACTAGTCGACTCGACGAAAATTCTGCATTGATGCCATAGATCCTCAGTGGCCCATCCACCACAACCCGAATACGGGCCACACTGTATGGTTACATAATCGCCGATTCGAACGTCTCGAACTATTTCGTGGTTGAGAACATAGATTTTGCCCGTAGACGGTTGCTGGCTGTCCACCTTCGCCAGTATCGTTTCATCATCAAGATACTTAATCACGGAAATGTAGACACCAGCGAATGGTCCATCGACTACGAGTACTCGGTCCCGTGCCCTTGGCTTGTTGACGTGAAGCTGCGACAGAGCTATTTCTATGCCAGGCTCCTCCGTGCCGTATTGTTGAGATCGTGGCTTCACTTGCACAATTTCAGAATGTGCATTTGACAACGCCCAACCCTGGATTCCGACATACTCTCCGCTCACCACCCGCACCCTATCGTCGACACTCACAAAGTTTCTCATCAAATCTTCAAGGGCTTCAAGAAGGGGAGGATATTGACAATCTTGTAGTAGAGCGACCTCCTGCAGCGTCGCATTGATACTCTTCATCCGCAGACAGTCGAATGGAAGACTACCGCGTACAAGACCGTATGCTGTTGATTCGCCATTGTGTGATAGAGCTCCATCTTCTGTGGGACGTTCTGTGTAAAGGAAAGGTTCATGGTGAAACAAAGGTCCCCCGTCTTCTGAAGGTGATAACCGTTGGAATTCCGAAGGTAATGCGAGAATGTGAGCAAGTTGTAACGCCGGCTCTGTTTTCACGACGAATGCGAGACCGTTGTTGAACCGCGCATCTTGATGCAGTCTGATGAAACTTCCACTTGCAGGTACTTCAGGAGCGTGTGCTCGAAACAGAAGAAGTGTCGCATCCGGGCCTGACAATCACTCTTTAACAAACGTCCTATCCTCGGTGCGCCATATATGTTCGTCCATTTGTCCGGTCAGAAGCTCGTCGACTTGGTACGCGTAATCGGCTAACACGTACACTATTCCTTTGACGGTTGTGTGAACCACCGCAACCTCATCAGCCACCGGACATCTGATGGCAGCGTCTTCAGTAATATCGACCTCAGATCCCGGCTAGTACGTGAGTTAATTGAATGAACCAACTGGAACTTAATTATATAGTACCTGCACCAGAACTCTCCAAACAGATGCACGTTCCGACTTGAGATATAGAAGCAGCCTGGTCTTTCTCTCAACTTCTATTGGTGCATACAAATGACTCGGCCAATCCGAAGGGCCCATCGACTCAAATCCCTGTAAGTCTTCTTCGTCGACTAGTGTGTCACGTATGGATGATTCACCCCCTCCTATCAGATCTGTCATGACGGTCGGTTTCATTATTGTGAAGATCTTATACATTTAGGTATCCAAACTCACCGATACCATATGCTCCATAAATTATCAGTCCGTCACTCTCACCTGGAAGCATTGTTATCGAATCGAGTGTCTCTTCTGAAGGTATCAAAATCGCGAAGTTGATACTTGGATGCGTCACGTGTATCAATTACCCAATCTCGATCTTGGTCAAAGTTGTATACATATCAAGTACAATACTACGACGATACGATCTGGTTCGATCCTTCGTCTGAAAGCCTGGATAATTCCTCCGAAGTTGCGATTACCCTGATCTCGGAGAAGTTGAATCGCCAATCCTAATATCATTAATTCTTGATCCATATATATTCAATGTATACAATTATTAATTCTTACCAGCGACGGCATATTGTTGATCAACAACAACGTTGCCCGGGTTAAAACCAAAGTGCCCGGTTTTAACACTCTGTATTGCTCTGGAGGGCTGACGAGTTCATTATCGACGTCGTATATCGCACGCTGAACCACTTTCAGGTCGCCGTATCTCGTCCGTCCTGGATACAGCTCGTCGAATATTTCCATGTCGTATAAATTCCCTACAACGGGGTCTGGGTGTTAACGTTAGGATAACAATTTCAACCGAAACGAAAATTCTACCCGCGTTGATTGGCACAACTTGAGTGTGCACGGTAGGGGCCTGCGTAACCGTGAGAGCTGCAGTTTTACTTATTTAATGAAGGTCTACCTCGTATTGAATCGGCAGGCAAACATGAAGATGTTCATCTGCATGATCGCAGTGTGGAATAGGCGAGAATGTACTCTATAATGATCAGACACAGGTTGATATAATCAGACGATATTTCAAACCTCTTTTTTTGACAGTCTTTTTGTCTCCGAGGTTATCAGACAACACATATTCGACACCTGGTCTCTGTAAATCTTATCCAAAGGTCCTAGCGCGTCCCCCGGCCGACCCAGAACGAGAACATCGACCTCTTCGTCTAAAGTGCTGAAAGACTGCAAAGTTGACGATCGTTTAGGATGAATGATAAGTGCAACATACCAAAAGAGGCGCCATGTATTTGTGTCGAGTGCCGGCCTGCTTGGGAAGTACTACCCCGATGAAAGCGACTGGCCATGGCAATCCGCTTGGTAGTTCGTACTTCGTTTCGCCATAGTGCTCGTCGCCAACATGAAAGTGCGTATCAAATTTAGCGTCTGAGAGCAAGCAGGGTGTTGGTATCTCGTCGATGAACGTAGAAGCGCGGCGGATTATCGTTCCCGCTGAGACTCGTTTAACTGACATTAGTGGGTGCAATACAATGGTAATGGTAAATATTGTCTTTCTATTTATACAGAGTCTGGCCGTTGTTGCTACAAGCCACGTTGCAACACCTGCTATGATCGGAAATAGACCACTCGAAGTTAGCATCTAGCACGTCCCTTTCACAAGCGCAAGGTTCTTGTAGACTCGAAGGCCCTCCCCATACTAGCCTATCGGCTCCATGGGCTAACCGTCTATATCATCTAGAGCATGACAGTCCACATGGAAAGCCAAGATGTCGCCCCTCCACGGACACTCTGAAACCACATTGTGTATAATGAGTGTCGTGGTCGTTATTTTTTGCCAATATGAGGTCGTGCTCGGTGACGTGACTGTAATAGCTATGAATGGTGGTGGGAGTGATTATGCACCCCCCCGCTGAAGTGCCTGTGGACAAAGGAGGCCGCCACACATGAGCGTCAGAGCGGCTACTCGTGATGCAGACGGAATACGGATGCTGATCTTGTAAATAAGCGATTGGATCATGTGGATGCAGATATTCGGACTTACGTCCGTGTGGGTTATAACGAAGGTTTCACAGTACGGCAGACGATAATCGTGGACTCCTGTGTTGACGTAACCATATCAAGCGAACCAGAGCAAAATCCGTAATCTTTCCTTCCAAGGAACTGATATGTAAAGCTCCCTCGGTTGCCAAAATCGACTTGCAATTATTTGCAAAGGCACGTCACCGAAGATCAGTCCTTGCGCCATTGTCAGTTCTTGGAAAAGGGACTCTTGTCCGGATTTCGGGATGAACGGACGTAAGGCGATGGTCACTCATTCCTTTATCACTGATCGAACAACTCTCGCGAATTGTGTGCTGACATTGGTTGATGACACCAGCGAACGGAAATCAGCGTGTTGTAACGTCTCCAAGACCAACTCCTCCGACTTGAACATACCGGGTTGCGGCGCTTTCGTCAGATCGGACTTCGGTTTTGTATAGTGAGTGCATCTTCGAAGAGTAGGTTGATCTTGAATATATTGTGCGAGTTCTTTTAAAGGACATATGTTAACCTGTCTAAGTGGATAATATGTTAATACCTCCTTGTAAAAAGGGTCATCACGGTAAGAAAACTCGTTTACCGTGTCAAAAAATCTCGGAACCGTTGTATTAATTCTTCATTGAAGTCTACTGGCTGTCCATTCCACGGAACACTTGCGACGACTAGAACATTGCCGCCCCAGGGAACACCCGGAATCCAAGTTTGTAGGCTCTGGTTGAAGTTGAAGCTGGATTGGGTGGGGTTGATCACGAAACAAGTGAACACGAAAGGTAGATCGTTCGGCTCCGGGTGTGTGAGATCTTGACGGAAAATCATGGTGTCTTCCCGAGTGTCGTATACGCCATCGCGATGTCTCTAACAAGTCGTCGTCGTCAAGTCTGAGCAAAAGTATAACGTAGTATACCTACTTTCTTTGTAACCCAGATTTCTGTGTCGAGACAATCAACCAAATTTATTGTCGTCAAAGGTCGAAGAGCCTCTACGGCAACTGGTTGGATATGAGTGTTTCGATGGGGTAGAAACAAGCAGATGACAGACGGTCTGGGTAGGAGCGTCGCCAATAGGGAGGCCATGTCGGTATGGGATTTCGATATGGTTCTCTACATATACAACATTAACTTGTTATTGCCACATATAGCGAGACAGACACATCGCATCAATTTGACGTTTGCGTCCGCTGTCATCTCTATATTCTGACAGATGGTATGTGCGTACGTTAGTCGTCTACGTTTCACTTCACAACCTTGTTTAGACATTTAGTCGCATTCTCCGTTTCTTCCATCTATGACGACATCGTTACCAATTCAAAGCCACGATACTCGTAGACGACCGCTAACCGGTACGAACATACAGCCTCCATCAGACTGCAGGTATACTTTGAATGCAATTTGAGGGAGAGGAATATATGTATTCGTTCATGTCCGATGACCTGATTCCAGTACCCGCGATGTAACTCAGTCCACTTGTCGACTTATATTACACAAGAACATAGATGAACAGCGAAGTATGAATTTAGAGCGTCAAATATGATACTGTTCGGGATTCCCCGAATGACGATGATCTAATCGCTAGTCGTCTGTCAGATTTCGACGTCTATCAGGCGCTCGTTATTCTGAATGGCCACGGTCCAGGTGTTCACCCCAACATAGACCGCAGGGAAGAAAAGTGTAAATATATTGTATACTATGTGTATTACACGCGATTATGATTATGACGGTCAATGGGCGGTCGGCAAAGCTACGGTGATCTCAACGTCCATGATCTCTATACATGCATCCATACGTGCCCGTACTTCGTCCAAGAAATCGTCCTCGATCCTATTAGCCTGCGTGGCCAAATGTGTCGTGAGAGGAGTCAAGCGGAGAGAGTCGCAAATATGCAACACTTGCTGGTGTGCCCAACGGAGCTCAGCCGCAAGCAAATGCAACCTGCGCTGCTGATCGAGTTTGAGGCGATGTCCATCTGCCTGGTAGATCAATGCCCGTCGGCAGCAATGACAATCCCTGGCTGGAGAAGAAAGTCTATAAGGTGCCCAGTGTATGTATCATCGGTACTTACAGTGTTCCATAGTAGGTCGTGTCGAACCCGACTGGCTGCTACTCTCTAGGAACTGGAGCATGTTGCTCAATAGTTCGTTATGAGGATCAGTGAACTGTGTGGACGTTTCGGTATCGCCAGCGCGGTTAGGCGAGTAGCTTGGACGGGCGCCTGCACGTGTTGGTCTCGACGACGAGAGCGAATGCGTGTCCCGTCTGACACGGAAGGAGAAAGAGGGGATACGAAGAAGGCGGCGGCGCTGAACGGCTGTGTCGTGCATGGCTATCGGACTGATACTATGTATCGGGAGGTATGAGAAAAATCGACTTGATCCTGGTGGGCCTGCTTGTGAACTTGCGCTCTATATACTCTTGATAGCGACTCAGGGCTCGAACATTCTCCAAGAACCCGACGCCCTTCTGATGAGTCTAACACCAGTATGGGTCCCTGGGCCCCTGGTATGGGTCTCCTTCCCTTTGCATGCTGTCAGGTTCGATACAGATCGTCATTAAACCGCTTTCATAAAGCTGGACTGCGATCCGCCTTTCAACAAGTCCGTTGAGAGTCGTATTCGTTCGTGTACTCATCCGCTAGATGCAAGCATATCTACAGCTCGGTACTCTTGGATTGTACAATTGGTTGGACAGGATAAAATCTATGCCAAGTGTACGTACAATTTTCAACAGGCATTACCGAATTAACTTAACGTATTGACGTTCCAGACCAAATCAAGCCGGCACCGAATCAGATAGAAATTTAGTCGGAGTATTTCAGCATCCGCCGGACTCGTTCCATGTTCGTATAGGGAGCTTGTGTTCGCCCAACGTCCATACTTACGATAAACCAGATGCCAATCTTCAGTCGACTGACGTCTCTGTGTCGAATGACTCCTCCCCATGCTGTCGATACTTCTCCGGCTACGCACACTGAGAAAATTAATGTGGACTTTAGGACAGAGTGTTAAGTTGTTATTCACAACAACGTTAAAACCACCGATCAATGTGCCACCCTTCACCAGGACTGCTGCAACAGACACGCCTCGTGCAGAGCTTCCGATCTCCTTGATTTCGTGACTTACACATGGACTTGTTCCGCTTGCATCCATATCAAGTGAGGATTGATACCATGCCTAGTGTGATGTCGACCCCATGTAGTGTTGTGGCCTCCCCGATATCCCAGTCACAGCTGAGATTGCCCGAGCGGTTGTCGACATTGCTGCTGGAACTCGACCCGTCGTTGACCGCATACAGTAATAAACAATACATAAATTTCACAGTCAGCGATCAGGGCAGCGCAGTGACAGGACAAGTTCGCATGTTGCACACCCGGCACCGTCTAAACGTTGATTGGGCCTTTCCAGATGATACGCGACTTTCTAGTCAAATCATCCGCTTCAACAGGTTGCGCTTGATCGAGCTCGACGCCTGTCTCAAGACATACTAAGCTCAATATTGCATAATTCACGGAGAGAGGTGCAGCGAGTATCCGATGGGATCTGTACACTTCCATATACAGTAAGTGTGAACCTGATGTAATACGAACGAATGTTACTTGTATGTTTCACGCTTTGTACCGCTATATTGCAAATCATGCTTGTAATGAGTGTAAACCCCTTTGACGTCTTTCTATGTAGCAGACGTACGATAAGTCGTTCGTGCGATATTAGCTTACGATTGTCTGAGGTAACGAATATATTTATCATCAAAGGTGGGTTCAGGGAGTCAGTAGTAATACCGGTAACCCAATTGATCTAGTACACGAGGGCAACGTCCATAGCTTCTGCGATTTCTGTCATTCGCTCTTGAACCAACGTCAAGAACGTTGCCTCGATGAAATGTACTTGTGTACTCAAATGAGTATTCGACTGACTCGATCGAATATAGTTGCATATATGCAAGACCTGCTGCTGCGCCCAGTTGATTTCGACCGCGAGAACACGCAGTCTACGATCTTGATCGCTTTTGAGACGATGACCGTCTGCTTGATATATCAGCGCGCGCCGACAGCAGATACAGCCATTGGCTACGGATTGAGCAGGTCAGTATAACATATAATATAGATAATATAGAAGCGTACAGTGGTCTACAGTGGGACGTGATAGTCCCGTCCCTGCCGAACTCTCAAGCAGACGGAGCATGTCGCGAAGGTGCCGAGTGTGTGGATCGGTAAAAAGAGTCTCCGGTGCAGATACGTTGCCGCCTGTATAAGGGGACGTGTTGTTCGTACGCGAGATTTCTCTTACAGGTGTGAATGTCGCGTCAATTGGTAACTCGTCGCGAACTGCCAGTGTTGGGAGGCGAGGCGGTCTGTTGGACGTTTGACGTATGTTGAAAGATGAAAGATAGTTTGGTGTGGGTCGAAGTCCCAATTGCAGAAATAGAGGAAACGATGGCAGGGTTAAAGTGTCACGAGTAGGTTAGCCAGGGCTATACAGTTGAAAATAAGCCACCATCGCGCTTCTGGGATTAGATCCGGTACATTGACACGGTGCAAGTCGGTGTATATCGTGCAGCCTTTCCCGTATTTCCCGTCAGTGTCGCTCACATGTGAACGGCGAAGTTGCAAGTGGCCAAGACCACTATCCATTACTTCATATAGTGGGACTGTTCCCGGCTGCAAAGCAGGTCTGTGTATCGATAGGCACTTCCCATGTTTGTCTGGAACATCCGCCGAGCTGGACATTGTTCTGATTAGACGAACACCACCATCTACAATCTACTGGTTCACCAGCAGCAGAGGCCGTGCCCAAGTAGGAGAGGAGAAGTGGCGTCCGGCTATACACAATATAAATATATAAATAATTATACAATCAAATAAATAAAATTTGAAACAACATTTACGGCTGACATCCAGTGTACAGTGTTCCTTCCGTATGTTACAACCGTTCGGTTGCGTCAAAGCGGCATTGCCCTCCCAGCGAGCTGCATTGCATGCACGGCCAGAAGATGGCCTTTCAGGACGCTGCTTTTGCGGTTGTGCGCTGCGATTTGTGTCGATCATCTGCAAGCGGTAAGCCGTTGTCACCGTGATGTTTGCCCGTGTTATAAATTTTGTTCGAGGGTATCGTGATGCGGCTGAATTTAGGAAACTTCCGCGGCATGTGGTACCACGATGGAGCGGTCGAATACATAATATCCTCGACGGAACGAGGTCCGGTATTCGCTATGGACCCTACACCAAGAAGGGGTGGACGTGACAATGCATATCCACCTTTTTTACTGTTCTCTGTTCTTGTTTTTTTTTCTTCTGACCGTGACATCTCTGTACAGAGATACTCGTTCATAGTCTTAACCGAATGATGTTCTAAAGCACGATGGTCCCGCGTAACAGTCTATACGCCTATTTTAACGTTTCTTCGTACATTTCTCTATAGGATAGACCGCGATCAGGGTTATTTTAACGCATTGTCATATCAAACAAGTATGCGTGGACCTGAAGGTTGTATACAGACATTTCAAGCCCAATCATCTTTCGCATGACAGGTTCACTTAATATAAACTATAACGGGTATACTTTACCCTGCTGAAAGCATCAAGTGCAGTTAGTGGACGTTGGGACGCTTCGGTGACGGGTGATCACTCGACTTTGGACCGATGTTGCCTGGTATCGATGTGATATCATGTGAGGATACAGTACGTGCAGGGTTTTTCCTTGCTGCCCGTAGTGTACCTGCGAGCATGAAGCTTACGAAATTACCATCACTAGCAATGCCAGCACGTTACGACACGGTACATCGCAGATCGGAGATTCGATTCATCCGAGGGAAAGCTGGCATACATTATAGATCCTATAACGACCGAAATTCGTGAAATGCGATTGTAGATTTTGGAATATAGTTTCGGCGTATCAGGAGCCGTCTAACTCTATAGAACAATTTCTACACCCATCGCATCCGCACAAGCCATCATGTGCTCTTTCACTAAGCTCATGAACTCTTCCTCGATTATATCCACCTGCGAGCTCAAATGAGCGGTGGAAGGTTGTGAACGAAGGCGGTCGCATATCTGCGAAACTTGTTGCTGTGCCCATTTCATTTCGACCACGAGAGCGCGCAATCCTCGAATCACGTCACTTCTGATGTGATGACCGTCGGCTTGTAATCTCAATGCCCGGCGACAGCAACGACACTTGTTGGATACAAAGCAAGTGGGTGGAGATGGAATTTTAAGGACTACGAGACGTACAATGGTTCCTTGTGGATCGTGTCAGACCCGTCTGGCCAGAACTCTCCACCAGGCGAAGCAGATCACTGAGATTTTGATTGTAAGGCTCGGTGAACAGTGTCATCGATTTAGAGGCCTCGCTGACAGCACGTCGCGAGTCTGCATCTGTATAGGTGCATGACCGTCGCATTTGGGTATACCATCTGCAGATGAACGAAACCGTCGGCAGGCGTATTGGGCGACGGTGTCGAAAGGACATTTTGTAATTTGAGAGGGCGAAGCGAGGCAACGGTGAAAATAAAACTAAGCGGAGGTTCAAACAGAGGATTGGCGTACTTATATAATGGGGCGAGTGCTTGGGATATACACTCCACAACAGAGTGTTGAACCTCAGCCCAAGATAAATCCGAGACGGTGGTCCGAACAAAAATTCAATGTTAATCGTATATACTGTACACAATTAGAGCACGCATAGACACGTCAATTGCCATAGGCGTTACTGTCGATGCCCGTATATCCAACGCCATCCACCGCGCACGCGACAATTGGATGCGCCATTTCAGTATAAACCCGATGCATACTCCCTCTTCGTAGAGTGGATTAGTGCTCACGAAGAAAGGTTGATGATCCGATATATCACCATTGCGATCGGAATTATCTGCTCCGTGGTAGCCTTTGCAATACATTGGTCGGGTCATAAATTGGTCGTAAGGTGTCTGATATATATAGTCAATTCAAAGTAGCCTTGCCCTTGCTTTGAGTCGCTTTAAATCTACACTGAAGTCCGACCGTTCGAACTGCGTATTCATGGCATATGGAGTATTAGTGTGTCGTGTCGACCGATTACAGCCTGTTAAACTCCAGCGTATACACCCAGACTGTTATGTGCTAGCAATCGCGAACTTCGGTTTGGGATGGGTCACGCCGAGAGCTACTGAACAACGTGCCAATAAAATTAGCAGTAGTCAACACGCAAAACGACTTCTGTCTGTAGAACGCCACTTTCGGTGCGGTAGACTACGATCTGTTTCAAATTCCGCAGCTAGGGTCAATAAGCACGTGTTATCAAACGACGACGACAGGCGTAGGCAAACTTCTGCCACAAGTTGCGTGCTTTGAATGGAAAGAAGGATGATCTAGGTCTGACGGAACGGAACGAACGGACATTTGACACACTGTCTGGACCCATATATTGTACGTATTTTATCCTTCCTTTTACATCCTAGTTCAGTCCCAGCACTCGAACGCGAGCACGTTCTTTCTTACGTATTGTCTTAATACTCTTGTATGCATATCAAGCGTGTTTATTTAGATATTACCACGTTTGACCGAGTATTCGTCAGAATCTCGGCTGCCGAGGTTGCTTCCGGGAACGGTGGGATCGAGATGCTGACGTCGCGCACTATTTCTTCCGCCGCTGCTGGCGATGTGATCCTTCTGTTATCCTGACGCGTCGATCTGTCGTTGTAGGTTTACAGAACCATGTGGTAGATGATGACAAGGTTGTATGCTTCACGCCGTGGCTTCTCGGGTGCTGAGATATAAAGGATAGGGTTCATGGTGACCCGTATGTCGTTAGGGAATGCGGTGAGGAAACGGCGGACTATTTTGCGCTCGCTAGTTTCTTGTAACTTTCGCATATACATTGAACGAGAGTTATGTATAAATCATCTTATTTACTGGTGCTAACTATGCTACCTATCTATCTAACTACACATGCACGATCCGTATCGTGGAGGTTGAAAGGAAGGCGTCGGGGTTTGAAGCGTTCGGCTTGATATACAAAAAATTTCGGAACATCCCGAAACCATACACACGTGACAGGATAGGGGGGTCGAAGGATTCGTACATGGGTCTGCACGGCAGAGCCCACATCCACAAGTCAAGATGTGTCCAGTGGCGAATCAGACACTGGATCGGAGGCAGAGGAAGAAGAGCAAGACGAAGGCCCTCTTTTCGACGACAACAACATGAATAACAACACACTGGTGTACTACCCTAGTCCCACCAATAGTCCACTTCCTCCAAACAGCCCTCCTCTAGCTGGTTTTGAGGTACCCCCGTCGTCGCCAACTACTGCGGTTGCACCTTCTTCGTCAACTGTTGTCGCACCGTCTTCACCCACTGCTAGTGAGACCATTGGCGAACAGGGAAGGTCTACACCAGAGCCCACCCATCAGGATCCTCGACATGGCACGGGCTTGCAGAGTCCAATCGAACATATACTTTCCGGCATATCTGAGACCCCGCTTGAACCACTGTTTACTAGGCCACTTGAATCCATCTCATCGTCAGGAAGCATCACGTCCGCCATTCTTGCGGGAGAAGGACCCTCAGACATGGAGTTGTTCGGAACTTGTAATGCATCAGGACCCTTCTTCCTGGTCTGTCTTCAGAGTTCCCGCTCGTATATCTTCCAGAGCCGGTACGTACCTTACTACCCTGCCCATGTCGTCTGAACTCATAGATTCTATTGAAGCTACAATGCTGAGTCGATCATGGCTCAGTTTCGCAAGAAGAGTCTATCAGGCTGCATGATGAAGTGCCCTGGGCTTGCCAATTGCCCAGACAGGCTCGTTCGTGGCAACTTTGAGACCCTCTACTACGGGGTACGCGGTCGAATCCGATACAGCGTCTTCACTGATATGTAAGTCAGCCCACTAATTAGTCAATGAGTAGTATATTGATGCTGGCTCAGGGACCGTGCTCAACAGCTTCTCAAGGAAGAATGCACAATTTGGAACAATGTATCTATCTTGATTGCACCCGAAAGGTTGGCAGCTCTATGCTGGAGTCGACTTCTGGTAGATTTGGGTGAGGGGCCGATTGTTCGGACTGAGGTGGAATGATTGAACACCGCAAAATCTTTTGGAACATAGAATAGAATTCAGTGATTTCTAGCGATTGAATGGAGAGGGATCTATTGCATATACGTGTTTATGAGATACAGAAATAAAAGGGAGATGAGCGAAAATAGAAAAGAAATAAATTGGCATGGATGTGCAGCCAAGGATTTGGAGAGGAAACCTGGGCAAACGATGAGCCAACATGCGAAATCCCGTAGTACGAAAGGGTGCCTAGACTAAGTCCAATGCCAATGGCTTATCCAGAATCCATAACGACTAGTTCTGTGTGGAGAAAGGGTGTCCATGCAAGATCGAATGGGCACTGCCATTTTTGACACGAAATGAAAACGGGCAGAGATCTCGCAAAGCCCTGGATCACCAATGCAGATTGAAGACGGAGATGTGGCCAGCAAAAATGAGAGCGACGGTGCCCACCCAAGATCCGCCTGATTTGAAGTACGGACCAGCACTAGCGCAGAAGCTACGGCTGTATTTCCAGAGTAGGGAAAACAAAGGGAGGGCGATGGGAGTACCTGTATTCCCCTGGTTTCCTCAGTATATCGCCTTTGCAATCTTCAAGTCTACTCACCAGGTGTCTGCCTTCCACGCCTATTCCTTCCCTCTGCTGGCCATTTCTGTTGCCCAGTATGTCTACCGCAGTTGATGGCACCAGTGATACTATTGTGAAAAAGAAAAGAGGGAAGAAAGGAGATTTTAACGGTGAGAGGCTGAGGATCCTGGAGGATAACTTGGATGTGTACCGAGAGGCTGCAAAGGGTGGGACAGGAGCCGTCCACACATGGTTCACCAATGTTTTCTTCCCGTCCTACTGGAGCAAGTTTCACTGGAGCATACCAATGAATGTAGATCAAGCTGACGACGTTGCCAACTTACCACCTGTGAGCAATGAAGAGCTAAGTCCGGAGCAGCGAAAGACGAAGGCTGAGGCAGTCAAGGCGGCGGTCAAGGTGAGCTTCGAGCGTGTCTTGAACAAGCGCTGACCAGTGACCATGTGATCGCATCTCACAGAAGATCAAGACTTGGTTCAACTACCGCCATAGTTCCCTGGGTCTCAACAAGGATCCATGGACTCCATTGCTTGACAAGGTTCGCCAGGTTAGCAATGCACCTCCCCGCCGACCTTCAGATGCGCAATTCTACATGAACATGGACAAATTCAAGCCTCTGTGCGACTCGGAATTCGAGAAGGTCTGGCCTATGTTAGGCCTTTCTGCGGACTATATGATGTCTATCCGGGTCAAGACTGCGACACAGTTACTAGATGAGGAGCCACTAGACGTCCAGGAACGGGTGGATGCACTGGTGATGGAGTCGCATGCAAAGGCTATCGAGGACTTCGAAATGGGACTTTGGGTTCCAGACAACCTTGATCCCGATAAACAAGCTCAGTAAGTGATATCAGTTGCAACTTTATTGCACTCGACTTACCATATGGATGCATAGGGCAATCTCCTCACTAACGGCTGTCGTGCAACCCCTGCTGGACGGGATACAAGCAATCACAGGCTTGCACCTGTGTCTACTGGCTGCGTCGACTCAAGCAGGTAGCGCCAACAAAATGACTTACATGTGGTAAGGACCGTTTCACTGTCTCAGATGTCGACGGAATACTGACTCAGTGCGACCAGTCTCAACGCTGGCCAGACGGCCAAGGGGGAGACATTTGCAACACTCGATCCACCGAAATTTCGACAGGCATTGAGGAACTTTTGCACGTACGTGCTGACGGCTGAGCATGGAGCGCAAACCAGTGGATCAGGTATGACGTTCCGCACCCAGAGTTAATACAATGACTCACTGTCCCAATAGATGACTCTGACGACTTGGTGATGGAATCCTCCGAGCACCTTGCCAAACAACACGATGCGCCTGCTGTGGCACAGATGACTGGTTTGGAAAATCCACAGAACCTGCCAGCCGCCATGTCGTCTATGCCGAAGGTCACAAAAAAGCAGACTAGCAGCCGTGCACCCCCGCCTTCGACTCCCTCTCCTTCGGATCCGCTCGAACTTCTCGCCAAGGCGAAGGCATCCACCTTGAAGGCTCTTGGCAATATTGGAACCGCAGTCAGCGAGGAGCTGCTCACAGAACTCAGTAGACTCAATCCCGGAGAGAAGAAGAAGCGCGTACACGAGCTAACATGGCCATCGAGGTAGGAGTTGGAGATTGAAAACAACAAAGCCCGAAACCGTGCACTAGCTTCGCAGCTGGGCATCAGCGACGCTGCGCACCTGTTCGCTGCCACCCAGGCCAAACAGCCGGATCAACCCACCTCGCCAGGAGACGAGGACGATTACATACCATCTAGAAAGAGCACGGATGTGGAGGAAAACACCCAAGCCCATTGTTCATTGAGAAATAAGGCCGCTATACCGGCTGAACCATGTCCTTCAACAACCCTCATCACTGAGCCTGCAGGTCGTTCGCCCACTTCCTCTTGTTCAAACGGCAGCAGCACAGTCTTAGCTGACACTCGTCCCAATGACCCCCCCAGCACGACAAGCCCCAAATGGTTCATTAACGGATGGAAAACCTTCTCGACCGTCTCCGAAGAAACATACGGGACGGTGTGGCTTGATGCAGTCAAGGCCTGGCGTACACTGGAGGAAGCCACTGGCTTTGAACCACAGGTATGTCTATCTGTATCTGTACGGGGTGGGAGATGTATATAACTTACGATAACAGGAGGACATGCTTGGAACGGCTCACCGACCCCCTCAGATTGGCCACTGGATCAAGTCGGCCCGTCCCTACACACAAAAGCCAAAGATAAAGGATATAGATGCCTATGTGTCGAAGTGGTGGAAGTGGTGGAAAGGTATTAACCCTGGCTGGCGCAGGCAATCGGGCAGCGAACGACTTACGAAGGAGGGGTCTGGAAGCTGGGACACACTCCATGTCACTGGAGCCAACGGCAATCTGAGTGTCCTGGTGAGCCTCTGGTTCTGGAGAGAACACGTGCCTGATACATCGCCTACCCTTCGAAGCTGGAATGAAGCTGTTGAGGATGTGAACTGGGCACTGCATCAACATTTGGTCCATAAGAAATGGTCAGAGGACGATGAGGACGACGAGGATGACGAGAATGAGAACGACGGAAACGACGAGAACGAGAACAACGAGCACAAGAACAAGAATGACGGGAACGAGATTGATGGGAACAAGAACGAGAGTGAGGAGAACGAGAACAGGAGCAAGGGGAACGAGGAGAATGAGAACGACGTCGGTGATGGCAATGACGACAACGACGAAGAAGCAGGTCCACCCAGGAAACAGTAGGTGATTATTATTACAGCCTTGTCCTGATACTTATTGAGACATCCAGTGTACGGACGGCCTGAATCTTTAGTATGTTTTTTCATGCCCCTGTCCCCTGTCCCTGTACTCGTACCTCCTGTAATTAGTTTACTCTTTACTTTAATTAAAAAATTAATTACATCTATATGATAAGAAGAGAATAACATAACAATACCATTAAGATACTACTAAGATACCAATATTAAGCTACTAATGGTAAGATAAATGATAAGATAAGTGATAACAAGCTAATCTCTAATCTCATCTACATCATATCTACATCAACTGATAAGGATAGTAATGCATTATGGGTACTATTGTGATGCTCGAGGCTCTACCTAGACCATAATGCATTACCATGGGCTAGCCACGAAACAATGCAATACAGTTGTGGCTGTAGCCTAGATATAATGTATTAATATCACAGCAATGGGTGACCTTCTTTGCGGGATCTGTGGAACCTTTCAAGAATGCGGGCAAACGGAGGGGTTGCGAGCGTAAATCTGAGATGAAGTGATGGAACTCAGATAACACCTCATTCAGGTTGTCCGAGTTTGAAGCATGGACTACATGATGCAGGTGAGCTGGTGCCTTATTTCGTGATCCCAGCTTCATATTCTTCTTGACTGCGTCTTTGGCATGACTGAGCAATTGCTCACGTTGATAGTGTTTGGCAATTTGTTTTGATGCATCCCGCTTGTTTGTGAGGCGGTACAGCCGTTTAACTACCCGGTGGGCAAGTTCTCCCTGCCAGCTCATTAGCATCATTGTCGGTCAGCAGTATCATTGGGTGACTAACCAATTGCGTAGGGTATGAGTCGGTAGTGCCAAAACGGTGGATCATATTGGCATAATCTCCTAGTGAATGCCATTTGTATGTGAACAAATTCAGCTTTCTTGCCTTGTGACTACCTGCGCCCTCAGTAGTGGTCCCCTTTCCAGCAGCCTGGGCTTGACGACGAACTCGAGCAGCTGCCTCTCTAGGAAGTTCGACTGTGTTGAAAGCATCACGGACAAGTTTCTCGAAGTTGCGCATTAGCTGGCCGAGCTCCATAGTAAGTTTATCGAAGTGGGAGACAGTGGTTTTGGTATGGAGGCGGAGCTTGGCCATGGCGTGCCACTCAGCCATGCGGTATAATAGCTTGAGCAGCTATTTGTTGTATGGCTCGTCAAGAAGGCCAGAGAACACAGGAATGGCACACTACATTCAAGATCAGTTACCCTTACTCTATGATTGCTGTCGCAGTACATTACCTGAAGAAGATCTTTGAGATCATGAGCAGCAAGCTTCTTCATATCAGCTGCATTGTTGGCAAACCGACGAATTGTTGACCCGCTGAAAGTAGGGGTTTGTCGGTAGCATGCATTTAAATCATCAACTCGTTGTTGGCCATCGGGACTAGCATGTAGCATTCATATTAAGTGGGTGAATAGTCCTTTCCATACGCTGAGTTCGAACTCATGTAGCAAATCTACTACCATCATATCTGACGGGTTGAAATCTTGGCCTAAACGTTCAACAAATGTGTTCTGATATAACCATAAGCCTCGTGAGATTTCAAGAACCAAAACAAAGTGGCATACCATTGTTGGCACAGCCGGCATCGCCTTCAGTAGTCCATCCACAACGGCACCACCGATTGGCAAGGCGAGTGAGTAAATGAACTCTTGCGCTCGGCAAACAGAGTTGTATGCAAAGCCGCGCACATGAGACAAACGGAACTTGAGGTCCCGCAGCATGCCCATCCGGTCGAGGGATTTCTTCTCGATCAAGCACCTCGTGCAGGGGCATAGTCCCTTGTCTCGGATCGTTGCTAGTAGCACTCTATAAAGATACCATTAGTTGTATAAGCACTTACATTGAAAACTACTTACTTCTCTGGGTAATCAGCCGAGTAAGTGAAGATCCGTGGGTATACCCACCTCTCGATGCCATCACAGCACTTGATCACAATGCCGTACTTGTATGCATGCAGAAATTCGTCGTTGAGAAGATGCTTCCACACAGCATGCATCAGCTCACGTCGACAGTGGGTCAGAATATCTCGTTTCTGAGTAGCCCATTTCTGATGGAACTTCTTAATCCAATCCTCAAACTTGTCAGGAAGCTGTAGAATATACACATTAGGGCCTGAAAGCGAACTTAGAAGTATTCACACACCGAAGGAATATAGGCTACATGATGACAAGCACGTGAGGTGGGTTGCACGCGGATATACTTTGACAGATTACCCAGCAACATGTATATCGGCCACAACTTGGCTGTTCCGAAGTTGGCAAGATGTGTCAAATCAGACCAGTACATCAGTGCTGCTACAACCTTCTGGTGTTTGCAGTTTTGCTCTTGCGGTGGAAGAGGAGCACGTTGGACATGATCGTGTTCTTGAATGAATTCATCTGAGTTGTCGAGTTCCCCATAAACATGTTCGTGGACTTCAGTACCGGCTTTCTGATGAAAGAGCTTAAACGGCGATAAGTGGTACTTCGCTGCCAGTGGATGGGTAAACGCGGATCTTAGAACAGACAGCAGGCTCTGATACTGAAGTCCTGGCACTGCATACTCAGCAGGGGGAACATTCTTATCGCCTGATGGAACCGAAATGCTGATATCGGTGGTCTTGAAACCTTCAAAGATGCCATCTGGATGCTGCATGGTCTTGTCCAAGAATTGGTTTTGTGCATGAGTGTTGAAACCATCGAGGTCTCGAATCTCGAAGTCCGGTGCAAGGAGAACATCCTCCACAAGTCAGTTGGCCTCAGACTCCGGCTTCGAGCTACGGCCATTGTTGAGCCATGCCATCAATCGCCAAGTAGTCATATTGGCAAATGGCCATGGTGGTGCATTGGCAGATGCGTCCACTTGTGGCTCAGAATCTAGTCCGACAGAAGACCCTGGCAGCGTTGAACCACCGCGGAATCTCGAGGGGTTTGCAAGTTCGCAAACAGGAACAGACTTGTCGGGATCGAATGAGGGACGGTGAAGGTACTGGCGCCACATGCGAAACAAGTTGAGAGCAGTTGCGAGCTGATCGCGTACAATGAGAACAACACGAGGGAGTGTCTGTGCCAGCGGTGGCTGGGTGACCCTGAGCGGTGCGATTTCAGGCATGGTGTCTCAAAAGTGTACGGGAGTCGGTGAACACAGCCAGTGCTAGTCAGACGAACGGGTGGTAATGGTGGTGTGTCAGGTACTGATGGTACTTGAGGTCAATCTATATGGTTGTCTAAATCCATTGCGGTGGTAGGTTTCAGCAGGTTGCCAGGAAATGGTAAATCTAGGTCCTGTATTTCAAACGTTAACAGATAGAAAATCATCTTCGTTACATGGGAACATACCTCCAACACTGGTGCAGGGCCAGCTTCTGCCATGAGCTCTTCCGGTGGGACAAATCGAGCTTTTGGCCGGCGTAGCCTCTCAGCTTCTTGAGCTCCAGCATGAGATTGGATGGTCGCCTTCCTGGATTTTTGATAATGTGAACATTGACGCTGGTGTTTTGTAAGTGGCCCAGACGTCTTGTATGACTGACCACAAGCAACCATGCAGGTATAATGCATGGAACACCAAACTGAGTTGATAATCAGTACAGCAAAAAGCCAGAATATCCAGTTGGCACACTTAGAGTCGCTGCAGTCGAGTTTGAGCCTGCGCTCGCGATCGTCAGGCAGACACTTGCCAGTTCAGAGCAACCAGTCGGTAGCTTGACAGGGAATGAAATTGATTTGAAATTCTGTCTGACCCGTTGAAAAAACCAACAATCAACTTGTTGGGCACTACCACTCACTTGCTCTAATCGCTGCTGAACAATGCCTTCAGACGACGGTGACCCACAGGGCCACGACAAGGTGCGCAGGGCCAGTTCCGGTACCCCAGAAGACCTCAGTGAGGCTGCAGTCCTGAAACGTAGCTACGCAGAGCTGCAAAAAGAATATGAAGCCTTAAAGGCTAGGTCATCCAAGGAGAAGAAGAAAAGGTTCGCTGTTCTACATACCTTCTGGCAATCTCATTGTTGTAATTCAACTTAAAAAATTCCCTACAGGTCGGTTAAGGCGCTAGGGAGGAATGTCATTCGTATGGTTGGCCTCAATGTGAAGATTTTTTTGTTGCTTCAGGAATACGAGTGTCGAACACACCAAGCTCACGGCGATGCTCTGGCAGATGACGACTCTGATGACAATGGCGAGCTAAAATGAAGGTTAGCACATAGTCTCGACCTCATCAGATAAATGCCACTTACCTGGAGCCTTTCCTCACGTTTGGCTGGTATCTGATCTGATACTCCCAATGCCATGCTAATCAACTCCTTCAGCCGCAACCAAGACTATGCAGTGTTCCGCGAACTATGCCGTGTCGTACCTGGATTCACGCAGCACATGCAGGCAACAGACATGGAAGCGGTGGATGATTTGGACACCTACTTCGACAACGTGAGTGTCAAGAACATTTTTTTACCTGTTCAAGAACGAGGTGGCGCTTGCTGACCTTGGCCATCAATTTCCCACCCAGTTGGAGGCAGGTGCGAAATCCAGCCGCGGGATGACATAAACAGCTTGAAGCGGATGACAGGCGACATCCTCAACCAGCAAAACCCCAGCCAACACCTCGATCCTGACTCTCGCGAGGGACGAGGGCTTCAAAGTGATGTTACAGGCCGACTTCTGTGCCCTATCACCTTTGACTGGTCCGATCCATCGTAAGTTTTTCGCCCTTCGTTACTATTGGTGCCACTCACCTTCGCGTCAATTGGGCATGTTCGCAACACCCGCAGAGTCCGTACGAAGCTGCGCAACGTGGAATTCAACATCAATTCCAGTTTCTTCGTTCGATTCCTATACCGCAACGAAGACGGAGATTTGGAAGAGGCAGAGAAGGGATTCTTGTATAGTGATTGGATTGTTAGGGTGTGTTTCTTTTCATTTGCCTTGAACGTTGATGCATCAATTTCGTGTTCGTGATAGGGATTGTGCTACGTCTTCACCTCTCCATCATCTGCCAAAGCGCTTGACATCGACCATCCGCATTCTGACACGGAAAACCAAGATCCTCAACCTCGAGCTAGTAAACGTCCCAAGAAGAAGGTGACCAAACAGACTGTTGCGCAGCTGATTGGAATGACTGAGGTCTCTTCACGTGCTATCGCATACATCGCTGTTCTGGTGAGCATGCCGAACCTTCACCGCATGAGCTCAGTTAACCACCAACTCTCAAAGATCCATTTCTCCCTTACCGATGCCAGCTCTTGGCAAATCGACTACAACTCATTCGACTATTCCGCGTTCTATAACACCATTGTGGACTACTTCGAAATTCCGAAGCCAGATACACCCGAATATGCGCACACTCATAAGAATTCTATCATGGTACACCAAGTGAGTCATGATTACTGAGAAGCGGGTCGTTGTCATGCTCACCATAATTCTCCACTAGGAAGCTGTTTCCAAACTCCCCGAAAACAACGTCGAAAACTGCTGCTACATCTTTCACAAGTGTGCTTGCATCACAACGTCGACACTAGTAAATAGGATTCATGGTATTTGCGAGGTTATTACAAGTACGCAAGGCGCCGCTTGGGTTTATAGGGTGATACTGGCGAGGAATCTGTTTTCCGCTACTCTTGTATGATTGATCAATACCATTTACTTGTGGCCCATATCACCGTGTGCATTGAGATCACCTTTATTTCTTTTGTATACATGGATTATTAGATATTATTGTTGAACTCAATTAATGGCGTATCAACATAATGTACTCCATGTAATAAATACCTGCACAATGTACAAGCTTTGTGGTTCTTTATGACAGCCTATCACATCCATGGTACCGTACTGAATGTACATGGAAGCATTTTAAAAAGTGTCTCTTTGGCACCTTCAAGATACGAACTCTGTGCCCAATATAAGACCATCAATGTGAAAATCTTGATACATACAATATTGTACCGAAATTATGCACAAGGTGTGAGATTATATACAATGTACCTGTCCATGTCGCAGAACCATGAATTTACTGATGAAACGTTCACGCATCAAGCGCCCGACTCACTGAAAGTGGAGTGTTTGGCCAAACCCCCTGAGCCAAGCACTACGACTTGAACTCTATGCAAGAATGAAAACAACTTGTCCTCTCCCTTGACTAACTCTCTGGCCTCCCAGCTTAAGCAATACTCGGGCAAAGTATCTTCCTCCTCTCTTACGGCTCGGACTCCAGTTGCCTTCGAAGTCTGGAGGATAGGCATTGGAGCAGTTGTTTGAGGTGAGTCTTCCACAATGCTGGCGCACTGAAAAACGATTCTGAAGTTCCAGACCAAGAGTAGGAGCGCGCTGATGAGGTAATATCAAGATATTCACCCTCCCAGTCGTCGGGTGTCAAGCCGGGATGTGTGCAGGTAACAGACCAGGATAGAGAACACCCTAGGATACCAGAGTATCATAAGTTGTCAGAGGTATGCCATTGCATCCATACAACACCATATTTATGCCTGATATTGAGAGCACGTTGCGCTCTCCCACATGTTCGGGTGAAGTTCACCTGAATGGCCGAACGACACCTGAATGACACCCGAACAACACCCGAACAGAATCTGAACACTAGGTGAATATTTTTCACTAAATATTCTATTTTACTGTTCAGGTATTGTTCATCTGATGTTCGGGTGACGTTCATGTCATATGAACTGTTCATCTGAACAGTAGGTGGATTCAGATGAAAGTGATCAGGTGAAATTCACCTGATGTTCAGGTGGTGTTCATATGTTCACCCGAAATTCACCTGATGTTCAGGTGTTGTTCATGTGTTCACCCGGAATTCAGCTGAACACCAGGTGATGTTCATATGTTCACCTGAATTTCACCTGGTGTTCAGGTGAACAATACCTGAACAAGCATAATGACTCAAGCATAATGACTATAATAATCAATGATCAATAATATTGATTATATAATTGAAATAAGAAAAAACATCAGCAGGAACATTTATCCGATATGATAGCACAACAATTGCCTTATCTAATCGTTATCTAATCGTTATTCGTTATCTAATCTTTATCTAATCGTTATCTAATCATGTCGCTTATCTCCGCGATAAGCGCCCGACGCCACGATGACGACGATGACGACAACGACACCACGCCACGACGATGACGACAACGACACCACGACGCCACGCTCCCCCGCGCTCTCTGGCCACCACCACCACCACAACGACGACGACAACGCTGCCACGACGCCACGACGATGACGACAATGATGCCGCGCCGCCTCCCTTCTCCCCCGCGCTCTCTGGCCACCACCACCACCGCGACAACGACACCACGACAACAACAATGACGATGCCACAACGCTGCCTCCCTTCTCCTCTGCGCTCTCTGGCCACCACCACCACCATGCCTTCCTGCTCCCCCGCGCTCTCTGGCCACCACCACCACCATCACGACGACACTGCCACCACCACGACAACGACAACGCTGCCATGCCGCCTCCCTTCTCCCGCGCGCTCTCTGGCCACCACCACCACCGCGACAACAACACCGCTGCTGCCGCCGCCATAACCACTACCACAACTATTAGTGAGGATGTAGATGTGCCGAAAGGAAAACGTAGCAAGCCCGTCAGTCGACGAGGCAATACAGCTACGACACTGACATTGTATGTACCTTGTTAGATTTGAATATAATTGATTGTTCAGATTGTATAGTACGGAGAAAGTTCTTGAAAAAAGTGGGGCTTCTATCGCCCCACCTCCGAGGCGTCGTTTGTCTGCTCCGAAAGCAACTTCATCAGTCACTTCCCACTCTCGAGTTCGAGTTGAAGAGTCAGACGAGGGCGAGGGCAATACAGGTGAGGGTGAGGGTGAGGACGAGGATGAGGATGATGACAATGGCGAGGGTGAGGGTGAGGGTGAGGGTGAGGGTGAAGATGCGGGTGAGGGTGAAGATGAGGGTGAGGGTGAAGATGCAGGCGAGGGTGAGGGTGAGGGTGAAGATGCAGGTGAGGGCGAGGACAATGGTGAGGGTGAGGGTGAGGGTGAGGGTGAGGGTGAGGCTATGGTGGTAGATACGCCTATCACACCACCTAAGGTAGGCGTAAAGCGACCTATCATGTCCCCTAGTTCTCCCACCCGTGACGTCAAGGCATCTCGCCGCTCCATAGCGCAAGAAACTGCTCTTGCTACTGCTACTGACACTCCGCCTTCGCCATCATCACCTGAAGATCTTCAAGGGGCCTCTCGAATTGTTGGTGGATTTGCACGTGGTAAGGCCATTGGGAATGCACCAAATATGGCTGACCTTGGTATTTTTATTCACATGCTTCAATCCTAATTTACTAATTAATTTGAATTAGGTGATATTGGCATGGCAGCCTCTGTGGCTACAGTCCACAGAGGCAAACTTGTGGTTTTCACTTCGCGTGATGCTACCAAGCCTGCCTACTCAATTCGAGTCACCAAGGCAACCAATTTGGGTGCTGTACTCAACGAAGCCGCACTTCGCTTTGACGAATTGAAGTGTAAGCTTTCATATTATTTCAATGTCATTTGACTTACATATTTCAGATTGTCGAATTTCTGTATTGGAGAGTGAAATGTGGGACTTGAAGGGGACATTCAACTTGGCTGTTGAGTGTATCGACGAACTGGAGTGGGATGCTGACTCTTGTTTGACCATCCTTGCTGTAAGTTTTCCAGTTTCTTTGTCTTTATTGAATTTACATTATTTTGCAGGAAGCTACTCGCTTTACCTCTGGCTCCCTTGCCAGCATGGTACCGGGCAGTGCTGCTGCCATTAGCAGGAGTGTTACTCCTGCTATCACCAGCGCTGTCCGCTCTGTTGCCTCAGACGAGGTCACAGAAACTCAAGGCTATGAGGCCTTTGCACCCAACTCAGTCCAGCGCTATATTGCTGAGCGTTTGAAGGTCCCTTACGCTCACACCCCCAGGGGTAGTGACAAAGGGGGCGTTCATAATGCCTATCAGCGCTGGCGGGCGGTTGATGCTGCCCAAGCCAAGATTGATGCCCTTATTTCTGAGGGCAAGTGGGATGGTGCCAAGCCTAGCTCTGAGGCTATCAAGAAGGTTTTCTTTGACAGAACCTCCCACCACGATTGGAACAAGGTCTTTGTCAAGGCAGTGGAGCACCCTCTACTCCTTGACTTCTTGGAACAACGTGGTGGTGTTGATAGCAAGCACAAGATGTGGCATGGACAGAAGCCAACTCAGATGGTCATCTCTGAGGTAGCTGATGAGCTTGCAGCATTAGCTGCAAAGGTTGAGAAGGGCAAGGGAAAGGGAAAGGCTCAGGCTGAGGCCAAGAGTGGCAAAGGTGGAGCCTCTAGCTCCAAGGCTAGGAAGGGTAAAGCCACTGCAAAGTAGGTATATACTTACATGTCTCTGTACTGCCATATTTTTTGGCTTTGTCTTTTTTTTTTGAAAAAATCTGATTGATTCTGAGTGTCTACAAGTATGCTGACATGAGGCTTAGTTTGTTATTTAATTTAGGACTCATCCTTCTCACCATTTGTTTTACATTTGGTTTGCTGCCTTGTGCAGCTGCTATGCCTATAGAAGATCAATTTCCCAGCATTCTGTTTTCAGACTTTGCTGAGTTTATTTCTGAGAACTATGGCTCAGAAGTCACACTCTCTACTGTGCTTCTCATCTTGTTCAGCTTGACAAGTAACCCAGATCTCTTAAATCTGCATGCCAAACAGCAGGTGGCAGGTGGATCAAGAAAATGGTCAGAGTCCATTACTGGATGGATGACTGCATTGGCTAGAGCTATTTCAGCCAGACTGGGTGATGAAGCTACATCTTCTTTATTTCTTCCAGAGATAGATGTACCAGGCAACAAGTCAAATACAGAAAAAAACACAATTTTGGCAAAGAAATTCAACAAATTGTCTATTGTCTTAAAGCTAAGGCCTTACAACAAATCTGGAGTTTTGAAGCGTAAACTCAGGCCAATCTCAAATGCTTTGATCCAGCCGGCATTGGTTATATGCCCCAGTACCATGCAGTGTTCAACTGCAACTTGTAATGGTTGTGCACTTGGTCAAAATACTCGTGAACGGGATACTTCTGAAGTAACATTGCTTAAAGGAAGTGAATGTTTCTCCCATGTGCCAGTTCTGAGTGGTGTTTGCTCTCAGTGCCATTCTATATTCTATGCAGATCATGAGAGCTATAAAGAACCTGAATTTACTGGAAGAATGTCATTTTACTTAAACAATGCTAAGTATTTGAAGGTTGGGCAAAAAGTCTGGGTTGATCGAGTTGTCTCCAATGCTATTGTCAATGCAACATATAGTTTTCATGCCTCTACTGCAGCAATCACAGAGTTCTGGAATGAAAGCTTTAACACTCAGCGATCAGTCTTTCAAATCACTAGACGGCATATTTGGAAAGCATTTGTACTTGAGATGAGTAGGCAAATGGCCAAGCATTCTGGCACCAATCTGGTTCTGGAGGATGGCATATCCATTGACTCAGTCACTAGCAAGGCATTTGAGGAGCTGGGTCAAAGTGGTATCATTGATGCTGCAAGGACCCATTCTTGCTCAGAATGTACTCATGAATATAAAAATGTGGCAGATACTATTCCCACACAGGCCACTGATCCTGCTGGTGTAGTTGGTGTCGATGAAAATAGTGCTGTTCCTGAGTACTCTGGTCCTGGCATTGAGCAACATCACCATGCTCAAGATGATGATGATGATGATGCTATGGATGTTGATTCAACATCTTCTAACTTAGGAAACTCTGATTCTGGTGAAGTAGAGTTGGTTAAAATGGTTGTAATGGATGGCATTGTGATGGGACCAAGACACTGTGCTATTGATGGTTGCATAGAAGCCCTTGCAAATGCTCACACAGGTGTCTTCTGTGTAGGTCATGAAGACAAAAGAATGGGGCGGTGTTGTGTAAAGGGTTGTGAGGCAAATCTTGTAGAAGGAACAAAAGCTTGTCAAATTCATCAGCAACAGTGGAACACCCATCGTGGAAGATATGGAAACCAATCCATGCTTGGAATGAGAAGAGCTCTAAGAAGAGCAGAGACAGAGACCCAAGATTGGTTGCCTGCCCAAACACGAGCCAGATTGCAGCATGATGACGATGATGCTCAAGAAAATAGTGGCACTTCCTATAAAAACTATTTTTCTGCACCACGATTTTACTGTGTTGAGACACTGTGTGCACCATGTGGAGTGGTCATAGCATGGAAGAAATTTGCCAAGTCAGAATCTCCTACCAAAATTGTCAAATTTCTGGAGGAAGTCTATCCTACTCCAGAGAGTAAACCAAGCTATGTCTGCATTGACAAGGCATGTGTTGTACTCAGACATATTGTCAAGCAAGGAGACTGGCCAAAGTGGGAAGATACTACAAGATTTATTGTTGACTCCTACCATTACATCAACCATCGGACCACTGACTATATCTGTCGTACTTGGTGTAATCCGGCACCTCTGAATGGCTCTGCTCCCAATCTTGTAACTGTTGAGCAAGACAACAGTGGTAACTTCTATTACAAAAGAGCTTTCAGTACTCAAGTAAGTGGTTACTGAATTTACTCTGTATTAGCTAGCTAAATAATGATTATTCAGGCTTGTGAGCAACTAAATGCTTGGCTGGGTGGCTTTCAGACAGTCTTGAACAAGATGTCTGTCAGCAACTTTGACTTTACCATCCATGCTTTATTGTTTTTGCATACTCAACGGGTAATTGCAAAGCAACAGAAGAAGAAGCAAAGGAATGTAGAAGAGAGCAGTGATGGTAGTGATGATGAGACAGGGGTTGATATTGAAAGAGATGATGAGGTATAAAGCTTTGTACTTTAGATAGTATTCAGATGTTTTTTATGTGTAGTTCAGATGATATTCAGGTGAAGTCCAGATAAAGTCCGGTGAATGTTCAGCTAATGTTCAGTTGATGTTCGGGTGATGTTCACCTGATGTTCAGGTGTTGTTCAGGTAGTGTTCGGGCGTTGTTCGGGTGGTGTTCAGGTAGTGTTCAGGTGTTGTTCGGTAGATGTTCAGATGACATTCATCTGGCATTCAGATAAAGTTTGGATGACCTTTGTTCACCTGAACATCACCTGAACATCACCTGAACACCATCTGAACATAATCTGAACCTGAACAAAGGGTACAAACAGAACCTGAACATTACCTGAACATTCGGTGAAATTCACCTGAACAATATCTGAACAATACCCGAATATCTGAACGTCACCTGAACGTCAGGTGAACATGTGGTGGACTGCGACATACACAATATTGATTCCGATTGTTGCAGGCAGTAGATGCAGGCGCGTCCCAAAGGTGAACATACGTGAACCACCGCTGTAACCCGGGCTTTCCCCAAATACTAGATTCGTGGTTCTCCCTAAGTCAACTAGCGACCCCAAACTCAGCATTAGTCCCAAGACGAAACGGCAGGCACTCTTCGAAAGCTGACTTGGCTTCGTCTATGGCACTTATTCAATGTAACTCCTGAACGTACCGCGCTGCAAGGTGCGCTGGAACATAGTTGGTCAATATAATACCTGTCATTCAAATCTAATGACACACGGACTTTATAGTTAGATCGGGGCCATGTTGCGCTCGAAGTATCCAGTAATACCCCCTGCTTGAGTTGAGTACCTACTGGTTATAGCTGGCTATACCTAATACAATATTACCAGCTACGACTTGACAGTATCCTCAGTTAACTAGTGTCAGATCTAGCTGCCAATTATTTAGTCAACTGGGTGTCAGATAGTTGACAAAAAGGAATCAACTGGAAGTCAGTTATACCTGGGTAGTCCCAGTTGACTGGGTCACTTCCAGTTCACTATTTCCAGTTGTCTAAACTTCTACTTAGTTAACTGGACCCAGATATATCCCAGTGCATTGAGTTAACTGGGATTTCAAATCAACTACGTTCAGCTGTATCCATACTCTGGGAGTTAACTGTATGCAGGAATACCTGTGTACATCCAGTTAACTACATTATTCAGTTGACTATTTACAGCAATATCTAGATGTGTTCAGTTAACTATACTCAGTAATATCTGTGTGGTCTCAGTTGACTGGTACTTTCAATTCAAGTATCAAAAGTGCGGACATTAAACAGGCAATGCTACTCGTATGGGGGTAGTAGACTATGTTAATGGGCTAGAAATATTGCAATATATATATATATATATACTGTAGTGATCCTAAACGGGGTGGTTAGGTATTGATCGGTGCGAGAGAGGCTGCCTCCAGCTAGCCGTTCTGGGATCCTTTGTAGATAGGGTGTAGTTAGTACAAAATAATAGCAGAGAGATTGACCGTAGTGGTTCTTTCAGGCTGTGAGAGCGTTTGCGAGCTGTTGATAGCGCAGGGCGGCAGAAGCTGTAGGTGAGCAAGTAAATGTAAGGGGACACTCCTATTTTCTCCTATTCCCCCTGTCCCTCTCCCTTCCTCCTCGTTCCTTTCTCTTTCCTTCATCCCACGGACTCTTACTTATATCCCTTTCATTCCCTTTCGTTCCCTTTCCTTTCCACTTCCTTTCCGCCCACTCCTTTCGCATCCGAGCCACGTCCGGTGACTCCGAAGTCTTCCCGCACTTCGGACTCGCTCGGACTTGCTCGGACTCGTCTATACACCTCGGGGCTCGTCCGGGCTACCATTACCTCTTTCCCCCACTTCGTTACTCTTCACCTCTCCTTCCCCAGGTTGCTGGCACAACTCTGGTACATTCCCCTTCCACTTCATTATCACATGCCCCCTCGTACCTTGTGATATTCGTTCGGACTTGTGGCTGGTGTACTGTACAGTTATCCCTTCATTCCTCCCACGCTACTACAGTATATACTTCGCTTCCTAGCATGGGGAATCCTTATCCTGTTCTCTTTGGATTCTCCCTCTGCTAGGTGAGCAGCTCTCTCATGTATTGTAGTTAGCCTTATTCATTATCTTTGGATTCTCCCTCTGCTAGGCTTGCGCTGTCGGCCATCTTGAGGTTGCCCTTACAGTAAAATGCAGAGGGCTGGAACCTCGGGTGAAGGCGCTGAGGGCTGGTTACCTCGTGGACAAGTCCTGGCTATGGAGATGGCGGGTTTCGAGCGAGCTGCGAGCGAGATCCTGAGTGGGAGTTGACTGATTTATTGGGGAAGGTAGGTACAAGCTAAATACTGGTACCGGTGAATATAGCGGAATCCGGAAGAGAAAGGCATATGAAGGGATTTGTTGTACATTTGAGAGGAGAAAGGGAGGTAGGATAAAGACGGCGCGATGAAGGGGATGGTAGTAAACAAGGGTGTTGTGTTGGTGTGTGAATGATAACTAATGCACATGATCCAGGGTAAGTCACCTGATTCAGAACATGTATGTGTCTAAACCAAGGCGAAGCCTTACAATACAGTACACACTAGCATCTAGATACATGTCTAAGCAGGGTTACTCAGATGTTGTGATATCAAGAACATCAAAAGAGATCAAGTAGGTATTTATCCATATTCAGTGATCTCAAAGTGGCACACATGAGGAACCAAGTTATAACTGGATGAATGAGTGATATATCATGTTCTTCTTCCTTTCTAGTATTGAATAGGATGGTATGACAAGTTATCATCAAGTAGGGGAGATTGAGACAACTTCTCTAACACTCTTCATGCTTCACATGTACTTATCATTCCAATATGCACCCATAGCTATTCATCTCTTTGATGAAGACTGATCATGGCATTTTATTGAATACTAGTTTAGAATGATAATATCTTCAACTACTGAGCATTAGAAAGATGTCTCAGACTGTCAGCTAGTTCATACCTACATGACCTCTTTTAATGTTCTTGATATCACCACATCTGAGTAACCATGCTTAGACATGTATCCAGATTCTAGTGTGTACTGTATATATATATATATATTTCAATATTTCTAGCCCATTAGCATAGTCTACCCCCATACGAGTAGCATTGCCTGTTTAATGTCCGCACTTTTGATACTTGAATTGAAAGTACCAGTCAACTGAGACCACACAGATATTACTGAGTATAGTTAACTGAACACATCTAGATATTGCTGTAAATAGTCAACTGAATAATGTAGTTAACTGGATGTACACAGGTATTCCTGCATACAGTTAACTCCCAGAGTATGGATACAGCTGAACGTAGTTGATTTGAAATCCCAGTTAACTCAATGCACTGGGATATATCTGGGTCCAGTTAACTAAGTAGAAGTTTAGACAACTGGAAATAGTGAACTGGAAGTGACCCAGTCAACTGGGACTACCCAGGTATAACTGACTTCCAGTTGATTCCTTTTTGTCAACTATCTGACACCCAGTTGACTAAATAATTGGCAGCTAGATCTGACACTAGTTAACTGAGGATACTGTCAAGTCGTAGCTGGTAATATTGTATTAGGTATAGCCAGCTATAACCAGTAGGTACTCAACTCAAGCAGGGGGTATTACTGAAGTATCTTCGCCAAATCATGATTGTGAGCCCGTACTTGTGAGTCACCTTTCCCTCTCACGCTCCGTAAGTTCTTTGTTGCCGGGTAGTTCTGGCTTCTGACTCTTGGCTTTGCCTCTCCCTGTATCAAAATCAATGAGCTCGAAGCTCGAGCGCAGCACCAACATTCTCCTCATCACTGTTTATTCCCATCTTACAAGTGGCGCCCCTAGCAGCTCGTTTTGACGCGCCTTTTGACGCCATATAGCCTGCGTGCCCTGGCATGCGAGGTATATTAGTGCCACCGTCGCACGTCTACGAACTGGATACATAGCGCTCGGTGCAACAATAGTTACTGTCGACGCCTTTGAACACCATCGAGGTGAACACGTCCGGGTAGAGGCCAGCTATCTCCTATCACACGCCTGCAGGAACGGTTGTACTGACCTCATGGCCTTATAGCTCCACGTCCTCAATCGGCGACACTCGCCCTACCTGCACCCCATAGCAGGCGTCCCTACACCTCTGTTTCCCCGTCGCATCCAGAACGTCCTGCATGTGCTTGCGGGCTCGACATTGTTTGAATGGCGAGTAAAACATGGCGACACCCTGTTCCCACTTCTCCTCGCCATCCTCGACGCCCTCATACCGCTGTGCTTCTAGCACGCATTCTTCTCAAGCAGGAATCATGCACATGCCGCCACCGATTCTCAGGCCGGCCTCGAATACCAGTTTGGCTCGCCACCTCTCTCTTTTTCTAGCTCCCTCCTCTCCCCCAAAGGCCCATGACACCAGGTCCCTCCCAGCATTTCTTCTTGATCAACGAGATATGGAAGAGTCTCGAAATAAACACCATCTACCGTCCCCTTACAGTGGCGCGGATACCCCGCTCCCTGCGACCTCTGTCAGACGCTAGTATGCTCGGCCGAGATACCTCGACGTTGTCAACCACCACTCTCCCATGTACCAAGTCCTGCGCGCATAGTGTCGTGCTCAAGACTGAGTACTGAAGCACGAAGTACGAAGATCACTCAACCACGCGGTGGATTTTCTCCCCTTCCATCTCTGGCATTAGTCCCCGTCCCTGTCCCTGCAGTATCACACCGACTACCTCGAGCACATAGTACGAAGTCAAAAGTGATGAATCATGCACCTTCTATCGACTGACAGTCGAGTGGTTCTCAGCAATCTGCCCCCTCCCGCCACCACAGACCTCAACGCTCAGCATCTACCCTTTTCCCTCCCTAAAAATAGCTGTATCAGACTCAATACTTCTGCCAGACACACGTTCACGCCTTCCAGCACATCACGCACCAACAACACCACCCCTCGGCCCAGGTGTGGCCTTCGCCTGTCAAACAGGGATGGGTTAGTAACAGACGTAAGTATGTATACAAGGATTGTATATACGAGGCCGAAGTCGTGGAGTGGGTATAAAATCAACAAAGTGTACAAGAAGTAGGGTATAAGAACAGTAAGCGATAAGGGCATTTGGCACGGCGTTGGAGGCAGACATCGTGTTTCGAAGCGGCACAAAATGTAACGGCCAGAAGAAAAGAAGTCATGAACTGATAAATACAGGCGTAGCGAGTGGAATAAGGATGCAAATATAAATCGAGAAGAAGGCAGAACATGATAACGTAGTTGCCTGTCGCGTTGGGCGAGCGACGATAGCCACATACGTGCATACATATCTGCCCTTAGCGTATACGAGACATGGTCTACGGTGTGTTTGATGACAAGGGGGGATCCGATCCGCGGGGTCTTGTTTGAGGAATACACTGGGTTTTACGGTGGTGGATGGATGGATGGACGGCCTTCTCCCCGATGGTTCTTCTAGGGGTGTATCCGCGTTCGGGTAAGTTACGGGTATGCCGATTACGCACGGTGTTCCGCTTGTCCACCCGTTTGAAACGTTTCGAGCGCAGAGAGAATGTCCCTGGGTCCCTGCTATCTACTTCGCACGGAGAGACGCACGATTGGTGGGTTTCCTCCCCTCGATCGCTCGATCACTACCCTCCTCTCCTTATTCGCGCTCCCCATAGTAGAAGGAAACGAAATGCCCATCGACGTCTAGCACAAGAGCAGGACACGCATTCGGTGCATGGGAGGGCTCGACACGAGTTGTCACCACGTGGTTTGGGTGGTCATCGATTCATCGATCGGCAACGGGAGGCATAGGCGCAAGTAGAGGGTGAAATTTGCGCTCAGCTGCGAAGGGTTTTGCGTATCAGTGAATCTTTTCTCCCCGAGAGCTTGTGCCATGGCCCCTTCCAGCCTTTTTGCGTATTCCGAAGACGTCTGTTCATCGCCATCAGCCCACAGTCGTGAGGCACTCGCATGGGCCCTGTCTTTGGAAGTATCATCATACGTGAGCCCCTTCTCACCGCGGCCGCAGCGCTCAGCGCCCAACATTCAACGCCGAGTCCACTTACGCTCCTCTTTGACTCCCTTCTCGTCGCCTTGCAATTTTCACGAGTAATAAGGGAGGTTCTTCTGATAGCCGGCTCCACGTAAGTATAATGAATACAGCGCCGTGACCAACCCTTGGGTGTCGACTGTCGCCTGGGGCAAGTAGTTGTGACGACCGAATCATGCCTCCCGTTCTTGTTTTTGGTTCTGAACGCGTTGATAGCCTCTATTCGATACCTTCCCGTAGTTTTATTCTTCGTCTATGCCCTTGCGAGCCCTCGAAATCTAGCGCCGAAACGCTGTCAACAGGGGAGCAAAGCCTCAGATTACGAGACGGCAGTGTCCATTCCCGAGGCGGGCCGACATAGTTCGTTGCCACGTTTCCCGTCATGGCAATCCCTCCTCTCACTGTGGACGAGAGAGACATCGCTCCGCGTGTAGCGCTGAGTCAAGTACTTGAGATTGCGGAACGCGCATGCATACTTGAACCCATCGTATTGAGTCCTGGGATGAAACAGGTATACTCGAAAAGGCAGAAAACATGGCCGAGGAGATCTGTACGAAGCGGGCCGTTTAAACCAAGGACCAAAGGCTTCTGCAAGTCGATGTCCGTGCTAGGGCAACTGAGGGTTTCGTGATGTTGTTGTGGTAAACCGACGTAGGTTTATCTTCTATCGTAGGAACCCGGTTGGCTGTATTGTCTGCAGAGGCGATTTGGGTCCGTGACTGGGTAGCGATGATGGCTTCGCTTATAGTCCTTCCCTCGATCGTGAAGCAGGAATCTATATTTCGCCCCTCATGTGGTGGCATGGCGAATGCTCGAAATGGTGGTCACCTCCCGTCCCTCGTACGTGACAGGTTCCATGGGAGGCTGGGTGGGTAGTGGTTGGATTGAGTGCGCTGTGTTATCCGATCTTGAGCTCGATGGTGCAAACCCGACGCGTTGAGGGTCTACCCAATGAGCTAAATTAGATCGAGACACGTTTGGGCAGCAATTTGTAGGCTCAATGATCTAGTGGACGGCTGCGAGGCGTCAAGATACTGCGGAACAAGCTGTAGGAAGTTAATCAGGGCGATTGGTCTCATCTGGTTGGTGGAGACTCACCAAGTCGTCTTAGCTGTCCCACTACCGCTATCGCGATGCCCATGGTCCTCGTGTCGCGTGTGTCCTTGGAGATGAAACTCCTCGTCGTTCGGCCTCTACGCCTTTCTCTTCACTCTCGGGGCCTATAACAACAATCGGCCTACATTTCTTCTCCGTGGCCATTTGGCGTAGCAAGGGTGCTCTTAGCGACGTAAATGCGTGTTCTTGACCAGACGCCGCCGACAAGAGAACTAGACCGGGGAGTCCAGCAACCAGAGAAGGAGTGTCGAGAATGAACGGAGGTATTCGTTCTCCTCGTTAACCGTAACAGCTTTGGGACCATTGTCCTCTTCTTCAGAATCGTTTTTCGAAGGCTACATCTTGCTTAATGGAGACTGATCGAAGCTGTTTGGCACTGAATATGAATTCGAGCGGTTCAGACGAGGGAATATATCCAGTGCGCGCCAAACCAGGGAGATCGTATGATTGTGACTGCCTAGATTATTGGAACAAAAAGCCATCGCATAAGAAGTTCGCGTCATGTACGGATGAGAGTTAGAGTTGCTCTATTTGGTCAGGAGGTCCATGCCAAACAAGTAAAGCTAATTTACCGGGCGCTTGATGTCTGATTCTCCTACGTAGCAAGTCCAACGCCAGAACTCCGGTAAGTAGCCATCGTGTGCGACATCTACCCTACTTTACTGAATTTCTCTGCTCACAGAACTTGGCTTGATCTCCGTTGGCGCCGACCTCGCGATCTCTTCAAGCTCCCTACGACATTACCATGAACGATGCAAGTGACGGTTATGCTGTGAATGAAGATAAACAGGAAGCGGTGGGATTAGTGGTGGTGCATATTGTATAGGTACGTAGTATGTTCTGTCCGCAGAGAACGATTGTTGATCCACGCTCTCACAGTGAACTCGGACGTCCTCGATCGATTAGAAAAGTGGGTCCGGGACGGCGCTGTGAGGTCTTCGTGGGCGGGGTGTGTTCGAATTCTTGGTATCTGGTACGTCCTTTTCTGGAGCTTCGTTTCGCCTTTCTTCTGTTCGCTCGCGTTATGCGCTATCCCTCCTTTCCCACATCCGTTCATATGACTCTCTTCCTTCGCATCCCTCCCGTCTTTGTACTCGTTCCCCTTGTCTCTGTTCATATCCTCTCCAATCCCTCCCTCCGACCCTTCCCCTCCGTTTGCATTCGTTTTTATTCTCATCCCTTCCCTCCAATAGTCTCGTTGCTATTCGCCGTCCTCTTGCCTCCTCTCGTTGCGTGTCGCCTTCCATCTATTTTCATTCGTTCCGTTTCCAACTCACTGTATCCGATTTGACTTTTCATTCTCACAGATGACCGACGCAACAACGCAGCGAACTTGGAGACAACACCGTCATTGGACGGGATATGAGGTGCGATGTCGAAGAGTGCGTGAGGGATGGAGCGGATGGTGGATACCAACGAACTAGAAACAGGTCAGCCACTAGGCGTTGACACCGTACGTACGACTGCTCATCGTCGTTCGCTCCAGCTACTTTAAACGCATACAACTCAACACAACTTCCTTCTACCCATCCTTCTCTTCCTCCTTACCGTTGTAACTCCATGTTCTTGCCCTCCGTGACTCTGCTAACGTGCCACTCGGTTGGTATGAGCACCTAAGCGACGGGAAGCGTGACAAGATTGAGCGGGCGGTAGGTTACCTGACACACGACGAGTTACAAGTGCTGTTACGCGAGAAAGTGGTCTATCCCTAGACACCCAGGTTCGGGATGAAGCAGACGCTCGCTCGCTGGCTGACGGACATTTGCATCTATGAACGACACATGGAGCTACGGTACCGACTACAAGCAAACCTCTCAGAAGGCGGAGGCTACCTTGCTTGCTTTGGCGTTCAATGTCTCTTCATGTGATCTGGCCTCCTCCCACCGACTCTTTTCTCTTACGCCACTTCCGCGCTTTCAACGACGCTGAGCACCCGACACTCACCGGCCACCTCCCTCCTCCCTCCCACATCGTTGCCGTATCATGAACCTCAAACCCACGAGCCAGGCGTCGGTTGTTTCCCTGCATCCACCACCTTGGCTTCCTCATCCTTTCCCCTGCACTCCCGCGCGTGGCTTGCAACGCAGCCTTCGCGCTCAAAGGACCCCTCGCCGTAATGACGGCCCCAATCTCGACATCTCTCTTACCCTTCCTCTCCCTCCCTTCGAATCAGGATGCCGCGCGTCTTGGCAGATTACGAACACCAATCAGCATGGAATACCAAGCTCGCACTCGAAGGCATCCAGAGCCATGCTCCCGCCTCTTTCATTAATCACCTTGCTGCGATAAAATTAATTATCGAGCAGGGCGTGATGCATGGTGATGTACGCGCACCCCGCATCTCAGCATTCCGTCTTCGTCACTAGAACTCCTGCCAGTTGCTTTCAACCCAGCCTCCCGATTCAACCTACCCGTTCTTCCGTCTCGACGAAACAGCTACCACAATTTTATGACTTCAATATATCAATTATCGCCCCGCTCTGCGTGCTTGCCCGAGCGCCGTTTTATCCACGCAAGCTCTAGACTCTAGCATGAATAGAGAGTCCACAACGCCGCCGTTCGCCAGTTTTTCAACTCCCCTGCGACGAACTCGAGTTGCGAAGTCCCGTCTCTCGTTGGCGCGATTGTATCGCCCCTGATATCGCACAGCGATAACCCGTGGATACCGTCATCCTTCGTCTGCGGTGCAGGTGTCCAAACTTGTGGCCATCCCCGTCCTCGTAGGCCTGCGCTGTGAAGGTATTCAACGCCTGCCCACTTTTTTACTCCGTCGACCGCGAAACACATACAGACATGATCATCGAGGGACTGCCCTCGCTTCTACCTGACACGCAAATGCACAGAAGAACGGCTCAACGTCGTCCTAGTCCTTTCTCGGCCCCCAGCTGCCCTCTGCGCTATTTATCACCATCGTAGGGCCCTGTGGAGTGCAGACGCGTCCACTCAGCACCCACTGCTGACGAAAAACTTCGGGAGCCGCGCTGGACGTAGCAATATTCGCGGACTCTTGAGGTTGATACACGCGGCTGGATATTCAGATCTAGCTCAGATCCCCTGATCCTTGCTGGACTCCATCATCGTGTACGCTACTTCGTCGCCGCCTATGTCTAGATCGATCGTTGCGGGCTCGTTCTGTCTGAGAATATGGAGTCGACGCGGCTGTGGGGTTGGGTATGAATGGCATAGGGTGTAGGTCGGTGGGAGTGATGACACTGCTCGAACTGCAATCACAGCACTGAGGTCGATCGATAGCATAGTGGAGAAAAGATGTAAATATTGACAGAAGGCAAACAAAAGACAGATATATGTTCATAAATGCATACTTTGGAGTGAATATAAAACATTTCTGGCATGATTACCCTGATTCACTGCACGTCGGCCCCTCCTGCCCCCAGCTGCCACTCGTTTTGTTCGTGGTCCGAAAAATGCCTCGCAGCCCCGGCAGGAGCTCGAATCGGCGAAGGAGAAATACACTGCCTTTCCTACGACTGGGTGTGCCCGGAGTCGGCGTTGCGACTGAGAGATAGACCGTGATACAAATGAGATCGGTGACGATGATGTGTGATGGATCAGAACTTACTGTTGTTCGTATTATTCCGCCCCCCGACATTTCCACCATGGATGGGAGCACCATATATGTCTCCCGTCACCGATCCCATAACTTGAACAACATTAACGGTTATCGTTTGCGTGAGACCGCTGGTGGTGATAACGCGCTCAGCCGACTGCAAATCCGGGGAGATTTCGATGATTTGAGCCGAGTGATTGGGAATGGCAGCATTTGCCAATGCTGCATAAGGCGGGTCGAGACGGAGAGTGCAGGAGGAGAGGTTGTTGGCGAGGGATGGGGAACGGGTAATTGAGGTTAGATTCAACTCGATGGAGCCGATAAAGAGACCGGCTACTGGGGCATAGGTGTAAACGACACTGCGAATGGATATGTCAAGTCTGAGGGCACGCAAAGGAATGTCTGTTTGAGCGGAAGGGCAGCGCACGACGCGTGTTTCACGGTGATTAGGGAATTCCCAAAGGAAGTCGTCGTAGGAGAGACCCCGTTCAATGGCCTCGTTTTGCGCTAGACTGAAACGTCAGCTTGAAGATGGCAGTTGACGAGGGTCTGTATATGCACACCATCATAATAATTGAGGACGAGAGCCATGGATTCATGGGCAACGTGTCTGATGTCGTTGGTGACGTCACTTCGATCGTCTTGCCAGGGGGATTTAGGCATTCGCTCGATGACGCGTTCGCTCCCTCGCCATACATAGGGGACATCTTCATCAATGCGATCGAGTCGCTAAGTGGATTGATTATAGAGGTCGACATAAAATGGGACTGACTTACAAACAAAGTTCGTTGATATTCCAGGAGTTTATTCCACTCATCGCGGTTAATATTATCGATGACGACACTCAGTTTGAAGAAATGAGCTCCGTGATACTGAGACATCTACACAATTCAAGCACTGTGGCGACCATATTATCATGAAATGCATGCTTACCTTGCGAACTGTAAACCTCACTATGCTCGTCCCAAACCCAAGCTCCTTTTCGATCTCCAATTGAGCAACCCCACACTGATACTCCACATCCTGCGCAAGATCATGAACCTCCTCAGCTTCAGCGATGACGCAAGTGCGCGATGGTCCACCGTCACACCCTTTGTAATCCACATATAGTTCGCTCCTGTAGTATTCCCTATATACATGATGCCATAGCATCTTGTACGAGACTGTGTAGTCGGATATATGCTCACAGAGGGGTGGATGTGTCCCATGCTAGTGATCTGGGGCAATCATGAATGCTGTACAAATGCACCTCATCTCCATTAAATCTGCTTTTCGTGTAAATCCGGACCTCCGACCCCGGGGTCCAACTAGAATCAAAGTCGAGCGAGATGCCTAGAATGAATCGTAAGCCCACTCGCCCGACTCAACACCAACGAAACGGTAACCTTCGAGGTATACGTAGTACCAGGTCCTGGACGACGCCTAAGCTTCAGCTGGGAATTATTGCCGTCGATTTGACGCTCACCAAATCCCCTTGTCTCTATCCCAGTCACGAAATGACATAATTCGAGGTGACGAAGATCGTCCGAGGTATCGACTGCGTACTGAGGTCTGGGTAGAAGAGATGCTGAAGGCAGGAGATGGTGATATGAAAGAGACAAACGATTAGTGTCTTTCGTGCTGAAATACAGCTTTACCAGCGCTCAAGGCCTCACGGGGACCACGCCTCACAACTCGCACAGCCAGGAATGCCATTCAGATTAAGAAAGCTGTGCATCAATCATCTCCTCAGTACGTTCATTCGAATGCTGTTAAGCAGTGTTCAACGAAGAAAGGCCAGTACCCGCCCACCCCATCCCTCCCCACCCACCCTCGTCAACCCATAATATATCCTCCCCTCGTCGTAAAGCGCAAACGCACCCTCGACACCCTCGACACCCTCTACACCCTTGCTTCCCCTCCACCTCATGCATACCTCGTGCTTTCGCCTCAGCGGCAATCTGTCAGCGCCCAAGAACCATCAGGTTCTCAGTGATTGAATGAAGGCACGGGGTCAGACGTACCGGCCTATCTCCCACTGTTGTCACGTCGCCATCATGCTTCCATTTCAACCGTACACATAGTCGTCGCACGGCCTCACCATCGGACGGATGCTCTGCGTGGGTGGAGTAGGGGAGTGTAGGACGTGCGTCGCAGCGTCTGCATCCGTGCGAAGGCTCCAAGAACAAGGGTGTTCGTCGTAGGCGAGACAAAGAGGTACACGCGGAGGAGGTATTGAGAGATTACGCCTCGCGTCGAGTACGAGGCACGGTGTGACAGGCGAGTTCTCGCCATACTTTGATCAGTGATCAGCGGGTGGTTCGAGCTCAGCGGAGCAGTTTGGGCTGGGAGAACAACGCGCGAAGGGAACGAAGTTTGGGATCTCACGTCGAGAATTATGGCGAGAATTAGGTGTAGGGTGAGAAGGTAGACGCTGACGCGGATGCGCTGTGGTGCTGCGGCGCTGGGGTGCTAGGGATATGAAGTATCGTCGACGATGGCGGAGATTTAGGGGCAAGAGACGTCGTTTCTGATGTTCTACTTCCCAATGCGGCCGAGAAATAGAAGTTCTTGTGGGATTCAGGATACAACGACGGCGTCGACCACGGCGCGACATACGAGTTCCGAGTCCAGAGTTTGGAGGCGCCACGTAGTTTGGTGGCATTCGAAGCCGTAGCCAACCCGATGTTGAGGTCGACGCGGGATAGCGACTCGAAATCCCTGGGTGCGAGGGGCTGTGGGTGGTAAATTAGAGAGAAAAACTCGCAGGATGAGAGCGATGACACGTACTAGAGCGGGGATACGAACATACAACGAAAGTTGCTGTAAAGGCTTATCCGCGCCAAGATCGTGCGCACGCATCACAACGACTCGCTCGATACTTTGCGCCGACTTCGACGTCCATAGTGGGATTCCCCGTCGAGGGGCTCGTATTTCGACGTCGAGGTCCGCAAATGTACTTGCGAGGTACTGGACAGGAAATGTCAGGATGAAGAAGTGACCAGAGGGAGAGTCGGCCGTGATTTACAGGCTGTAGCAGCAAGCGAATCGCTGGGAGCGCGGGTTACAAGAAGGGTAGAGGGTGTGACGGGACCACTGCGATGGTGGTCAGTGTAGGCTTGAACACGTTTGCAGAGACTAGGCGGAAAGAGGCAGAGCCTATCTTCATCAGCTGGGGAATATGCAGCTTCCACTCATCGTAGTCGTGATCAACGATCGCAGAGCATAGCCAACAGTGGGCGAATGGTGACGGTCTCGAGGAAGCGACCGATGCTGGACATGCCATAGCGCCGGGCCGTGACGGAGGGCCGCATATGAGCGTAACTTTGAATGTGTAGCCGGCTGCGTCTCTGGAGGAGTTGCTCCACGCAAGTTGCTGCCGTTGACTAAGAATGAGCTGAAGCCTCTCCGGCGTCTTGAAGAGCGCGGTGACAATTCCTGGACTCCGCAGGTTAGTAAGAGATGACGGAACGAGGAGCGACATACTCACACGAAGGTGGACATGCATTGTCGCTATACCCTAAGTCACAGCTGTATCTTTCAGGACAGCGATCTCTGCACGCCAAGCCGCAGAGCAAACGATACGCCGAGTGTGAGTGTGCACAGAAGGGGTGTGCACCCGTTAAAAACGATGAGGTATAAAACGACACTAGTTCGCGTATGAGACATTGGTATCCGAGTTCAAAGTGGAGTAGGGGTCAGTTCAAGAAGGTGCACGCAGAACAAAAGCATAGAAAAAGAAAATGTACGGAAGGAGCAACGATACTTAAAAGGATGTACGAGAACAGTTCTCCTCAGGTCGTACAACGAGTAAGAGAGTCCGTTTGGGCAGAAAACAAGGGCCCAGTAAAGAATGGGTAGTTGCAAACTTCGGGGACGAATAGGTATCAGAAGGTTCCAAGGATTCGGAACAGAGAAAGAAAAAGCCGGGTCGGCGGTCACGTCGGGTGGGTGCGTGGTCTCGGAGGTGCGTCTTCCTCCTTAGCCGGTCTTATACGCGTATGGGCGGGCGGGGATGGCCCAACGCATTTGACTACGAGCAGGAATGTGCTCCTCTTTGTGGGAAGCGTAGCCTGTGAACGTAAAGGCCTGCTCACTGGAGTACCGAGAGTCGTGTAGTTGATATCACCGGCACGGCGAAGCGGTTGCGTAGGGATGGAAGAGCAGGCTCTTTTCAGAATGGAGTAGAGGGTGGCCGCGACTTCTTGCACGATGGCCTTGGGTATCATCGATCACCGCCAATCGTTTCTTCCCGGCACCCAGGGACCATCCTATGCTATCTCCTCCGTCTCCCTCAAGCAAATCTTGCATCAAGCGCGTCATCGTCACATCGCGCTGGCAAATCCATCAACAGACAAGGCCGTTTACCAAACGGAGCGATCATCACGCTGCTCACTGGGCCATAGTCAGGTAATATCCAGTTTTCCATGGGGCCACGTTCCGAAAATCGTGATTGTGTAGTCGGATGGTGGAGTAGGTGATGAGGCCGTCTGAATACTACATGTAGGTCATCAGAACCTCGAATACGAAAGAGGAAGTGAGTGCGCACCTCGTATCATTCCGCGCGTTGCCCCATTTCGTCGCCCTGGACATAGGAATGGTCCATTCCGCCTGATGCGTACTTTCTAACGCTACCTCTTGGCATCGATTCTTCAATCTGTACGAAGGTTTGGAATGCTCGGGGTTCTGGACGGCGTACCATGTACGTCGAGGAATCCAACGTACGATACTAGGCGAACAAACAAAGCCAAGAGTCAGAAGCCAGAACTACCAAGCAGCAAAGAGGTTACGGAGCGTGAAGTAGGCCCGAGGAGGGATTGTCGAGACATTGCTTGATGGGCCAGCATGGTGAGGTGAACTCATCCAGTCAGATAGTCGTCGTCGTCGTTACATAAGGAGTGGGCGCTTGATGCCGTTATTTGGTCTACTAAATACACCGAAATAACGAAGGCGCAGTGACGCGGGACCCTCCGTTCGGTACTTGTGCCAGTGGAATCAACCACCCTCGCCTTCGCCTCCCAAGGTCCAGGGGAGAGTAGCAGCCTCTTGATAAATCAAGGTTTGAGTTCAGAACCGTACTGTACGAGCCTGGATGTCGCTATCCAGGTCCAGCCACTCGCAGGTGCTCCGTCGATCCTGGCGTTGCCCTCATGCCCGAACGTCAGCAATTGTGCACGGACCTACATCCCTCCTTTGTGATGCACGGACCCTTGGACGTTGTTTGCCCAATAGTGAACCAAACAAACCTCTCCCTGCCCTTTTTCTCTCCTTTGTTTCTTCCCCTCGTCGATGGTCTCTGAGTGCAAAATCGCTATCCCCAAATCTCTCTGCCACACTGTTTCCTCAGAGCCCCTCCTCGCCGAAATCCGTCTCGTCAACAATTGGTTTCAGCAAGCAGGTGACGCCCAAACACCTTGTATACACCCCACAGTGTCAATGACGCCTGTATGCGGATGATGCGAGCGAAGAGGTATTGGTGGCTACCCGGCCGCCGTATTAGGCGTCCACAGTCGTTGGTATCCGGATACGATATCCCACTGCTGGAGGAGTCACGGCAATGTGGTGAGTGACATGATACAGAGTTGCAGAATAAGACGCTGCTTGTTCGACGACAAAGCTGCGGGCCGTACATCTCTCACCGCCTTCAGGCGTTCTAACACTTGCGACATCGACAATAGACGTATGTGTGCTCAGCGCTGTCAGTGATATCGCACAGACCAGCCCGTAGCTTGATGGAACCGCCCTGTCACTGTCCCCCTTCTCCTCGCGCCGTTGTTTTACTGGTGGCTTCTCTTCGCTGGAATAAATCCTCCCCGATGTCCTTCAGATCTCCATCCTTCTGGCACAACTCTTGCGCTTCCTCGCTCAGCGTGCTCATGATTCCATCGTCTCCACCTCGCTCTTCCGTCCGTTAACATTCATCAACACCTTCCAGGCGTCGGCTCGGCGTTTGATCTACCCGATGCTCCCCTTGCCTCTTCATGAAGTGTAAGGAAATTTTGCGCACGGGGAGCTCGACAGAGTCAGAATTCATGTCGCGCCGTAAGCAAGTCTGATGCCCGAATTGCGTCCTTCCTCTCCTTTTTGTTTCTCGCCTACAACACGTAGATAGACTGACTCGATATAGCGTCGCTTCAGTCTGTCCATCCATTCCCTCTCCTACAGCGCTGACCTGAGATACACGTGTAGCAGCGATTCCTGTACCGCAGATCGATGAATACGTCTTCGTTGATGCTCGCCCGCGTGAGGGCTGGTTTCGGATTCGCCTCAGGCATGGCAGCATACCAACGCCTACCTACAGATTCGACATTTGTCATCGGGATTTCTACAGCTAAGGAATAGACACGGACTCGTAAGCTATCGCGAGTTTCTGCCGCGCATCCTACCCTCCCCTTCACCCTCTGCTCGTCGCCTTTGTTGAGCCGCCAATGGTCGCCGTATCGCGAACTGCGCCCTAGATGCACCGTATACGTAGTACTGAGGGGAGAATTTATGGACCTGAGCCGACCGTATCATGCCTGTAAGCGGTGACCGAGAGGTTTGAGAGTGCGAGGTTGGGGGAAGGCGAAAGTGGGCTGAGATCGATCGCGACGATGCGCAAGATAGTGAAGGCAAGGAGAAGCTCCCACCCCCGCGCTGGAATGAGATGACTTGCAAAGGCCGTGGAGACCGACCGGCCGTAGAGATGCAAGCCCATGTAGGCGATGGCGGGCTGAGTGTACGAAATCCAACCGATAAATCATCAGTAAGAAACGAGACAGAGAACGACAAGGGACTCACATGTACAGCTAAATGCCGATCTTGATTCGTCGAAGACACTTCGAGCGCAACATGGCGCCCCGATCCAACTATAAAGTCCGTGCGTCATTGGATTTGAATGATGGGTATTGACCGACTACGTTCCAGCGCACCTTGCAGCGCGGGATGTTCGGGAGTTGCATCGAATAAGTGCCGTCGACGAAGCCAAGTCAGCATTCGAAGAGTGCGTGTGGTCTCATCTTTGTGACAATGCTGAGTTCGAGGTGGCTAGTTGACTTTTGGAGAACCGCGAATCTAGTATTTGGGGGAAAGCCCGGGTTACAGCGGCGGTTCGCGTATGTTCACGTTTGGGACGCGCCTACATCTACTGCCTGCAACAATCGGAATCGATATCAGGTATAAATATGGTGTTGTATGGATGCAATGGCGTACCTCTGACAACTTATGATACTCTGGTGTCCTACGGTGTTCTCTATCCCAGTCTGTTACCTGTGCACGTCCCGGCTTGACACTCGACAATCGAGAGGGTGAATATCTTGATATTACTTCATAAGCGCGCCGCTATTCTTGATCTGGAACTTCAGAGCTGTTTTTCAGTGCGCCAGCATTACGGAAGACTCACCTCAAGCAGCCGCTGCGCCAGCGGCGCCATTGCCTATCCTCTAGACTTCGATTCGAAGGCAACTGGAGGCCGAGTCGTAAGATAAAAGGAAGATACTTTGCCAGAGTATTGCTATAATCTTCCGCTGAGAAGCCAGATAGTTGATCACGGGAGAGGGCCAGTCGCGGTCGTTCTTGCGTACAGTTCAAGTCGAAGTGTCTACCTCAGGGGCTTCTGCCAAACAAACAGCACTTTCGGTGACTCGGACGCTTGGCGCGTTGACGTCCAACGAACTAACTGTCTAGTCAACGTCCGTCCTGTTGTGTGGGCTTTCTCTCTGTCCCCTGGATCCCCTGCTCACTCATAGAACTGTACTGTGGGTATACTTATACATTGATATTGCGATATCGCTTCGCTGTTCACGACAGAGGCGACACCAAGTTCCAACTGACACGACGCCAATGATGGATATTGCGGAACAGGTGGTGGCAGAAGCGGCAGCGCACGTATCTCGTCATAGCCGTGTGCCCTAAGTCCATCCGGAAACTTACTGCTAACCTACGTGCTCGTTGCGCTGCGCTATTGCGCGAGCCTAGGCGTCCTTGTCGCTCGATTTGCATAGATCAATTCCTCCGCCACCTCTAGACGTGGCTGTGGTTCCTCACCTTCTGCACACCAAGACCCTCAGATGGCGGAAACGTCCGCGACGCTAGTTGCCCATCTGATGCCAGACAGCGGTGGCGCGGTGAGTGCAACGTTTGCCTCCTTCTTCCTATTCACCAAAGTTATCAGACGTGTCACAGAGATAAAAGACTGCGAATCCAGATTAGCCGTGCAGTCGGAGATGGGCGTTTTAAACTGGTGTCCGTCATAGAGGGGTGCGTTAAAGGGTGCGTTCCAGTGCAACTGTACGCTCCTCAATACTCACTGATCGCTGGTAATAGTCGTTCCCGGACTCGCGTCCAGTTGCAACCCGTCTGGAGTCAGCTTCGCGGGACTCTACTGTATGTCTTGTTTTATCTTTGCTAGCATTTTCACACATATCTCTTCGTCTAGTCGACAGGATGATTTCCACACTGATCGGGGTCCCTTCTCGAGCGTGACGGCGCTACTACACCTACACAGACTCCCTTAATCATACACTCGACTGCATACCCGTTACCAGGTCTCTCAACCTGATCATGCAACCTATATGCTCATCTACGCTGAGGCGTTCACGAGCAGCCCCAGAAAGTCCGCTCATACTGTCGGTGATGAAGAACGCGGAACCCCTGGGAGGCACTGCGAGTATACAGGTGCAGGATAAACAAATCCCTTCCTGATTTTCGCATCGTGAACGACACACAGACGATGCCTGTAAATCCGCGCCTAGTAACGCCGCGACTCAGGATGATGGTGGAGAGTGTGCTGCGCAGATACCGTACTCCTCCCACACCTCCTTCAAATCCCCGTTCCCATGCCGACTATTTCTCCCTCTACGCTGTCACCACCGTCTCAACATCGCGCTGGGATCTAGCGAGCGTGTCGACAGGCTACGGACGCCACTCAGCTTGGGATACCATAAACCCACTCAACGATGCCTGACGCTAGGCGCACCTCCCACCGCTTATCATCGTTGTTGCCGTATCCTGCCTTGCTCGCCTCTCATTCGCAATTCATGAGTCCCCGACATATATCTACATCAAGCAAGGTCTTGATGATTTCCTCGCGACTACAATCGCCGCTCGTCAAGTTTCTCCCTCGAACTCCTGCCAGACTCGGCCTCCTTATCCAACCAACCCAACGACTTCCAGTATCGTCGCGCTGGGCGTAAGCAACTGTCTCACCTTGCTCCCTTTGCTCTCGCAAGCATCGGATTTTATCCATGCAAATTTTAGGCTCTAGGCTGACACGCCGTCATTCGCCAAATTCAGAGCGCCCTTGCGACGATGTCGAAGTCGTGGAGTCCTGCTTCTCGTTGGCACGATTGTATCTCCCGTGATACCGCACAGAGTTAACCCATTAATATTGACCCAATTCGCTGGCGGTCCAGATGTCCGTCCGTGTGGCCATCCCTGTCTCCGTAGGCACCCCTGCCCACCTTTTTACTCCGTCGACCGCGAGACCTACGGGCTGTGTGGCCTTCCAGTCTGCACCCAGGAATTCCTGCTGGCTCACAAGCTATGTATTACCGTCGAGGTCGATTTCGCAATCTCCCCGCGACATCCACGACGAAGTGGTCAGAAAGCGAAGCGACGCCAGCGACGGTTTGTTGGGGAATCGCGGAAGGGTCGCGCGTGTGGTTTGCTGTATGTTGGTGCGTTCTAAATTCATTTGCGACTCAGCACTTCCTGCTAACATACATTTTCGTCGCATATGAAACCAGGCGTTCTTGATTCGTTCAGATCGATCCGACCGCGAAGCCCCGACGCGCACACCCAATGATATGCCATGGATCTTCGCACTGAGACTCCTCAGCTCCAGACTCAGATCTCAGACCCCACGCTAGCGGTTGATCTGGTGGCGAGTGGTGGAACGGTGAGCGCTATTCTCTCTTTTCGTCTGCTTTTCGCCAACAGCAATCACCACAGACTCGTCAAGAAAACGTCTACCCTACCCATGGAGACTCGGGAGCGCGTATCTTCGACCCATTGGTTGAAGCCTGAGGCATGAGGCCCGAGTCGGTCATCAAGAGGTGCGTTCCTGTTTGATTCACGCGAATGAGCACAGCTAACCCGCAGTAGTCTGGCTAACGTCGTGGAGGAGGTTTCACCACGCTCGTCCTCCATCTCTAGCGCTGCACCTTCGGGACCCTCGAAGCCAGCGTGTCGTGGCAGGCGAATAGGATACTCCAGCATGCAGTATCCAGTACGTCTTGCCTCCATATTTTCTCCCTTTGCCAGTGTACTTATCACATTCCTTTCTTCGTCTAGTCCACCAGCGTCTCTACGTCATCGCGCTCGTTTCTCGAGCGCGACGCCACGCCTACATACTCCTGCACAAACTCCCGCAGTCGTACCCCTCAATCGCATACGCGTCGCGACGTGTCCCCCATCTTCTCATCACGGTTCTACATCGTGATCTCGCCACCGACGTCCATCCACGTTGGGGCGTATCCCACTCTCCGCGCCTGCCTCAGTCCCACCGAAACATACCCAAGTGCACCACAATTAATGGCGCAGAGTCCAGAAGTAGGGCGGCCAGACAAAGACGACGAGGTGGACTCCCTCAACCTAACCCGAATACAATGTTGCAAGTGAGCGCTCGAGCTTGGGAGCTCTCTGAGGATATCCGCGACACAGCAGGCCACGAGCGCTCCTCTGCAAGGCAGCTTGATATCGGAAACCATTCACGCTGGAGAACGTCCGCGCTCCTTGCCTGGCTCGTGGTGCCCGATGAACGAGACGCGCTGTGGCGCGTGTGGTAGTGGTGATGTCGCCGACTGCCTACTGGTGTTGCCAAAGGTAGATCTATTGTCTACGGGAGGGGATGGACGCCCCGCTTATTTTGACGTCAAGCACATATGGTATGCTTCATCGCCTTGTCTCACCCAACAACTCTTTCTCCTACTATGCCCCCGCGCTTCCGCTGCGTCCCGTACGCAACTACGTCAAGAACACGACACTCAGTACTCAGTACTCTCCTCCGTCATTCATTGATATCCTTCATCTCGCATCTTATGGATAAGCACAGACGTCAACATCCCGAGAAACCTGCCCTCTTCCCTTCGAAACCTGAGGGAGGTGTCGGTGACTTCCCTGCACTCATCACCTCAGCTTCTCCTGTAATCACCTCCCATACTCCCGCGCGAGGATTTCAACCGGGCCATCACGCTCAATGAAGGCACCTGCCTCGACTCAACTACAGCCCCAATCTCAAGACTTGCACCGTCCGGAGCGTCCCAAGTAACGCTTCTTCCCGCCTACCGAAGTCCATCTTCCAGGTTTTAGCACCACCGCGGGCTTCGTGTCCATATCCAGCCATTCACCTGAGACGAAGGCGTAGCTGCTGTGTCTGGCTGTCCATCGACACCATCGTGTCTCTCGTCCCACACCTTCGATTCACTTCAAGCTGCGAATGTGCTGCCTAGGTCACAGACATGGGTAGATACACGAGGAAGTGGTAGGAGCGAAGGGAGACGCTGCCTGAGTATACACCGGCTTTGAGACTGATATCGGAGAAGAACATTACATAGTAGAGAAATACAGAAATGAACAGTAGCAGTAGTGAATAGAGGTTGGTATATGTGACACGGTGCGATGTATCAAAGGAAAACCATCAGAAGTTTGGTAGCTGGATATTGCTGGATGAATCTTTGCAAGAGAAATGTCTCAAGCCCGGGATTGTCGTACCCGTCGCTTCCTCGGGGGATCCACGTCTACGCCTACCTTGGCCTGAGCTCTCCTGCGATTCCTCCCTCCTTCGGTTTGAGGGATCCCGCCATTCGGTGCGGAACGCATAACTTGCATAACCGCGGAAACCACCGCTTCAAAGGTCGGTTGGGCTGTAACTGACGAATGGGGTATGCTAAGTGTTAAATCAATCTCGATTAAGCGGGACTTACAGTGGTTGGTATTATTCTGACCTCCGACATTACCAGATATGGGGCCAGTGTACATGTCCCCCATCACGGAACCCATGATTTGGAGGGGACCGTTGACATGGATGGAACCGCTGGTGGTGATAACGCGATCGGTCGACTGCGAACCCGTCGGGATTTCGGTAATTTGAGATGAATGATTAGGGATGGTTGCATTTGCCAATGCTGCATAATGCGTGTCGAGACGGAGAGTGCAGGAGGAGAGGTTGTTGGGGAGGGATGGGGAACGGGTGATCGAGGTTAGAGTCAAATCGATGCTGAAAACGGAGAGCTCGGCTTGTTGACCATTCAAGCAAGAACTAGCTCTTAGGCATACGTCAAGTCTGATGGCACGCAAAGGAGTATGTGGATGAGCGGAAGGGGGGCGCACAACGTGCCTTTCATGATGACTGGGGGATTCCCATTGGAAGTCCTCGAGGGAGAGACCCCGTTGAATGGCCTCGTTTTGCGCTAGACTGGAATGTCAGTTTGGGTGTGGCAGTTGACGACGGTCCATATATGCACACCATCGGTATATTTCAAGGCGAGAGCCATGGATTCACGAGCAACGTGTCTGATGTTGTTGGTGACGTCACTTCGATCGTCTTGCCAGGGGGATTTAGGCATTTGCTCGATGACGCGTTCGCTCCCTCGCCATGCAACAGGGACATCCTCAACAACGTAGATGTCCTAAGTGGATTAATTATATAGGTCGACATAAAATGGGACTGACTTACTTCCCTTTCGACATGTTGTTGATATTCCAGGAGTTTATTCCACTCGTCGCGGTTGATATTCTCGATGACGACACTCAGTTTGAAGAATAGAGCTCTGTAATACTGAGATATCTACACAATTCAAGCACTGTGGCGACCATGATACCATGAAATGCATGCTTACCTTGCGAACCATCAGCCTCACTGTGCTCGTCCCAAACCCAAGCTCCTTTTCAATCTCCAATTGAGCAACCCCACACTGATACTCCACATTCCGCGCAAGAGTCTGTACCTCCTCCTGTTTAGTGATGACGCAACTGCGCGACGGTCCACCATCACCCCCTTTGTAATCCACATATAGTTCGCTCCAGGAGTATTCCCTATATACATGATACCATAGCATCTCGTACGAGACTGTGTCGTCGGATATATGCTCACTGAATGTCAGATGCGTCCCATGCTAGTGATCTGGGGCAATCATGAATGCTGTGCAAATGCACCTCATCTCCATGAAATCCGATTTTCCCGTAAATCCGGACCTCCGACCCCGGGGTCCAACTAGAATCAAAGTCGAGCGAGATGCCTAGAATGAGTCGTAAGCCCACTCGCCTAATTCAACTTCAACGAAGCAGTAACCTTCGATATATACACAGTACTCGGTCCTAGACCATGCTTATGCTTCAGCTGGAAACTATTGTCGTCGATTTGGTACTCACCAAATCCCCTTGTCATGATCCCAATCCTCAAATGACATAATTCGAAGCAAAGTGACGAAGATCGTCCGACGAGGTGTCGATTGAGTACTGAGGTCTGGGTAGAAGAGATGCTGAAGGCAGGGAATGGTCGTACGAAAGAGACAGACGATTAGCGTCTTTCGCACTGAAATACAGCTTTGCTAGCGCTCAAGGCCTCATGGAAGCCACGCCTCACATCTCCCACAGCCAGGAATATATTCCAATCACGAAAGCTGTGCATTAATCATCTCCTCGATACATTCATTCGAATGCTGTTAAGCAGTGTTCGTCGCCGAACGCTAGTACCAGACTACCCCATCCCTCCCCACCCTTGTCGACTCAGAATCTCTCCTCCTATCATCGTAAAGCGCAAACACACCCTCGACACCCTCTACGCCCTTGCTTCCCCTCTACATCATGCATACCTCATGCTTCCGCCTCAGCGGCAATCTGTCAACGCCCGCGAACCATCAGGTTCTCAGTGATTGAATGAAAACACGGGGTCAGTCGTGATGGCCTATCTCCCGCTTCCATCACACCGCCATCGTGCTTCCATTGCGAACGTACGCATAGTCGTCGCATGGCCTCACCATAGAAAGGATGCTCTGCGTGGGTGGAGTAGGGGAGCGTGGGACGTGCGTCGCAGCATCAGCGTCCGTGCGAAGGCTCCCGGGGCCAGGGTTTTCGTCCTAGACCACGACGTCCACGAGGAGGAGGGCCTGATATGTGACGCCTCGCGTCGAGTACGAGGCGCAGTGTGACCGATGAGTTCTTGCGATAATCGACCAGTGAGTGACTTCAGTTTAGCGTTGCCGATGTGACTGGGAGAACGGCGCTTGGAGCGACGGCTGGGATTCAAAGCCAAAATAATCCCGACAAGTAAGTGTGGGGTACGAAGGTAGACGTTGACGCGCTGAGGCGCTGAGGTGATGAGGGACTGGGGGTAGGAAGGATTGTCGATGGCAGCTCGAGCTTCGGGGAAGGAAGGTGCGTAGTGTGGTTTTCTGATGTCGTAGTTCGTTATACGGCCGAGGAGTGCTGCGGAGAGCCGGGATACAACGACGACGATGGTCACCGCGAGACATGTGAGTCCACGTCCAGAGTTTGGAGGCGTCACGTAGTTTAGTGGTGTTCGAAGTCGTAGTCAAACTAACGTCGAGGTCGACGCGGGATAGCGACTCGAAATCCCTGAGTGCAATGGACTGTGGGTGGTAGATTAGGGAGAGAAACTCGCAGGATGAGAGCAATGACACGTACTAGAGCGGGGATACGAACATGCGACAAAGGTGCAGCGAATGGGGTATCCTCACCGAGACCACTGGTACCACAAGCGTCACGAAGATCAGTTCGCCGCGACGACGATATCGATTGCCATCGAGTTCATCGTGCCATGCGTCTCGTCCATCCACGTCTCGCCCATCTAGGTAGTTCCTAGAAAGCAACTAGTGTCTTGGTGAACCTGAACCTGCCTCCGCCTTCGGGGCTTTTGAGACGACAGTAGTTTGAATGTAGGTGCTGGTGGATCGCCGTGTGTTGAAAGCGATTGCAAGGGATACGATTTACGGGATGTGAGTGGGAAGTCCGAGGTTCTGGGAGGAGAATAACGAGCTTGCGCTCAAGCCTGGGAGCGTGGACCTGTGTTTCTTGAATGACGGAGGAGTACGAGCCAGGGTACAGCGCAGAGACACCTGAGAATCGTGATTTGGTACATAGTCGAGTGGCCGAGAGGTCATTGGTATCCAGCCCGTGAACACGCCATCTAGATCGATACCATTTTGGCGAGGTTTACGCAAGAGAAGGGTCGGGGATTGAGAACGAGTTCTGACTGAAGGGCTGCGAGACTGTCGTAGGGAGGCGTACAGGCGTACGAAAGAAGTGATAGCGAACGGGGTATGGACGCCATGTAGCAAGTGTCACACCCTTCGCAGTCATGCCTATCGTCGTTGACTAGGAGACATTTCGCATGTCTCGTTCGGAGATGCGAGTGATACAAAGGGCTGCCTTCTGTGCGCCTCGTTCATGCAATCAACTATGGAGGACGCTAACTCGACGGCAGCTGAATGGTATCGACATCCTGGAAGACATCATGCGCGGCACACCCTCTGAGACCTGGCCGTGCATGAGGGCAAACAGCGTGAATGGAGGCTTAACGTCCTCGGTCGGCTTTGGGTTTGAGACCTCGCTCGGAAACTCAGCGAAAGTTGCTGCCGTCGTTTTCGTTTGAGAGTGAGCTGACGCCTCGTTGACATCCTCGAGACCGAGATGTCGATTCCTGGGTGGAAGATATCAGTAATTATTGACAGGTATGAGATGGTATGTGCTCACAAGATAGCGTACGTGCGGTCGCTACTCCCTAATTTCAAACATCAGGCCATCTCCTCGATCCTCTGCGGTATCTCCCCGACTCTTCAAAAGACAATTTCGTAGAAAGAAATTGTCGCGTAAGCTGAGCGCCAAGTACATGCGACGGACGCGAAGCCTGTCGAAGAGAGATAGGTTAGCGATGGTCATAATCACAGATACGGGCATCGTATGTACGAGTTCGCAACGTATAAAAGAGAGCATAGAAACAGAAGCCGCATTTGCCATGGCGTTAGAGGAGGATATCGCGTTCCTGAAGTGGTACAAAGAGTCACGGCCAGAAGAAAAGAGGGCGGTGAACTGATGAGTAAAGGCGTTGGGAGAGGATTAAGCATGAGATACATAGACATGGACATAGAGAAGTAAGGAAAGTATGTCAGCTTAGTTAGCGGTCGCGTTGGACGAACAGCGACAGAGTCATGGACATAGTGAGGTCATCTCGCCAACCGAGAGCCAAGTAGGCACGATGCACGGTCTTCGAGATTTTGAATGACAAGGGACAGGGTATCTTATTGGCGGGGGTGTGTTTTGGCGAATGCACTGGGGTTCACAGTGGTGTCGTCACTATGATTCGCACCACAATGGGAGCTGTAGAGGGTTGGATGGACGGGCTTTGTGCCAATAGTTTTCCCAAGGGGTGTATTCGTGTTCCGGTATGTTACTTCCCAACGCCTCCAGCCTTTTATCTCCCCCAAACCTCTTCATTTCACTTCGTCGAAGATGGACCCTACCTGCGCGCTGTTGAAGATACGCCCGGTGCTCCATCCGTTTGAAACACGTCGAGTGCGGAGGGGTGTCGCTGGGTCACTGCTTTGCATGGAGAGACGCGCGACTGGTGAATCCCCCCCTCCCTATTCGTCTTCCTCCCTCGTCGGCCTCGGCGGCGAATACAAGCTCCTCTCCCTCAGACGCAGCCCGCTGAGGATCAAAACAGCCCTGAAGAAACGACTGGGTGCTGGCTCAGAGGAAGTCCGCAATGCGCCTTTGCAAGGCATGCAGGGGGCGCCTTTCGAGTCGCCTCAGATCACGCAAGGTAAACATAGCCGCGCTGTCGAGGCCGTAGTAGAGGGAATCGCAATCCCAGTCGATGCCCGCATGACAGCAGGACACATCCGGTGCATGCGAGGGCTCGACGAGGACTTGTCACCATGTGGATTCAGTAGTCGTCGATCGGATATGGGCAGCAGGGAGCAGGAGTGATGAGAGCGCAAAATTCGACGATATGACCGTAGACAGTAGGAGATGCGTTTAGGCGCGAAGGGGATTGCGTACTCCAGAGGCGTTCCTCCCCGAGAGCTTGGGTGGCGTCTCTTTGCAGCCCGTTCGCGTGTCCTCAAGACGTCTGTTCATCGTCATCAGCCCACAATCGTGAGGCATCTGCATGGACCCTGTCTTTGGAAGTATTACCTTTGCAGCTATGCGGAGAGAAGGAGATTGATCACTCACCTTCAGATCACTACCGCCTTCACTGCTCACTGAGTATTGAGCACCTTTCCACCTTCCCATATCTCCGAATTCGCAGTGTCGATCGACAATCATCCTAGGTTTCCGGTCGAGGTTCCGAATTGCAGCAGGATGAAATCAAGGCCCAATACTTGTACTCGTTGCTGACATGCTGGACGTGGCAACGGACCTACCGGTCAGAACAGGACACTTTCTGAGAACAGAACGAACAACGCACGTTTGTTTGAGCAAGAGGCCTTGACCAAGCATGCGCCGGGCCGCCGTTAGCCACCGTTGGCGAAAGACATTGGCTCAGCGGCGCAGTGTACGGGCCTACGCTTCAAACAGCCCTCTGGTTGACATGCACGGACCATAATCCCAACGTTGTTTGGCCAGCAATGAACCAAACAAACTACCCTGATTTTTTCTTTGTTCAACGACTCTCCTCGTTGCCTGTCGTCTACATCGATCCTTGCGTTATCCTTGTCTTTGAAGGCCTCAACGTTGCTTCACAATGCCCACTCGCCCCGATTTTCATTTGCTCTGGATTGTCCTCAGTGGCGCGCACTCTTGGGGCCTGCCCCCCCATCGAGCTGGATACAACGAGGCTGCTTCCAAGGGTTCACGGTAGCCAGGCGAGCGCCATTTTCCCTCTTATACGTGCCGGACGGTATTGAAGAAGCTACTATGTCCTTGCGACTGAGGGGGCCGTGACATAATACCCAGCCTTGCCGTGCATCCAAATTTGTTGAGATTCAGATACGAGGTGAGTGTTGTCGACGCGCCTTTGATACCCGTGAGCTTGAAGCTGGAGCTCGACGGAGGATTCCGCATTCAGCGCTCCGACATGGCCGCTTGACCATCCCAAGGTAGGAGAGCCGGTCGTTTATCCTGTCGCGCCTTGGCAATATCTAGGACCGCCCCCCTCGCAAGTCCGCCGCAATCCTTCGTCTTTCGTTGCTTTTGAACTGTTCATAAAATCTCCTTTGCCGTTGTGTCTCTCGTTTTCGATTTGGACATAGCGCCGAGTCGAGTGCTTCAAATCACCGAATTCGCATTCATGGAAATATGCGCGCTTCAGTACCGAGACGCTGTCCGACCTTGAGGTGAAAGGGGCGACCCCGAACCAGCCACAAAAATGGTCCAGGACGGGCTGACCGGAGCGGGCATGTAGCATATTCTGGGTTGGTGTACGAGTTGTGAGCTGCGGTGGCCCAGGGGAGGCGCCATAGACGGCGATGGTAGAACACGCATTCTGCTCGCCGTTCGAATGCAGGCCCAGAAGTTCACGCAAGTCGAGGGGTTGCGATTAGGGGGCTGAGGGTTCTCGGTGTCGTTTTGATGAAAAGACGTAAGTAACGCCTTCTTCGCAGGAGCCTGGGTTGGCTGTATGTGAAGACGATTTAGGTTCGTGACGAACGCTGATGATGGCTTGGCCCGTAGCCATCCCGCTGATCTTGAAGGGGCGATATATGTTTTGCGGGATCAAACTCCACGGGTTGACTGTTTCCCTAACGAGCTGAATGGGATCGAGATGCGTTGTGGCAGCGTTGCAACTTGTGGAGATACTGCGGCACGAGCTGTAGGAAGCTCATCAGTCCGATTAGTTCCATCTCGTTGGTGGACATTCACCGAGTCATCTTAGCTGTCCCGCTACCGTTACCGCGATGCCCATAGTCAGTGTGTCGCGTGTGTCCTTGGGGATGAAACTCCTCGTCGTTCGGCCTCTACGCCATTCTCTGCACTCCCGTGGTCGACCATACATTCTACATCCATCGCCTTGTTGCTGGTAAGTCCTTCGCAGGCCTATACAACACTACCATGTCCTATGTGTGTCCATTTGAGATACCGAGAGCGGCCCAGCGACGTAAATGTGCGTTCTTGACCACATACAGGCAACAAGAACTCTGGAGCGGGCGGGTCAGCGAGAAAGAGGGTGTGTCGAAAACGAACTTACACGTCAGGAGGTACTCGTTGGCCTCGTTAACCGATTTGGGTCTATTGACCTGTTCTTCAGAGTCGACTGTCGGCCCACAATTTCGAAGGTTGCATCTTGCCTACCACAGACTGGCCGAAGGTGTTTGGAACTGAATTCGAGCGGTTCAGACGGGGAGAGATATCAAGTGCGCGCCAAACCAGGGAGATCGCATGATGGTGTCTTCCTAGATCGTCGGAACCAAGAGCCATAGAGTAAGTGGTCGTCGAGTAGGAATGAGAGTTAGACGTTAGAGTTGCTTTATTTGGCCAGGAGGTCCACGCCAAACAGGGAAAGTTGGACAACGGGCGCCGTTCTATCAAGTCCACAAGTCCATGCAAGAACTCCGAGTAAGTAAGTCGCCGTCGTGCGGACTCTACCCTACTACCTTGACTTTCTTTGCCCAGAGTATCATCAATCGCCGTTGGCGTCGACCTCGCGATGTCTTCAAGTTCTTTTCAAGTTCTGTACGGCGCGACGATGAACGACGCAAGTGACGCCTGTGCTGTGAATCAAGATAGAAAGTGACGGGAGTGGTGGGGAGGTGGTGCGCATATTGCGCTGTATAGGTACGTCGTATGTTCTCTCTGCCGAGAACGACTGTTGATTCACGCTTTCACATCCAGTGGACCCGAACGTCGTCGATCAATTTGAAAAGTGGGTTCGCGATGAGGTCGTCATGCATTTATGGGTATGTTCGAAGTCCTGGCACGTCATCCTCCTGCAACTTCGTTTCGTCTCCCTTCTATTCGTTGGCATTATGTGCTACCCCTCCTCTCCTGCATCCGTTCGTCATCCATCCCCTCCGTTTGGATTCGACATTGTCTTGCTTTCGTACCTTCCCTTCATTAGTCCCGTGTCTCGTTGCGCGCTGCCTTCTTGCATTTTTCTTTCGTGACATATTCAATACACTGCCTCACATTTGACTTTCGATTCTCACAGACGACCGGCACAACAACAGGCGAGCTCTGGAACGAAGGTGTGAATAGATAGGATATGATTTGGGATCGCGACGTGCGTGAGGGATGGAGGGAACGGTGAATACCAACGAAATAGAAACAGGTAAGCTACAGGATTACACCTCATACGCACAGCTGCTCATTGTCGTTCTCTCCAGCTACCTTGAAAGCACACAGCTCAGGGCGCTTGACGCAACTCTGCCCTCGAATTTCATGCCCGCTTGCAAACTGTGCATAACCACCGATATTGACATCGCCGTATCGCTTTGCCGTCCATGACGGAGGTGCTGTAAGCGAGACGACTCCCGTGGATGTGGATGAGTTGTTTGAGAATCGCGGAAGGGTCGCGCGCCTGTTTTTCTGTATAGTGGTGAACGTACATGCTCTTTGCACGCTAGCGTACCAAGCCAGGTGTGCTTGATTCGTTCAGATCGATCTGACAGCGACGTCTCGACACGCACCCCCAATGATATGCCGTGGATCTTCGCACCGACATTCCTCAAGTGCAGACTTATACTCCACGCCAGGGGTTGATCTGGTGTCGAGTGGTGGAACGGTAAGCGTTATTTCCTCTTTTCGCCTGCCTCCCGTCAACATCACCACAGATTTGTCAAGAATACGTGTACCTCGCCCATGGAGACTCGGGAGTGGGTACTCTTCGACTTGGCGGTTGAAGTCAGCGGCCGGAGTCATTAAGAGGTACCTTCTTGAAGTTGCTCGATACACGCGAATTAGTACTGCTAACTCACAATAGTCGGGCTAACGTCGTGGAGGATTCTTCACCACGCTCGTCCTCCATATTCTAGCGCTACAGCTTCGAGACCCTCGACGTCAGCGTTCAGGAGCAGTCGAATAGGCTACTCCAGTATCCAGTACGTCTTGTCTCCATATTCGTTCTCTTTGCCAGTGTACTCACTACGTTCGTTACTTTGTCTAGTCCACAGCCTTCTATACGTAGTCGCATTCATTTCTCGAGCACGACGCCACACATGCGTACGCCCACGACTTCATACGTCTGCGTGAACTCTCGCAGTTGTACCCCTCAGTCGCATGCGCGTTGCGAGGTGTCCCCGTCTTCTCGTCACGGTTCTACACCATGATATCGCCGTCGACGCGCGTCGACGCTGAGGCGTATCCCACCCTCCGCACCTGCCTCAGTGCAACCGAGGCTACGAGCGTCGCTCCGCAAAGCAGCTAGACATCAGAAACCACGCAGGCTGGAGTACGTCCGCGCTCTTTGCCTAGATCTGGATCGTGGGGCCCGGTGAACGAGACACGGTGTGGCGCGTGTGGTGGCGATGGCGCCGACTGATAGCGCGATGAGCAAATCCATTGGAAGTGGGAGGATACATCGGTCACTTCGACTGTAAGCGTATATACGTATGCTTATGCGTGCGTCTCCTCGCTTTATCCTCCTCTGTCCTCGTGTTTCCGCTACGTATCGTATTCAATGGTGCCGAGAACTCAACATCGGTTACCTCCCATGTATTGGCTGCGTCATCGTCGCCATGTCAGGGAACCTCAACGACACGAGCTCCCTACCTTCCGCCCTACGACAATCGAGCGAGGCGTCGGTGGCTTCCTTCCATTCATCACTTAGCTTGCCCGTGACCGTCCCCCCGACTCCCGCGCGTGGCTTTCCATCCAGCCTTTGCGCTCGAAGCTCCGTTGGCAATGGCCCCAGTCCCAAGACATCCGCCGTCCATAGCATCCCTTGCACCCTTCTTGAACTAGAAGATCTTCCCGCCTTGCCTCCCTGTCTCGGTATTCGAAGCGCATCGTCTAGGATTTAGCTCCACCATGGCCGTCATTCCCATGAGACGAACGTGTAGCGGCGGTCTCGCCGCCATGTCTCTCGCCCCATAGCGTTGGCTCGATTCAAGTCGCGGCTGGGGACGTGTCTGGCTCACAGATATGGGTGGGTGCGTGGGGGAGGGTGGGAACGATAGGAGACTCAATGTAGAGTCTACGCGCGACTTATATTGAACATAGCGAAGAAAAACAGTTACATAGTAGAGAAATATAAAAATGAACGAACACGAAGTAGATAGACGTTGGCATACGCTATATGGTTGGGGAGATTGAAATATTCTTCTAAGAAAATTTGGTTGCTGAAAATTGCTAAATTGCTGGCTTCTCGTTAGCTTCGTCGTCAGATGGATTGGGTGCGGCTTCTCTTCTTCAGAGAATCGGAATCAATTGTCAGCTCTCCGTTTCGAAGCTTACTGCAGACTCACCAAGGGTATTTGGGCCAAAGTGGTCCCTCTGAGAGGGAGATGATGAGAGTTGCCTGAGTCCGGCGCCTAACGAGGGAAGCTAATTCAACGGGTGCTTGATGTCCGTCCCGTTCTCTCAACTTCCAAGTCCAACTGTCTAACACGCAGACCTCTGGATAGGCATCAGTCGTGTGCGGCATCCAGCCTACTTTGATTACACTCTCTTTGCAGAAGGTTTGGCCTGATCTCCGTTAGCGATGACCTGGCACCGTCCTGGCGATATCTGCGAGTTCCGGTCGACGCAACACAAGGGACGGTTGTGCCGCGAATCAGTGTATGCTGTCTTGTATAGGTAAGTGTCGTGTGTTCTTTCCTCCGAGAAAGATTACTTATCCAAGATTTCAGAGCTAGGGAACTCGGACGTCGTTGATCTATTCGACAAAGGGTTTGCGACGGCGTTGCAAGGAGTTGGGTGGGAGTTTCCGAGTTCAGTTACAGCTTGTTGGTAACTGGATACTAGTACGTCCTCTTCCTGAAGCTTCGTTTTGTGACCCTTCTGTTTGTTCCCGTTGTCTGCTATCCCCCATCAGCTCGTATTCCTCTCTCTCCGCATATCCCTCTCGTCAATGTCCACATTCCCCCTCATGTCCTCTATGATTCATCCAGCCGACCCACTCTCACCGGGTTTACCCTGTTATCATGCCTTCCCTCCCTTATTCTTGTTGCCATTCGCCGTCCTCTCGCTTCGTGTCGTTTCGCGACACCTTCCGTCCTTTTGCTTTCGCTCCATTTCCTACCCACTGTATCCGATCTGACTTTTGGTTCTCACAGATGACCGGCGTGACAGCGCAACAAGCATGGGGACAAGGATGTCGTTGGGTGTAATATGAGGTGCGATGGCGGCGAATGCGTGGGGGTGGACAGAACGGCGGGTACCAAGGAATTAGACACAGGTAAGCAACAGGCTTCAACATCGTACGCACGGCTGCTCACCGTTGTTCGCTCCCGCTATTTCAAACCATGCCACTCTGCGCAACCAGCTTCCCCGCCTGCTCACAGCTGTAAGCCCCATGTTCATTCACTTTGTGGCTCCGCTAACGTCCCGCTCGGGTAGCAAGAATTCCTGAGCGATGGGGTGCGTGATCGAGGGATTTGCTTCAAGCGGATTTGAAGATCACAACACCCACCTACTCTTTCCTATACGCTACCCGTACGGCCCCTCGCTTCCCATACTGAACGACGCCTTGCTCTCGACGCCCAAGCATCCACCTCCCACCTCTCGAGCCTTGTCTTCTTGGTCGTATTTACCAACCTCAGCGCCACGAACTACCTACCTTCTGCCCTACGAAAGTCGACCCAGGCGCCGGCGAACCCCTGCACCCACCACCTCAGCTTCCCCATGCTCGTCCCCCGTACTCCCGCCGGAGGCGTTCAACCCAGCCTTTGGGCGTCCCTCGTTCCCTTTCCAACGTAGCGCTTCCTCTCCTTCCCATTCAACCAGGATCCCGCGCGTCTTGGTAGAATACGAACGCAACTGAGTGTAGAATACCATGCACGCACTCGACGGCGTCCAGCGTCCAGCACCACTCCTGCCCCCTTCGTTAATCACCTACGCCTTGCTGCGATAAAATCATCCAACCAGCAGGCCTTGACGCGTAGCGATTGCCTCCGCATCCATCTCAGCTTCCCCGTATTTGTCGCTAGAACTCTTGCAGTTCGCTGTCAACTCAGCCTTCTCATCCAAATTACCCGCTTCCCCTCTCGAAGAAGCGGCGACGAAACGGTTACTACAATATCAAGACTTTCATTATCATCGCGCTGGGCGTCAGGCGCAGTCTCGCGCCGCACTCTGCGTGCTCGCCCAAGCTCAGTTCTGTCCACGCAACCTCCAAGCTCTATTTTGACGCAGCGTCGTCGTCCGCCAAATTTACAGCCCCCTGCGACGACCTCGAAATTGCGGAGTCCTGCGTCTCGTTGGCACCGTTCTATCGCGGCTGATACCACACAGGGTTAAGTCGCGGATACCGGTAAAGCCTCGCTGGAGTTGCAGGTGTCTAAGCGTGTAGTCATCCCCATCATCGTAGGCCTGCGCTGTGAAGGTATTCCCCGCTTGCACACCTTTCGACTTTGTCGAACCCGAAACGTATACAGACATCACCAATTGTCATATGGTGGGCAACCATACAGAAGGACGACCCAACATCAGCTCCCAGCTTCCCTCTGCGCCATTTCCCATCGTCGTAGAATGATGTGGAGTGCAGAGGCGTCTGCCCAGAAGAGCGTGTTTACACCGCCGACGAAAACTTCGGGAACTACGCTGGACGTAGCAACATTCGCGGACTCCGAAGCTTTACTCATGGGCCTGAATGGTCAGATCTTGCTCAGATCTGCCGATCCCTGCGCCTGAATCATCATTGAGTGCCCTACACCAGCACCGCCGGCGTCCAAGTCTACCATGATCTCGGTTTCATAGTCTAGTGGTGTACATCGAAGGATCGTGCTACTCGAGAATGAGATGTCGAGACGATTGGGAGGCGTAATGAAGTCTAGCATCAGTTCGATGCTGCTATGGCGCTAGCGCGATCGATAGCATAGGGGAGAAAGATATAAATACTGGCAGATAGCAAAAAAAAGACAGATAGACGTTCGTAAATGCATACCCTGTATCATTGTACGACGTTTGCGCCCTCCTGCCCCTGAGCTGCTCCACTCCTTTTGTTCGTGGATTGAAAAATGCCTCGCAGCCCCGGCAGGAGCTCGAATTGGCGAAGGAGAAATACACTGCCTTTCCTACGACTGGGTGTGCCCGGAGTCGGCGTTGTGACTGAGAGATAGACCGTGATACAAATGAGATCAACATGATGCATGATGGATCAGAACTTACTGTTGTTGGTATTATTCCGCCCTCCGTTGTTTCCACCATAAATGTGACCAGCAAAGATGTCTCCTACCACCGGAGCCATAACTTGGACGACATTGACGGTGATCGTTTGCGTGAGACCGTTGGTGGTAATAACGCGCTCATTAGACTGTGAATCCGTGGGGATCTCGATAATTTGAGATGAATGATTAGGGATGGCGGCATTTGCCAATGCTGCGTAAGGCGGGTTGAGACGGAGAGTGCAGGAGGAGAGGTTGTTGGGGAAGGAGGGAGAGCGAATCATCGAGGTTAGAGTCAAGTCTATGCGGAAAATTTCTAGCCCGGCTTGTTGACCAAGCAATTGAAGAAGATTTACGAGGTATAGGTCAAGTCTGAGGGCACGCAAAGGAATGTCTGTTTGAGCGGAAGGGCGGCGCACGACGCGTGTTTCACGGTGATTAGGGAATTCCCATTGGAAGTCGTCGAGGGAGAGACCCCGTTCAATGGCCTCGGATTGCGCTAGACTGAAACGTCAGCTTGAAGATGGCAGTTGACGAGGGTCTGTATATGCACACCTTGTTCATATTTCAAGGCGAGAGCCATGGATTCATGGGCAATGTGTCTGATGTCGTTGGTGACGTCACTTCGATCGTCTTGCCAGGGGGATTTAGGCATTTGCTCGATGACGTATTTGTTCCCTCGCCATGCAAAAGGGACATCGTCAACAATGCGATCGAGTCGCTAAGTGGATTAATTATAGAGGTCGACATAAAATGGGACTGACTTACTCTATTCTCGGCATCTTGTTGATATTCAAGGAGTTTATTCCACTCGTCGCGGTTGATATTCTCGATGACGACACTCAGTTTGAAGAAGTCCATTACGCCATAGTCATATCTCTACACAATTCAAGCACCCTTGGCGACCATATTATCATGAAATGCATGCTTACCTTGCGAACTGTAAACCTCACTATGCTCGTCCCAAACCCAAGCTCCTTTTTGATCTCCAATTGAGCAACCCCACACCGATACTCCACATCCAGCGCACGATCCTGAACCTCCTCAAGTTCAACGATGACGCAAGTGCGCGACGGTCCACCGTCACACCCTTTGTAATCCACACATAGTTTTCCCCAGAGGGAATACCTAAGTACATGATACCATAGCATCTCGTACGAGACTGTGTCGTTGGATATATGCTCACAGAATGGTTGATGTGCCCCATGCTAGTGATCTGGGGCAATCATGAATGCTGTACAAATGCGCCTCATCTCCATTAAATCCGCTTTTCTTGTAAATCAGGACCTCCGACCCCGGGGTCCAACTAGAATCAAAGTCGAGCGAGATGCCTAGAATGAATCGTAAGCCCACTCGCCCGACTCAACACCAACGAAACGATCACCTCGGATGTATACGTAGTACTCGGTCCTGGACGACGCCTAAGCTTCAGCTTGGAATTAGTGCCGTCGGTTTGGTACTTACACAATCCCCGTGTCCTCATCCGAGTAACGAAATGACATAATTCGAGGTGACGAAGGTCGTCCGAGGTATCGACTGAGGGCTGAGCTCTTGGTAGAAGAGATGCTGTAGGCAGGGAATGGTGGTACGAAAGAGACAAACGATTAGCGTCTTTCGCACTGAAATACAGCTTTACCAGCGCTCAAGGCCTCACGGAAACCACACCTCAGATCTCGCACAGCTAAGAACACCATTAATCACAAGAGCTGTATATCAAATCGATGATCTACACGTTGCATTCATTCTAATGCTGTTAAGCACCGACCGTCGAAGAAAGGCCAGTACTCCCATCCCTCCCCACCCACCCTCGTCAACCCATAATATATCCTCCCCTCGTCGTAAAGCGCAAACGCACCCTCGACACCCTCTACGGCCTTGCTTCCCCTCCACCTCATGTATACCTCATGCTTCCGACACAGCGGCAATCTATCAGCGCCCAAGAAGCATCAGGTTCTCAGTGATTGAATGAAAGCACGGGGTCAGACGTGCCGGCCTATCTCCCACTTCCGTCACACCGCCATCGTGCTTCCATTGCAAGCGTACGCATAGTCGTCGCATGGCCTCACCATACGAGGCATGCTCTGCGTGGGTGGAGTAGGGGAGCGTAGGACGCGCGTCGCAGCATCTGCATCCGTGCGAAAGCTCCAAGAACAAGGGTTTTCGTCCTAGACGACGACGTCCACGAGGAGGAGGTATTGATATGTGACGCCTCGCGTCGAGTACGAGGCACGTTGTGACCGACAGATCCCTGCGGGACTTGATCAACGAGTGTCTCGAGTTTAGTGGTGCCGTTGTGACTGGGAGAACGGCGCGTGTAGTGACGGCTGGGATTTAACGTAGAGATAATCCCGAGAAGTAAGTGTGGTGTACGAAGGTAGACGTTGACCCGGACACGGTGAGGTGCTGGGATACTGGCGAGATGGAGCCTTGTAGACGACGGTCGAGATTCGGGGGCAAGAGACGTCGATTGCTGATGTTGTAGTTCGTGATACGGCTGACGAGTGCTGGGGAGAGCCGGGATACAACGACGACGATGGTCACCGCGAGTCATACGAGCTCGAGTCGATAGGTTGGAGGCGCCATATAGTTTAGTGAGTAGTGTTCAAAGCCTTAGTCGGGCTGATGTCTATACTGCAGGCGGGATGGCGACTCGAAATCCCTGAGTGCGTTGGGCTGTGGGCGGTAGATTAGAGAGGAAGTTCACAGGGTCAGAGCGAAAAAACGTACTATGACGGGCGTACGAACATACGATGAAAGTTGCTGTAAAGGCTTATCCGCGCCAAGATCGTGCGCACGCATCACAACGACTCGCTCGATACTTAGCGCCGACTTCGGCGTCAGTAGTGGTATTCCCCATGTAGTCGAGTGGCTTGTCTTTGTATGTCTAGGTCTGCAGATGTCTTTGTGAGATTCTGGACGATAATACCAGGATGAAGATGCGGCGAGGGAGCGCGAATGGCCTAGGGCCTACTCGGGAGTCAGTGCGGTTTGCATTTCGTAGGAAGGCGTACCGACCGTATGATGGAAGATGGCTTGAGCCGTCCGCTCGCTGTGAGGGAAGTTGAAGGAATGGTTGACCGCAGCCTCATGTGCAGCGGCGTCGTTCTCAAGCCGTAGCGGCAAAGCGAATCGCTGGGAGCGCGGGTTACAAGAAGGGTAGAGGGTGTGACGGGACCACTGCAATGGTGGTGAGTGTCGGCTTCTTGATTCGTTTACAGGAACGAGACGGACAGAGGCAGAGCCTATCTTCATAAGCCGAGGAATATGAAGGGTCCACGCATCGTAGTCGCGCCATTGCGGAGCCTCAGCCAACACTGGGTGAATGGTGACGCTCTCGAGGAAGCGACTGATGCCGTACATGACATAGCGCCGGACCGTGACGGAGGGCCGCGTATGAGCGTAACTTTGAATGTGTAGCCGCTGCGTCTCTGGAGGAGTTGCTCCACGCAAGTTGCTGCCGTTGACTAAGATGAGCTGAAGCCTCTCCGGCGTCTTGAAGAGCGCGGTGAGAATTGCTGGACTCCACAGGTTAGTAAGAGGTGACGGAACGAGGAGCGACATACTCACACAAAGGTGGACATGTGTTGTCGCTGTACCCAAGTCACAGCTGTATCCTTCAGGACGGCGATCTCTGCACGCCAAGCCGCAGAGAAATCGATACGCCGAGCGTGAATGAGTGTGCACAGAAGGGGTGTGCGCCTGTTTAAAAATGATGAGGTATAAAACGATACTAGTTCGCGTAAGAGACATTGGTATCCGAGTTCAAAGTGGAGTAGGGGTCAGTTCAAGAAGGTGCACGCAGAACAAAAGCATAGAAAAAGAAAATGTACGGAAGGAGCAACGATACTTAAAAGGATGTACGAGGACAGTTCTCCTCAGGTCGTACAATGAGTAAGAGAGTCCGTCAGGTCAGAAAACAAGAGAGTCAAGTCATGAATAAGTAGTTGCAAGCTTCGGGGACGAATAAGTATCGGAAGGTTCCAAGAATTCGGAAGAAAGAAAGACAAAGCCGAGGTCAACGATCGCGTTGGTCGGGCACATGGTCCAGAAGGTGCTTCTTCTTTAGCTGGTCTTATACGCGTATGGGCGGGCGGGGATGACCCAACGCATTTGAATACAGGCGACGAAGGAGCTTCTTTCCGTGGAAAGAGTAGTCGATGAAAAGGGGTCAAGTTCCGGGGGTGGTGTCGTTGGTATCACCAGCACGGTGGAGCGTTTGCGTAGGGACGAAGGGCTCCCTTATGGACGATGAGCCTAGAGGGTGGCCGCGCTTTCGTGCGCGAAGGCTGTGGGTATCATACCCGTCGTTTTCCGTCACCGTAGGGGAGGGTTACATCTCTTTCGCCGAATGCTTCATCGTGACATCGCGCTGGCGACCACACAGACAAGGCCGGTTGCAATACGGAGCAACCGCCGCACTGCTCACTGGGCCACAGTAAGGGAATACCCAGTTCACCATGGGCTCGTCGTCCGGGAATCGTGATGGCGTCGTCGGGCTGACGGAGTAGGCGATGAGACTGTCTCCATACTACATGTAGGTCATCAGAACCTCAAACACGAAAGAGGAAGTGAGTACGCACCTCGTATATCCCGTGCCTCGCGCATTGCGCCATTCATCGCCCTGACATGAGCATGCCCTATTCCGCCTGGCGCGTATCTTTCCAACGCTACCTCTTGGCCTCGCTTCCCCAATCCTACAAGCGGTGGAGATGTTTGTGTTTCTGGACGGCGTACCATATACATTGAGAGATCCAGTGTATGGTACTAGCTAGATGAAAAAAACAAAGCTAAGAGTCAGAGGCCAGAACTAGCCAGCAACGAGGACTTACCGAGCGCGGAAGATTTGATTCGCGAGGAAAGGATTTTTGAAGACATGCTTGATGGGCCAGCGTCGACTGACGGTGAGGTGAACTCACACCAGTCAGATAGTCGTCGTCGTCATTAAAGAGTAGCCGCTTGATGCCGTTATTTGGTCTAATAAATACACCGAAATAACGGAGGCGCAGCGACGCGGGACCCTCCGTTCGGTACTTGTGCCAGTGGAACTCACCACCCCCGCCTTCGCCTCCCAAGGTCCAGGGGAGAGTAGCAGCCTCTTGATAAAGCAAGTTTTGAGTTCGGAACCGTACTGTGCGAGCCTGGATGTCGCTATCCGGGTCCAGCCACTCGCAGGTGCTCCGTCGATCCTGGTGACAAGACAGTGAAGGTGTTGCCCTCATGCCCGAACGTCAGCAATTGTGCACGGACCTACATCCCTCCTTTGTGATGCACGGACCCTTGGACATTGTTTGCCCAATAGTGAACCAAACAAACCTCTTGCCCTTTTCTCTCCTTTGCTTCTTCCCCTCGTCGATGGTCTCTGAGTGCAAAATCGCTATTCTCTCTGCCACGCTGGTGCCTCAGAGCCCCTCCTCGTTGAACTGTCCGAAATCCATCTCGTCAACAATCGGTTTCAGCAAGCAGGTGACGCCCAAACACCTTGTATACACCCCACAGTGTCAATGACGCCTGTATGCGGAGGATGCGAGCGAAGAGGTATCGGTGGCTACCCGGAGGCCGTCTTAGGCGTCGACAGTCGTTGGTATTCGGATACAATATCCCATATCGACCACTCGAGGAGTAACGGCAATGAGGTGAGTGATGTGATACTGAGTGCAGAGTTGCAGAATAAGACGATGCCTTTTTGTCGTAAAAAGCTGCGGGCCTAACCACTCTCAACGCCTTCAGCCGCTCTAGCCCTTGCGACATCGACGATAGACGTATGCGTGCTCAGTGCTGCCAGTAATATCCCACAGACCGGCCCGTAGCTTGATTGAACCGCCCTGTCGCTGTCCCCCTCTCCTCGCGCCGTTGTTTTATTGGCGACTTCTCTTCGCTGGAATAATCGTGCTCGCTGTCTTTGAGATCTACATCCTCCTGGCACGACTCTTGCGCTTCCTCGCCTAGCTTGCTCTCGATTCCATCGTCTCCACCTCGCTCTTCCATCCGTTACATTCATCAACACCTTCCAGGCGTCGGCTCGGCGTTTGATCTACCCGATGCTCCCCTTGCCTCTTCATGAAGCGTAAGGAAATTTTGCGCACGGGGAGCTCGACAGAGTTAGATTCATGTCGCGTCGTAAGCAAGTCTGATTTTCGAATTGCGTCCTTTCCTTCGCAGTCTCTGCTTTTTGTTTCTCGCGTTCAACACGTAGATAGCCCCACTTGATACATCGTCACTTTAGTCTGTCCATCCATTCCTCCTCTCCAGCACCAACCTGAGATACACGTGTAGCAGCGATTCCTGTACCGCAGATCGATGAACACGGCTTCATTGATGCTCGCCCGCGTGAGGGCTGGTTTCGAATTCGCCTCAGGCATGGCAGCATACCAACGCCTGCCTACAGATTCGACATTTGTCATCGGGATTTCTACAGCTAAGGAATAGACACGTACCTTGTAAGCTATCGCGAGTTTCTGCCGCGCAATCCTACCCTCCCCTTCACGCTCTGCTCGCCGCCTTTGTTGAGCCGCCGATGGTCGCCGTATCGCGAACTGCGCCCTAGAGGCCCCGTATACGTAGTAATGAGAGAGGAGAATTTATGGATCTGAGCCGACCGCATCATGCCTGTAAACGGCGACCGAGAGGTTTGAGAGTGCGAAGGTTGGGCAGGGCGAAAGTGGGCTGAGATTGATCGCGACGATGCACAAGATACTGAAGGCAACGAGTAGCTCCCACCCCCGCGCTGGAATGAGATGACTTGCAAAGGCCGTGGAGATCGACAGGCCGTAGGGATGCAAGCCCATGTAGGCGATGGCGGGCTGAGTGTACGAAATCCAACCGATAAATCATCAGTAGGAACTGAGAGAGAGAACGACAAGGGACTCACATGTACGGCTAAATGTTAGTAATGACCGGCGAAGATACTTCGAGCGCAACATGGCACCCCGATCCAACTATAAAGTCCGTGCGTCATTGGATTTGAATGATGGGTATTGATCGACCACGTTCCAGCGTACCTTGCAGCGCGGTACGTTCGGGAGTTGCATTGAATAAGTGCCATCGACGAAGCCAAGTCAGCTTTCGAAGAGTGCCTGCCGTTTCGTCTTGCGACTAATGCTGAGTTTGAGGTCGCTAGCTGACTTAGGGAGAACCACGAATCTAGTATTTGGGGAAAGCCCGGGTTACAGCGGCGGTTCGCGTATGTTCACGTTTGGGACGCGCCTAAATCTACTGCCTGCAACAATCGGAATCGCGATGAGACTTAAATATGGTGTTATATGGGGGCGATGGCGTACCTCTGACAACTTATGATACTCTGGCGTCCCATGGTGTTCTCTATCCCAGTCTGTTACCTGCATGCGTCCCGGCTTGACACCCGACGATCGGGAGTGTGAATA